>OU343217.1:260541730-260622725 GCA_910596185.1 Chrysanthemum makinoi
GATCATGCATACATGCATATGACTAATGAATTAATAAGGGGAAATTCTCTAAATGCCCCAGTTGCCCAACTTTATTACCCCAAATGTCTCACTTTTTTTTCACTTCTCAAAATGCCCCATGGGCAACTCTCACATGGGCAACTCTATCAAATATTTGGGCCCACGTTGTACTTACAAAGTACAAAACTAACACTTTGTCTGTTGGGCAACTTTGACCTAATATCTTGGGCAACTGACAATTTTTGTCTTTTAGTGAAAAATCAAAATTTTATTTTTAACTCTATAAATACAAATAAGTTGGGCAACTTGGGCCCACAAATATGTACTTTTGGGCAACTATCTATAAAAACCAATTTTTAAATGCAAATAAGTTGGGCAACTTGGCCCCACACATATGTACTTTTGGGCAACTCTCTATAAATACCACTCTATACCAAAGAAATACACCTTTAATAAACCAAATTACATATCTCAAAAAATTATTTATTATCCTAATACACCTAAATACAAAACACAAAATACCCAAATCATCCCAAACACACACTCCTTTACCCCACACACACCTTCCCTCTCAAAGCTGAAAAATCATCCACAACTTGAAACAGATATCCTTCCCTCTCAAACTCAATAATCCAACGCCCTAATCCTACTCCCTGAATAGTTCTTCTTCCATACGACGCATATTCGTACATTAAAAGCAATCCGACGCATATTCCTATAGTCAATCGCAGTTCTTCAACATCTCAAGAATCCAACCACGAACATGTTTGATGCAAAGCTAACGGTCAGATCTAGATTAGAACATATTGCTACTATTAAAGGTGCACTAAATGTGAATAGAACCAAATTGTTTAGAGAAACTGTCTTTGGCCCTTGGTTAGATTTTCCTAAGTATTCCCCTGACAACCACTTATACCATTATTTATATCAAAATGCAGTTCAGGTGTCAAAAGTTACTGATTGTTGTCCACCTTTAACTTTTGTACTAGGTGATAATGTTTTTGATTTTGGCCGTGAACAATTTAGTCTTCTAACTGGGTTTCGTTTAGGACCAGTAGATAATAGTGAAAGTGACCACGGCGTTGTTAAGGGTTTAACATATAGTCCTTTTTTTGATCGGTTGTTTCCCGATAAAAAGAAAACTAAGAACAAAAAAGTTAAGGGTGATGACCTTTTGGCGTTGGTAAAGTCGGCGGAAAGGTGGGAATTGTTATCCGATGAAGATGCTGTGAGGGTTGCTTTGTTGGTGATTGCAACATTTGTCTTTATCGGTCGGGAAGGAAGGTTTAATGTTCCTGACCATTTGCTAAGGAATGTTGAGGATTTTTGTGTATGGAATGAGTATCCATGGGGCGAATACATGTGGGCTCATCTGTATAAAAGAACGGTGAATGTTGTTCCTAGGCATCTTGAGGCAGAATCAAAGAAGCCCGTTCCAAAAGATCCAAAAAAAGAACAAACATACAGTCTGTATGGATTTACATGGGTGTTGAAGGTTAGATTTTACTTGTAACATACATTATTTGTGCTTGTATATATTCTGATGGTTAATCTTAATAATGTGTTGGCATTGTTCATTAGCCATTGGCTTGGTTCCCTAGGCATTGTTCTGTAGTCAGTGTAAGTGTTTGTGTAGATTTAAGGATGTTATGGTTGATGGTTTGGCAGTAGATAAATACATAGAAACGATTTGTAAACAGTTGGTTGAAACCACTGACAATGTGTCTTCATCCACTGGTAGTTCAGAAGAACCCACTGCTGCAACAACATGTTATGTAATTGTATCCCCTGTTACTACATATACAGCCACTGGTATCCTAACCACTGCAACCATAATCACTAACTCTTAATTCAATGTATTTGTTTTTTCAGATTTGGATTATGGAGACATTCCCAAACAGCTCCCAGTTCTGGACCAAAGACCCAGAGAAGATCCCACGTTGTCTAGCTTGGTCAAAAGTAAAAACTTTGAAAAAACATTACACAATTTTATTTGATCCGGTAAGTAAAACCCAAAATTAGTTAAGCTGTTGTATGTTTTATTGCATATTAGCATATCAGCTTATCTCCTTTGTTATTCAGGGCTTCAGACCACTACGAAGATTGTACCGACAAATCCCGAGCTGAGTTGTCCGTGGTACATTCGCAGTATGGAGTACATCCGTCAACTAGATTCCCAACTTGTTGAAAGAAGAGAAGAGTTGGTGACCAACCGATGGTGGAAGAAGAGGCGGTATGGCTGGTCGGATGTATGCGGTGGAATTCAAGCCGATTTAAATGTCCCTTTCTGTGACGCCGATGAAGTAGTTACAGAAGGTCAAACGTCTAGTGTCAATGACAAAGCTGTTGAAGAAGAGATTGTTGTTGGGCTTGGTGAAATGTTGAATATGAATGAGCCTGAGAAGGTTGAAGATGTTGTAGCCGGTAATGTTGAGGTTGCAGATGGGCTCAAATGTGACAAAGCGGAATCGTCACATACCTTAGATAAAGATGACTTTCGTGTCGAGCTTAAATCCCTTAAGTCCTGGGTTGGTACTATAGAAGAACGTGTAGGAGTAGTTGGTGTATCACAGCTCTTATGTGAGTTACACAGTACGTACAAAGAGAATTGTGGTAATTGAGGATGCTTTAGGAATAAAGTCACAAGATGATGTTGGTGAGATTAAGGTAAAACACTTTATTTGAATTTTTGTTACTTCATTCCACCAAAATGGTCTCTTTGATTGCCTAAGTAAGTTAACTTTTTTACAAGTGGATACTGTTGATGGCAACAAACCGTTGGCTACTACCGATGAACACACCCCAATCAGGACCAACGTAGGATCCGATGACAAGCAGAAGCTGTTGTATGCCGATTCCGATGAGTTTACCGGGCCTATGTCCCAACTTATGAAAGCTGCTTTATCGGGAGGTCTTGACGATGCTCATCATTCCAACAATATAATGCAGGTGGATAACAAATTTGATTGTGCTGCCTTACCAAATTTGAATGATGAGTTCTCAGACATTGCTTATGATGGGTTTGATCCAACTCCTGTTGACGTACACATATATATATATTGTTTTTTTTTCCCTTCTTTTATTTTTTTCTATTTCAATATTAAACCCACATACCCTTTATCTAGGAATCGATGGATGTGAATGGTGCGGTAAAAGATAATGACAGTGGCAAGGGTAAAGAAATTGTTGTTTGGCGGCCACCTCTTTGGTGAGAATGGTTTGTGCAGTTTACGCTTACATTGTTAGACCCGTGGCTGCAGCAAGGGGCTTTACCGGTAGACAACGTTTATGATCCCGCTGCGCAAGGTGCTCCACAATTAGACACATTTTATATGGATGTTGAGGAAACGGCTATGGAAGGGTACACAACTGTTGAAGTGATATGTCTTGATGATGAGGATGGGCAGGATGTTGTCAAGGTACATTTAATTATCTTATCAACAAACAAGTCCCTGCTTTTCATTTGATTACTATATACATTAATACATTTGCATAGATAGCACATAAACACACATTAAAACAGTTTTCGACACCTAAAAAACAAATATGATACTAAATACATAAATGACCATCATCATAATCTACATTTTAGTTCCAGAGCTCTCTCCCTTTCTTTTCTTAATTGCTTTGAGTCGTTGAAACAGTATTTCAAGACTAGTAATCCTATTTTCCAAATTATAAATATTTTCAAATAATGTAGGATTATTCACATGTTGCTCCACTGGGTTGTTATCATCTTCCTGCGTTTGTTGCACCACCTCCCTTTGCTGCATCACCTCACTTTGAAACTCTTCCTCTACCTCATTTTGCTGCACTATCTGACCTTGCTGCACCAGCTCAGTTTCAGCCTCCTCCTCATTCTCTAGATCTTCCTCATCTTCCTCCTCTTCCTCATCAACTCCATAAATCTCATCCCAGTAGAAGTCTTGGCGACGCAGCCAAGTAAGGATATTTGTCCTCATCCACACACTCACTTGCCTATATGAACCATATTCTGACATTGGTTCTTCCCCAAAAGCATCTAACACTGCGTCAAAAAGCAAATCGTTGTTTAAGACAAACTCGTACTCTTCTTCATCATTTTGAAAGTTTCCATTTGGTGTTGCCATTGTTCTTGGCGAGAATAAGAGAATAAAGTGAGATCTATGATAATAAGAGACCAGAAACTAGGAAAGTATAATGTAGTAGGATATGTAGCAGTAACAAGAATCTTATCTTTTACATTGTGCTTTGTACTTCACTTACAATAAAATACTGTCTTTTACTGTGTGCAAAGAATCTTATCTTATCTATACAATGTGCTACAGTTGATATAATTATTAAAATATCAATTTATCTTTTTCATTAATACATCACTTTTACAACCTAGGAAACATGCAAACTATTTTCTTTTTCACTTATGGTTGACTTGACTGTTTGAGTGTCTTACGACAATTCATTTGCTTCCGAACATTAGTTTCACGGCTACTAGGACCAACATCTTGTCCTTAAAATAGACACCACATGGTTAGTCATGCCGTAGAATAACAGTTGAGTATTGAACTTATTTAATTGTTGGATAGTCGACCTGTTTGTTAAAAGATGAATCGTTTTTTTTAAAGGCTGCAAATATCAGATTAGTTTTCAACTCCCTTAAACGTAAGAGGAAGCGAGGGAGATATTGCACCTCACCCTATACTACTCCACCAGCCACTACTCCAAAGAGAAGGCGTTCAACACGGATTAATTGTCAAACCCCATCCCTTCCTAACGCTCCAGATTTTGATGATACATTGGAACCGTTTGTGGAGGTATTTGACCGTGTCAACTTATATGTCTCTTACTTTGTAATACAAACATTAACTAAAAGAGTTAATTTGTTCTAATTTAGAATCTGTCGAGAAGTGGGACTGGGAAGAAAAAAACCAAAAAGGTAACTGTGCCATGTTCCGTTCAAAATTTTTGAAAGAGAATAATGGTACTAGGTTTATTTTCCCATGGGGCAATGAAGAGACTATTGTTGATCTCCGGTTTTGGGACTGTTTATTAGCTACGGGTGCAAACCAGGATGGATGGTTGAGGGACGAGGTGCGTATAAAATCAGTTGTTAGTATTCTACCATAAATGTTTCTTTGTGATTCCCACATTTTTTAATAATGTGCCCAATTGTGTAAACAGCACCTTGACGTATGGGTAGATTTGTTGTGGCATTTCCGACCATCAGATGCCGACTGGGCTATGGTGGGTCCCTTTTCACACCTCAAATAGTTAATGACTGGGTACGAACCTATTGGGCAAATGGTGTAAAGTACCCGGTGCCTTGGGCTGATGTTGAAAAGGTATTTATTTCTTTCCATATTCCCGTAGGTATCTGAAAATGTTCAGCGGGTGCGTTATGCTGATGTCATAAATGATGTAGGTACTATTTCCAATAAACGAACCTGACAAGCACTGGGCGGTAGGAGAGCTGCATATCGACGGGTGTTTTGACATTGTATGATTCGTTTCCAGCCTTTACAAACAAACGTATTTGGTGGAAGGATACCATGCCTGCAAAATTTTAGTATTGGCTGCCAAAATTACTAGATGAAACGGGAGTCTTTGCAGCAAAAGGCATAGATATCAAGGCCTATCAGATTAGCTTTCAAAAATGTGTTGACGTCCCCAAACAAACAGGTCAATACGATGACTGCGGGATATGGTCTTGCATTAACCTATATAGGCTGACTCATAACATGCCATTAGAGTCGGACGATCCTGCAGAAACGACTCTTGCCTATCGTGAAAGAATGTTTGAGTACCTATGGAAATACAAGATTCATATCTTTGGTCATTGACTATATTTATTACAAGTTGTTGTATTGTCAACACTCATTGACTAAGTATGTATATAATTGGTACATAAAGGTGTTAGCTCATAAGGAATGGTCATTCTTTGTGTATGTATAATCAATTGTAGTAACTATTGGAATGATAAATCTGTAAATATCCAAAATGTTTTGTCAATGTTTGTAAATATTATTAGTTGATATTATTATTGCTTGTTTAAGTTATAAGGATCACTACTCAAAACTGATTACATATATATTATGATATTACATTTAAACCAGCTTCCAATCTTCTACTAGCCGTGGTTTATTCTAAACTAGCCGTCGTATCTGCTCAACTAGACGTGGTTTCAACAGTCCTTATAGCCGTGGTTTTGATCATACTTGCCGTGGTATCTTTTCAACTAGCCGTGGTTTTGATCTGAACTAGCCGTGGTTTCTTTCTGAACTAGCCGTGGTTTCTTTCATAGTAGCCGTGGTTTCTTCTGAACTAGCCGTGGTTTCAACAGTTATTATAAACGTGGTTTCTTCATACTTGCCGTGGTTCCAACAATAATTCAATCCATGGTTTGACCCACCATCTTACTCAGACATTCTTTCACGATAAACCACCCATTCTACTTAACCTTCCTTGAGAGTTTTATTGCCAAAGGACCTTGTACACCAGCAATCTTTTGAATCTTCAATAGCAATTGATCTACCATTGGATTTGTTGATATGGATCCTTGTGGATCAAGCTTCGCTTCCAACATTTTCCTGGCAACAGTTTTGGACAATGGATAGGCTTTATCAATAAACATGAAAAACTTATCCTTAGTAGATTGTACAGCATGTACTCTGGAATGCTCATAAAGCATCCATTCAACTACTTCAAATTGTTTCCAGAATTTGTCCGATGGATTAGGTTGACACATGTTTTTCACTGATCTCCACACCAACCTTGCTAATCCTCCAGTTGGCCCATGCTTTCCATATCTAAAATCAATGACTTTCCATAACTGTTCCAAATCCTCTTTTGATAGAAAGAACAACAAGCTTCCAAAATCTACGTATCTACTTCGCATCCATCGCTCTTGTTATTTCAATCACTTCTCTACCATTGTCAGTGATTATTTTCAAATCATTAACTGGTTGACCTGCGTTTAGTGGTGTACAATTAATCGGCTCTTGTATATCACTCACCTTAAGATACAAATCCATTCTTTCTTCCCTCTCCATCCCTTCATCCAATTTCTGTTTCTTAGAACGCACATTCTCCCGAATTTCTGCCATTCGCTTTTGTTCGTTGTTGATCCAATCACCTTCTTTATCAGAATTCATAGGAATGAAATCATCTTTCATTCTTAACCAACGTTCATACAGCTTTTCAATCTCTTCGTCCGTCCATTTTTTCAAATCTTTGCCTTTGCAAAATTCCACGTTGTTGAGAATTGAGATCATGAAATTTCTCCTTTGAGCCCTAGTTGGAGGTTTTTTATTCTTACTATTGTATGGTACGACACTTCTCTCCTTCTGCATTTGTCTCGCCCTCGCAGCAAGAACCTTTGACCTTGATGGAACATCTAATAGTGCCCATTCTTCATTACTCCATTCCAACTTTATCATTTCAGAACCCTCAACAAATGCTTGTTCCTTGTTCCATTGTTCAATCACTCTCATAGTCGCTTCATCTTGTTCTTTCTTTTTTTTCTAAAGCTAGATATTCAGCCTTAAAATTTTCATCCAATTGTATTGATAATTCATGATCATGTGATATCTGAGCCTCCTTACTATCAAATTGAAGTTCATCTACTACAGGTTCAGAAATAGCTTCACCCTTTCCTATTTCTCGTTGATCTACTACTTTATTCACTGCCTCCCCATTCTTCAAAGTATTAGCCAATTGTTTATTTCCAGTAGGTTCAATTACAATGGGAACAGGTGCAATAACAGAATCAGGAATTGCTAAGGTTCTACATAAGTTCAGGCGTACACTGCAACCTCCTTCTCCTGCGATGGTGGTGTTACACCAGTTGTGATAATCGTACTATCAGTGGTTGTAGTACCAATATGTGTATCAGACGTAACTGTTGATGAAATAACCTCTGAGGTTACAGCAGTGCTGTCATTTGTATCATCACTAGATACAGCATGCACAACTTCTTCCTCTTCGTCTTCAACTGCAACATTACAAGGTTCTACCATATGTTCTTTTCCTTCCTCTATCAATTCTGCTTTTCCAACCTTCAAACCTTTAGCCAAAGGTTTAGCCAAGGGTTTAGGACCAGTGGGTCTAAGTATAATAGGAAAATGTGCAGTACCCGATCCAGTCCGACTCGGTAAGCTTTTACATAACTTCATCAATGTACCGGCAACCTCTTTTTCAACTTCATTGGGTGTTTGTGTGACCGTGGTTGTCATTAAGGTCGCATCAGTGCTTTCATTAAGGTCAACATCCATGTTTACCTCCTCCCCTGAACAAATGCTTTTGCTCCTCCCCTTTGAGGACCTGCCTTTCTTAGTCATCTTCGTGACTCTATTAGATGCACCAAACCTTGGTCTTCTTACTCTCTCCAACACATAAACCCTGTGCTTCAACCTTCTTATTGTATTTTCCATTTGTGTACATTTAGCCTTCAATTCATTAACTACTTCTATAATATTCTCACCCGTGGGATCTGATACGGTGGCATTGGGTTGAGGTTCAGTGGTAGCAGTGGGAGCAGCATCATTGGTTTGGGTGTTTTGTGATTCAGGTAAAGGTAATGGTTTAGCAGTGGATCCTGTTGGTTTAGCAGTATGTTCAGACGTTGTCGGAGTGGGTTGAGCATCATTGCTTTGGTTGGGTTGGGATTCAAGCACCTCCTCATTTTCAGGAATGTCTGGCAGGTTAAGCATATTAGGGAATAAAGGTGTAATCTTTCCTGAGAACTTGTCATTTTTTTTCTCAAGTGTGTAAACACCCTAGGAGACATATGATGTACCTCATACTCCCTTTTATGATGAATGGGTGCCGTGATCTGTTTCTCGACTATTAATTGAACAAACCTAGGATATAAGTAGTATTTACCCTTTTCTTTAATGTTCTTTATTAACCCCTCAAAGATCAACCTAGACCAGTTAAACACCCTCCCCTGTGATAAACATATGACAGCAGTTGCTATTTTTGATGGAAACTCATCAAACCCAGTGGTCTTGTTGCTTAGACACAGAAGCAAAGTATGTATTAAAAACTTCCATTGGGGTGAGAACATACCTTTATGATACTTAATTCTTTCCACATTTTTCTCATAACCCAATCTTTGCAACCCCTGAAAAATATCATCATCAGACAAATTGACAACCCCATCAGCATCATCCAGCTTCAAAACATCCCTAATCACATCCTCTTTGACTATTATCTCGTTCTTATCAACAAGACTCCTAATAACCTCGGCTCCATCTCGTTCTTGAATTTTTGCCTTCAACCAAAATTGATTAATGTATTCTTGAACAATGATAGGTTGTACACTTATTGCATAGTGAATTGGTGTGTGTTTGAGAAAAGCAATCATCTCATGGAACCCTTCAGTATGATTGTTCTCGGTTAGGTATGCAACGGCATTGTGTGTGGTGGGATATTCTTTCGGCATTTGTGTCCTTTTGATGTAAACCACGTTTAATTATCAGTTTGGGAGTTGTTAGGGTTTGTGTAGAGCGCCAATTTCAAGTGTTTAAAGATGAATAATTTGATAGCGCAGTGATTTGGGGATTATATACTAATAGATCAACATGTTACATAACAGCCCCTTGAGTTGCCCACACACAGGGGTGGTTAGAAACATACTACCCGTGGGTTGCCCAAAAAAATTGCACTTGCTGTGGTTTTCCCACAAACAGCAGTGCTTAGGAATGCCCACAACCATCTACCCACTTATAGTAAGTGCTAAACAACAAGACAAATAGTCAATGACTTCATTTACTACACAACAACTAACACCTTATACCCATTTGATAGTAGTCCTTATTAGATGATTGTATGAATGGAAAGTAAACAGCACTGCATAAGTTGATGCAGTTTTATAAATTAATGAATAATTTCCAAATATATATGTTGAACGTCTAATGTGTAACCATAACATATCGACTCATCCGTTGAACATCTAATGTGTAATCACAACATATCGACTCATCCGTTGAACGTCTAATGTGTAACCATAACATATCGACTCATCCGTTGAACGTCTAATGTAAATACAAGCTATAATACAAGCTATAATAACTAAGAACACGATGATGTAAATACAAGCAAACTAATACAAAATCTCTACAACTCGTATTCTTTAGCGGAGTGTAAATACAAGCTATAAAAACTAAGAACACGATGATGCAGCTTGTTCTTGAAGGAGCTGAGTCTTAATCAGTCTAACCAGTTGTTCAGCTTGTGGTATTTCATTCCCCACTGGATTTGGAGGAATTTCCAGCTTGTTAGTCAGCATCTTCTCCATAAGTCTTTTGGACAATGGATAAATTCTCTCAGCGAACATGCAGACTGTGATTCCACCCTTCGTCTCAACTAGATGCACACGAGGCAGAGGATAGAATCTCCAGGACTCAACCTGCCATAAATGTGAGTTCTGCCAGATGAAGTGTCCTTTATCATTAGGAGATTGAGAGCTAAACAGGACATGAAGATCTCCTAATAAGAACATCCCAGAACCTTGTGGTGCATTGTTGCAGTAATGGGAGGTGACAAGAGTGTACAGAGAAATCAAGTCTGCCCTGTCTACCAAATGGAGTATTTCCTTCAAAAAGGTGAACTCCATTGAAGATTTATCCATTCGATGCATGACATTCAGTTCTTTGTTTATCAATGTCCAATTGACCAGCACATTTTGATCTCCATCAGGAAAATCAGATGAAGACCCTTCTTTGATAAAGGTTGACTCATCAGCCTCAAGATCCAAGGGAGTTACTTTGGCCATCCTCTTCTTTCTCCTACCAGTCTTATAGATACCTAAAGATGGTTCATCATCTTCTGAGCCAACAGATGCGACAGTAGGAGTGGGAGCTGGTACAATAGGTGCTTCAGAAGAAATGGCGACTGGTTCAGCAGATGGAGCCTTGTCAGATGAGCTAGCAAATTCTGTAGGAGCTTCAGCAGAAACCAAAGATGGTTCAGCAGAAGGCACCTTGTCAGATGGAGTGGCTTGAGGAATTTCTTCAGATGTAACCAGCTGGGAGATCTTCTTTGGTGGAATATCATCAAAATTATCCACTATCTCAACAAACTTTGGTCTTTTGGTCTTTGGTGCAACTTCATTCCCAGCAATCCTTTTGAAGTAGGAAGTGTGAGATGAAGGCTCCTTAGCACAATCATCATCAGCAATATTGATAACAGGAATTTCAGTAGAAGCACCCAAGTCTTCTTTAGAAGAAACATGTTGTGAGTGTACTTCAGCAGTAGAGGACACTGATGGTCTTTGTATGGTGAAGATTGACCAAGTTTAGTTGCAACATCCTCCATTGGGGTATCAGCAGATGCAGCTTTGACAAGCTCTGGATCCTTGGAGACTTCAGTAGATGCTTTATTCAAGTACGATCTCTTTCTCCTTTGATAAAGAACATGCTCCTTCTTCTTTGGAGATTCTGCAACTGCTGATGAAGGATCATTGATAGATACATCAGCTAACATATCAAGAGACTCATAACGATGTTCTTCCTCTTCCTCTTCAGAAGAAACCACAAGCTTCCTTTTGTTGGTCTTTTCTAGTTTGTCCTCTAATTCCTTAACTTTATCTTGCAGTTCGTCAATCTTACTACCAAGAGAAGACTTGGTCTCTGCAAGCTCCTTTTTCAGACTAGATACCTCAGCTGCATACCTGTTAACAAGAGCATAGACAGATGAGAGAGTAATAGGGTCCTCGGCTCCACCAGCAGATTGCTCTGTGGTAATGGGATCTTCATTGGACCTTTCGGTAGAAACATGGTCATGATCAAACTGAGGAGGTACCTCATCAATAGGTATCCTTGGAGGACTAAGTGTGGTCAATCTGTTTAGGTCAGACTCAAAATCATCAAGAGGATCTTGTGCTTGTGGTGGACTAGGACAATGTGCCAGAGTCGGAGTTGGTGGAGGCTGGTCTTGTGCAACATGAGAAGCTTCAGCAGAAAAGGAGGGGCCCTCATCAATGTTAGCAACATTCTCCTCAACAGCAGCCATATTGTCTTGAGGCAACATAGCCTCTGTCAATGGATAATGTGCCCCTCAAAGTTAGTTCTCATAGAGGCAAAGAGTTTGGCTGTAAGAGCTCCTACTGCATAAAAGGCTTGGGTTTGGGTAGAGGTGTCTATAATTATTTGTAAGAATCTAGGGTACATTAAAAAATTATGTTGTTTCCTATTGATATTTTCAACCAAATTATCAAAAATAAATTTAGAAAAATTATAAGTTAACCCTTGTGAAAGACACACGATACCGTATGCCAATTGTGAAGAGAATTGATCCCATGCTCCAGATTTGTTGCTAAAGCATTGAAGCAACGTGTGAACCAAGAACCTCCACTTGGGGCAAAAGTGCTTCTTCAACCATATGTCAGTCCTAGTACCTTGATACCCAATAGCTCTCAGCCACAGTATATCCTCGATCTGGAGTGAAATACCCCATCAGCATCATCCAAGCGAAGCTTCGTCCTTATCAGCTCCTCTGTCACTACATACTCTGTTCCATCAATCATGGCCGTAATCTCCTTTTCACTCCGTGTGGAAGCAGAAGCCCAAAATTGTTTGACCAACGTTTCATAAATCGCATTGGGAGAATGCGTTAGGGCATAGTGAATCTTTGTTCTTTTCAAGAACTCCACCATAGGCACATACAGCTCATCACCTTTTGCATTTCCCAAGAACGCAACTTTGTTGTGATCCTTCTTGAATTGAAGAGCCATTTGATGAATTGATATTTTAGGGTTATGATTCTTGTATCTTAGTGTTTGGTTTGTATTAGAAGAGGGAAGTGGGATATTTTGAAGTGGAAGTGAGAGAGAGTGTTGGGTAGAAGGTGTATAGAAATAGTCAAAAGAATTGGTAGTTTTGGTTGACCCTTGCTTACGTGTACAACTTCTCTGACCTCACGCAATTTTAACACTTCAGCAGAAACATATATCCAATCTGCTGAAGTTATACACTTCAGTAGAAACCAACCCAAAACTTGGATATCTTCGGTAAGATTCTAGAATTACTGTGCCAACAACTCGCATTAACTTACATTAAACCTTGAACCCGTCTATAAAATCATCCCAATGCATACTTCTCTCACACCATTTTACCCCCAATTACCATTATGAACCCTAGTTTCATCACAAACACAATCAACAAAAATTGACCATGAATACTTCACCAGAGGTTGTAAATCCAACCTCTTCTCCATCATCCTCATCATCCAGTGATTTTCTCCAGTTCTGGACACCTCCACATGACCCTCGCCCTTTGACATCCCCATTTCTCTCTTCTTCTGAAGATGATGGTGTAGTGGATCCAAGTGATTCTTCTGATAACACAGAGGAACTCACTGCTGAGATACCTTCTTACTCCCAACCTCCAGCACCTCAACCTCAACAAAGGCCTCGTGCCGAAAGGGAGGTGGTACTTGCTGTACCTGCGCCATGTTTTGGTGCATCTTCACACTTCGTATAGAGGAAGAGCTTGGTGAAGGAGAATGGATTGCTTTTTGGTGAAATCAGCAGATGAAGCATAAAGGACACTTTATTTTTCTTCATCATCATTATTTGCATCAATCCATCCTTCCCATTTTGATCCTTAGCTTCCTCGTCCTAGTAGTCATGCATATCCAGCCATCGAGAAAGAAGGAATGGGTGGTTATGCAAGACTTCACGAACGCATATCCAACATCTAGTGTGAAAGATGTGAGCGATCATGCATATCCAACAGCCTCTTAGATGTTGGAACAAATGTAGTAGATTAGGATTAGTATATCTTATATACCTCTTTTTCTTGTAGTGGCATTTGAAGTTGTTTGCATTTTGTAAGCTGTAAGTGTAAACTTTCTTGAATGAATGAATGAACAATTTCACTTCAATTTCTTCTCTTCAGCAGATTCAGTAGTTTCCAGTAATTCCCAACAATATAAGCCTGGAAACAAACATGCAAGTCTGGAAAGTGAAATATATGAACTTTAAATAACTGAATTACATGTTTTCTTAAACTAAGATTAAGTTTAGGAAACAAACATGCATAAATGTGCAGGCTGTTAATCTAACTTTAACTAAATTCTACTAAATTTATCCTTCATTTTGACTGTCCAAGGTGACCTTATTCTATGTTACAGAACAGATCCTCCTGTTTCCGGTCTTGCCGCATTCTCTCTTCCATTTCTCTTTCAGCCCTATCTTGTTCGGCTTGTTGTTCCATTATTGCTTCATCTTCATGCTTCTTAGTAAGCGACTTCTCACCATCAACATTTCCATTTATATTTTTGTGCTCATCTTTATTATTGTCACGTATTTCCTTGACCGCCAACACACCTTTTTCAACTACATCCTTCTTAGATCTTTTGTTAAGTTGTTTGCTATATATTTCATGAATCACGTCATCACATGGTCGTTCCACTTCAAAAGACAAACGCTTACGCACAATCCCAGTTAATTATGAAAAACAAAAGTAAGAATCCTAAATATATTACTAAAACTAGTTATAGCATAAAGTCACAATAGTAATGAATTTTTACCGTTTGGAATTGGTATTACTTATTACAATGTATATGTAGTTGGGATAAGTTACTAGTTTCATCCAGTGGGCAGTTGGCAAGTTTAGGAAAGTTAATAAATTTGTCACATAACACAAATAAATGTGTATCTTAGTAAATCTTAGGCAGTTGGCACAAGTACAACATTTATAATAAACAATCACAAATGGGTGGTTTATACTTAATACACTCATTAAAGTGTATCAATGTTGATACAATAATTTTGGGCAACCTTAGAAAGTTTACATTGTTGGGCAACCTAAGTAAATGCACAAGTACAAAGAGCTGGTAGTTTGCACTTGGCTTACTAAAAAGACTTTACTGTAATGTCCAACAAATTTTTCCACCTAAGTTTGTTCAAAACACAACCATGGATTACGATGACAATTCTACTTTTAAGGTTTATTTAGTGCATCCTTCTTCTAAACATGGAGTCAAACTACCTAAAAATATCACTTTCAATAAACTAGTTGCGTATGTGAAGAAAAAGGTTCACGCTGTCAAAGAGACACCAAATGATAGACTCAGGTTATCTTACAAAGATGGTTCCATGGAATTGGACGTGGTTGATGATGAAGACGTCCAATACTTCATTCGTGAACTATGTTGTAAGAATGAGCAAACTCAAGCTCTGCTAATTTCAACAAAAGAACCGCCACCTTCAGAGGTAAAATCATCTTCGGCTTCTAATCATTTATCATTAGACCTGAATTTTCCGCTGCTTCACAATGATAGTTACCATGACACACCAAAGGTCGAGGATACCTTTTTTCACCAACCTGATTATTCACTTCCTCCGTCGCAAAGAGACTCATTTAAAAATATGCCCATGCCACCAACTGCACCACAACCAGAATTAAAAACATCGATTCCCAAAAACCGATACCTTTTTTTTCAAACATAAAGAATTTTATAATAAAGCAGAATGCATGTTTACTATTGGAAAGAAATCATTACTTGAGCGCTTTGAATACAAAGTTATTAAATCTGAACCCACGAGGTACAGCGTGAAATGTATAAATGAAGGTTGCTCATGGAACATATACACCCGTAAAAAAATGGATAGCACATTCTTTGTTTCTAGCATCAACAATGTCCACACATGTTCAAGAACTGAATTACATCCTAATCATCGTAATGCGACAATGAAATTACTTAGTCAGTTGCTAATCGATAAATTGAAAGATACTCGGAGGGTATATACTGGAAAGGACATACAACGAGATCTGAGTCTTGAATGGAAAGTAAACGTTTCTTACAAACGAGCTTGGGGGGTAGGAATTTGGCTTTTGAGGTGTTGAACGGTAAACATGAACAATCGTTTGAGCAGTTAGCTTTATATTGTCATAACCTAAAGCTAAAAAACGAGGGGACTGTAACACACATCGATACAGACGAAGCTGGAAGATTTAAGATGGTTTTTGTAGCATTTGGTTTTGCGGTAAGTTTCGGACACATTTATATTAATTGTTAGTATTAGTATTTTTACTATTATTATTCTTATACACACATCTTATCAAGCTTTAACGTATACTAATCACTAATATATACTTAACGATACTAGATTCGGAGTTTTATAGCCTTCATGCGGCCATTGATTATAATTGATGCTGCGCATCTGAAAGGGAAGTATCTCGGAACCAACATGCTTGTTGTTGGTATGGACGGAAATAATCAGATTATTCCAATCGCTACCGGGGTCGCACAGGGTGAGACCGCTGAAGCCTGGACATTGTTTTTGGGGTGGTTGAAAGAATGCATTGGTGAAGTGCCTAATCTGGCGATTATTTCAGATAGGCATCATTCAATAACAAAAGCGTGTGACACAGTGTTTCCAAATTGCTTTCATGGTTATTGTTGTCGTCACTTGATGATGAATTGCAATATCACCCGTAAAAAGCATAAGGCTTTGTACTAGAAGGTGTGCAAAAGCTATACAACTGAAGATTTTGATAATGCAATTTGAGCTTCGTTCCAAAAATCGAAGCCGTCAAAAAACTTGAAAACGCCGGGTACGATAAGTGGTCAAGAGCATATTGCAGTGGAAAAAGATACAATTATTTGACGTCAAACAGGTCGGAGTCAATAAATTCATTAACAAGGCACGTCCGAAAGGTACCAATAACTATGCTCTTGGAGTACTACAGACGTCTTCTACAAGATTGGTATTTCGAACGTCGCGAAAAATACTACGGTATATATATTCGCCGTCTCACATTTACTTGTTCGATAAATGTTACATGATGTACGCTTATTTTGCAGACGCCTTGAATTTGAACTTACAAAGTGGGCATCTAGGAAGGTTGAGCATAGAATGTGGAAGAGTGCGAATTGGGAAGTAAGAGGCATTGCCATGTGTCTTTGTGTACCAAGTTATTGACAATCGTCATAGTCATATTGTTGATTTCGTAAAGAATGAATGCAGTTGCGGTACCGCAATATACAGAGTTGTCAATTACGGTAATTGTTGTTTATTCGTGTATGGTTTTTGATTACGAATAACGTGCAGGAAATGGCAACTTTCGGGACTACCATGTGGTCATGTGTGTGCCGTGTGTAGAGAAGAAAAATTGACTAACTGTAACAAATGGGCGGAAACATGGTTTACAAAAACTGCACTCAAAGGCACATATCATGAAATGGTGTATCCTTTGGAAATAGAGTCAGAATGGCATGATCCGGGTAACTTGCAAAAGGTTAAACCGCCGTTGATGGACAAGAGGCAGGCAGGAAGACCTAAAAACAAAGATCGCTTCCCATCAAAAATGAGGAGCCAAAAGTTAGGAAATGTGGGAGGTGTGGTACCGTAGGGCATACCCGTGCAGATTGCATGGAACCATTACGCAGAAAACAGGTAACCTAGATAGTTCATTCAAAATGGGCATCTAATAATGTTTTTACTATTCGACAAGATAGGTTATATTTGTTGTCGAGAAAAAACAAATTGCAGGACAGACAATGGTAAAGAAGTTGTGCAAGAGATGGCACCTGAACAAGGAACGGGTAAACGTACGTCAGGTACTCATTTTCAGTTGAAAGATGACCCACAATCACAAGCGGACTACGAGTATTTTCAAAATGGGAGAATTTACATGGATTGGGATGCCGTACGTTGGGATGGTGAAGCAAGTAACAGCGGTCGGGAGGGTTACGTAGATAATTCTGGCATTAACCTAAACTCACTCCCTGAATCATCAAATACATATCACTTGGATGATTTCAATAACATGGATAATTACTAGTACAATGTTCTCTTTATTTAACTAATGAAATTGTATGCTTAAAGTTAAACACTACTGCACATGGTTGTGTAGTTTTAAACAAGTATTTGTATTTTGTCATGAACAAACGTTGTGTTTGTATTAACCCAGTATTTCTATTTTCTCATGGTAAATAATTGTGAAAGGTTAGTCAATGCAAAAGACCATGGCAAAACCAGCTAGAATTTGTCCTCTTTTGGATGTTTGTTCAGAAATAGTAAATCTTGTGACCATGTGTAAGTGAAAAAAAACAAATATAGGGAGAATATGTGGATGGGGTTTAAAGCATTTGAAAGGTTGTACAAAATTTTTTTGGATGTTATTCAATAATATGGGAGCAACTGTGCATCATGTGACAAATGCTATATTATGAGGACATCAATTGGCGTCATGATAATACAAATACAGTTAACAGTATGTATTTGCTGCTTGCTGCTTGCCTATTTAAAGACACCAAGGCCACCTTGTTAGTTAACGCAATTTTATTTATTTATTTTTTATATTTTTTTGTGATAAAGTATTGGGATAAGGAAATGTCTAGATTTACTAGGTGTAGATGTTCGGCCTGATATGTTAGTCTTCTATTGCTACCAAGCCTCTGGCGAAGATGTTCGGATGGCACAACAATTGAATGCGCTTGCGGGAAGATTGTTTCAAATAACTGAAGACAGGCTTAGCTTAATTCAAGAATTGGACAGTGTTGGAAACAGGCATGCTCAAAAAACAGCAGAATATTTGAGGGGGGTAAATGGTAAAGATGCTCAAAAGATCATGCAGATGCGTATTATTTCACGGGAACTGGAGCTAAATGCTGCGAACCATGCCATCTTTATCGAGAAACTCAGGGGCTTGATGGATCTCTAAGTGTGTGTCTTTTCATTGTGTTCTATGTTGTTTGGTGTTTTTGCAGTAGTATGTGTCCGTTATCTTATTATGAGTGTTCTTGTAGTGGTTGTGTTTGGCCCATGAAATGCGATTGTAAGATATTGAATTGAATAAAATGGGTTGTTAAATTTGTATGAATTACATTTTGTTTCCACTCGCACTTTAATTTTAAATTGTGGTTTGATTGTGGTTACCATAACAGTGTGTGCATATTAACTATTGTTGGATTGAATTACCTCACAAGTACTAGTTGCAGTGGTTTGTGTTAAACTAGCCGTGGTTTCTTCTGAACTAGCCGTGGTTTCTTCTGAACTAGCCGTGGTTTCTTCTGAACTAGCCGTGGTTTCTTGTCAACTAGACGTGGTTTCTTCTGAACTAGCCGTGGTTTCTTCTCCACTAGCCGTGGTTTCCTCTCCACTGTCAGTGGAACCACGGATATAAGCATTCTTGAAACCACGGGTAGAAGGATCAACGCACTGATGAATATTTCATTTAAAAATATGTTAACAACAAAATTAGTAAGTAGTTAACCTAAATAATACATCCATGAAAAGGGAACTTATCTTGCAAAATCAGAAGATTTTCATCGAGTACATTCTTTAACTTTGCAGCAGTTGTTTCTTCTGAAAAATGAAAAGCTTTTCATTATTTAAAAATAACTTAAAAAGAAAATTAATAAGTTGTAATAAAAGGCCACCATGAAAAGGGCACTTATCTGCCGAAATGAGAACCATTCCCTCCGATACATTCTTTAAATAGAGCTCGATACAAAAAACCCAACGATGCGAACACTTTTAATGACAACGATATTAACAAAATAATACATCCCTGTTTGGGGTTCACATTAATTAAAGTAGTTGATACATCAGTTTAGCTACTACATACCCTAATACAAAATTCATCCCTTGTTACAAACAGTTACAATTACAACCAACATTGACAACAACATGTCTACCAAACACATACTCTGTGTTTTAAAAAAAAATTAGACATATGCTCACGATATGCAAGGGCAGCCTGTACAGGGTTATCGACGGCTAATGACTTCCCATGTGACAGTCTGTATAAGAATATGCATACCCAGATACCACAATCACCAAACAGAGTCCCCTGATCTGGAACGTTGGGTGCATTCTTGAAGGTAATTGCGTATGTTGTTGGATTTATACCTTTCTTATGGAAGACACTGGCTTTGTCTAGAACTATTGGTAGTCCAGTCTGTATATACATCCAAACAAATTTTGTTATTTTACATAGCAACTTAACACAATACATAACAACTTAAATTTATACATCCATACATATTTTGTTATTTTACATACAAACTTAGCACAATACATAAAAACTTAAATGTTTGCATCTGACACACTGAAGCTACGGCAAACACTAAAAACATAAACTACACCAAACAACAATGAAACAAGACATCCTAATAAACCGCCATATCACGATGAGTCTGCAAAATAAGTGATTCACGTAACGGTTTGAACATAAAGGACCCAACATCCCCCTCGATGCCCAAGTCTTTGGAAGTTCCCATAGCAAGCTTGTATAGTACAATGGTTGCGTTAAATCCTTCCTGGTTTCCAATTTCAATTACAGGGTCGTCGTTGTCGTCAAAACCGATTAATTTGAGCGCTATTGGGGTGGTAATGCTAAGAAGCTGTGTAGCAGATGCAATCCTACCACCCCCAACCGATAAAACCCATATACAGAAAACAGAACTGACATCCCCTTGAATGTTTCCCGAAACGACCAGACTGTCTCGTATGTTTGAAACATAGAACGGTAAAGGAAGGTTGCCTATTAATTCACCAGGTATGTCCAGGACTTGGAAACGGTTGGTGAGCAAGTCAAAAGACACAATCAAATAGCTGTCGAATGTGCTACCATCGTTAGCATACAACCGTTGATAACCACACCAATAGATGTGACCCCCAACATTAGCTTGACTTGCTTTTTTGATTCTGATTGTGTTCGGAAGCAAGCAATGCTGATCTAACACCGTCCATTGTTTAGAGGAGAAGGTGAAAATTAAAACAGTGCATGGCTGTGTTTGATTGAATGGGTATGAAATTTTTAGGAAAGTCGGATCAAAATTGTCAGGACGAATCCCAAAAGCCATAAAGCGTTTTTCATACTCCTGTGATGTCAAAACATAGGGGACAAACGTGGCGGTTGATCGGTTGATGGAAGGGTTCCAAACGACCGCCATGGTATCACGGACAATTGGTCCATAGGTAAAACCCCAAACTCCATGTGACCAGCCAATTGGTTTGACGTCAGAAAATGAAATGTTTGAGGAGAGAGGGTGCAAGTCAAAATGTTGATTTACCAAACCCACGTAACCTTTAAACCTCTGCTTGTACATCAAAACGTATGAAACTGGTGGAGTGATTCGAACACCAAAACGGACGGTGAAATGCATGTTTTCTATGCAAGACTTCCAAGCCTTGCAGACACTGCGGCATTGAGCCACACACCTCACTGAGAGCCTATTAACTATGTCCATTTGAACTTCAAGTGGAATGTTGTCAGACATCGTGAAATTTTTTTGGGAAACTGTGAGATCAGTTAAGATGGCCAAGTTTCACAAGAAATTTGTGGGCAACTATTAAACTGTAAGAGTATTTATAATAGAACAATTAGAGCATTCATATCTAGGGACCAACCCATAAGATATGCATTTAAGAAATAGTACATGTATTAAATGGTTAAACAGTTAAGTTCCAGTTTAAAGAGTTGACTTGTGCTTAATACTACCATCAAATTAATGATCAAGTACAAGGGACTGGTTCATAAACACTTGAAAGTGTATGTTGCATAATTAAGTATAGTTGGGCAACTATGACGCATGGGCAACTTAGTCAAGAACTAGTTTGTTTGTAACTACTAGTTACAAAAATGTTGTTCCTTTTAAAGTCGATAGGCAACTTAGTCAATAACTAGTTTCTTAGTCAATAACTAGTTTGTTAACTTTGTTGTATTGACAAACATTTATCAATTAAGAACTTATAAGCAATGGTACCTGTAAACATGCACGCATCTTCTTGTACCAAGGACGCCACTCAGCAGGGCTTATAGCCACCGTCGTAAAATGTTACAACCCCCGTCCGAATATGGAATCGAGCCAGAAACCAATGTTTATCCTTTTCATTGATAGGCATATAAACCTGCCGTATAACACAAAAGGCCAGTTATACAAAACACATAACAATATATGTATAAAGCCATGAACACAACTATTACCTGTTCAACATCAGCCCATTGGTGTTTGTACTTTTCCCCATTAACATACCAAATGGGGATGGAGTCTTGTAATAGCGGTGAACAAAGTATGCAGTTACCATAGCCCAATCAGCCATCGGTCGAAATGCAACATGTATTCCACCCACAACTCTATGTGCTATAAAGCAACAATAAAAATTGATTAGGGTATAAAAGCAACAATATCAAATGAATATACCATCGGGGTGAAAGATATGTGTGACTGTTACCTCGTCCATAAGCCAACCTTTCTTAGGAGGGTCTAAACACACTAAGGATTCCCAAAATCTCCGATCCACACGAACTTCTTTGGACCAAGGAAACATACATCGAAGGGGCCCCTGTTTTCCAAGAAATTCGTCGTACTCATCAGTAAGATGTACTTTGTCGATAGCCTTGTTCCTTCGGAAAGAACCTACACACACGTAAATTAAAAACAGTTTTAAAAAAAAATATATATTAAAAGTTGTTTTTAATACCTCAACCCAAGGTTTAACATTTTTTAACTGTGCAGTCATATCTGGATCCCGACACCCATGTGTTCGATTATTTTCAGATTCCACAAATCTTTTTGACCAATAATAGGACGACTCAGCGCCATCTTTTTACTCCTCATGTCGGTGTTATGTCGCCTTGGCTCTTTTCCAATGGTCTGAATTATAGAAAGCTATAGACCTCTTTTTCTTTTCCTTCTCAATCTTCAACAACTTTGCCTTTTGCAACCTGCGATTCTTCTCCTATATCATAGCCATTAGAAAATCCTTTTCCATCATCTTTTGTTCTTCCATCCTCCACCGTTCTTCCTCTTCTTTCCTCAACCTTAATTCCTCTTCCAACAGATACTCAGAGTAACGGTGATGCATTTAAAATACGTTTAATACAGTATGGGAAAAGTGTACATTTGGATATAACATTACCAGAACTACATCATCCTCATCATCACAATCTGCCGGCTCTGAACGAATGCTAGAAATAAGAGAGTCAACCAACTCATGGAATTCACGATTTACTTGCTCTCGAAACTCATAGCTGAGGTGGGAAAAGGATGCAGTAAAGTCCAATTTATCCTGTAGCGAAATAAAGTGCATTGTAAAAAAACGGATAGTTCTTTCAAAGAAATAAAGATAATACTTGGATGAACTGGCGTACCCGAAATCCGCAAGTTCTTTCACTTGCAAGGACCTACAAGGTAATAAAGGGTATTATCCTTAAGAATAATTCTAATATAAACGTATAATTATTATTTAACCTTGACTAGCAAATTACTTGAATAATAGCCTCGAGTTTGAAAACACGAGAATTCAACTCTTGAATGACACAATCCTTGAGGTGATTTACGTTAGAAGACTACTGGTCGTACCCTAGACACAATCGGTAAATACTTTTTTCGTCCTACCACGTTTCCGTGCAGTGACCAACTTCGTAGATACACATCGTAACCATGCGGTAATTTTGTTGGAAGAGTCCTTGGTATGTAGTGCAGGTAAAATTCCGTAAATTGACTATACCACTCCGACTGGTGCTCGTCTAATGTTGGTTTCAGATCATAAATTATCTTCGAGTCCTAAATAACATCATCAACAACAAGGAAATTAAATTGCATTGGACTATCCGACTGGTGCTCGTCTAATGCATGTGTTTTACCTTTCCAAATAGCAATCCATAATGCGATCTTGTAAACATTTCTTTCCTTGACCACGCTCGCCCTTGGTATGACATCTAGGACTTTATTCCACCAACGACTGCTTCTTTCAAACGACTCAAGAATCCATATCTACAATAATAAAGATGCATTACTCTCATACATTGGGTTCAATAATAATACTAAGAAAAGATAACATAAATAGGATTAACCTTGAATGCCCAAACAAATCCAGCAACCGTGTATGTCGGAACATACTTCGGTCTCTTTCCGACCCTTTAGGTGTTCTCACTTGTGGTTTGATACAACGTCTAGTATCTGGTCGTACAAGTGCCTCCAAATGTGCTCCCCTCATGGAAAGGAATTCCATGCTTCTAGGTCTTCGACCAAACGAAGGAGTGAATCATCCACCTCTTCAACCAATAAGCGACCCATAAAAATAACCTCTAGCGATAACAATAGACACACACGGACTGCGTCTTCATCAGTTAATTTACCGAACAACTCTTCATCCTCAATAACACCAACAAGATCTAAGTTGGAAAGTTTTACCCCTAATTTTTTGGAAATACCCTCAACTTAAATGTTAAATCCCCTGAACTATATAAATCAAAACTTGCTGTCCCAAAACGAAAGCCTGTTATAAGAGAAAACTCCGGTCGACCGAAATGTAGACAACGACCACCAACAGTATATATAAGGGGCATGTCATAGCTTGTTTTATCCACGAAACCCTGTTTTTGTAAAACATAATCTAACAAATGTGGTTCATGGTCAAAGAAGAACATATCCAGCCACCCTCCAAAACAGGTTGTCCTAAACAATTTCTTTCTAGTATGATTCAGCTTTTCTTTAATTATTGGAAAGTATTTCAATTTGCTCCTTACAATGACATTGGCTTCGTATTCCTAAGAAAATAATAAATAAAAAAAACAGTTAACAATAATTAACAAGTATCTTACGAAAACTACAATCAATAAAAAACATATCTGACTTCCGATCTTTGCAATCATATTTAACAAATGAAACATTACTATCATACTCACACCAAATAAACAATGGGCCAATAATACACAACTATTTAAACTTTTAAAAACCTAGCAATAGTATATAAGAAGTATATCAAACTCATAAACTTCCAAAGCGAGTGTGCAATGTAATATGCATTAACATGGATCAGATCTGTAAAAAAGTTGGATAAACACCAGAACATCAGGATATAACCGCCATGGCTGCAAAATAATGAAATTAAATTGCCATGACAACATACGGAAAATCACATCATTTGCGTATAGTATAAGATAATCACATCACACCTCTTGCATATCACAAAATAAACCAACTACTTCAAACAATTACCTATGTAAAGGAGTTGGTTAACATAGTTGATTGTCAATATGTTATAAACAAGTGGATAAACGTTAGTACTTTGACCCTCCACTCGAAATCCCATTGCCATGTCAAAACCCATTGCTATGACAGTGACATAGGAATGGGTTTTCGAGGGGAAGCTCAAAGTACCAACGTCCTTTCTACAATTCGTGGATTCTAGAAAAGCATTTCAGTTGGATAATCATGAAGTGTGGCGTGTCATGAACATTACACACTATCGTGATCATTTAGATATTCAAAGACAATTTGAATGTATGAAGTTGCGTATGGCCACATTCTTACTTTCAAGTTGACTTTCAATCCACAAGTATATCATATCCTTTCCTTCTTTGTTAAGTAACTCCTTTACATATATAAACTAATTTTTTATAAAAATCTATCAACAGTCTATAACAATTATATGACACTCATTGCAAATTACTGGAAATATTATGATATGTAAAGACAATTTATTGTTCCGGTTACCTGATGATGAGGGCTGAATATTTAAGGCTAGAAAGGTGGTGCAAAAGGGTTTAGCTTCCTCTCAGAGTTCATAACTGTGTATGTGATGTTAGTGTGTAATTTTTGGTGTCAAACTCTATATGTGTGTCAGAGAGAGAGAGAGCATATATGATAAGAAGAGAGATGAAAGGGTTTGTAATGATAGTGCTAGAATAGTGCAGAGTGAAATAGGGTTAATGAGGCACCCTCACAAACCTTTTGATATCTCTCGCCACCATTCCACCACTATCCTTACCATGACCTTGACATCTCTTTTCTTATCATCTATGACCTCTCTTTCTGACATAGTGACAAAGAGTTTCACACCAAAATTACACACTAAAACACCCACACGGTTATGAACTCGAGAGTAAGCTAAACCCTTTTGAACCACCATTCTACCCTCATCATCAGTAACAAAATATCAAGATAATATAAAGTGATCATATCAAGATATGAAAAAATTAACTTCCCTAAATGGCCCATGGGCAACAATCGGCTTTGACATTGGTCTAAAACTCCTCCATATACTTGTTTGTTCAAGTGCAATCCAGGTTTGGTGATTGAATAGCATGTCAGATCTAGGTTGATTTATGATTCACACAAATTATCCCAGGTCTGACATGCCATTCAATCAACAAAGCTGAATTGTAAGTAAACAAACTATCTGCATTTGATTAACTGCACGCATCTAAGATATAACCGCCATGGCTGCAAACGGTAGTGAATAATCAAACATGGATGAACGACACCATATTAAGTTTTTTTGCTACTCATAGGTGGTGCCGTACATCCATCTTTGATCATTGATATGTTAGTTTCGTAACATAATACGGAGGCTCAGATCTGTATAAATCAATAGTTTACTCACATACATGAAACATGATTGACCCGAAGATGTTAATCATCTATGTGAGTATACCAATCAGGAGTTTCTATTTATATGCATTAGCAAGGCTCAGATCTGTAAAAGGTTTGATAAACACAAAAACATCAGGATATAACCGCCGTGGCTGCAAAATAATGTATTAAAATTGCCATGCCAACATACGGTAAATCACATCATTTGCATATCAAATAAGATAATCATCATCACAGCCTCTTGCATGTACTAAATACAAAATACATTTCAAACCTTCCTTCTCAAACACACATTGGCAATAAATAAGCAAAAGTTGCCCAATAAATCAGCTACGTAAGTACAATGTGGGCCCATGTCAACTATATGGGAGAGGTTCCACCTGCACCACATTTATTGACATATTGAGGGTAATAAATTATCAAACTTACCCACCTTATATGTGTGAATTTAAATTCAAGTGGTGTTGCTAAATAGGTTACAAAATTCTATAAAAAAATGTCTACAAAAGACTTCACCAACAATTTCCGAATGTTTCCGCAACAAAAGACTTCGGCCAACAGTTTCCGGAACAAACAGACTTTGGCCAACAAATTGATGAAGAACAACTTTTAATAGAAATGGAGGAGGCTGCTATTAAGGAGGAAGAAGAATGGGAGATAGCAGAAAGAGAAGCTGCTCTTAAGGAGGAAGCCGAAAGGGAGCGACTTATGCTCCAAGATGAAGAAGTGCTGTTAGAGATGGAGGAAGCTGCTCGGGACAGAGAATTCAATGCATTGTATGCAGAGTGGGATGAGCGCAGATTTGAAGGTTGCTCTGAGTATCTTTACGACGATGGTTACGACTCTAACAACTCTCAAACTTGGGATCACCCGGATTATATTTAGTTGTGTCGCAGTTTAATTTTCAGTGTATTTTGTTTTGTTAACCCAACCAGTTTGCACCATGATTAGAGTGCTTTATTCACTTACTACCACTTATCTTACAGTGGTTTAGTCACTTAGTCTACAACAACATCCATCATTTTGTTTCTCAAACTTAATAAGTAGCAACAAATCACTAAAACCACAAGAACAATTAATCACCCAATACGTTACCAGTTTTCTTACACTGCTTTATTCACATCCACAATTTGTTTCACTAAACTTAACAAAAACAATTAATCACCCAATACGTTAACTACTAAAATAAGCGAAACCCTATATCAATACGATACCAACTTAAAAAGGTAACCCTAAATAAGCGAAACCCTAAATAACCGATACACAATCAATAACCGACACCCTAAATTAGCGAAACCCTAAATTAACAAAACCATAAATCAATAGATGAAAGACGTAAAATTAAACGCCCAAATAGCGAAACCCTTAATCAAAAACAAAATTACTTACCCTAGCACAAATAGTTTTTCTTATAGACATTAGCTGGTAGAGTGTCGTGGCGATGTGAAGAAGTGTGTTATCTGTTGAGGAAGAAAGTGTGTTATGGTGGTTGTGGAAGAAGTGTGGTGGTTATGGAAGAACTGTGTTGAGGAAGAAATAAGAAGTGTGTTGAGGAAGATTGTATTTGTATATATAAAGTGTATAAATGTATACAGGTTATAAAATTATTTATACCCTTTTTAATTTTTTTTATACAAATAATACTTTAATACTATATACATAGTAAGTTGCCCAAAAGTACATAAGGGTGGGACCCGGTTGCCCAAGATTTTTGTACTTTTTATTAATAAAATAAGACTATACTTTTTAACTAAAAGACAAAAAATGTCAGTTGCCCAACATTGAAAGTCAAAGTTGCCCAACCAATTAAATAGTACACTTGTACTAAGAAAGTACATGGTGGCCCCACAACATGGGACACATGTCGATTATTTGGGATGGTTGCCCAAATTTGGAGTTGAGAGAGTTGCCCATGGGGCATTATGAGAAGTGAAAAAAAAATGGGGCATTTGGGGTAATAATGTTGGGCAACTGGGGCAATTAGAGAATTTCCCCAATTAATAAAGGCCAATTTTGATAAATAGTCGTATTTGCTATAGTATTTTCATAAAAGGATGTATTTAGACCGTATAAACAAATTTGGTCATTTTTGGTGCCCAATCACCAAACTTTGCACACCATATCTCTAACAAAGCACCAGAATTATTTTTGAACCAATGAGAATAGAATTATTTTTGCACCAATGAGAATGTGCCACTTATATTTTTGGTGCCCAAAACACCACTCTTGCGCACCAAAAATTAAACAAAGCACCAACTAATAAAAAAAAAGCACCATAATTAATTTATTGACCAACCGAATTTGACCGTAACTTTTGGTGCCCAAAACACTTCCATTCGCACCAAATACTCAACAAAACACAATTAATTTATTGACCAACGGGATGTGACAAATTTTTGTAGCATTAATCATTTGGTGCCCAAAACATTTAGCTAGCACCACAATATATGTCTTTTCTTTCCATCAGCACCAAAATACTTTTGTATAGCAATACTTTATTATTTGGTGCCCAAAATCCAATTCCTGCGCACCAACTTGGACATATGGGAGAAAGAGAAAATATTGAGTATGTTTTAGTAAAGTGATAGTGTATATGGGATGTATTGGTAATTAACTTATTAATAAATCATGGAGTTGCTTTTCTTTTCTGTCGATTGTATATATCTCTTCGAATGAGACAAAAAGGTATGTTTATATATCATTAAAACTTGTCCAACAAGTCTTTGCTAGCACCTCTTTAAGTTTCAAAACTCAACACTCAACCCCTTTTATTTTCTTAGTTTGACCATATAAATATTTCGTGACTTAATTAAATCTCATACGTAACGCGTGCAATCCCATAGGTCTCGAGTTCGATCCTAACACACATCTATTAATATTTTGTCCAATGACGACGTATATGGCCATCCGGTCCAAGGACCGAAGGGACCAACACTCTATCCGAAGAGTCCAACACTATACCAAAAGGGTCCAATATTCTACCGAAGCATTCCAAGGCTATACCGAAGGGTACCCCGACAAACCATCCGTCCGAAGGACGCACTGACCTGACAGTACCTTTGGCATCTAGCCTGGATGCGCTTTGTCTCATTCTCCTGGATGTCAGACATGACGCCAGGGGCGATGTCGTGGGCGTCGCTCGACAACATCAACGGTCCCATGAAGTACGGCACACCCAAGGACCGATAAGGACATCGTAGTATAAATACGCATACAGTAATTGAGAATAAGGTATCATTTCTCACACACATACATTTTATAATATACCTTTCGGTAAAACACATACTCATTCTTACGCCGGAGTCTGGTCCTGGGATAACACCCGGGGCGAGACTAACGCGTTGTTCATCTTAGCAGGTATCTAGAAGGCTTATCTTTAAGGCTGAACGATAACTGTAGCAACCCACAAAAAAATACTTCGACATTGGCGCCATCCGTGGAACCCGCGTTCAATCTACTAGAGCTATAGGATGACGGGTTCGACACCACTGGAAAATTCCGGTGGAGGAGAAGGAAGTTCCACACCATTGACGAGAGAGCAGCTAGAAGGGTACGTAACTGCTCTCAAGTCTATGATAAAAGAGCACAATAGCCGGAGGACACATGGAGCCAATACGATTGATTTTGAAGATGAAGCGACTCTTGATAAGGCGGCCGTGGATAAGAAGAAGGAAATTGTTACGGGGAGTAAAGTGAAAGACGAAGACACATGGCGGCCCTTCAAGGAAGTATTGAAATCTCCATTCAAGAGTGGCGAATCATCGAAGTTCTTCGCTCGAACACAAGATGCCCACCCACATTAAGTCAGACGATGGGTCGACGGATCCTCAAGATCACCTCAACAGTTCACCGGAGCCGCAGACATGGTGAATGGCCAATGCCGTGTGGTGCCGCATGTTTCAACAAACTTTGGGCGGAAAGGCCGGGATGGTTTGATGGACTCCCGCCGGGGAGCATAGACGAATGGGCAGCTTTCAAGGACCAGTTCGAGACTCGTTTCTCCTTACACAAGGCGTGTGTCAAGGACCCTACTAAAATTTCCAAAATAGTAAGGAAGGCTAACGAAGCGCCTAATTCAAAGAAAGGTGGACCACCGAGACAGATTCATACGAGGAGCGTACGGAGATCATGAGGACCTCTTCGTTCATGAACGGGTGTAAATGTCCCGAGTTAGCCAAGCGGTTCGCCGATACGATCCCTAAGACCGTAGAAGTGATGATGATTAGGGTCGACGATTTTGTGAGATCAGAAGAAGCTTTTGCCAGCACTGAACTACCCCGAGGAGAACATTATGATACAACCAGAAGAGCCTCAACTAGACCCTTCCGAAAGGATGAAAGGGTTGCCAGGAATTACTATGGAGGGGACAGGAAGATTGAAGGACGTTACACCTATTCAGGGAAAGACCGGGGTAGCGCACACCGCCACGGTGACCGGTCGGCGCCTTATTTGCCCCATCGCAGTGATCACCTGAATCGAGGTAATCCCCGTTTAACCTTGGACTCGCTCATAAAGCCCCCAAAAGAAATCTTGGCCACAGAACACCAGCTACGTCTACCTCCTCCAAAGCCAATGTGTGATCCACCACAGAGGAGAACCAAGATAAATATTGTGATTATCATGGAGAAAAAGGGCATTACACGAATGACTGTTATCAACTCAAGAAGCAGTTAGAGCTGGCATTGGAGTCGGGAAAGTTGAATCATCTTATTAAGGACCTCCGTCAGAAGGGAAGGAAAGATCCCCCCAAGAATGAAATGGGAACCAAAGATAAGGTCATCAATATGATCCGAACGTGGCCTGGACGAAAGAAGAGGAAGTCGTCCGAGCAAGAAGAAAGATGGATGAACGTGCCCATAACTTTTCCCCTATGCCCGGCGAGACGTGATCGGACGATCCCTCATAGTCGGCCACCATGGAGGGTATCTAGTAAGAAGAGTTTTTGTGGATGAAGGAGCTTCGGTGGAAGTAATGTTTGAACACTACTTCAACAACTTGCCTAATGAGATAAGGGGGATGAAACGAACGCACGGATCTACCGGGTTCGCTGACGTGACCGTGCCATCGGGAAAATTGAATTGGATGTTTCATTCTGAGATGAAGGGTTATACAGAAGGTCGAATGAAGTTCACAGCTTATTCGGCACCATCGTCCGTGATAACGTGATCTTAGGAAGAACCGGATTGAAGATCCTGCGAGCCATACCTTCCATGGTTCACTCCATGATGAAGTTCCCAACACCTCAGGGAATTGCCACACTCGTCACTCGCTCCGTCATCATTTCGGAGTGTAGAAGGTTGGAAAAATTACAGGCCATCGCCCCGGAACAGGATAAGGTAGAAGCCGAAGCAGGTGAGGTAGGTTTGACGGAAGACGTGACGATCAACCCAGCCTTCCCTGAGCAGGCTGTAATGATAGGGGGTGCCCTGTCCTCCGAAGGCAAAAGGCGCCTCAAAGAACTGTTACAAAGGAACCTTGATATATTTGCATGGGAGCCGCGGATATGCACGGAGTCCCTGGAGGAATCATCGAGCACACTCTAAATGCTAACCCTTCGGTGGACCCAGTATGCCAAAAACGCCGAATGTTGGCGTCCAATCGAAGTCAGGCGGTCACAAAAGAGGTGGAAGAGTGGGTCAAGGCCAGCATTGTCAGACCGGTGAAATATCCTACTTGGATATCCAACCCCGTTTTGGTAAAAAGTGTGACGTGGCGGATGTGCATCGACTTCAAGAACATCAACTCACCTGCCCAAGGATTACTACCCTTTGGCCGAGATCGACCGGAAGATTGAGTCGGTCATGGGGTAAATATACAAGTGTTTCTTGGATGCTTACAAAGGATATCATCAGTGTGATGGCAAGGGAAGACAAGAGAAAAGCGATTTTACACTCAACAGGGACCTCCGTTACACTAAGATGCCATTGGTTCGAAGAATGCGAGAGCTACCTACCAACGGATGATAGACTCCGCTTTCCAAATGCAGATAGGGAGGAACCTAGAAGCATATGTGGATGACATGGTCATCAAGAGTGGAAGAACAGGGAATGCTAGCGGACATAGCGTAAACATTCGATAACCTCCGGAGGATAAACATGAAGCTGAATCCCAAGAAATGCTCCTTCGGGATGGAAGAAGGGAAGTTCCTAGGATACATGGTAACTTCGGAGGGGATTCGGGCAAACCCCAAGAAGACGAAGGCGATAGTGGACATGCAGTCACTTAGGACCTTGAAGGAGATGCAGAGCCTCCGCAAAGCCGGCGGCTTAAATCAAGTTTCTTATCCCGTTTCAATTTAAAAGATCCCTACCCTTCTTCGAAATGCTCAAAAACATCACTAAGGAGAACAAGGAAGAGTATCGGTGGACAGAAGAGGCTGAAGAGGCATTCCATGAACTGAAAAAGTTAATAACGGACCTCCCCTCGTTGACAACACCGAGGGCAAAGGAAGTCGTGACGATACCTGTGCAAGAAGCGTCGGTAGCGGTCCTACTCACCGAAAGGAAAGGAAAACAGCTGCCGATCCATTATGTAAGCCGGACACTCAATGAAGCGGAAAAGAACTATGCTCCAATTGAAAAGCTAGCACTCTGTTTATTACACATGTCAAGAAGGCTCCGGAGATATTTCGAGGCACACCCCATAAAGGTGATCACAGACCAACCCATAAAGCAGATCCTCAATAAGCCAGAAGCATCCGAGAATTTAGCCAAATACTCAGTGGAATTGGGCGCTTACAACATCACCTACGAGCCTCGAAACGCAATCAAGGGTCAAGTTTTGGCGACTTTCTATCGATCCCCATCGGAAAAAGGATGATAAGTATTTCGAACAGTAAAAGAAGAAAGAAGAGGAAAGTGGCTTTTGTATACTGGACGGAGCGCCCAACAACAAGGGTTCCGGCGGCCTTATGACGATCAATCGAAGGAATGGAGTTCACTTACGCCATCCGAATTGAATTTGAAAGCACTAACAATGAAGCCGAATATGAGGCCCTCGGGACTAAAGATGGCGAAAGCATGAAAGTCAAGTGACCTCAAGTCCGGTGGACTCTAAGCCGGTGGCCAATACGATAAACGGGGATTATGTGGCAAGTCATGAAAGTATGATCAAGTATTTGGCGAAGGCAAAAGAGTACATAGCGGGCCAAAATTTCTCCATCCGAACATCCCCAGAGGTCGAATCAAAAGGCGGATGTTCTTAGTAAATTAGCCACAGTTGCCTTTGACCACTGGACGAAGGAGGTACTAGTGGAGGTCGAGAGAGATCAACGGAAAGTAAGGAAGTTAATAATGTCGTCGAAGAGGAAGGGGACAACTGGATGACCCCTATCATCCGGTGTCTCGAGGAAGGAATTTGGCCGGAAGATCCCAACGAAGCCCGCAACCTAAGGATGAAAATCAGCCAGTATGTCATGGAAGACGGAGTGCTCTACAAAAAAGCTTACCTAGTGCCCATGATGAGCGCGGTCCCCTACATGCTGAACTACGTTATAAGGGAGATACACATGGGAGCATGCGGAATGCACTCCAGTCCTCGATCAGTGGTAGCGAAAGCCATGCGGCAAGGGTACTATTGGCCCACTATGCACCGGGACGCTCGAAACGAAATAATCAAGTGTGACTCCTGCCAGATCCACTCCTAGTGCCATAAATCCTGAAAACAAAGCTAAGGCCCATCATGGCCCCATGGCCCTTTTACCAATGGGGTATGGACATAGTGGGTCCCCTACCTTCGGTAGCCGGAAGGGTCAAGTTTCTCTTGGTCTCCATCGACTATTTCACCAAGTGGACGGAAGCCAAACCATTAGCGAGGATCACTGGGAAAGACGTCACGAAATTCGTATGGGATAACATAGTGTGCCGCTTCGGTCTCCCTGCCATCATCGTCACAGATATTGCTAAACAGTTCATAGACAACCCCTTCAAGAGCCGTGTGAAAAACTCAACATAAAGCGATCAACACCGCCGTGGCCCATCCAGCATGCCAACGGGGTAGAAAGGGCAAACAAAAGCTTGATGGAGGGAATCAAAACAAGGTTAGGGCGCAAAGGCGGGATGGGTAGACGAATTACAGAACGTTCTCACGGCACTCCACATCCATCAAGACAAGTAATGGAGAGACGCCTTTCAGCCTCACCTATGGGAGTGAAGCGGTAATACCGGCAGAAATAGGCATGCCGACTGAGGTGAGAAGAATAAGGAAGGTCTCAAGAGGAAGACCCTCGCTGCATCTAAAGAGCGAATGAAGAGAAAATTCGCCTCAATCTCGACTCGCTACAAGAAAGGAGGGAAGAAGCGCAGTTGATGGAAGCTCGATACAAAACAAAGCTGGAAAAATACTATAACTGAAAGGCACGGCTGGTATCTTTCAAACCGGGTGAATTCGTATACCGGAAGAATGAAGCCACCAGAGTCGAAGATCAAGGCAAACTGGAACCAAAGTGGGAAGGTCCTTATCGGATCAAGGAAGCAGGCCTCAACGGATCCTACAAATTAGAGACCTTGGACGAAGAGGAAATTCCCCGGAAGTGGCATGCAGAGAATTTGAAGAAGTGTTTTCTTTAAAAGTATTCACAAGAAAAATGTAAGCCTACAGGCGGGCATGAATTATTTTGTTTTCATTATCAGTAAGCAATGATATATTCCCCTACCTATAACGGAGGAGGAAAATTTTCCATGATTACATCTCATGCAAAAGGGAAGGATATGAACCGGCGGGGATTAGCTACCTCCGCCCGTACACCCGAAAAACCTTCAATTAAAATAAATTTACCCCCGTAAGTGCAACGACACTAGGGAAGGCCATATACCATTCGGTGGCGCATACGATACCCCGGATAATGCTAAGACATTAAGGGATGAGCCGAGGCATATGTGCCCAAACGCACGCAGATACCCGGGCATGACGGCGCCGGGGATGAGCCCCTGTGTAATTTACCAACAGTAAATTACCCCAAAGTTGCTAAGTCACTAGGGAAGGCCGCAACATATTTTCTTACGGGCATAATTTAACGCGAAAAGTGCCAAGTCACTAGCAAAAAACACAAAAGACATACACAAACATATACATATCAAAAGTGGCCGTCCGGATGTACGGATGACCTAAATAACATTACGAAGGTGCGAAAGTAAATTGTTTAATTACACAATCCAAAGGCACGCAGGCCCATCATAATACAAACATAACATTGTCTTAAAATTCAAAAGTTTACAAGGCAAGATAACAGCTAAGATCCGCCGGAAGTGCCTGCACCGGGAGTAGATCCGGATCCTTCAGGAAGTATGTTCATCAAATCCGCAAGAGGAAGGTGATAGGAAAGGTTGATCTTCTCAACATAGGGGAAAGACCTCTCGAACATCTCGTCGTAAGCCGCGGTAAACCCCTCAACCGCTTGCATATCAAAGTCTTTTTGCTTAGCGAGGATCCTGTCGACCTCCTCCTCGTCGCGACCTTCCCTAAGACCATCCAAATAACCAGAGTCTATGGCGCGTAAAACAACGCCCCAAGCTTGCTGGTATTCATCACTCCGTGTAAGCGTAGGGATGACCGTCTAATCAGTTCCTTCACATAGTTAAACCTCAAGATCTCCTCATGGCGTAACTTACGGCTAACTTCTCAACGCCGCTCTTAAGACCGCAGCTTCCTTCTCGGATTCATCCAGCTCCTCCGTCTTCTTCTTCAAAGCCTCTTCCAACAATCCCACCTTTCTCTCTCTCTTTAGCCTTTAACTCATTTAGTTCCTTCTCCAAAGCGGGCGACGAACCCATCTCCTCTTTCCTTCCGCCGCAAGTCATGATGAGATGCTTGGAGGGCTTGATTGTCTTGAACAAGTTTTTGATTAACCTCCATTTGAGCCCGAAGATTGTTTTGAGCTTCGGAAACTTGAGAGTCAACGCTACAACAGGTGGAATGGGCCTTATAGAGCTCTGCATAATGGTGGCTTAAGCGCTCGAACCTCTTAAACACATCGGCAACAGCCATAGACCCATGACATAACTCGAACCACCCTCTGAACAAGGCTCGATCGTCAGGCAAATCCTCCTGTTCCGCCAAGATGAAAGGTGGGGCGAGGTTACTCATCATATCCCGACACTGAGCAACATCATTCAAGCTTGTGTTGATCGACAAGCTCCACCCAGGAATGAACGGCTCCCCAGAACACATTCGGCCAAACCCACCTGGGAAAAGAGAAGGAGTCAGACTTACATACACAAATAAGAAAAAGAGAGCCTCGGAATAGTAAAGCTGCCGTGAAGTACCTCCGACAAAAGTGCCGCCCTGAGTAGCGCCTTGAACATTCGTCACCGTCGCACTCGTCCCAGCTTCTGCAAAGAGAGCACTTGTAAAAAAAAAGAAAAGAGAGATGATGATGTAAATAAACAACAAGACACATCCCAAGCTTAAGGAGCATACCTTGACCGGATGAAAAGGGAATCGCCACAGAAACAACGGGAGGATCCTCCACCGAGGTAGTCTCCTGATCACGAGAACCACCCTCCTGATCACCACCACCACCACCCACGATCCCCTGGTCAGTAGCATCCACAACACCTTCGGGCCTCAAAGTATTTATGGGAGACACCGAACGAGTCCGCTGAGAGTTATCCGGACTCGACAACAGATCAATAGACGGGGTGTTAGGACTCCTCCTCTTTAACAAAGATGACGCTCCGGTCACTCTTTTCTCTGTTTGCTTTCTCTTTTTCTCTTTGGCCTTTAAGACAGTAGGATCGACCTTTTCTACAATCCGGCACCGGCTAGGCTCGAAACTCAAGTCCCAACCTCGAGGAGTCACATCTTTGGGGTATCTCCTCTCCCTCGAAGAGCACGGCCTTTCCCAATCTTGATCCTTGATCGCACCTCGACGCAAATAACGAGACATGGTAAGAGCGTGCAAAGTCGGAAAAATCATAAGTGCACGCGCAAAAAAAAGTTTGCGTTACCATTCTTCTCGATATCCTTAAACTCCGGACGAAAGCCGAATGCTTCCGACACCGTCAACCCAACCGCATAAAAGACCCGAATGAATAGGTCTCAACTCCACCACCCCTCACATAATTTCGAACATCGCATCCGAATAACCCCAGACGGAGCATCATCCGAAACACCGAGTCCGGATGTCTCCACGGCATAGCATCGGGGATAGCTCTCCGGTCTATCAGAAAAAAGTTGTCTTTCCAATTTTTCAAACTCGAGCACGTTTCCTTAAATATACACCCCGGAGAGTTCCCTCCGGTCCGGCTAGCAAATGAAAACCAGTGCCCCTGCTTGTTCAACTTATAAAAAACCCGAAATAGATTCACGGTTGGCTCAATCTCAAGACTTCGACAATATATTTCAAACATAACAAGCCTATTCAGCCCGATGGGCACAAGTTGTGATATGTGAACCTTGAAGTACCTTATCACCCCGTAAGAAAGGTAGAAACGGAACTCAACTCCGAACGTAAGATCGCTCATACAATCCAATGGCATCCTTCGGCAGATTGTCCATGGTAAAATCCATCGGAGGTAAACGAGGATGTAGGTCCATAGGAATCCCATACTCATTAATGAGGCCTTCGGCGCTCCCTTCGGAAAGCACGGAGGAGTATATGTGCATGTCCGATTTGGGGACAAGGTCGAAGCCGGATGATCGAACTAAACCGGATGCTCGAAAGGAAGCCATAGAATAATCGAAGAGGTACTTAAAACGTAAATGAAATAAAGAAAAGCGACGCGTTTCAGGAATATTCGAAAGCAAATAGTAAAAAGTGAAGAGTAAAGTAAAATTAACAAATGAGGGTAAAAGGGTTTATATAGGCAAAGGAAGTGAGGACACAAAATGTCGTGTCGTGTCAGAAGGGGACGAATCTGGCAACCACAAGCGGATACCCTCGCCACGTGGGCGATCCCTAAAACTGCTTCCACCCAATGGGCTTGGGCCCATTGTCCATAACGGCCATAAAACCGTAACATACCCACCACTCCAATGAACCCAACGGACAACCGAAATTAAGTATCACGTTACTTGTTTTAAACAAATAACATGATACTGGGGGGGACATAACGACGTATATGCCCATTCGGTCCAAGGACCGAAGGGACCAACACTCTATCCGAAGAGTCCAACACTATACCGAAAGGGTCCAATATTCTTCCGAAGCATTCCAAGGCTATACCGGCGGTACCCCGACAAACCATCCGTCCGAAGGACGCGCTGACCTGACAGTACCTTTGGCATCTAGCCTGGATGCGCTTTGTCTCATTCTCCTGGATGTCAGACATGACGCCAGGACGGTCGCCTCGACAACATCAACGGTCCCATGAAGTACGATGCAGACCTGGGACCGATAACGACATCGGGTAGTATAAATACGATACAAGAATAGTGAGAATAAGGTATCATTTCTCACACACGTACATTTTATAATATACCTTTCGGTAAACACATACTCATTCTTACGCCGGAGTCGGGTCCTGGGATAACACCCGGGGCGAGACTAACGCGTTGTTCATCTTAGCAGGTATCTAGAAGGCTTATCTTTAAGGCTGAAAGATAACTGCAGCAACCCACAAAAAAATACTTCGACATCCATTAAACCAACAGTCACGAGCCGATCTCGAGGAAAAAATATAAAGCTTGAAAGAAGCCGAACTCGAGCTTAGTAAATCTTAAACCAACCGAGCCCCGGCTTTCATAAGTTTGAGCTCGATTTGTTTTCGCCTATATAAAAAGCATAACCGTATCCATTTTATTACCAATGAAATGCCACTTTGTACATGGTGGTGCATGATGGCATGCAAAATAGAACAACCACGAAGTCACCAACTGTAAAAGGTTCCCATCATTTTTGCTTTTCAGAATACAGATGTTTGTGTTATAGACTATGCACACATGGTCCTGCTGTACGAAATTTCATTTCAGATGTTTGTGGTTCCAATACAATATTGTTGCTCCATTTTTAGACTAAAGTACTATTTGGTTTTTCATAGGGTAGTTTTTACATTACCTTACTATCTTCATTATTTCATTAAAAATGACTTTGGTTAACAAGTTTTTTGTTTTTGACGGGTGAACTTATTAATATAACATGAGTTTCATATCATGAAGGATGATGGATAACGGCTTATCTGCTAAGGTGAATGTGAAAGTTAAAATAACAACTAACTTTCTAGCTAATTTATCTTATTTTCACACCTTATGAAAAATCAAAAGGATAAGGGGTTTTGTTCAAAATATCTATAAAAGGCTTGAGGTAAAATATGAAGAGGGTAAAATTGAGCAGGTAAATGAAGGGCATGGAGTTCACGGCCCAGTCAATTTGTATGCAGTCTACTAGCCTAGTGTCTGAAAAAAAAACGGCTAAGGGGCCTACTTACCCAATCAACATACATCGTACACTTCTTTTTAATATTAAAAAATTCAGTATCTTTTTTTTTTTGAAAGGTAAACTTCATTAGAAACGACACGCCAACCCACAAGACGGGGCGGCACACAACAACAAAAGAACTATTACATAATTACAAATTTACACCAACGGTTCCAATCCAAAGAAGGAACCTTAGCTCTACTCTTAGCCCAAAGAAAACCCAAGACTTTAATCTCCCCTATAACCTCTTCGACCTTAGCCTTCTTGCTACGAAACTTAAAGTTATTTCTAGCCCTCCATATACACCAACAACTGATGATAATGATACCGTATAAGATGTCTTTGGCAATCCCCGATAACCCAGAATACTTGTGAAATTCCAGCAGGTCTTTGAAGGAAAACACAAAAAAGCTCTGAGTTTTACACCACGAAGCGATGAAACTCCAAATCCTAGAAGCAAATATACAACCGGTGAAAAGGTGCTCCAAAGACTCCTCCGAATCACCACAAAGCACACAAGACACATTTGACACCGGAATATTCCTACTACGCAAGGCACACATAGTCGGAATTCTATCCATATCAGCCCTCCACCCAAAAATGTTACATTTCTTAGGAATCCACTTGCACCACTCGAACACAGAAGCGTTGCTGATATTCATTCCCTCGTACAACATATTCCTAACCGCACTAACAGAAAACACCCCTTTACCTACACCCATCCAACCCCAGCCATCAATAGAATCAGAAAGCGTAACCTCGACTAACAAGGAATTGAGAATCTCCCATTCAGGCCGCAACTCGACATCCAGAACCGAGCTTTTCCACTTCCACACCCGACAGAAACCAGACTCAATCCTCTTTATTCTATCACTAACCTTACACCTTTTCTCCGACTCAAGCCGAAACAAATTCGGACAGATGCACATCAAAGGAATGTTCATCAGCCAAGGATCAATCCAAAAAGAAATATTATTTCCATTACCCACAATACCTTTAAACAACCTATGTATAGGCAACCCTGACACCATCGTTCTAGAAAGAACTTTGACAACATTACTCCATACTCCAGATAGGTCCTTCCGAACCGGCAAAAAATCCCAGTTTCTACAGGTGCTATGGCACGCCTCAATAACATCATACCAAAGGTTACCCCTTTCTTTCTTATACCGCCACCCCCACTTAGATAACAAAGCAATATTGATGAACTTTAAACTACTCAAACCGAGGCCACCGAACTTCTTAGGAGAGCACACCTTTTCCCATGAAACCCAATGAATCTTCCGCACCTCCTTAGAGCCTCCCCAAAGAAATATGCTAGTAATGGATTCAAGATCCTTAATAACTTTACACGGAGCTTTAAAAAGAGAAAAGAAATACGCCGGCAAACTCTCCAAAACGGATTTAATAAGAATAACTCTCCCCCCAATCGAAAGACATTCAGCTTTCCACTTCGACAGCCGAGACTCAAAAACATCGTACATCGGGCGCCAGTTACTAATCCTATTCATATTAGCCCCAACCGAAATGCCTAAGTATTTAAACGGAAGAGACCCAACACAACACCCAACCACATTTGCTTTCTCAGCCACCACCTCCTCACTCACCCCTATACCATACAGGCACGTCTTGGAAATATTGATTCTCAAACCGGAACACAAATAGAAGCACCTTAAAATACGCAAAATACTCTCAATACAGTCGTCCGACCATTCTCCCATAATAATCGCATCATCCGCGAACAAAAGATGAGATAAAACCGGACCTCCGTTAGGTGTTTGGATACCTTTTATAATCCCCTCCTCCTGCGCCTTTTTTAACATGCACGACAATACTTCCATAACGACGAGGAACAGGAACGGAGAAATGGGATCCCCTTGACGCATCCCTTTCCCAAACTGAAACTCATAAGTTGGAGAACCATTAACCAGCACCGAGGTCCTAGCCGATTTGAGAATACCAAAAATCCACGACCTCCATTTCAAAGGAAACTCCATTTGCTCCAATGTATCAATCACGAAGTTCCAATTCACGTTGTTGTAAGCTTTTTCAAAATCAATCTTAAGAATAAAAGTACGTTTCTTAACCTTCTTACACCACGTAACCACCTCATTTAAGATCATCGGACCGTCCAAAATGAACTTCTCTCCCAAAAAGGCATACTGAGAATTCGAAATAACCTTACCCACGACACACTTGAAGCGGTTTGACAAAATCTTCGAGATTGTCTTACTAATGATACCCACCAAACTAATCGGCCTAAAATCATTGAGCCCAACCTTTATGGAAGACAAATGGACAAGGTTCTTGAAACTTAAAAATAGATGACTATTCAGATTTTGATGTTTATAAATTTCAAAAATGATATTTTGTATTGCTCCTCTTATTTGAGTTTTTTTTTGAACGGCGGCATTAAATTAAAACTAGCAAAAGCTAGAAACAATTACAAATAAGATATAGTAGCTATAGGGTTTTGCAACCAACCTACCCAACTAAGTTTAAAATTAGGATTTCTAGAAGAAATCCACAAATAAGATTGGGAAACAACATTATCCCAAATCATCGCCTTCCTAGGAGGGGGATTAGAAAAACTAGCGATTCGAAAACTCCAAATGGACCATAAAAGAACCCCTCCCACACCTTCAAGATAGACTTGAACATTCTTAGAGAAGGACGACCTATCAAGCCACGTGATCCAATCCTCCATACTCGCGCAAAAAGGAATATCGAGCTCCCACCATTTTAAGCCAACAAGGACCACAAATCTGTGGCCATCTCACAAGAGAAAAAAATGTGGTTAACCGTTTCGACATCATCTTGACAAATGGGACAAAGAAGAGAATGAATGTCAATGCCTCTCTTATTTGAGTTAACCCGACTCGAGTCAAGTTATTCAGGTTTACGAAAAATGAGGCCTTTTAAGAACTCAAGCTTAATTTAAGTTATTTGTGTCGAGTTAATTTAAAATAGGTTTGGTTTGGTTTTAGTTTTGCCATTATGTACTCGACCTTAACCTGGATAAAACAAACCAATAGACCCGAAAACCAAACTGATTTACACCTATAAGTTAATTCCCAAAATGATTTCAATTTCATTTCATTTTGCAACAGACAACAAATATATAGTAAGTTCCATTTTATTTGACTAGAGGGTATCCATGTAATGTGGGGATGGAGCATTTATGTTATTTAATGTATGCGTATTTGTGATCATAACTTTATGAATGAAGGTAATTTAAGTTAGATTAACTTTAAAAAGTTTGTAAGGCAAACAAATATATTTTCTAAATAAACATAAGGTCCAAAAATAAATGGATCAAACATAAATTGTTATAAATGAACATAGGACTTGAGAAAGGTGACAAAGATAAAATAAATTATTTTTAGGGGAAAGGGAATATACGGCTATTATATATGTAAGATTGGGTATAGAATCTATTAAAATAATCTTTAAAACCGTACCACACTCATCTCTCCACATTCATCTCCCCAAACTCATCTCCCAACATCATAAAAAAAACCCCTAATATACTCTCTAAAATCAGGATTAAAACCCTAATTCGCTCTCAACACTTTCATTATTTGATCACATGATTCAGGTATGTATCTCATCTTTAAGATTGCTATTAGAACTTCATCTAATTTTTATCAACAACTTCTTGTTATAAAACTTCTTTTGTTAATTGTTTTATGTAATATGCTTCCATCATGAACTTTCATGCTAATAAAGACTTTTTTAGTAGCAAAATGGTACCTGATAATCCATCAGAAAATGAACCCACTAACGCTCTGTCAATTGATGATATCGACGAAAATGGTTATTTGATCAACAATGTGGAACACGATAATGGAAGTGATAGACCATATAATGTTGATGTAAGTCATAGATGGGATGAAGAGGGACAAATTGATGGCAATATTGTTGGGAAGGTGTTTGATACGCCTGATGATGCATATACATTTTATAATCAATATGGATTTACACATGGATTTGTTATACGTATGCATTGGGATTATAAAAACAAGATGACTAATGAGGTTTATAGAAAGTGGTACGTATGCAACAAAGAAGGTTTCAAAAGTGTGAAGGATGTTGGTACAAGTGTGGATACTAAGAAACGTCGAAGAGATTTAAGGACCGGTTGTGAAGCACGACTTCGAATTACAATAACAAAAGATGGGAAATGGTGTGTGGATTTTTTTGATGATACACACAATCATGATTTGAGCACAACACCTACGAAAGTAATGAAACATCGTTCTCACGGGAAGTTTCATCGTTCTATGGCCTGCAAATCTCTTATGTTGGAACTTGGCCGATCCGGGATGAGACCTTGTCATGTCAAAAAAGCTGTAAATGCAATGAAACCTCCATATGTCGCTGATGTTACCTCAAAGTAATGTTCCGATATTTTATCCGAGCAACGAAAACAATACAAAGGTAAGGAGTTTTATGGACTCATTAAACATTTTCAAGATAAGGCATCAGTAGATATTAACCAATATTTTAAGATCGATTTGAATAGTGATGGGTCTCCTAGAAATATATTTTGGGCTGATGGAAGATCACGTGATGCGTATATTAAATTTGGAGATGTTCTTGTGTTTGATGTTACGTATTTGACCAACAAATTTAAGTTTCCATTTGCACCATTTGTCGGGGTGAATCATCATGGTCAGTCCATACTCATTGGTGCCGCATTGCTAGAAAATGAAAAGGAAGAAACTTTTGAATGGTTATTTGCAGTGACGAAGCCAGGATTCTTTGCTCGGGTGGGCCGATACAAAAGTAGAAGTTCAAGAAAACAAATACATTAATCATGAAGCCTTATTACTAACATGTATCAATATCTAAGAGTATAATAACCATTGGTTTTTACTAATTACGCTTCTTAGTCAATATAACTTGTTGATCATAATGTTAAGAATTATTGTCAACAATAGTATAAACTATAGTACAAGTTTGAAACCTTAACCAATCATAACTTTCAAAATAAAGGATGCAGATGAATAATTCGCAATACTTAAGTACTTAACTAATCATAACTTTCAAAATAAAGGATGCAGATGAATAATTAGCAATACTTAAGTACTTAACTGCTAATGTCAAGTTGAATGGGCCAAAAAGAGTTTGCATGAGGTAATTTTATTTATTTATTTTATATATATATTTTGTAATCTTTGGATGGGCCAAAAGCAAATAAGTTAGACTAAACATGTTACAAATTTACAGATATGCAGGATATTAATAACCAAAATCCTTTTTGGGTGGGCCTTGGCCAACCCAAGGTATAAGCTGGCTCCGTCCCTGGTTATTTGAGCAATTCTTAGTGTGCATGTTTGACAAATATCCTGCTTCAATAATAACGGATCAGGATAAAGCAATTTGCAATGCAGTCCACAAAGTTTTTCCAAACACTCGACATCGTTATTGTTCATGGCACATTAAAAAACACCAACTGGAACATCTTCGACCATTTAAAGTCCGTTATAGTGATTTCAATGAATCTTACAAAAATTGGGTAAAAAGTGACACGATAGAAGAATTTGAAACCCAATGGGATGTTATATGTGATAAGTATAACCTCAAAAGTAGTAATTGGATGATGGAGATGTATGACCAACGCAAATACTGGGTTTGGTCTTTCTTGAAAGATGGTTTTTTTGCTGGGATGACAACAAGCGGACGAAGTGAGAGTATTCATTCCTTTTTTGATGGATTTGTTAATTCTAACACCATGTTGAACGAATTCGTAATTCAATATGATAAAGCTGTCAACTCTCGAAGAGCCGCAGAAGAAGATGAAGACTTTATGACAATGAACTCGAAGGCGGTTCTTTCGTCAGTGCATCCTATAGAAGCAAAAGCAGGTAACTTGTTCATATTCATTCCGTTTATGTTATTAACCCTTTTTCTATTATTCATTGTGTTTCATGTACCCTGAATTTGTAGGTAAATGTTACACTAGAAAGATTTTTGAAAAATTCAAAAAGGAATGGAAAGAAGCAACCAACAATCTAACTCACGTTACTTTAAACAAGAGTCTAGAACACGTCACTTATAGTGTTGGACAATTGAACGTTGAGAAAAAACATTGGAGGACTGTCAAGTTTAATTTACTAAATAAGGTGGATATCACATGTTCTTGTGCTATGTTTGAAACATATGGGATATTATGCAAGCATATCCTATATGTGATGAAAAAGAAGCATGTTGAAACCCTTCCTGATCAATATATTTTACCTAGGTGGACACTTGGTTCGAGGTACAAGGTTGGTAATGATAGTATCGGAATCAAAGAAATAAATGAAAGCGAAGTTAGTGCCTTAACTTTATGGTGTGTGCATTCTAACTCGACCAAAGCAATCGAACAAGCAAAGGATTGCCCTTCTGAAATAACGAGGTTAAACACTATGTTGGTGAAATTCTTAGAAGACCAAATGAGTCGGAAAAAGGCAAAAGAGCCTGTGAATGTTTATGAAGATAATTCTGTTGGGGTTTCTCAAGTAGACAGGATGCCTCAAATATCTATTCGGGATCCTGTTGTTCTTCCTAGGAGAAAAGGACGACCAAAAATTGCATCAAGAATTAAACCTCCCATAGAACTACAAGGGAATAAAAAGAAGACTTGTTCATATTGTCATGGATTGGGTCACAACATCACGGGGTGTCCAAAAAAGAAGGTATTCTTGGTAAAAATTTATCTTTGCATATGTAACATTTCTTTTAAGTTCTAATTTATATATGTATTTGTAGATTGACGATTTGCAACGAAAAAAAGGACAATTGTAGTGCTCTTTTGGCAAATGATACTCATGGGGTGAAGAAAAAGAAGATATAATGTTGATGTGTTGTGCTTTTGGTGGAATTTTACCCGTGGTTAAAGAGAAAGAAGACATGTTGCTGCATTTCTTTATGGGTTTGTATTTTGAATGACTGTAAATGGGTCAAATGTAAACGGGTCAAAAAAGTTTATATTTAGGTTGTCTTCTTTACTCTGTAATGAGTGCTGATCTTTGCCCTTTTAAATGACTAGTATGTTGTTCTTCTGTGATCTACATAAGTTGTATCAGGTCTGCATTTTTTTCTGAAGCAAGATGGGTCAAATTGGAAAATTGTTTTTGTAATGCCAAACACCCCTTTAAGTTATGGTGAAGCTGTTTTATTACAGCTTTCCAAACACCCCTTTAAGTGGTCAATGAAACTTGTACATATATCTTGCCACGTCAATGGAACTTGATTAAAATAGCTCGAAAAATGTCCGTTTTACTTGGGAAATTGTTGCTGTCACCAGTTAGTTAATGGGTCAAAATATTTTTTATTTTTTTTATTTTTTATTTTTTTTTGGTGTGAAGTTGACTGGTGAGACTAACTCTTTAGTCGCACATGAGACTAACTTTAGAGTTGGATTACTTCCATTTGGGTTGAGGTTATAAGGTCTGCAAGTGATTGTGGTACAGGTTATAAGGTTACAAGGTCTGCAAATGGTACATGTCTGCAAGTTGTTATAAGGTCTGCAAGTGGTACAGGTGTTTGTAATGTTTCATGTAACCTTTTACCATGAACAACAGATATAGTTTCTATTTTAATCCATGAAACCTTTTACCAATTTCGTTATTGTACATTCTACTTTTGAGCCGCTTGATTTTAAGTTGATATATTTTGGTTCCGTTTGCAAAGGCAAGTCGATATAAGGTGTCAATTTCTATTAAAAGAATAATATGAGTACACAAGAGCATTATACACATCTATGCCCAACTAAATTTACATCGAAACAACTAGGTGTGATGCACTTCTGAACTTGAAACATTCTTTCAAGCTTCTAACTATTTGCACCTGAGAAGCTTGACCATATGGTTAAGTGCAAAAGTCTTTTCTTGTGCCTCCTTCAGTTAAGACGATCTTCAAGGCTTTGCCATGATAATGGAGGAGTGTTGTTCTTGCACTCAAGACGATCTTCAAGGCTTCCTCCAGAAAGATATTCGTAGATGATTACCCAAGCTTCCGAGCAGGCTCCTATTAGGATCACAAGATTTGGGTGTCTCAGTTTGCTCAATGCATTCACCTAAAAGGCTTACATGAATCTTTCAAATTGTACACAAGAAACATTTTAAAATTTCTAAGACGAATATAGAGTACAAAAAGGGCCTCGATGGCTATCATACCTCCAGCTGAAATTCTGAAGGGCCTTGAAGGCTATTTGAATGCAACATCTTTATGGCAACTTCTATATGGCGAAGAGAACCTCTAAATATACTTCCACCTCCTTCTCCAATCTTGAGAGCTGGATCAAAGTTGCAAGTGGCATCTTTGACTTCTGAAAAGTCAAACTCAGTGTACAAGTGTGAGACACTGGAGCATCATTTTATGTTCCAATTAAATTGCAACTCATCATGCTCAAAATCGGATATTTTACTTTCAAGATATGATTTTTTTTCAAGAGTCATGTGGAGTTCTTTTTTGATATTTTCATGATCTTCCTTGATTTTTTATAGTGTTTCATCAATCTCTCGCCTTTGTCTTAATTCATCAGCATACAAGTTTTCCAATGCTTTAACCTGTACCAATTATATGAAATTAGCATTAAAAAAAAATTCATACAGATTATCTGTGACTAACCACACAAGTACAAGTACTCATCTAAAGATGCTGTTTCATCAATCTCTCGCCTTTGTCTTAAACAACCTTATATGTTCGTGATAAAGAGATACAAACCATGATTTTACAAAAACGATTGCAGTCCCTCTACATCATGGACAACCACTTTTTTGCTGTTTCTTCAGTTTTTATTGCACTCTTGATAGCTGATTTCACCTGTCCAAAATGTAACGATGATAGTTAGATACTGCATGTGTCATGAGTGTATGGTCTTAGAGGTGGAAATGGCAACTTATGAACTTATGATTTGGATTGTGCTTTATCTCGCATGGGCCAAATCAAAAAAATTAGCTAAAGAGAAAGCATGTCAAACAAGTTGAAAGTTGCCTAAAGTCTGACTAACACATTATCATGGATAGGGGTGTTATCGGGTCGGGTTATCGGGGTTATCGGGTTTGTAGGGTCGGGTTGAGTCGGGTTATGATTTTTTTAAAAGTGACCCGCAACCCGACCCGATAAGTAATCGGGTTCGGGTGTTATCGGGTCGGGTTAAGTCGGGTCGGGTTGAGTCGGGTTGGCGGGTTAAAACATCAATCACAGCATAATAAGCTTCAGTTTACAGACCTGAACTATCAACCACATTGCAGCAGCAGAATAACATTATCATTTGAACTATAATAGCTGATGTTTCAATCACAGCATAATAGCATTATCATTTGCACCACATTATGCTGTAATAGCAATGCAGCCTTGAACTATCAACCACATTGCAGACCTGAACTTCAAGTTTACAGCAAAAACATAAATCACATTGCAGACCTGAACTATCAACCACATTCAACCATCAAACAAGATGCCGTATTGTAGTTGTATTAATCTAATTTCACCAACTCAGATTTCATACTATTTAGTATGATAGAGACTGAATGACACACATTCTGGATTTCATACCAAGATTAGAAAAATTAAAGAAATAAAGCAAAAACAAAGAAGAGTGAAAAATAGTAACAAAAAATGTTCATACCCGCAAACTCAAACTGCACGAGTACCATGATGAATGCAGGCACTAACTCTTGCATCATTTTTACTCGATTCGGTCTCTTTGTTATCGTCTTGATAACAGAAGAGACTAGTACTAACGGAGTCGAATAATAATAACTAAGATGAAATGATCAATAAATATGGAATTATAAGTAGAGCTTAGGAAGCGTATGAGAGAATACTAATTATAACCAATTGAAATGCATGCATTTGATGGCAAAGGATACTTACTAATTAAAGTATGCGCTTTAATTAGTTTCTTGTATTGTGTATAATTAGTTTCTTGTATGATTCATGGATGTACCAATTTAGCATCTATTATCAAGCATCCTAAAACCATGTCTTATTACTACCAGTAGGTTCTTACTATTATATAATAGCAAATTCACTCAGAATGAACACATAACTTTGACTACTTAATCGTCAAGCCTAAAAAGACATGAATGCAAAACCATACCCGAATAGGCTATGAGAACCAAAAACACCAACAAGCAACACCTAAAGTCAAAGCTTAAAATAACACCTAAATAACCAAACACCTAGAAATATAAGACTAAACTTAAACGAACGCCAAGCATAGAACACCTTAAGCAAAAACATCCCTCTGTTTGTCTCTACTAAACATATTGGCCGCAGAAACTACTACACATTATTTTCAACAGAAATTGAGTGGCGCAAAATATCAAACATTTGGTGTGCACTCCTATATTCAGTCAAATTTGAGCTATGGTGTGCACTCACCCATGCCACCTTTTGATTAACATGGGATACAAAATCACCTAGCAAGACAAGACTGAATCAAATTACAATTTGGGATTTATTATGGTTGTCATTTTCACATAGGATAGGAATGAACTAGGAGTCAGACTTTAGGATCTAGGAAAAAGACAATCAATCCGACCCTTGTTTCGTAAATTAAGAATCATAGCCGAAAATAGAAGAGATGGTCGTTGATTTTTTGAAGGGCAATCAACAGATATGAGATGGTTAGAAGAGATGAGATGGTCAGGAAGAATGAGATCATTGTTTTAAGAGTTTTATTATCACAAGTCAAAACGACTTAGCATTGTTGGTTCTACATGTAAGCTTATGTACACAACAGCCGTAGATTCACTTTTCCCTTATTTTTATTGAGTGAAATGTATTATCAATATAAAAAGTTATAATGAAAATAAATAAAAATGAGAGAACTCCCGTGTTGCAGTGGCGGGTACCCTGTGATTAAAGTTCAGACATCAATAAAATAAAATGACGAGCTGCTTAGCCTGAGAAAAAAAATGATCACTCATTTTACCGGTTTCGACGATCCTCTCAGGTTCATTTTCGGACAGCTTTTATTGGCTAGCTGAATTAGTGGCGACTATGGTTTCTAGTTAAACCATTGAACTTATTGGTGCAGTTAGGTTTTAAAACCATATCAGAGGGGCGAAACCAGGGATCAATCTGACCGAGTGCTTGTGATTTTTTGAATTGTAATATAATAAAGTTAAAATAGATGGACCAAATACATTTCAATGAACCCGGTGCATTAAAAATGCATTTTAGGAAAAATTGATTTTTTTTTTTTTTTAAACTAACACTATATCGAAATAATCAATGGGTTCTTGGGTACCCATGGTTCCGTCCTGGACCATCTGTATCACCAACTTGTTTACATATAAATTGTATGAAATTTTGTGTGTTTTATTAGTTTGTACAATATATAGTATTATTCATTGTATTCAATCCAAAAGACCATTATTAGCGTGTAGTAGATTGGCCCGAGTAGTGGTGTTTTAAAAATCTCGTCTCTGGCTTAACATCATGTTAATCTCGCTATCGAAGTCATATCAACATGATAATGCGATCTTATAATTTATATCTTGTAAAAGGCAGTAGTATATAGACTCTAGTCCTCTACTACATATACGTTTTAATATACAATTGCATTTAAGAGTTGAAATTTCAAGACTTGGTATATGCTTTTATTCTAAAAATTTTAGATTGGACTTATTAGAGTAAATTGCAAAAATCGTCCTCGTGGTTTAAAATTTAGAATTGCAGATTTCGTCCGTATTGTTCATAAAATGCAAAAACAGTCCGTTGACTGCACTATTTCATCCGCTTTTGGTCATTTGACTTAACTGCCGTTAAATGGACTTCGTTAGTAGTTACACTTTACCCCTTTTGACTAACCACCGTTGCAGCACGCATCCTTCAAACCACAAGGACGATTTTTGCAAATTTTTGAATTTAAAAAATTCCTCGTTTTTTTAATTTTTTTTTTAATATTTTTTTTCAAAAATGTTTTTTATATAAAAATGTTTTATATAACAACGTTTTATAAAAAACTTTTTATATAAAACGTTTTTATATAAAGTTTTTTTATAAAATGTTTTTATATAAGAATATATAAAAGTTTTATATAAAGCGTTTCATATAAAACAACATTTTTATATAAAAAAAATTTTATATAAAAAACATTTTCGAAAAAAAAGTTACTTGACGATAAAAATTATTCAAAAAAAAATAGAACAAAAACGGATAAAAACGTTATTTTTTTTCCCGTTTTCATTTTTTTCCATTTTCATCCGATTTTATCTGTTTTCATCCATTTTGTTTGTTTTCTTTTCTTTTTGTTTTCTTACTATTTTGTTTGTTTTATCTTTTTGGTTTGTTTTGTCCGTTTTCTTACGGTTTGTTTATTTATAAAATGGGAAAGAAATTACGTTTTGTTCGATTTTTTATATAATAATTTTTTATATAAACAGATAAAATCGGATGAAAATGGACAAAAATAAAAACGGGAAAAATATTACGTTTTTGTCCGTTTTTATCCGTTTTTGTTCGATTTTTTATATAATTATTTTTATCGTCAAGTAACTTTTTTTTCGAAAATGTTTTTTATATAAAAAAGTTTTTATATAAAAATGTTGTTTTATATGAAACGTTTTTATATAAAAAAAACTTTTTTAATATTCTTATATAAAAACATTTTATATAAAAAAACTTTATATAAAAACTGTTTTATAAAACGTTTTTATATAAAAAACATTTTTGAAAAAAAATATTAAAAAAAAAAACGTAGGAATTTTTATTTTTTTATTATTGTTTTTTTTTATTTTTTTTTTTTAAATTCGAAATAAAATTGCAAAATCGTCCTTGTGGTTTTGAAGGATGTGTCTTTAGCGATTGTGGTTAGTCAAAAGGGCTAAAGTGTAACTACTAACGGAGTCCATTTTGGCGAGTTAAGTCGAAAGGACCAAAGCGGACCAGTCACGATCAGATCAATTTGTTTTGCACTTAATGAACAGTACGGATGAAATCTGCAATTTGGCTAAACCACGAGGACGATTTTTGCAATTTACTCGACTTATTATTAACTCGTGGTTTTTTGTCATGAGATATTGAATGGACCGAGGCTAAGCTTGGGAGGCAGATCGATTTGTGATGCTGTTTGCAGCTTGGGAGGCTAAGCTGGTAGTTTTATTCTGTGTATAGTCTGGGAATGATGTATTATTGAACTTTTTTTGTAATTTCCATCTTTTAATTTGTACATAAGAATGTTATCACCGAGTCATAATAGATCTTAGTATGATAATGCAATCTTTAGATTTTGACTCGGAAAAGGTCGTATAGACTCTACTACACATAAGTTTTATTTAAGAGTTGAAATTTTTGGAATGACTTAGCAAGACTTGGTATATACTTTTACTCTAAATATTTATTTATTTGTTTTGAAGTATTGAAAGTAGTCTTGATGTTTAATACCCATTGCACATCTACCACGGAAGTCTCTTCTAGCGTCTATGTATATGTAACATCACAAAGATAATATTTATGTATAAACCTTTATGAAATTGTATCTCTAACAATAATAAAACCGAATGACACGATTCATCCCAACAACTTATGTTCCACAACTGTGAAACATAACTTCGAGTGACACGATTCATCGACGTCCCAAAAATTCCCAGCCATGGATCATATGCAGAGCCCATCTCATGCTTTGTTGGGCCTCAATTTAATGGCACAACTGCTCATGTTCAAGTGTTCATTGGTTTGGGTCAACAAGCTCACCAGGCGTCCAGGCCACATATATTTTCTTCTGGGCAAATAATTCATAAAGTATCATCTTTTGTCACTATTTTTTTGAGTAGTGAACAATTTTTTTTTGTTTTTGTGGGTACTTTTCTTTCAAATTTATCCTTTTCAGGGTACTTTGCAAAATTTTTGGACATTTTTGCCCCTCTTAGCTAAGAGAAATTTTTTTCCAGAAAGCGAAAATGTCATAATAGTACCCTAAAAATGATGAATTTAAAAGAAGAGTACCCACAAAAGCAAAAAAAATTGTTCGTTATCCACAAAAGAAAATGATGACAAATATGATACTTTTTTCTATCATTTGCCATTTTCTTCTTTACCAAAAATAATAATTTCAAATTTTGTTATATTTTTACTAGTAAAGAGTTTTATTGGCTTTCTTTCATGTATATAAACGAGTGGGTTGGTGCCCGCGCGTTGCTGCGAGGGGCGTGTGTGTCGTAGTTTTATCTGTATTGTTACGCGCCGCATGATTGTGTTCGATAGTAAAAATACACACCCATAAATTTAATGTTCGGACCAATTTATTTATATATAATAAAACTTTTCATAAAACTGGACGTCATTGGCCCCTGTAGTTTAAAAAAAATTATGAGATTTTTTAAAGTTATTTAATAGGTTAAGGGTACATTTTTGAAAGTTTTTTTTTATTTAAAAACTATATAAAGACATTAACTTCAACAATTTTTATAAAATCATACGTATGTCAAAAGCATATTAATATTCGGCTCGTTTTGTTCGTTATCGAGAGACCTTTTTAGGGGTATTTTTTTTTTCAAGAAATTGCGAAGTATCAATAAGCGACACGATAAATAAAGTTTGTTGTAGAAAAAAGTTGTAAATAATAAGAAGTTTATGGGCTCTTTCGTAATTTTCTTTCTTAACTTTCATATATATAATACTTTTTGAATTTTTTAATGGATAAATCAAGGGGATGATACTACTTCATGACAAGGTTCATTGTCAAATGATAGTATATATAAATTTGTAAATAAATATATATATTTATATGAAAATAAGTTATCGGAGGTTAGAGATATGCCTAGTATATATAAATTTGTAAATAAATATATATATTTATAGGGTAAGGATCCAGTGAGAAGAAAACTTAAAATGAGAAGAATGAGAAATAACTATAATAACACATTAGAGATGCATCGACTTGAATTAGATGCATCTCTATACATTTAGATGCATCCCAACTAGTTTCGAAAGTGATTTTGAAGTGAAACGCTTGATCAAAGTGAATGTACTAAGAACAAATTTGACCCGAGGGCGAAAAATACATAAGATTTATCTAACTTGATGAAATGCATCTAATATATGTATATGCATCTGATTTTTTGCTAGAAAGTATATTAGGATGTATCTAAAAGATTAGAGATGCATCTAATTGAAGTCGATGCATCTCTAATGTGTGGTTATAGTTATTTCTTATCCTTATTGGAGGTTAAAGATATGCCTAAATTCATATATAAAACTGCTTGACATTATTTTGTTGGTTGCAGCCAAACAAACTATTTTTTCGCAAATTAACAAAATTATACCATATTAAGTTTAGGCATAAAATTAGTCACATATTTTAGGTTTACCAATCATTTTCCTTATGTGAATTCAATTTTCGGTTCGTTTCGTTTATATTTTGTCAAACATATCCAAACAGAAAATCGAATATTTAATTCAGTACGATTCGGTTTTGACAAATTCGGTTCAGTTTTATTCGATTTGGATTTTCGGTTTCTGTGAGTATTACCTAAATTCTGAACAACCTATCAGGTATTTACCCTTTTAACCCAAAAAATAGCTAACATATCATTAAAATTAGGGATAATAACAAAAAAAATGCATCGAACTTGACAACTTTTGTGATTGTATGTAACCATCTATTTTTCTTTTTTGTCATTGTCTCATAAACCTTTTGAATTTGTGTTATTGTATGTATCCAATCAAGCTAAACTTGGTATCGTTAGTCCTTTATACTCAAGGCCGTTAGCAAATAACTTAAGATTTTGTTTTCTTACGTTTATATACATTTCGTCCATTTTTATACGTTTTTATCTGTTTTTACATGGTTTCGTTCTTTTTTATACATTTTCGTTCCTTTTATACGTTTTTGTTTCTTTTTACACGTTTTCGTTCTTTTTATCACGTTTCGTCCGTTTTAAGCGTTTCGTTCGTTTTATATTTCGTTTTCGTGTTGTTTTATTCCGTTTTAAATTTCATTCGTTTCCGTTCGTTTTCACGTTTTCGTTTTCCTCGTTTCATATTTTACCTTCCGTTTTCATCACGTTTTCGATCCGTTTTCTCCGTTTTTATAAATTTTCATTCGTACGTTTTACATGTTCGTTTTTCCTTCCAGTTTTCCATCCATCCATTCTTTACATTCCATTCTTCGATTCCATTCCTTCCATCCAGTTCCTTCCTTTCCATTCCGTTCATTCCTTCCATTCGATTTCCATTCCATTTTCCATTCCATTCCATTCCATCCATTCCATCCATTCCATTCCATTTCCATTCCATTCATCCATTCCATCCATCCATTTTATTCATTTTGCATTTTATTTTTTGTTCTTTCACATTTTAGTTACATGTCATCGTTTTATCCATGTTCATACATTTTTGTTCATGTTTTCGTCCATTTTTATATGTTTTTTTTTCTTTTTCAAACATATAAAAACGAACGAAAGCGTATAAAAACGGACGAAAACGAACAAAAACGAACGTAAACGTATAAAAAAAAATAAAATGAAAGAAAATGTAAAATGAATGAAAATGGATGAAAATATATAAAAATGGATGAAAACATACATTATGAAACGTATAAAATAAATGAAAATGTAAAATGAATGGCGTGTAAAAAGATAAAAAACGGTAACTGAAACGGAATCGGACAAAACATATAAAAATGGATGAAAACATATAAAAATAAAATAAACGCGATAAAACAACAGGTGTAAAACGATGTAAAAGCGTGAAAACGAACAACGTGATAAGGAAACGAGACAAAAACGTAAGAAAATGAAATTTTAAGTTATTTACTAACGGCCGTTACTAAAAAGGACTAACGATGCCAAGTTTAGCTTGACTGGATACATACAATAACACAAATTCAAAAGTTTTGTGATAAAAAAAAAAAAAAAAAAAAAAAAAAAAAATGGCTACATACTTTTAAAAGTGGGCAAGTTAGATGCATTTTTTTGTTATTATCCCTTAAAATTATATAGTAAATCTAGGGAATATAAGATATATGTCACTTAAGGGTAACCAAATTTCATGAGTGTGTCAATTAGATCATTCAAACCTGATATCAACCATACAAACAATGAAAGTTTTAAGATTGTTTCATTTTTGTAATAATGTTTTACCTTAATAATAAACACTCGCCCCATAATATCTTTAGATGCATTATGAGGTTGTATCTTAATAATAAACAATGCCGCTGAATATAACTACTCACAACCAACTTTATGTATATCCAATTTATGCAATTCTAAATAAAAATAATAATCATGAAATAATAACCAATTTTAAGAAGTGTTATATTCAGGTCACTCTAACATAAAAATTTCGCAACAACGAAACATTATTAAAACTTTGAGTTGCTTATAACGAAAACAAAGTTAGAGTGACTAAATTAGAACAAATCTCAAACTCTCGTTGTCTAAAACTAATAAGAAACAAATATTAACATTATAACATATTTGTATAAAAAAATCTAAACAATAGAACACATCAATTGCACTTAGAATCAGATATATTGTTCTCAATCGAGTACAATACTACATACAAAAGAAACATGTTGTTCCAAAATGGATGCAACACAAGAAATGCAAAAACCAGTCTTACAAATCTCTTTACTACAACACTCAGAATACCAAACTACTAAGTCAAGATCAAGATGATCTAGCTGTATACAAAACTTTTAGACACAGAGATAGAGAATGAAGACTGTGTGTAAACAAGAGAGAGAATGTGATTGTTACTTTTAACCCTATAGCTGGGAAGAGAGGAATATATAACCCCGACTTTCACTTTAACCCTGTAAGTATAAAACATGACAAAACAAGAACAACCAACTAGAGTGTTAGCCAAATGTGCAGGATAAGTTTCTACACTTATATGAAACCATGAGATTGCAAAATGACATTATATTTTTAACACCCTTTCTGAAGCTCATGGTTTAAACAGGTCAATCCACCCCAACCTTTCACAAAATAACTTTGTTTGAGCAATGCTCAACCCCTTTGTAAACACATCTGCAATAATGTTTGCCAATACAAATTTCACAGTTTTAATTACACCAAATTATACTTTCTTTCTTACCATATGAAAATCAATTTCAAAGTGTTCTGTTTATTCCTAAAAAAACAGATTAATTGTAATTTGAATTGTAGAACTGCTATCAAAATACAAATTTACAGGAAACAAGCCCTCAACACCGAAGTCTTTAAAAATCTTAGAAATCTAAATAATCTCACAAGTAGTAGATGCAAGATATCTATACTCAGCCTCAGGTGAATACTTGGATATAGTGGCTTGATTCTTACTGTTCTATGAAATCAAATTATTGCTTAAATACACACAAAAAAACAGATATAGACTTCCTAGAAACATGACACTTAGCTCAATCTGCATCTGAAAAAGCATATAGACTGAACTTGTCATTTTTATTGAATTAAATACATGTTCCAGGAGCATGTTTTAAGTACCTTAAGACCCTTAAACCAACTTTAAAATGAGATTGAAGAGGTGAATGCATATGCTGACTCAAAAAGTGAACAACATAAGCAATATCAGACCTTGTAATACATAAGTAAACAATTTACCCACCAGTTTTTGATATCCAGTCATGTTCAAAAGATACTTATCATTTTCAAATTCCTTATGATTTAGCACCACATTCTGATGCAAAGGAGTTGCAGCAGGTTTGCAGGCTAACAAACCATACTCACAGAACATTTCCAAACAATATTTCCTGTAAGACAAGCAAATACCAATTTTCTTTTCCAAAACTTCAATGTGAGGTCTTTTATCATAAATTTTGAACTCAAAAACTGATTAAAACTTTCAATCTAATTTATAACATCACCCATGATGACAATGTCATCAACATATACCAAAAGAGCAATAAACTTAACATACATAGAGTAATCATTTTTACTTTGAACAAAACCATTTTCAACCAAAGCTATGGTAAGCTTTTTCATTCCACTGCCTTGAGGCTTGTTTTTAACCTATATAGAGACTTAACTAACGTGCAAACCTATGTTTCACCCTTGTAATAATAACCAGGTGGTAAAGCAATATAAATTTCCTCATGTAAATTGCCATACAAAAAGCATTATTTACATCCACTTAAAACAAAGGCCAATTATTAGAAATAATTAAATAATTAAACACCTAGTTGTAACCTTTTTGACTATTGTACTAAAAGTTTTCTCATAGTCTAGACCTTCCCTTTGAATACAACTTTTAGCCACAAGCCTAGCCTTATATCTTTCAATCTCACCTAAAGACTTGTACTATATTTTAAAAATCCATTTATATCTGATTGGTTTTCTACCAACAAGTAAATCAGATAAGACCCAAGTATTGTTTCTATGCAATGCTTCCATATGCTTCCATATCTAGATTCATTGCTTCAATCCATATAGGATTTTTAAATGCTTTATAATATGAATTAGGTTCAATAGAATTATTAATATTAGTGGCAAAACAGAAATTATGAAAGTTTAGAATAGTTAACATGCTTTTCAAGACCATAATTGACACTACTGCGAACAACAAAGTCATTCAATTTAGAAGGGAAATTTCTTTGTCTAGAAGACCTCCTCAAAACTGTGTGTGGTTCTTCCCCAAGATTGTTAAACCCTTCACCATTTAAAGAATTTTGAATATTTCCCTCAAAGGTGATATTATCTCCTATTTGGGTTGCCATGTGTTTAGTTTCATCCTCAACTATGTGATCATAGTCATTAGAAACTGCAGTTCCATTACCTTCCAAATTAGTGTTGTCCTCTTCTTCATCATTGGGTCTTTCAGATCCTTGAGTATCCTAAAAGTTTAAGACATTTATTCAATTTCAGGTTAAACTATGATTAAACTCATAAAACAACTTTTACATATTTAATTTTAGACTTCGTTTTGAAAGGAAAAATAGTTTCTTAAATCATAACATCTCTAGAATAAAAAAAATAATTTTACTACCAACACCATACAACTTGTAAGCTTTTTTAACACTAGAAAGACCAATTAAAACACACTTTTGAAACCTGACCTTTGAACTTATCATTATTATTTAAAATATTGGAATAACACAGACACCCCGAAAGATCTCATGTGAGAGAGGCTTTAGGATCCTTACCATATACTAGAAAATGGGGGAAGCACCAAAAAACACTGAGGAATGTAACATGTTAATAATATAGACAACAGTTAACACACATTCAAGCCACAAAGATAGAGGACCCCCTCCCTCCTTAAACATGTTAGAAATTGAAAATTCCATAAAGAAGTGTCGGTCACCCCAATTATAGTCTAGCATGTGTTAGCTCTAACCTTTCATTCTTTTGTTTTAACTCTCTCTCTAGAACACCCTCTCTACTCTCTTCATCTCTCTAAACATGGCATTCTTGTTTCATCATAATCCTAGACCACCCGAATCATCAAACAACATAATATGTATGATCCAACAATTGGTACCAGCGACCAGGTTATGTTCTTTTGATGATTCGTACCGTTTTGAATGTGGTTCTTAGATGCGGTTTGTGTAGTTTTTGTTGAATGCGGTTTGTCACGTATGGTATTTTGAAACATGTGCTATTGATGGTTGTACTGTTTTGATGTCACCTAGATTGAATCGTGCTTTTGATGTCATGTTGAGCTTTTGCTATGGTAAATATGTTTTTTAAGAAGTCATATTATGAGTTTCTTTCAAGCAGTTTTTATGATGATTGTTACTGGTTTGAATCTGATTGTTACTGGTATCTGGTTTGAATCTGTTTGTTTTATTCTTGGTGCAGTCTGCATTTGTTATGATTGATGAGCTTGTTTGCAAGATATTCATCGATGCGGTTTGTGATTCAAAAGTTCGGGTTGTTAAAATCTATGCGGTTTAAGTTGTGTCTGTTCAAATTCATTGAATCTGGATGCGGTTTGTCCTTATATGCGGTTTGAACAAATGCGGTCTGGTTCAATTAAGCGGTTTGATAAAAGTCATATACGGTTTGACAGGTATGCGGTTTGTCAAAAGGGGATGCGATTTGTTGATGGTTTAGGACTTAAGCGGTTTGTTAAAAACAAGAAGCGGTTTGAACTGGTACGGTTTGAAGTTTATATTTCATAAGAGTTTTGACTCTAAAAAGTCAACTGCGGTTTGAACCACATGGGCATGCGTTTTGACTCAACATAATGAAGCGATTTGAAAGAATGCATGAAGCGTCTTGATTAAGTTATGAGGTCTAATAAAATGGAGCATTTTTGAAAGCGTTTTGACAACAAGTTTATCAATCAAAACTGCTGAGATTTGAAACTGATTAGAAGAATGCTTAACTACATCAACAAATCATCACTGTCATTTATTTCATCAAACGTCACCAGATTCAACTACAATTCAGGCATACAGTCTACTTCAACATACAATCATACAATATTCATCAAACTAAATCAATATACCACAAACTATAGCAACAAAATCATCAACCTTCATACATCTAAACATCTCTTCAGATTCATACATACACATCACAAATAAATTTCAACATCAAGAATCAATCTTAACTACAAAGTCACAAGATCTCAGTCGGATTCAACCTTACCCCAATCTTTATCAGATTTACAAGTTTGAATAACACATCATTGATCTTATTGGATAAAACAAGAATCGAAATCACTGTTTTTCATTTTCACCTCTCTCACGGTTTGATCTATTCACAAATCGAAATCAAATGAAAATGAAAAAAAAAAGATCTCAGATTTTTTGTGTGCTTATCAATGAATATCCAACCATAAAGGGTCACGCACACAATTTAATCTATCATCGATCTATGTTTGTTACATTATCCGTTCATCAAAGTGAAGAATCCTAACAAGATTGTTAGCTTCTTACTTACGGTCGTCCAAGTCAATTCAATTACAGGTAAATAGATCTCTGATTTCTCTTGTATCATTATCTTTATTTCGTACAAAGTAAAAAACAACAAGAGACTATCATCATTAATCATTGTAGAAGCCTCACTTTTTGCTTTAATATTCGAAACTTTTAAAGATTGAACAAAACTCAATAGTTTCATCCATCCTTTTGTTCGGTTTATGTAATATTAAAAACTTACCTGAGACCTTACCCTGGAGATCGTGAAGATGTTTCATCTTCTCGTTGCTATCCTTGTGGCGTTACCAGTCCGTGTCAAGAAGAGTTATATCATTTATGAATGAGACTCATCCTAGGATCTTGAGGTTTAATACCTTCTTGATACGTTTGATATTGTTCGGAGTGAATTCATTTTTTTAATGATATGTTGAGAGTGATAATGTTTGATCTTTGTATTGAACGGTTATGACATCTCTTGGAGCGTTTTGATAAAAGATTTGGGTGATGAGTTTTGGAAGTGATATAGCAGGAGGGGGAGACGACATATTAAGAGATTAGGGTTTGTTGTATGTGAGAAATATTAGGGTAGGAGTGTATGTTAGTGGTACTTTATATCCCGAATTTTAGGGTTGAAGGTAAATTGGATATGCTTTGTGACTACGTGGGCTGTGCACTGGTTTTATTCTTTCACTTTTGGGCCAGAAGTAGATCACGAGTTGAGTTCCTCATGGATGGGCCGTGAAGTGTTACTAGACCGTGTAATGTTAAACACCAAACGTTTGATTATGTTGGTTTTTAGTCTTGGAATCGGATTTTGGGTTCTGATGAGATATTGGACATTGAATCCGAATTTTTACATGGGCCTTTATGTATTAATGCGATATTGAGAGATTGTTTGGACCGGATATAATAATCTCGTGGGCTATTGGTGAAAGTGAAGTGGACCGGACTTGAGGTGTGAAATGAGTTGGAATGTATTTGGCTGGTGGACACATATTAGACACCTAGTATTGCTAATATCGTGATTAATCGTGTTGGTCGAGCTGTTCACCTTTGAGATTATTATTTTTATCAGTATTTGTTAGGAATTGGAAATTCCATAAGTAAAGTATCGGTCACCCCAAATATTATCTAGCATAAGTTAGCTCGTAGACATATCGTTAGTTACGTTATTTATCAGTTTATTAGTTAGTTATTAGTTTAGTTTAGCGTAGTGTAACACCGTGGAGGAAGGTCGGGTCTTTACCCACTGTATACCTGATCCACAGGCCGTCGATCAGAGGTCGTTATGTTTGTAACTATAAATACCCCTTCCTTCCATGGAAAGGGTGGAGCTTTTCAATCTAACCTTACATTTTTGATAGGTCACTAGTTTTACAACACAAGCATCAATGAAAGAAATAAAGAAGAGAAGAGAGGCGGTTGAACACGTTAAACACACACACACACTTAAGAACAATACCGGTTATGCGTAGAGAGTGAGAAAGTGAATAAAATGAACAACCAACCTTCAAGTGAAGGTTTACAAGAGTATTTATAGGAGAAAAGCTAGGGCAACACTCTTAGTTCCCATCCTTTTCCTTATTGGGCTAGGCCTAGGCTTATGGGACTTCTACATAAGCCTAAGACTAATTACTAACATAAAGGTCATATTAAGCTAACTATTACATATGAATTACAAATACTTGAATTAATGTTTAGGAGTGATTCCAACAATCTCCCCTCAAGTATTGGTGATGAATGAATGTAAACGGTGAAGGTGCTGATGTAATAGTAGCTTTGACGTATTCTGACATTCTTCTTTCTTGAGAGAAGAAATGCCTTGATTTGAACAATCTCCCGGTGTAGAAATTGTTTTCTTTAAGCAGTTACGCTTTGATGTCATCTTAAACTTTGTTCTTTGATCATTGTTCTTTGTGATGGTAGTGATAGTATGTTGTAGTCGCATCAAGTCTGCCTAAAGGTGCCCCATTTGCTCGGTGTCTCCGTCATTCTTCAACACGCTCACGCTCTATTTGGCGTTGGATTTAGGTGATGAAGTTCTTTAAGTCTTTAAACTTTGTAGATTCTTTGATTTGGTGAAGAATCATTCGACTTTTGTGTTGCCTTTTGAGAGAACTTTCATTGGTGATGATGTTGGTATGAGCATGTGAAGAGTCAGCACGATCATTCCGCTCCAGAGCTTCCATAAGAAGAAAACATGAAAACGGTTAGTAATAATCGCATTCCGACACTTACAAGTTTGAATTTGAGAGTGTTAACAGGCATAGTGTGAAAACACAACTCTAATTCTCACAAGGCGTTCTGAGTGGAGTCCCACAAGTGAGATAAGCGATGTACCAGAAGTACACCTACAGATTCGGATGAGTGTTGAGGTACACGAAGCATCACCTCTGCTGTAGACCGTTTGAGACACACTAAGCGTAATCCGCGGGGAGTTACGAAGTAACCTGCTGTCGGTCGTTTGATGTTGACCACGGCGGAGTTTCCATTCAATCAATCAGGATCACAATTGTGAACCTCTCATAAATGTTCTCGACAGATTGCTAAGATCGGTGAAGGACTCGATATGTACCACTAATGTTCTTATTGTTGAACATCAAGTGATGAAATGTCAAGTGTACCTAAGAGATCTTTTGATGAATCTCGTGGCTCTAGACTCAATAGTGCCTTTTGGTTTTCTGGCGGAGACTAGGGAGAGGGTCTCCTTCTTCAATACCACAATCTCTAAGAGAAAGCCGATAGATTATGTAGGGTTTCCTGTGAGAATGAAACAAGCTTTTGTTGAGAGAAACTTGAGTGGCTAAGAAGGTTTAGTGCATCGTCCTTTGGGTCCATGGCGACTTTTAATCTTCAATACGGTGTCATCGAGTGACAACCGATAGCATATGAATTGAACCGATTATGCGCCTAAGTTGAATAATCTTGAGGGCTATTTCTTTTCACCCTTTTCTTTGCATTTCTTTTTGATTCTTCAACTCCTTCTTTCTCCGATTCTCATTTTCTCCTTTTTACAATCATACCTAAGGACTTCTAAATTCTAACTATTTGTGGTGTCCTTGGGTAGATCCCTCCGGCTCTGGCGGATCATAGGACGGTTATTCCTAACCTTAGTCACCTTATAACTCCATGACTAACCTATGTTGCCATAAAACCATTTTCATGAAAATCTCTCAAAGTGTTTGTGAATGAAAAACATTTTAGTACCACTGTTGAGAGATGAATATTTTGCATAAATACTCCCCCTCCACATGTGCTTAAGAGTTTTTACGGAAATCTGCACAGTGAGGAAAGAGCGCGCACTTTTTGAATTGATCAACTCAAGATAGACAATCCCCATGAGACGGTTACGTTGCATAGTTAACGAGTTACATTGTCAGCTTTTAGGTGACAACTAGCTCTAATAACTATCTTGAAGGAGTAGACAAACCTCGAAAGGTTGTCAAACCCGTCAGAGTTCATGTCTACCAAGAGTTTCTCGATTGGTACATTCTACTCGGACAAGTCCTTTGTGAGACACGTTTACATCACTAGCGAACTAGCTTGAAATTATTACCCGTCCGGGACAAGTCTTTTCGAGTTACTAGCGTTTAGGATTTCGTCAATTAGTTGGTTAAGTCTTTTCACACGAGATTCATTAGCAACACACAACATATTTCTTATCACATATTTTCTCCCCTCAAAAATGGCATATAAAATGTTATTTTTGAAAAGTTGAGAATAAATATGACCATTTGAGTGTTGCGGGAAGAGTGACACAAAGAACATTTTGGTGAACAAAGTTTTTAGGCAAATACTCCCCCTCAACAGTGATATGAACGGTTGAGGTTTTGAAAATCCTAAGGGGAAGTACTTGTTCTTTTGAGCAAAACCTTGAAAAATGAAAGGTTTGATAGGTTTTACTCAAAAGTAAGAAGCTTTCACTCCTTTTATAAGGATTGTGGCACTGAATCGTACCACAGGGTCCTTTCTTGACAAGTACGGGTTGTACACTATTATGTGTGCACAAGCCATTGACATAATAAATCACACATCCAAAGTTAATAATGAAAGAAGAAGTTCAAGGGGTACAAGGTAGTCCAGTGATGTTGCTAGGAGTGTGAACAGGGCGTTGAAAGCGGTGATGTTAATCTGGGTGCGACCACCAACAAAGCTTTCCAATCTTACAGGCGATCCCCCGATACAACCGTTCATCAATCATGTGATGATCCTCTTTACATCCCCGATCACGAGAATTCCATCGCTTAGGAGACCCAATCTTTTGATGTATATCCTTCAACCTATAAGCCAATCCGTCCCTAACCATCTTCAAAGTGTGATCCCCAAACTTGTGAAGATCTCACGCCATCAAGCAATTTCTTTGAAGTTCACCTGCGGTAAACGGCCGAATGGTTTCTTTGATGAGTGTATAATTGTGATAAATGGTTGATGTCGGGAAGATCAGGCGAGGTGGAGTGAAGTTGACCGCAGTGCGATATGATTCAAGCGCAAGGCGGAGATCTTCTACCGTTCTTTGATGACTATGCGTCTGATGAAGATGAGCAATGAATTGATGAATTCACGTTGTACTTCAGTTGAAAATTGTCTCATGCGACCCTGTACTTTGGCAAGGTACATGTCTTCAATGTCATTGAGAGACAAATTCTCAAAGTCGCTTGAGAGAAAACATAGTCCCTTTCGTCTTGCCTTTTTACCACAATATTTTTTAGAAAAGTGTAGTCCCATTTGGACGAAAGATCAACATGTTTGATGGCAAGCGATACTCTTAGAACTTGAACACTTCATGTTGAGACTTACGAACTGGCGGCTTACGTAGTAGATTCTTGGCGTTCGGCCAATGGTGAATCCCATACATTGCATCTCGGTCATACTCTTCCACTTTGTTGGAGAACAAGTGGTTAGCCCTTTCCGATGGCTATGCGGTTAGAGTATACGGTACTGCGGAATGGAAGTGTCAAAGATGTAGCGTATTTTCTTGAACCATCGCCACCGTGTAGAAGAAAATCCAAGTCTTTGTTGAAGAAATATCAGAATGGAATCCTAGGTTGTCGGTTGGCCATTGTTGGTAGAGGTTTAGACCGGTCGATTGTAGTATGGAGGGTTGTCCCATTTGGTGAAGTCGATGTTTGCTTCTAGGTTGAGCCAATCCATGTTGTTAGACATAGCTCGTGCAATGTTATCAAGGTGATATTCAACTCAATAGCACTTTCGAGCGTCTTTTAGAAGTTGAAATGCTTCATTCTTGATTAGCTTCAACTTCGGATTCGTCATCTTCTTCACGAATTTTTCTTGTAGAAATTTAGCGTGCTCAATGTACTCTACATTGTGTAACCTCTTGACCTTCAGTTGGGTAGGGAGTGGAATTAACAAGTGTAGAAAACCATTCAAATTCCTCTATGTTATCTTCATCTAGCCATGATAGGGCGTCGGTCTTGGCCTTCTTCTTCTTTTTCTTAGGCCTAGATGAGGATTCTAGTTTCGTACTTTGTGGAGAGGGGTTGTTGTTGGGGCTCATGGTATTTTTCATCGTCACCACCCGTATACTCAAAGTGATCACCGGTTTTACAGTGCGGGGTGGTAACTTCGGAATCATGAGGTTTATCGATGAAGAGCGAGGAGGAGATCTTTCTTTGGCGGGGAGTCATTGGGGTGGAGGTTGCATAGAAGATGATTCACCAGACTTCTTTTGACGTTTATACTCGTCATTCTTATCTTGATCCTTATCTTCATCGTCTCTTGGACGTTTAGGCCTTTCAGCTTTGACTCTACATGCTGTTTTGAGTTGGTAGTCCAGCAATGCTTCAAACAATTTTCCTTCATCAAGTAAATGTTGCGGTCGTTTACCCATTTGTATTACTAACTTGGAAACCAATTCACATCGAGAATACTACGAGGATCGGTTGGATTGAATTGTGGCGGTTAAGGGTGTTGATCTTATAGTTTGCTTGGCTATCGCATGAGATTGGATATAGTTGTGCGGTAAACATCTCCTTTGTTACTCCAGGAATGATGTCAAGAAGGAACTTGTGAGTGTACCCTCTGATCATTTCGTTCATCTCCCCTTGAAGATCACTTTCATGAACTTACGGACGTATTCCTTTCAACTTGCATCTTGTCGTTCTCATCATGAAGATCTTGTATCGTCGACAGAAAATCCAGCTTCTTGTAAAGCATGTCTTTCGTTCTGACCTGTTTGATAGCTTTGACGATTCGATTCTTAGCTTGAGACATCTAAGATGGAGTTGGCTTCTTCTTGATTTGGATGTTGATTTGGTTGATCTTGTTGATGGTGGTGGTGAAGAATGAGATGATAAGTCTGATGAGGATGAGACATGAGGAGACTCGGGGTCCTTAGGAGGCTCAGAAGTTTCCTCTTTAGAACGTTGTGGACTATCTAGAAGAAGGTCATCATAATTGGTTTCTTCATCATTTCCAGAGATAGTCTTTTCATCAGCCTTAGTCTCAGCACCAAAAGTCTTTTCAGTCGTTTCCTTTTCCGGTTCTTCAAAGTCATACTCAATAGTATCCTCCACACGCGTTTGTTGTTGTTCCAAAGTGGTGGCACGGATCCTTATCGGGTTGATTAACGCATCGGATTTGGTGTAGGTTGAACTGCACCACTTGACCCTCGGGGCCACCCATTTGATCTTTGCAAATTCTTAGCGTGTTGGAGTCTAATGAATTTGAACTTTTTCCTGTATGATGAATCCAGTTGCTCTTCCTCTGAGCGTTCTTCATAAGGCACAAGTACTAGAGTCTTCCCTTTTCCTTTGTCAGCTGGAGGACTGGGAGGTTTGGCTACTGAAGGATTAATGTCGGTTCGGTTTTAGAGAAGAAGATCTCTTCGATCGATTGTGTATCTTGAGCTTTAGTCCATGCTTTCTTTGCAGTTGATTTGGGAATGGGAATAGGAACAACTTCCTTAGCGGAACAATCCTTTTCTTGGAGGATTCCTCTTGGGGTACTTCCTCGACTTCGTGCTTGCGGCACTTCTGCCTTCCCTCTTCGGTTCTCCGTATAGGTGTTCGAAGACTTTTCATCGAGATGACCAACTTTGCCTTCTTTCCGCTACTGGATACCTTTTGTATGTCTCAAGCTTTTGATTTTTGAAGGTGATCGGTAGAAAGCACCACTGTTTCTTTGTTGTCGATTCCTTGATTCGATGATAGGATAGGCTCAGACAACACGTCGTGATTGTTGGGGTCATTGAGCCTCTGGGGAATATCAGGATGAAGTGCCAGTGCTCTCTGGATCAACAGTTTTGTGTATCTGACATAGGGAATCTTTGAGCCAAGTTTTTTGAGAAATGACATCATGTCATCCCATATCATAGCTTCAATTTTGATGTCCTTCTTATTGATCAATGCCCAAAAGATTTGCAGTTCCATGAGCTTGGGATGCTCATGCATCCACGATGAGATTTGGTGATGATGATGATGTAGAGAGTTCTCCACGGTTGAGGAATGTTCTTAAGCTCCTCATGAGAATGCTTAGTGATAATTCCTGAAGCTTCATCATAGCCAATATCAATCGAGAATTGCGAAGCTGTCTCTTGATTAGGTGTGGCATAGAAGTCGGTTGGCTCGATGTCGGGATGAGAAGAAACGACCCATAAGTCTGCATGTGTGATGGTGACTTGTTTGTGATTGAGCGTCACTTGTCAATGCACTTTGACCTTTGATCCTTTGCATTAAATTCGAAGCTGTTGAATGTAGATCTCCGACGATGTCGAGTGTGAGAGCATGTTCTGGTAGGAATGATTCTTTAGAATATCCACAGCAATCAAGCATGTGAGGGTTTCAAAGTCAACCCGAAGGTTGTTCTTTCCAATCTTTCTTGGATAGCCATTAGGGAAGATGTCAGCAACTGTGAGAACATTTGGTGCATCCACATTCATTTGAGCGGCCATGTGGTGATGCGAAATAACATTAGCCACAAGAACCAACATATTGAAAGACATAATGTTAGTCAACAGAAGGTTTTATTGTCTAATTATTGAATGTGCAATGTCAATGATAGTTACGAGTCCAAAGTCACTTGTTTGTCCAATAGTCCAATGATGTTGAGAAAAGTTTAGTTAGTTAGTTAACTTTAGATTTTAAAGTTTATGTTATCACATAATTTTCACAACACATTACACATTTAAGCTTATTAGTGACATTATTGGATTAAGTGGCGTTATGATTTAATTATTTACAAGTTTGCACGCGTAACAATTCATAATGAAGGTTTGATCAAGGCTTAGGCGTAGAAGTGGTAGCTTATCGTTAAGCGATGAAATATCTGGCGTGAAGCCTGAAGCTTATGCGTAGGATCCTTACTACGTGGAAATATTGCAGCGTAGGAAAAGGGGACCTTATGCGTAAAACTGCGGCGTGGTATATAAAACCTTACGTAAGGCTTACTAGTAAGAGTAGACCTTATGCGTAGAGGTCCTGTTCACGCATATCCTTCCGGGATCTGCGTAGTCCCTTTGTAGAACCTTACGGCGTAATGGTTGCGTAAGATTTCTCTACGCATAACTTCTACGGCGTAAGGTGATCCTTATGCGTAGAGATTCAATAACCTTGATTACGAGTTTTACGGTAGCAAGCACGAAATAACATCATCATAACATCAATATTAACATTAACATTCATTCTAAAACAGATCATGGCATGAAACTCATCAAGCGGTTTGCGTAAAAAGTCTTACGCGTAGACCAAAACCCTAATTGTTCAAAGATTACGCGTAAGATTTTTAGCCATAGGATTTGCACCAAAGTTTTTCCGGTAAGTCTAGGAAGCCTATAGAGTTGTTTTATCCAAGTTTTAACATCAAACAAGTCATGAATCAAAAATACCCAAACCATATGAACATAAACCCTAATTTCAATTCTTTCATTAATTAGTGTTTACGGGTTGTTAAGGGTTTTAATATGATCAATTCAACTTTAAAACAATCTATTACAACAATCTTTATTACCAAAACCTTCTCATTTGAAAATACCCAAAATGACTCATGAACCTAATTTTGAAAAACAATCAATTGCGTGTTTACGGGTGGATTTTGAGGATAAACATAGTATCATTGATGTTATTGAAGCGTTTTGACACTTATTTTTAACCACAAACACACACCAATGATTGTGTGTTCATACGCTATCGTAGAACACATAATCACTCATATCTCACGTTTTAGCCGTTGGATTTGTAAAAAATTCAAAACCCTTGTTTGTAAACACGTTAAGATTATGAAACAACTTACAAATTGTTGATCCAAAACACGGATTTGTTGAACGATTTTTAAGCGTAGGATATAGTTGGTGGAGTATTAAATGTGAAGTGAAAGTGTTAGGTGAGGGATTTTTATTAAAAGATAGTTTGAGCTTTTGGCAGTTTTAGTCCCTCCACATTTTCCATTTTCATCCAAAGCCTTTTAACTTCCATTTTGGTTACCCAACGAAAGATTTTAAGAAAGAAACTTGACGACACTCCCCCTCGACTTAATAAATAATGAATGGTTATAATTTTTAGTCCGAGGAGTGTCAATGAACCAGAAATGTGACCACCATTGTTAAAGAAACAATCGGGATTGGATAACATGCAAGTACACGGATGTTTTGAAACAGTTAAATATTTATTTTCTCCCCCTCAATACTTGATCGGAAAAAATACTAAATTTTGAAAGATTTGAGTGTTGATGGAAGAGATGTACTTGCCATGTTGAAAGAAAAATAGATAGAAGAATATTTTTGTTGTTTTATCAGGTTTTATATTTTTGTATTTTATTTTTGAAAAATATTTACAATAGAGATTTTGGTGTTTGAGTTTTAAGAATGTTTTAAGAGGTCATCCAATTCCTCTTGAGTCAAACACCTCATACCAATTCGATGGACCAACTCATTAAACCTAGCGGGAGGCAAGGCTTTGGTGAGAAGATCACCAATTGGTATACGTACCCACAGTATAATTCAACGGTACCATGTTCCACGTGCTCCTTGATGAAATGATATCGAAGATCGATGTGCTTTGATTTGAATCTTGGGCGAGTTGCGAGATCACAATGGCACTCCGATTGTCGCGATACATCGGGATTACGTCAAATACGTAACCATAGTCTTTGAGTTGTGTTCTCATCCGGAATGACTTGAGCACAACAGCGCCGACATGGCTACATATTACGCCGGTTGATGGCGGCGATGTACAATCCTGCTTCTTGGATTGCCAAGACACGGTTTATCACCAAGAAATTGTAAAGCTCACGAAGTACTTTTCCGTGAATCTAAGCATCTGCGTGGTCGATCACGAAAAAATGATTAGTTCAAAACCGAGAATCGCCGGATACGGATCCCCAAGTTAATGGTTCCCTTGATGTATCGGAGGATTCTTTTAGCCTCGAGAGGTGGGTTTGGTTGGTCTCGGCCGATAGCGGGAGCAAAGATAAGCGGCAAAGACAATATCAGGGCACGCTGGTTGTTAGATACATGAGAGACCCAATAATACTACGGTATTTTGTAGGGTCCACAATTTCCCATGTAAATCAGCGTCTAGCTTCTTGGTATGAGCCATTGGTGTGGCATAGGTGTCACGAGTTTTCATTCCAAATTTGTTTAACAATTCAAGGGCATATTTGGGTGACTCGAAAATACCACGGGGTGATTGATGAACTTGCAGTCCTAGAAAGAGCGTAAGTTCACCCATCATGGACATTTCAAAATGTTTCTTCATTAGTTTTGCAAAGCGATTGAGTACTTTTTATGTGTAGACCCAAAATGATGTCATCCACGTAAATTTGAACAATTAAGATATGTGCCCCGTGATATTGTATAAAAGAGTTGGGTCAACCGAACCTTTGGTGAAATTATTGGCAATGAGGAAAGATGATAGCTTATCGTACCATGCCGAGGAGCTTGTTTGAGACCATACAGAGCTTTGTTCAGTTTGTAGACATGGTTGAGGAACTTCGGGATCAATGAATCCATCACGGTTGGTGACATAAACCGTTTCTTTAAGTTGTCCATTGAGAAGCGGTTTTGACATCCATCGATAGACCGTCATATTCATATGAGCGCGAATGTAAGAAATATCGAGCGACCTCAAGGCGAGCAGCGGGCAAAAGATTCTTCAAAGTCAATACCCTCTTCCTGACGATAACCCTTAGCCACTAGGCGTGACTTGTTTGGATAACGTTCCCTTGACATCAATTTGTTTTCCAAATCCATTTGAGACCAATGGCGTAGACCCTTGTTGGTCTTTCAACGGTTCCCATACTTCAAGGCGTTTAATTCATGGATTCAATTTATTGCGTCATGTTTTAGGGAAGCGTTGTCAGTGAAGGCGTTGTCTAAATGTAACGTCGGTTGATTCGGGTTGCCAATAATATTTTCCAGAGGACGGTCTTTTGTCCATCTATGTGTAGAGGTTTGATGTTGGTATACATTGTGCAGATTTTGAGGATTCAAATGGCTTGTTGAAGATTCAGCGACATTTGGTGCGGCGATCTCATTAGCAAGCGGGTTAAAGAACGCATTTGGATCAAAATCTGCAGGTGGGGGTACTTCATTAAGAACATCATCGGCCGGTTCATCATTGTTGGAGCGGTTTGTTCAAGCTGTTGTGTTGGAGTCAGCGGTGGTGCTTCTTCAACGATAGTTGTTGTGTAGCGAGTGTATCGGTATAAGAGTATTATCGGGTTGAGCGGCGAAAACAGCGGATACACAGAGCACGTTCATCAATATAGTCAGCGAGGAGACAAATAACCTTTCCATTTGTTGGTGAGTAAGGGGGGCTTTGTTCGGTGATGATGGGGTTTGGGGAAGTTTAAGCGGTTGTGACGGGTTCCAAGTTATACTCGAAGCCATTTCCGTGAGTTCATCAAAATGAGCATGAATCGTTTCCATAACCTCCTTTGTTCGGCGATTCGGTCGGAAACCTTTAGATTTATCACAATATCCAATAAAGACTCCAATGTCAGCTTTGGCTTTGAGCTTTCAAAAGTCATCACGATCATTATTTGGATAGCAAAGAGATCCAAATACATGAAAGTGTTTGAGATTCGGTTTTATGTTGTGGACAAGCTCGAAAGGTGTTTTGTTGTGGCGTTTTGTAATCATAGACGGGTTTTGAGTATAGCATGTAGTAGATACGACTTACGCCCATGCAAAATCTGGGAGTTTAGCATTGATTAACATTGTTCTTGCGGCTTCCACTAGCGTTGGTTTAGATCTTTCAACAACTCCGTTTTGTTGGTTATGCGTGCAATAGATGTCGATCTGAATTCCCACTTTCTCATAAAATTCACGAAGAGTTTGTTAACAAATTGAGTTCCTTTATGCATTACGATTTGTCGAGCGGTGTTTGGTGAACTTGTATTTTCATGAGAAAGGTGATGATCATCTGTGGAGCTTGATCTTTGCTTAGAAGAAAGTAGACCCAAGTCCATCGTGAATAGTCATCAACAATTACTAAGATGTAGCGTTTGCCATTGATCGTTTGCAGCGCGCCGGGCCACACAAATCCATGTGAAGAAGATGAAGCACATCTTTGAGAGTTGTGTTCCACCTTTGAAGGAAAATGAGCACGAGTGCTTTTCCTTGTTCACAAGGCGAGCAAAGGTGATCTTTAGAATAACGAAATCGTGGGAGTCCTTCAACTAGTTTGTGTCGAGCAAGGTTGGTGATGGTTTGAAAGTTTAGATGTGAGAGACAGCGGTGCCATAGCCAGGATTTTGTTGATGTTGCCTTTGAAAGTAAGCAAATGGGAGATGAAGCAACCATGTCTTGCATAGAGATAGTGTAAAGACTTGAATTACCTGAGCGGACATAAGGTCATTTCCTTGTAGATCACGAATGAAACAAGTTTTCTCCCCGAAAGCAACCTCCAAATCTCCATCACAAAATGACCCTCGAAAGCAGTTGTGACCGAGGCCTTCCACATAATAAACCCCGCTAATTTCGATGTTCCCATTGATATAGTCTCCGTAGCCCATGATAGCTGCGAAGTGATCATTCGAATCGGCGGTGCCAATGAACTTTGCAATAAAGTTTGATAACGAGTTTAAGATTGCTGTCGTATGTAGGGAACATCCGCTATCAACAATCGAGAATGATACGTATCACAGCATTACACAGACGACACGAGATGGAATAGAAGTAGATGTGGAACCGAAATGTTAGAGGGTTCGGAGCGATTATAGTAGACATATACACATCAATAGCTTTAGGTATCCATTTAAATCCTAGTGTGTTATATATCCATTTCCGCCATCTCCAACTAGTATTTGCTTTAGTCTTAGTGAATGCACTAGGTGGTACTACATTCCTAGGAGGTGGCTGGAGCTCTAGGGGACGGCAATGCGTTTCTTAGAATCTAAAGAGGCGGTCTACCAAGCCAGGACTTAGAAAGATTAGTGGGCCTAGAGGTATTAGGTCTTAGGATTCCTTAAACAAGAGATGATAGCTTTAGCAACACATTTATCATGACAATCAAAATTCATACTTTTACGACAAATAACACAAGGTGCATCGGACTGAATATCAAAAGTACTTAAAGGTTTAGCATTCGTTACATCACTATTTCTATTACATTTGCGGATTAATATCTATAGTGGGAGCAACGTGAGTCTTATTCATAGTCCTAGGGTGTTCTTCTACTTTAGCATTCTTTATTGATCTTTTCTTAGGTGCATAACTTCCTATTCTTCCTTGTAGTGCTCTAGAACGTGAAGTGCGGACGTTTGGAAAAGGCAACTATTCTGTTTAGGTAGAAGGAAGCACGTTAGCAACTTGTGATTTGGTAGTAGGATTCTAGGTTCCGATGATTACTAAGTGTTCTTGGTGCTATTCTCTTAATCGGTGGCGGAAGTTGTTCATACTTTCCTAACATTTCTCTTAACTTAAGATAGTGTGAATCATCTTGATTTTGAGCGAAGATTTCCCCAAAATGCATTACTTCTTTAGTGTGTGCAAGATAATGATCAAGTTCATTTGATGCTTCATCACGAGTCTTTTTGAGTAAATCAAATATGACACCATATTCCTTTTAACTTTTACAAGTTCTTGTTCATATTTTGAGATTTGACACTTTCAAAGACGTTTTGATCATCCAGTTGCTCAAATTTTGGATTAGAAGATTTTGGATTGCAAGCTGGTTGATTTTGTGTTGAAAAACAAGTTGTTGATCATGAATATCTTTTTGACACCAATTAAGGCGGCGTATTGCATTTGAAAGTTCGTTTGACAATCGTTTATTTTCAACTTTTAAGGACTTCGATCGAAGCACATTATCGAATTCTCAACATTTACAGCATTATCAACGATATCAGGAGATATAATCGGAAATGCATATGACAAAGAATAATAACACAACATTATGGACATCGGCACGGATTACATCTTCCAAGAGTTGATCAACATCTTTTCTCAACTGTTTCTTTTTACGTTTAGTATTAGAAATAGATGTTTCGGTTTTCTCGAAAATGACCTTCATCAATCCAAGTTCCTTATGAAAGTCCTTTTCCCAAAAATGCACAATTTTCAAATTTTTAACATTAGGTAAAGATTTTTTTTGAAAAATGTCTCTTTGTTCTCACGCCCGGTGATTGAAAATGTTGAACTTTGATTTCAGAACGATATTCTATCTCATGTTGTAAAGTTTTGAGGTCAACCATGAAAAGGTCAAAATATCTAAGAATTTTGCGATTTTCAGGTTTTGAGTTTACTTCACGGATGGAAGGTAAAGGACCATAAATTTGTGCATAATCTGGTTGGGGATTAACATTAGAAGACTCGAGCGTTTTATGATAACCCTTGGTGTGTTAGAAGAATCCGTTGGTGTGACGAAAGTGACGGCTTTTGAATAGTTAAAAGGTTTGTTGTAAACAACTTTTTCTAATTTTGATCGACTCTCGTCTTATGCATCTAATTCCTCTTGACGATGATATTCAACAACATTCATAACAGAATTATCAATTTTATATTACTTGCCTGGAAACTTGGGATTTGGTTTGAATGCTTTGGTTGAAAGCTTAGGTTTGTAATGTCGGCAAGATTAGGTCCATATCCATTTGGATTGGGTTTTAAAGTAAACTTTTCAATAGGTTGTGACATTGACTCACCATGTTTGTAAACAACAGTTTTAAACTCTTTAAGTTTGTTTTGCAAACCAACATGATTTCTTCAAGATGATCATCTATTAGTTTCGTTGAATGCTTTTTGTATCAGACTGTTTTTGACAAGTTAACAACTTCGGCCTTAGCTTTTTGATTTTCCAAGGTGAGGCGTTAATTTGCTTTTTATGTTCATGTTTGATTGTTCTATTTGGACAACAAAGCATTCTTGAAGCGGCTAGATCGCATCACATGCTCTAAATATTTTTCGTTTTGATGAGATTTAGCAAAGCGGCTTCAAAACATTTTTCCGTTTTCTTGAGTTTTGAAAAAGTTGAGTTGCATTTTGTAAACATTCAAAATCCTTGGTTAAGGTTGCATTTTACTTTTAAGTTCGATTTAATTGCGACATTCTTCCACTAAGGTTTGTTGGTCTTGTATTAAGCGAGCAAAATCTGGATGAGGCAAAAGTTCGTGTTCAGCGTGAGTCACAACATGATCATTATTTAGATCCTCAAGTATAACCACAGAGTCAATTTGATTATCAAAGGAAACCATAAGGTCATCTTGATCGTCAAATATAACTATGAGGTCTAGTTGAAAATCGTCGGAATGAGATGTGGACGACTCATTTTGAACATTCGAGCCTTGCGGATTCCGATGTTGGCGGAGATATGAGATCGAGATAAATATGGTTTGTTAGGTTTTGAGACAAGCCATCGATGTCATAGCTGGGCTGTGTCACTCATGTGTAGCTCATGCATATTGGCCATCAACATAACTGTTGCAGTTGGCGCAAGTCCTCCATATCATCATCAGTGCATTTGCCATAAAGCTCCGTTCTTTGTGCGTGAGAGTTCCACCTTCATCCTTAAGAGCCAAAGAAGAGCCTCTTTGTGATAAGCCGCGCCCTAGTCCTCGGCTTTGGGCATGCATTAGCAGTGTCCCTTCTCATTGCGGTTGTAGCATCGAAGACCATTCAACCCATTACGAGCATTTCCTGTTCCACCACTTGAGCTCTGTTGTTATTTATACCCACGGCATTAAACCCTTGACCACGCCCATCGGCGACCATAACCGATTACGAACTTCAACTCGTCCATTGTTCTGTAACAGCTTGATTCCTTGTATTGGATGAGGAACGAATACGATTGTTGGATTTGTTGGTATAACGGCCAAAGGCATTAGCAATCATAACAAATCCTTGTTGCAATGCTTCGAATGGATCGGTTTCCTCATTAGCTTCACTGACAAGTGCTTGAGCATTGTTGTTGTTGTATGGAACCAATTGATTTTGTTGAGATTGTTCTTGGGAAGGATCATGTGGTGTGATTGTGTGATTGGTTGAGTTCTTTGGTTGAGGAGAATAAGCGTTTTGAGCATATAAGGCAAGTTGTTGATTTTCCGGGTGTGTAGGTGGAGCAATTTGAGCACGGAGAATCCTTTCCCTATCAACTTCCTTTTCATGAGGCTTCAAGTAATGCGTACAACAATCCGTATGTAGAATGATGCATGTTTTTAAACTTGGCGGAGAAAAATGACATACTTCTCCCATTAGGGACCAAGACTACTCGAGGAACTTAGTATTAACCGCAATTCTTGGCATGATGATGTTGTGTTTATCCAAATCATTGATGATGTCTGAAAAACAATGATGATAAGACTCTAGTGTCTCTCCATGTTCAATCATGAAGTGTTCATAAGCCAAGTAAATTTTGGATTCCATATCCTCTGATTGAGTCTGATCCTTCCATAAGAAGATAAATATGTTCCCACATCGCCTTTACAGTCTTTTGAGCATCAACACTTCGAAGAATTGGGTTTGGTAATCCTAAAGGATATATTGCATTGCAAGCTCATCGACTTCATAGTGTAGAAGTTCTTGCGGATTCAAGTGCTTGTAGCAATGTTGATTTGTTCATCTCTTGGTGGATTAGCATTTGGATCTCAGGTACAATGACCGGTAGGCATCTCGAAATGGACCTTCAAAGATAACCTTCTTTAAGAACTTTCCATGTGGCTTCTTGAGATCACAAAACCTAAAGAACCTTATCACCCATTGATCGTAGTTTCTGGAAGTGAGCATTGGAGGTCTATCAAGTGATCCGGCCTCATGAATTGATTGTTGGCTGCTTAAAGCTTCACACATCTTTGCAAACCAAGTGGGTTCCTTCATAGTGTTCCTTGATGGATGTTGATTGAATGCATTTGTGTAGGGTTGAACTTGAAGACTTGGTGGTGGTTGAACCATTTGAGGTTGTGGAATTGCGGCAAGTTGTGGAGTATGTTGTTGATTAAATTGTTGTTGATAAATTGCTTGTTGTTGATTCCATTGTTGATGTTGTGGACTTAGTTGTTGTTGGAGAAATAAAGTTTGTTACGTTGAGAATAAGTGTGGGAAATAGTTAGAGTATGGTGTCAACACAAGTTGTGACATGTTGAAAATGTAAAGCTTGTGTTGGTAAAATGGATCTTTGTAGTCGAATGAACCTTTGTTGATGAAGTATCCAACCCGACATTAGGTAAGCACATAAAATCATTATTGATGTTTCAATAAACCAAGTAGCACTTATATAGTACAACATTCGGTTTTGAAACAATGGTGATTATGATAGTATCCTTAAAATTTAAAGTACACCAAAGTTTAAAGCGTTATAAAAGTGGGGGCTATGAAACTCACCATTTGCAATAACACCGAAATGTGGCATGAATCTTGACATCTTATGAATGATAGTACATAATAAGTTACAGCGTCGGAGGTGAATTTTTCGAGCTTTTAACTGGCGACCATTTTAAGTAAGAAAATATCCAAGCGATAATCATTTAGTGATTTATTAGAAATTATAACTTTTGATTCTAAAATAATGTTATTTTCATGAAAGTGACGTAAAACCTCGAAAGCTAAGGCGTAGAAAACTCCTCAGCAGGTTTTGGGAAGCGTAGGATTACCTTATCGTGAATGGCCGGCAAAATTTAAGTGTGCTTACAAATGGCGTATCTTGGCGAACTTATAAAAGACATCACTTTATAAAAAGTATTTCGTCATTGATAACGACCCTTTCGTCTGGCGTATGTTTCTCAACTGCTTATCGTTTTCTAAGTTCTTTATATCCGAATCGTGATGCATATACTCGTATATTTTTGAGACAATGCTTAAGACCTAAACATTTCATTAAAAGCCCGTAGTCAAATGATCTCCGTTTTACCCGGATTTCTTTTGTTTTAAAGTATATTTTCTGAATATCGCGATTTTCCAGATTTTCAAAAGATATGGACAGACCCTTAATTAGTTGTCGAAATGAGTTTTCACTTGCGCCAAACCTATTTTCAGAAGCTTATCCAATACACCTTCTTAGGGTGTCATGGGTTCCTAGAAAACGGAGTAAACCCAAAATGAAGATCAAACCAAGGATAAGTTACTTACTAGTTACTTGATGTTAATGAGCAAGGTTTTCCCTACCCCTAGGTTTTTATTGCAAACCTAATAAAAGAGATTAGGGTTCCTTCTTGTCCTTGTGGTGTGGCGGTTATTGATTTTTCTCTTTACATATAAGACGCGTGAGTCAGCTTAAAAGATACTAGGTACATAATTGTAAAAGTATAAGTGTATTTTTAAGGAGAATTAATATCTTGGGTACATATTTGAGCTTTTAAGGGTAGCGTTAAAAATAAATTTTAAGGATCTAAACGATTTTGTGATGAGATAGCTAAATCAATATCACAAAATAAATAACACAAAAGTGTGAAACTTGATGAACCATGCAAACTTCTAAAGCGGTTAAGTAGTGCGAAACCCGACGAACAAAACTAGTTTAAAAGCGATGATCCACGTAAAGTTTGAAACTTTTTGGTAAAAATGGATCCACCTTTGTTGAAAACCTTAGTTATTTTAAAACACCAAAGTTACGTACACCGCGTTAAAAGCGTTGAAAGTACAAGAATCTTGGATTAAAAAGTAGGAAAAATGCGTAATTTTAGTTTTAAAGCTTTTACACTTAAAGTATCAAAGGGCGAGGCGTATGTTCTAACCTGTGATAGGACCAAAACCCAAAAACAAAATTCACCCAACTAGTAGGCGATTGATACCTTGATTATCGGTCACTAGTTTTACGCAGACAAAACAACAATGAAAGACAATGAATCTTGGAGAAACGAAGCGAGGGACCAAGAACAAAACTTGAAACACGTTTCACAACAACACACTACAACACACACACACACACTATAAGAACAATACGGTTATGCGTGAGGTGATGAGTGAAAAGTGAATAAAATGAACAACCAACCTTCAAATGAAGTGAGGTTTACAAGGTATTTATAGGCAGGGAGCTAGGGCAACACTCCTAGTTCCCATCCTTTTCCTTATTGGGCTTGGGCCTAGGCTTATGGGCCTTCTACATAAGCCTAAGACTAATTACTAACATAAA
>OU343217.1:260622825-260866745 GCA_910596185.1 Chrysanthemum makinoi
TTATTGAATTTCACATACACATCAAACCATAACACAAAGTAGGCATAAGGTGAATTCTAGAGAGAGAAAGTTAGAGGTTTAGGGAACTTAGTGAGAGAAAGAAAATATTATTATGAGCTCCAACTCTCTACCTTGGGAGGTAGAGAGTATTTATAGTCTTACATAAAACGCCACACAACGGGTCGTGGATCGCATACAAGGTAAAGACCGTCCGCCTCCTCCACGGTGTTACCTAACTAAATACTACTTAACTAAATATAACTATGACTACGAGCATTCTAACGATTACATATACTTGAGGTGACCGACTCTTTAATACCGGAATTTCTAATTCCTAACAATCTCCCCTAAGGGAGGTCACCTCAAACATATACTAAAATGACATTGAATACAATCATATATTACATTAACAATTGATCTTGCATTCTTGATGTAGTACTTGCCCGCTCGTAGTCATTGATTCCACTCATTGCATGTTTGGTTAATCCAAGTGGAGGTCTTTACTGATCCACGTGATAATGTTGAGCCGATTTTGAGATCATCACTAATAGAAAATCTCTGAAACATCCATTGTGGTGTTGGTATTATGTGATGTTGTGACTTTCGGACCGACATGCTCACATTCTCGATCATGATATCTTCTCATCAGAGTAGCGGAAGCATTCGTTGATTCATGATATTGGCGCAGCCAGCAGCGTAAGCATGGAGTTAGAATATTGTCATTGGCACTAATCATGATTTCTTTTGATATGAATGTGTTGTGTGAGCATGCGGCTATGGATTGACCGCTTCATTCTCGATCAACGCAAACGCCGGGTGTACTCATACAACAATTAGCAATAAATCGCACGAAGTGTCTTTGATCACTTTCGATGAATTGAGGCACGCCCACGGTTCCCCGCTGATCAATACAAGTACCGCTCGTGATCGTGTATAATTCGAAGAATTTTGACAGGTTTCGCAGAATGCTCTAGCCGTTTCAAACCGAACGTCTCAAAGAAGACAACACGGAGTGAGTGAACCAAATAATTTAAGCCCACCGATTGATGAAAAGATTTTTGAAAAACAATCGTGTATTGCTCAATAGAAATTGTTTTTGCAATATAACGAAGGTTTTAATGAAAATCAATTATCAATCATAAAACACCTTTGATTTGAAAAATTAGTACACGGTCGACGTGCTAATGAAAAGAGTTTTAAAGCACAAAGACCGGTTTTTCAAAGGTATCCGTCAATCCATAACCTGAACCAGGATTGATTCAAAAGATTGAATCGCCCCATTGTTTCGCTCAGCTTGTCACATGGTTGATCAGATAATAGATCTCACATGCCACCTACCAAGAGCTTGTTAGATGTTGGCTCCAGAAGGCTTTCCATCTTCATTGTGAGTATGTTTAAACACATCACTGATGTTCCGCAATACCACAAGGATAAATGCATAGGACTCAAGATATAATCTCTCTTTCCACATTGTGTGAAAGAGAGTCTTCATTGAAAGTGTCCTAATGAGATTTATTGATGATCTCGTGGCACTAGACTCAATTTGTGCATATTTGGATCCTATATCGGAGACTAGGGGAGGGTCTCCTCCTTCAATATCAACAATCTCTAAGAGAAAGTCGATAGATAATGTCGGTTCCCCGTGAGAATGAAACAAGTCCTTTTAAGAGGAACTTGAGTGGTTTGGAAAGTTGAAGTGCAGGCGCCACTGGGTCCATGACGCCTTGTCTTCCAATACCATGTTACCATCAAGAGCATATGAATTGAACCCGTTTCTCGCCTCTAAGGTTGAATAAATGGAGGGCTATTTGTTTTCACCCTTTTCTCATTCAATTTTTTTTAATTCTTCAACCCCTTCAGTGCTTACCGAGACTTCATAGCAAGAACCTTGTTGGGTTTATTCCAGACTAGCTCAGCCTCAGTCCGCACTCTTCCCATATCTCATTTTTCTCCTTTTATCATCATACCTAAGAACTCTACACTAACTAGTGGATAGTTCCTGGGTAGATCCCTCCGGCTCTGGCGGATCATGGGAACACATACCTAACCTTATCGTCCTTATATCACCATACATAATGTAAAGTTGGTCGGTCTTTTTGGTATTGTTCATTCCGCCATTGAAACCATTTGAAAATCAATCCGGATACTTATGATATTTTATCAAAGCATTTTGTACCTGAATTGTTTTTGATATTTTTAGAAGAAGAACCCCCCCTCAACATGTGAATCAAGTATTTGAAATAGTTTTCCACACGGAGGCAAGAGAAAGAATTAACTTCTTTGATTACCATTTTAAAAATATCAACATCACTTCCCTAATCGAATCAAGTAGATAAAGCATTTTGGGAAGGATGAGGTTTTCATGATTTTGCTCCCCTCAATATGTGCCTCGAGATTTGAAAAGAGTTTTGCACATACTAGAGGAACTCGCACCTTGAGATAAGTGATCACGTTTCAAATCATAGGTTTAAGATAGATGCTCCCCTCAACATGTGCATGGAAAATTTGAAATCGTTTGTCATATGTGGGAAGGGAGCTTGTACATCCTTATAAAACCATTTACCAATTATCGTGGTTTAAATCACAACATTCTCCCCCATCACAATTATCAAATCATTTGAGATTTGTGATCTCTTATAGATTTAAATTGATTTTGAAAGCTTTTAAGGAGAATTGTGACTTGATTATGAAAGCGTTTTAACCGATAATGATCGGATTTTAAGACTTTAAACTCCATTGATAAAACATGCATGAATATCTTTTGAAAACAATTGAATGCCAAATAACTTTTTAATTTAATTGAAATCATTCTCCCCTCAATCAATGACATAGGTTGTTGATTGAGAGATTGATATTTTGACAAATAAGTCCAGATGATTATCAAAAATAGAGACCGAGTTATTTTTCAAAGCAGTAGTTTTCACAGATAAATGTTTAAAGAATCGAGCATGGAATTTGAAAACATGATAAAGTATGGCTCGTTTCTTTCTTTGAAAAAGCGGGTTACTGCCTGAAATGACAATAAACCATTGTTTCTCTTTCTCCCCAATTTTTTATTTTTAAATTTTTTTTAAATTCGAACAACATCTGAAGTCCCATGTCATTCTTTGAATGACATCACAAAGACCGTAGATATTATCGAACCGAGAAAAAGCATGACAAAAAGACAATATTTTTGAAGATTTTCGAATTTTTCAGATTTTTATGGATTTTGAAGGTTTTATAATTTTGTATTTTGTTTTTTCGAATAGATATATACAAGAGATAGATGAAGATAGACCTTTACTCCTCGCCTTCCTCCTGAAGACGTTTGAGTGTTTCTGGTTGAAGGCTTTTCAAGCCAAGACGTGGAAGAATAAACTCAAAGCGTTCTCTTGGAAGAGCTTTGGTGAAGATGTCTCGCTAACCGATATTCGACCTCACAAAATAGAGTTCCACCACACCTTTTTCCACTTGTTCCCCGATGAAATGATGTCGAATGTCGATATGCTTTGCTCTTGAGTGTTGAACGTTGTTGCATGAGAGAGCAATAGCACTTTTATTGTCAAAGTACAGAGGGATTTTGTTGAATTCAAAGCCATAGTCAGATAATTGAGATCTCATCCATAAGACTTGAGCACAACAAGATGACATGGCTATGTATTCAACCTCTGTAGAGGAAATAGAAGTACTCATTTGCTTCTTTGAAGACCACCTCACAAGCTTATCACCCAAAACCGAGCACCTCCGACGTACTTCGACGAGTATCTTGACATCCCCGCATGATCAAGATCTGATAGGTCGTTAGTGACATACCGGTGTTTGTCGGGTACCAAAGTCCCATATTGATGGTTCCTTGGAGATACCGAAAGACCCGCTTAACCGCTTCAAGGTGCTTTTTAGTAGGCTTAGCCTGGTATCTAGCACACATGCAAACAGCGAACAAGATGTCCGGTCTACTAGTCGTGAGGTACATCAGGGATCCAATCATACTACGATATTTTGTTTGGTCAATCATGATCCCCGAGTGGTCCTCATCTAGTTTGGTTCGATCAATCATGGGAGTGTCAACAGGTCACTTGAATCAAATCCAAATTTCTTTAAGATCTCAGTTGCATATTTAGATTGATTTATGAAAATGCCTCCGGGACTTTGCGAAATTTGTAATCCCAAGAAAATGACATTTGTCCCATCATTGACATTTGAAATTTTGAACTCATTTCATTAGAAAACGATCACATTCCATTGGGTCGGTCGAGGCAAAAATAATATCATCAACATAAATTTGAACATGAGTTAAATGTTTGCCTCGACTTCCTCGGTGAACAATGTTGGATCAATCGCCCTTTGCTAAATCCGTTTGATAGAAGAAACTTTGACAACGTATCATACCATGCCCTTGGAGCTTGCTTTAAACCATAAAGGGCCTTCTTCAAACGATAAACGTGAGTAGGATGCTCTTGATTTACAAATCCTTCGGTTGGCCGACGACGACTTCTTTAAGATATGCGTTAAGAAATGCCGTCTTTACATCCATTTGATAGACTACCATGTTCTTACTTTGCAGATTAGCCAAAAGATTTAATTGCTCGATTCGAGCCACAGGAGCAAAAGATTCTTCAAAGTCTATACCCTCCTCTTGACGGTATCCTTTAGCAACTAATCGAGCCTTGTTCTTCAACACATCACCATGCTCATCAAGTTTCACTTTGAAGATCCATTTTAGAGCAATAATCATAGCACAATCGAGCAGTACTAACTCCCATATATCTAGTCGATCGAACTCATGAATTTCATCTTGCATAGCATTGAACCAGCTATCTTCATTCATGGCGGTTTTAACATCTTTTGGTTCGATCTAGAGAGTACGGAGTTGAAGAAGCACCATAAGGCATCAGTTGCAAGTTGTTTCCGTGTGGATACTGGACGAGAGGAATTTCCAATGATGTTGTCTAATGGATGATCGTGAGTCCATTTTCTGAGGTGTTCATGTGGTAGTTGTTGAGGACTGAAAGCAGAGTCGATGTCTCCCCGAAGATGGTTCTGAAGAAGATTCAGGAGCAAATATGTTTTCAAATGGAGCATCTTCGTGATTAGCAAAGGGATTAACTTCATCATTGATGCCGGAAACAGTTCCATGATGTACATTTGAAGAATGATGATTTGTTGATGAGACTAAGGATCGCAGAAGGCACTTGACTTAAAGATATTGAGATCGAAGGATTGACTTCATTCAATGGAATATGAGCAGCCTCAGGGATCAACACCTCATTAGTACATGGATCATAAAGTTCATCAAACATAGGATCAAACAATTTCTTTAAATCATCTTCGGATGGAGGTACATATGGAGTTTCTTGAGAAGAGTTTGGAACAAGGGATGAACCAATGGACTGATTGAAGTGCGGGTCCGAACGAATTGTTCGGAGCCGTTGACCGGTCGACTCATCAAACGTAACGTGCATTGTTTCCATGATGTTTCAGGTTCTTTTGTTGTAGATTCGGTATCCCTTTTTGTTTGGTGCATACCCTACAAATACTCCAATGTCCGCTTTAGCTCTAAGTTTGCCTAAGTCTTGACCCTCATTAGTTGGATAGCACAATGCTCCAAACACACGAAGGAAGGAGAGATTAGGTTTTCTGTTGTGGACAAGTTCATATGGTGTCTTTCCATGAACAAGTGAATCGTGGAACGATTTTGTGTGTAGCATGCGTGGCAATAATTTTCGAGAAACATTGGAACTTTTGAGTAAATCAAGATTGTTCTAGCTTCTTCTACAAGAGTTCGATTTCTTTCAACCAACCGCTCTTGAGGAGTTCGTGGAACACTTCTTTGATGGTGATTCCAATGCTTCATAAAATTCACTAAGTTGTTTGTTAACAAACTCAGCCCATTGTGTCCGGATAATTCGACGGTTTTGTTAAGTCGAACTCGCAACTGTTTGATGAGTTTGCTGATGATATCAGGAGTCTCATCCTTTGTCCTTAAGAACTTGACCCAGGTGAATCTAGAGTAATCATCAACTATAACTAACACATATTTCTTCCCAAAGATATTCTCCACTCTCATTGGTCCACATAAATCCATATGAATTGTATGAAGAACTTCTGACGTGAGTTAGTAGGTTTGGGTTTGTGGGCATACTTCTTGCTTTTTCCCAATTGACATGTGAACAAAGATGATCCTTTTCATACTTTAGTCTAGGTAAACCTACAACTAAGTCCTTTCTCGGAGAGATCATTGATGGTGCCTAAGTTCAAGTGATTGAGACGTCGATGCCATAACCATGACTTTGTTTTTGAAGCCTTTGACAACAAGCAAATTGGAGAAGACTTCATCATATCTTCTATAGAGATGGTGTAAAGATTTGAACCACGAGTTCCTCTTAAAGTTCCTTACCATCAAGTTCTCTAACAAAACAAGTATGTTTTCTGAAGGCTACTTCTAGATCGAGTCACGTAATTGACCGACAGAGAAAAGATTATGACCAAGACCTTCCACATAGTATACTCTAGAGATAACACTATCACCAACAACATAATCACCATAACCCATAATTGCACCAAAATGATCATTACCGAATCTAACTGTCCTGATGAATTTGCTCACGAAGTTCATGAGCCGCGACCGGTCTCCAGCATATGCTTGGAAAGACTGAGTCCAAATTACGAATGATTTGAATGATCTATAGTTGAACACAGACAAGAATGGATAACTGGATAATTGGGATCCCCATGCAAGAATGGGTTCCACTTGGTTAGTAACAGATGGAACACCCACATCGAAACGAAACATCCATATCGTAAGTAGAAATGGAATCATTGGGAATAGATGCAATGCTGGTGTTCAGATTTGACCTATTCAAAATATGTTCACTTCTTAAGGGAATAGTTCTACAAGTAGGCATCCATTTTCTAGTGGGCATAATCTTAGTAGTTTGAGAGCAAAACTGATTATTCTTATGGCCAAAAGGTATCCAATAATAACCTATCTTTATAAAAGTTCTTCCGGTGGGTTTCCACTGTTTTCTAACAATCTTTCGTTTTTGCCTTTTGCCTTATTTGCACGATTATTAGCATTAACAATTTTAACTGGGCATTTGATAGCATTAGACAAAGCATTCACACCACATTCATGATTAGCAAATGAATTCAAGGACATCATTACAAGGTTTGCAAATAGTATCGTAATTAATTACAAGACCTAAGGCTAATACTAAAATCAACACGATTCGTTTTATTCAACTCAAGCTTAAAGTTCCTAGATTGGTCTTCTACTCTCTTCCAATGCACATTCTTAGCTTGCAAGGTCCTATCATTCCTTGTATTGTCTTGAGACTTTGACCTCCTCGCTTTAAAGTCACTGATTACTCTCAGAGAGGAATGGAAACATTAGTTGGTTGATCTAGTTTTTGCATTCCTGAACTTGATGTGCAAGGATTCAAGTACTAGAAGGCACATTAGTGTATACTTTCTAAGACTGTGATTTGAGCTTTTGCAGCACACTAAAGTTCACTTTCTTAGCACTAACATATCTCGAATCTGAACTACTTGAAGGCACATTAGTGTTTCCTTTCTTAAGACTGTGCATAGAACGGATTTCCTGCGGACTAGGCATAGAACAAGGCATCACAGCTTTGCTTTTGCACCTAAGGTTAAGGATTTGGGACATGTTGCAATTACACATTCTAGCAACTCTTGAGATCGTTTGGCCCGGAGGCAAGCAAACCTAATTTCACTATCAAGAGGTTTGTTAATGAAATCCTCTTCGACAATCTCACGGAGACATTCTAGACTATCCTTAAGGTGAGCACAGATTCATGAAAAGCATGTTCATTATTCCTAAGATGAGGAGGAATATATTTAATCTGTCACAGTATTTGCAGTCTAAGGGTGACTTTGAGACAACATTCTTATTGAAAACAAGTGGCGTTTCCTTTCGACTTCTCGATTCTCAATTTCCTTTTGTAAAGACGTTATTTTTCGTTGTTTTGGTCACGGGTGACTTTTATTGAATCATATAACTTTAAAATGTCGTTTAACTTTTTCATTTTCTTCTAGAAAACTCTTGTTTTCCTTTTGTAAGGCATCAACTAAGTTTTGAAGATGAAAAGTTTGAGAATTCCGAGAATCTAAAGGAGGAGGCATTTGGGAGCCTGTCATATTGTTCGTTTGACCCTTTAATTGAGAGATTTGGGCTTTCAACTTTCGATCGTGTTGCACGAGCTTGAATCTGTTCATCACGTTTGTTAATTTGAAAAACGCATCAAACTCGAGCATCCGAGGATGTCTTGATATTTGAAGTTTTGACATTTTCTTTAAGATGTTGATATTTTAGTTGTAAATTAAAATGCTCAACTTCCAGTTTAGAAAAATGTTTAACCAAATTGTCGTGATCATCCAGTTCAATTTTCTCGTTTAGTTCGGAATTAGTTTTTTCAAGCTCAATGACACGATCATGGGAGACTTTCAGAGCAACCGATAATTCATGAAATTTGGAAGCATTAATGGAACAATTTGTAGCAAAGGAAAACACATCTGAGTAATACATTCGAAATCGAGTTCTCATTTAGTGTAAGCAAGTTCTTCCTCTCAATCTCATTATATTTTAGTGCTCGCTCATAGTCACTAACTTCAACTATCATTGCATCAAATTCCTTTCCATTCCTTAATATCGCTATCCCCTTTTAAGACTCTCAAAGTGATCTTTTAGAAGTTTAAAGAAAGGCATGACCTCGGTTAAATAACATTCTTTCATTTGCTCAAAACCCCTTTCTCCTTCCGTAATACCAGTGGTGTGATCCTTTTCTTGCAAGTTTTCTCAAAATCAACAAATAGTTGAAGTATAACATATTGGCTAATTAAGGTCTTGCTTTTAGTGGCAATTGTTCTAGGAACAAGATGCATTGGTGTATTAGGAGGATACACACGCTTCTAGGCATTTTCCAAAGAGGAGGGTTTGTTTCAACAATATTTTCAGCTTTCGCTTATCTAAATCCATTTTCCAAAACTTGTTCGAGTCAACAATGTCTTAGGTTTAAACATGTTCAAGGAAATCCAGTTTTCCTTCTTGTAATCATGGGGTGTGATCTTTTATTTTCTTCTACATTTAGGATCATCTAGTTTCTTGTTCATCATTTCCCTAGTGACTTCATCTGATTTCTTATCTTCCTCAGTGCACTCAACGCAACTAGGTTTCTGTCTAGGTTTAAGGATTTCATTGCCATCATAAAGAACCTTATGAGCATTTCTAGCCCTTTTAATGACCTCTGGATTTGGTTCCTCAACAAGGGGAATGCTATGCTTATCGCTTAGGACTCTATGCTTAGTGATCATGTGAGCAATCTGAATGGTGTTCCCTTGTATGTACAACTTGTTTTCAAGTTTGTTTTTCAAAGTTTTCAGATTAGAAAAATCTTTCAAGAGTTTTGATTCCTTTGCATTAAATTCTTGCTTAAGCATTTTCACATTTTCTTGAAGTTCTTGTTTTTGCTTAGCGGTTTTAGAAAGTTTTTCTTGCAAGGAATTTAACTCTTGTTTTAATACTTCTTCTCTAAAATTACTTTTTCTAATAATTGTACGCACTTGGTCATCCATTTCCTCTCACGAGTGGTCAAATTTAAAGCACGTTGTTCATATATATCAACACGTTCTTTATAGGCATTTAATTCAGATATTACAGAATCATCAGGGCACAGTGTATTCATCAAAAATATAGTCATTGTTGATGCGCAGAGATGCATCACTTGATTCAATTTCACTTTCACTTTGTTTCACATATTGATCATATGGGACAACATTGATATTACCCATATTTTCAATATTTGATACAAAAGTTTCATTGATAGTACTTTGTCATGCATCTTTTGCACATCAAAGATCATCGTGATAGTTTAGTACCTCCGGCATTTAAAGGTGACCATTTGAGAAATGCTAGCCATAAAGATTGTGTGTGTGCAGTAGGTCCATCATCCACATCAGAATCGTATGCATCACAATCAGCGACTTGAAAGGCATTCTGATGATTGTGACCTATCTCCTATAGCTGCCATCCACATCTGCATCATAGGTCTTGGCATCCTCTCAGAAGAAACAACAATTCCTCTTCATCCAAAGTAGCACCATTATCCCGAGCTTGCACAAGCAAGATCTTATCTCCGGTAATCCAGATTCTGTGGACGCTTTGGAGATGTGCAGATCCTTGCAATGTGTCCCTCACCACCACAATTATAACATTTGATCAGCTTAGCTTGACCTTGATTACCATTCCTTCCTCGATTCTGATTACCAACATAACCTCTACCAGCTCCACCTCTTCCCTGATCATACTGTCTTTCCTGAACTGGTTGCACCACGATCCTCCCATCTTTAACAGTAGCTTGATTGTGTGGGTTAGATGTCGTTCGAGGTTGTTATTGGTTTGTGGGAGAGAATTCATGTTTTGACTAATCCGAAGAGCTAGTTGATTAATGAAATTACCCACGTGTGCATCAGCATCAGCTTGTTTGAACATAGGATCGGGAATTAGTTTGTGATTACCATTTCCCATGGGTATGACTTGTGAGGCTTTGGTTGTGATTCCGATGTTTGAAGAAGGCGTTGAGTCATTAGACGAGCTTGTCTCTCCCGGTTGGTTTTGAACCGATTAAGAACCAATTTTCAAACATAGCATGTCTCTCATTCTCAAGGAGGAAGGCATAGAGTTGCTCATAGTTTGTATTCTTCAATCCTTTAGTGAGCTTCACAGAGGTGACAAACTTGTGCCATTCGGGATTCATGTTGTTCACAAATTTTGAGTTCAAATGAATGTTAGGCATAGTCATTCTGATGTTCCTCATGTCATTCACCAACTTATGAAATCTCACATAGTACTCATAGACACTCTCATCGGGTTTCATCTTGAAGTGTTCAAATTCGTCATAGAGTTGTGATTCTCTGTCTTCCATAGTTAATTTGAACCCGAGAGAAGCATCTTGACATTATCCCATAACGCCTTTGCTTCTGTTGTGATTGATCACTTGTAGATGTCTTTAGGAAGACCTTGAAGAACAATGTTAGAAGCCCGATATCAAGATCGAATCTCTTTTTTCCTTATCATCAAGCTCATCATACATCTTTGGTCCGTCCATTCCGAAATCGAGTTCCATCTTCAGTAGTGTCAAGTACATCTCTAGTCGTCTCAACTCGATACGGTCCTTCATCAATGGATTTGAGAATGTTGACACCATTTTCCTTTCCAAGGCAGCACAATCTGATTCGTTGAGCCCAAGAATCGAGTCGGTCAAGCATGGGTGGACGAGTATTCAAAGCCGCTTGAACATCCCTGCAACAGTGGGATGATAGTAGGAACGGTAGACATGTTAACAGATTACACGGATTTTATAACTCTATGATTAAACCGGGAAATAGATTCTTTCACGGATTTTACTAAATCAAGAGAAAACCGTAAACAATCACCCAAGTCGCTAGAAGATAATGCACCAAGTCGCTAACACCTAATTCTCTACACCCCCAAGTCGCTAAAGTCCCAAGTCGCTAGACAAATGCAAGTCGCTAGGTAGTAACTCGCTAACCTCAAGTCGCTAGAAATTTTGGCAAAGAATTCGCTACTCAAGTCGCTAAAGAGCAACTCGCTACAGACCAAGTCGCTACAACCAAGTCGCTACCCGTAGTGGAGAGTCCACTACTTGTACTGTTAATCGCTAGGTCTAAGTCGCTAGCTCCAAACTGTAACTCGCTACAAAATTGTGAAGCAAGTCGCTACGAAGAAAGAGATCCGTATATCAAGTCGCTAGCAAGAAAAACCACATAAACATCACTTTTCAATCCAAAACAACCCAACCAAGATGATTCAAGCTTACCAAATGAAAACCTAAACACTTGTGATGATTCTAAACATAAAAGTACTAACAAAATCCAAGCTTTAACACAAGAAATCAACCAAATGATGCACAAACCACTAAACTTTTTCAAACTCAAAACCACCTAAAAACCACTAGAAATCCAAAGATGTGCAAGATATGATCTAACCATGGCTCTTGATACCAATTGTTGGATATTGATTTCACATACACATCAAACCATAACACAAAGTGGGCGTATAATGGTGAGTTCTAGAGAGAGAAAGTTAGAGGTTTAGGAAACTTAGTGAGAGAAAGAAAAATATTATTATGAGCTCCAACTCTACCTTGGGAGGTAGAGAGTATTTATAGTCTTACATAAAACGCCACACAACGGCTGTGATCGCATACAGTGGGTAAAGACCTCCGTCCTCCACGGTGTTACATAACAAAATACTACTTAACAAAATATAACTATGACTACGAGCATTCTAACGATTACATATACTTGAGGTGACCGACTCTTTAATACCGGGAATTTCTAATTCCTAACATGTACTGTACAAAACTATGATCATGTGACATGTTTTTATAGTGGCAATAGCAATATTGTAGGGCTTAATTTTAGTAGTCAAATTCCTAATGTGTAGCCTTTTCATTATGTAGCAATAGCAATATTATTGGGGCTGTTTATTTTTTTGCAATTGTTCCGTTACAACATTGAGCTATTAATTTTTTATTCATGAAGATTGCTATGGAAGATTACTTTAAAGAGTTGACTTACTTTAGCACATGAGACTTCCTTATATTAGCAAGTGTGTTGGCTTATACTTTTTAAGACTTCCTTTTATAGAAAGTCCTAAATGCATTAGTATGTAGTAAGATTTCGTGCACTTATCCTAAAACAAAATGAGGAAAGCATGTCGACAAAAAGACTGCTGTTCCTACACAAATGTTTTTCTTTCTATAAATTCTTAAGAAAAATATTTGTTGTTTCTAAAATGGTGGTAAATGAGTTACATGAAAATCAATCAGAATATGAGTTTTCATAAATTTGCAAAACCCAATCAATGATTTCAGCATGGTTAAAACTTTTTATGAAATGAGTCATTGATTGAGGGGGAGAATGTTTTCAAATCTATATCATCTAACGGGCTTATCTAATATCCTACATACTTAACAGAAAAAGATGTTTGCCTAAGTTGAAGGACTAGGAGCAAAGGATATGATTGTTAGAATTAGATGATTATAGTTTATTGAACACATAATCCTATGCCTTTGTATGATCTCGATTGATATACGAATTGACTTTTTATTGTCGACAGTATTGGTGTTGTTGCCACCATATATCTGTATGTATGTCCACTAACATATGTAGATAAGATGGTTTATAAGATTGTTCCCTTATCCGATCCCACAAATGATGATGACTGATGCTTCATAGGAAAGGGCAATATTTCGGGTCGACAAATGAAGAAACGGCTTTAGTGGATCTCTATGGATAGTTGGCACGATAGATGCAACTTTAGAGGTCTCACTGCATCAGCAGATGGTTTTCTTCCAACCTTAGCAACAACAAAAGCTTTAACCACCTAACGTGATTTTAAAAGTGTGATAAATATGTGATGATACCATTTTTATACAATTTTGAAAATATTGTTTTGAAAATGGAAAATATTGTTTTGAAAATAAATCAGACTTAACTTTGAAAAATCACCGACTTCATTTTGTTAAAATATAAGTCACTCAATCAACTAATTACGTCATGATTGAGGGGGAGAGGATTTAATTTAAATATTTTCAAACGATATTTCATCAAAAGTCCATGGTATCGCTATAAAGTGGTGATCTAAAGATGTAATGTTATGTCATGGTATGATTTTTCTTTAAAACTCAAAGATTCAAATGAAATTTTTCTCGCTCTGTTTGATTGTGAAATTGTTTTTATTTTACTTAAAGATCTCTTAAAACTATCATACCCCATAACTAACAATCTTTAATGTCTTATATTGATCCTTATCAACTATTTTCAAAATTAAATCCTGCCACGTCTTTCCCCAAACTTTTCTAAATGATTTAAATCAATTGGGATCACAAATCTCAAAATGTTTGAAACTTTTGATCGGGGGAGAGATCGTGATTTAATCTCAAATCTGTTTAAATGGAATTGGTTTTAGTCCTTAAAGCACCTTCCATGCCAAACGATTTCAATATATGATGCACATGTTGAGGAGGATCATTTATCCAAAAACAAGATGAGCATTTAAATCAAGCACATTTTCTCCCATGTTTTCTAAAACTTATTAAATCACTTGGGATCCAAAATCTCAAAGGGTTTGATATTTTTGATCGGGGGAGAATTAGTAATTTAATTATGAAATCTGATAAAAGATGATTGTTTTGGTTCAATTGTGCATGCAGCTCTCCCATATGTGCTAAATGCTTTCAAATCTCGAAGCACATATTAAAGGAGAGCATTTCAAAAGAAAATAAACTTTCAAGGTACAAAGATTTTTATGTTTTAACATAAAGTACATTGATTGATTTTCTAATGGTTTCTTAATGGCTAGTGTGATCATGGAAGTAATTCAAAAGAACTCTTTCCTCTATGTGCTAAAATGATTTCAAATAACCAACGTACATTTTGAGGAGGAAAATTTACCAAGAAATTTAAATAGCTTTTTCTACGGAAATTGTGATCATGATAATATTTCTAAGATCTCTTGCCTCCATGTGCTATAATAATTTCAAAATCATATGCACATATTGAGGGGGAGCATTTCTAAATGATCAAAAACAATTAAGGTACAAAATACTTTGATTTTATATCACAAGTACCTTGATTGATTTTCCAAATGATTTTCCAGTTGGTTTCAAGAAGGAAAGAACAATACCAAAAGACCGACCAATTTACTTTATGCATGGTGTTATAAGGATGGTAAGGTTAGGTATTCGTTCCCACGATCCCGCCAGAGCCGGAGGGATCTACCCAGGGACAATCCACTAGATAGTGTAGAAGTCCTTAGGTATGATGAGAAAAAGGAGAAAAGTGAGAATATGGGAAGAGTGCGAACTGATATAGAGCTAGAACTGGAATAAACCCAACAAGGTTCTAGTAACGAAGTCTCGGTAAGCACTGAAGGGGTTGAAGAATGAAAAAGAATTGAAATGTGAAAAGGGTGAAAAGAAATAGCCCTCCAATAATTCAACCTTAGGGCAGAAACCGGGTTTAATACATATGCTATTGTTGGTTACTAAGGTAACGCCAGTATCGAAAACAAGACGTCATGGACCCAGTGACATACTGCACTAAACTTCCCAAGCTACTCAAGTTCCTCTTAAAAGGACTTGTTTCATTCTCACGGGGAACCTACATAATCTATCGACTTTCTCTTAGAGATTGTTGATATTGAACAAGGAGACCCTCTCCCTAGTCTCCGGCATAGGAAACCAAATGTGCACAATTGAGTCTAGAGCCAAAAGATCATCCATAAAATCTCATTAGGACACAAAATTAATGAAGACTTGTTGTTCACACAATGTGGAAAGTAAGTATATATTGAGAGTCCTATGCATTATCCTTGTGGTATTGCCAGAACATCCTTCTAGAGCCATCATCAAAAAAGCTCTTGGTGGGTGACATGTGAGATCTTTCCAAAAGATCAAGCTTGTGACAACTGGATAGAAACAATGGGGCAATTCACTCTTGAATCAACCTTGGTCCAGGAAATGAATTGACGAATACTTTTGGAAAAACCGTTCGATGTGCAAATCTTCTTTTCTCTAGCACATCGAATGTGTATTCATTTTCAAACACAAAAAGTATTTCTGATTGCAAATTGATCTTCTTATAAACCTCCGTCGTATTGCAAAACTCTTTCTTCTAGCAATACGCGATTGTTTTCAAATCAATTTTTCATCAATCAGTAAATCTCAATTTGCTGGTTCACTCACTCCGTGTTGTCTACTTTGGGATGCTCCGGTTTGAGAACGGCTAGAACAGCTGCGAAACCCTATCAAGGAGATTCTTAGGAACTCTAGCTGATCACAGGAAGTATTTATACTGATTAACGGGGAACCGCGGTTCTTGCAACTGTATTCAACAAAAGTGAATAAAGACACTTTCGTGTGTTTTATTGATAACTGTTGTTTGTAGGAACATTGGACGGTTGCAACTGATCGATATTGAGAAGTCAATTCAAAATCGCATGCTCATGGCATACACGCTTAATTGAAGAACATCATGACTAGTGCATATCTACATAACCTGGCTCTGATATTTTTATACTATGCTTCTGCTACGCTGCTGCCAATATCATGAACCAGTAAAGCTTTCGCTACTCTGATGAAAAGATGTCATGATCCAAAAAAGTGTGAGCATGTCGGTCCAAAAGTCACAACATCACATGAAGGCAGCATAATAAAGGGTGATCCAGATATTTTCTGTGGCTGATGATCTCAAAGAAAGCTCGAAGATCATCAAAGATGTGGATCAGTTCAAAGGCCTCCACTGAAAGTACAATGTATTAGGACTTTGAAGAATCACTGCTAAAGCACAAAGATTGTGGAAGTGAAGAATTGAAGTCTACGAGCTCAGAACTGAAGACAAAATAGAATGCTAGGATTCATAATGTAAATCATGGGGTTACCTCCCTTAGGGGGAGATTTTTAGGAATTGGAAATTCTATAAGGAAGTGTCGGTCACCCCAATTATAGTCTAGCATATGCTAGGTCGTAGACATATCCTTATTTACGTTATTTAGTAGTTTATTAACCTAGTTAGTTAGTTTAGTGCAACACCGTGGAGGACGGATGGGTCTTTACCCACTGTATGCCTGATCCACAGTCCGACATGAGGATGTTTAGATTGTTACTCTAACCTTTCATTCTTTTGTTTTAACTCTCTCTCTAGAACACCCTCTCTACTCTCTTCATCTCTCTAAACATGGCATTCTTGTTTCATCATAATCCTAGACCACCCGAATCATCAAACAACATAATATGTATGATCCAACAAAACATAAGACTCTTAACAATATTAAAAAGATGTCTATGTTTCCCCTCAACAATCCCATTTTACTGAGGTGTACTTGATGAATTATATCAAGATTTTTAAACACAATATAGAGGTTGTTGTTCACAAAATTTGTACCATTATGAGACCTTATTAATTTAACCTTTTTTCCAAACTAAGTATAAATAACTTTTATAAAACTTCCAATATGATCAACAACTTTAATTTTAGACTTAAGTGAATAAACTTGATGCGCGTACAAAGCGTGTTCGGGGTCAAGGGAACTTCGTTTTTGTCGAGCAAGTTTTTCAACACCATAGGCAGTGAACCTAATCGTTGTAGTGTAGTATTGGGTAATCCTCAGGGATTGATATCGTTCTCTAGGGAAATAGGAATGCTAGTAAGAAGTGTACTACGCTAAGGTTGAGGTTGAGGAAGATTATTTTTTATCTTTTTCTATTTTTTTAGAAAGCTAAGGGTAAAATCTCAGGGCTTGGATTTGGGGGTGGTACTTCTACCAACTACTCTACTATTCTAATTATCTAATTATCTAATTATCTAATTCTACGGGTAGTCTTATGTCTATTGATGCGTGCTCGTATGATGATTAGAAATGTGTTTACCTAGATACTATTACTCCCTTGTTATCTTTTATTGTAGGTTGAATTGTCACGTCCTTATTCTTAACGTGTTGTGTTTTCTAAAGTCGTAGGGTGTGCTTATGCCCTAACTATTTGAAGTCACCCTTGAGTGTAGTAAACGAAATCCACTAAGTCATTCATAAACTATCAAAGATTCATCAAGCATTAAACACAACAATAGGCTAGTCGCACTCTTAAGCCAATTACAATTAAGATAAGAGACAACCTAACAATAATTAACAACTAGGTTTCATAGATCTAAGCAAACACACAAGAAATTTAGCCGGACATGTTAAACAAGCAAGCATACACACATTTAATGGAAGACATAATGAAATTAATGAAGTAAAACACTTATCTTGATGTGTAAAATAGGGTTTGGGACCCTAAGCTACTGTCCAAGTCAGACTACAAACGTTTAGGGTTTTTACTCCAAAAGTCTACCTCTTAAAAATCTAAAAATTTGAATTCTATATATAATTTTACACTTGCGACGGCATCGCTTTATATGTGGGACGCCGTCATATCGCCGTCATTAGGGCTTTCGTTTTGGCCAAGTTATCCTTGGGACGGCGTCACCTTGTATTTGTGACGCCGTCGGGCTTCAGCAGGGACGTCGTCTAATTCTGGATCAGGGCCGTCTGAGATGAAAAGTCTTAATGACACCCGTCCTCTTCAAAACCTGACGCCGTCAAGTGTATTTTAGCAAAAAGTCTACTGAGCCGTCAGGTCTATTTTAACTAAATCCATAGAGAGGGACGGCGTCGCCCTTTAGTTGGGACGCCATCAGCTTCAGTTTCAGCAACTTGAATGTCTTCAATCTTGACTTAGCCATTTTCTTCATATTTTCACTCCTTTCATCCAAATAAGTATCATTCCAGCATTTTGCATCCAAAAGACCTAAAAAGTGAAAAGGAACGAAATTAAGCAGTAACGGATATAAAAGTGATCGATTAAGGGCTTAAATGACCCCTTAAAAGTGTACGTTTTAAATCCTTATCAAATATCCCTAAACTTGGTATTTGCTTGTCCTCAAGCAAATGTGCTTTTGGCCAATCAATTTATTAGTTAGGGGGCATGAAGCATTGGTTCAAAATAATTCACAACAAGTAAAAGCACCGCAATAGTCATAACAAGCACATAAATTATATACTAGAACCTCATAAGGGGTGTTTGGATTCTCTCATCTCTCGGGTGTATATGAAATATAGTAAATGGAAATGGAAGATAAATACTCATTACCTGGTCATAGTACATAGATTACCATAGGCTTGAGAATAGATCAAACCTCTACCGCTTTGGCGTAAGCACCTAGGAACAACTATCTAAGAGGTCTTTTAAAGGGTTGTAATTTTAGGCTAACGGTAGGGAAACAAAGGGTTTGGTTGGATAGGAGATTTAGTGGTGGCAAGTCAAAAATCTTATGTTACAAGCATGAAAAGAATGGCGTTGCTAAGCCAAGACTCGACTCACTAAACTCTAGATAACTTGAAACAAACATAAATAAATTGAAAAAGATAAACATAAAGATGGATGTAGGATGTTAGCCCGTATGTCTTTTTTTTTCTTCATACACTTTTACTCTACCATCCTCTAAGATAACATCAAAATATAAGGGATTTATAGGAGCATCCCTACACTTGAGTTTTTATTACTCTAACACTAACTGACCCGATTTGAAAAGATCAAAACACTTGGAGTATTTAATTACTTAAATAAAGGGAATTTGAATTTAACGTTCCTTCCCGTTACTCCATAAATTTTACTTTACCCATGAGTCCCAATCATCCCAAAACTGTGTACAAAAGATATGACTCGACTTAGCAACCATGCAAGTAACTAGATAATTGAACTAAGGGTTTAGTATGATAAAAATAATGTACTAAAGGTGAGTGCATACAAGGTAGGCTAAGGCGATTTGGGTGTATATTTTGGGGTGGATTGTAAACAATGCTCTTCATTGATATTTCAGAAAACCGAAACATCACGAGAACCGCGAAATGGATAGGCTCTGAGGGGTTAACTAGGGGTATCGTGTACTAAAGATGAGTACATCGCAAGGGTGTGTGGGTAATTGCTCGACTGATGTGGAAGAAGTAATTATAATACGGGTTTGAAACAAGGGTTATCCTAATGCCTCTTATCATTTAGTTATTCCTAACTACGCAAGTGTAGTCTCACTAGCGATCTTGGAATGCATCACAAAACAAGTTCTAGAATCTATTATACTACCGGTACACTCTCAAAGCATTAAAGGTGAATGCTTTAATTCCTATAGATCTAGGGGCGAACCTCACATTTTTAGGGTGGAATTTGAGTGGTAAACGGTTTTTTGTGCTAGTTGATCCGCGTACAACGTGCGTTCGGGGGTAAAAGGAAACTTCCTTTTCTTCGAGCAAGTTTTTCAACCACCTAGGCAGTGAACCTAATCGTTGTAGTGTAGTATTAGGGAAAGCCTCGGGGATTGATATCATTCTCTAGGGGAATAGGAATGCTAGTGAGAAATTTACTACGCTAAGGTTAGGGTTGAGGAAGATTATTTTTTTTTATCTTTTTTTATATTTTTTTAGAAAACTGAAAGGTACGATCTCGGAGTATTGGATTTGGGGGGTGGTACTTCTACCGATTACTCTACTATTATCTAATCTAATTAACTAAGCTAAGGGGTAGTCTATGTCTAATTGATGTGTGCTCGTATGATGATTAAAAATGTGCTTACCTAGATACTATTACTCCCTAGTTATCTTTTATTGGTGGTTGAATTGTCACGTCCTTATTCTTAACGCGTTGTCTCTTCTAAGGTTGTAGGGTATGCTTTTCTCCCTAACTCTTTGAGAATACCTTAAGGTTATAGCCTACAAAATCTCTAGGATTCATAAACTAACTCTAAGGTTATCTTTGGATTTTTAGCCTACAATTACTCTAGGTGATCATAAACTAAGGTTCACAAAGATTACTCAAGCATTAAAACACAACGATGGCCTATTGCAATCCTAAGCCATTTACAATTAAGATAAGAGACAACCAATCAATATTCAATAACTAGGTTTCATAGATCTAAGCAAACACACAAGTAAATTAGCCGGGCATGGTAAACATGCAAGCATACACACATACAATCGAAGACATAATGAAATCAATGAAGTAAATAACTTATCTTGATGTAAAATAGGGTATGAGAACCCTAAAATACTGCCCAAACCGGATAAAAGTCGTTTTAGGTTTTTACTCCACAAATCTCCCTCTTCTAAAAGTCTATAAATCGAATTCTATATATAGAGTTACAACTGCGAAGGTGTCACCTTTTAACTGTGACGCCGTCAGATCTGCCGTTATTAGGGTTTCGTCTTGAGCAAGTCAACTTGCGACGGCGTCACGTTGTGGTTGTGACACCGTCAGCTTCAACTTCTGACGTCGTATGAATCTGGATCTAGGTTGTCTGGGGAGAAAAATCTTCGTGACGCCCTACTCTTCAAAGCCTGACGCTGTCTGCTTCAAAATAGCAAATTCGCTACTGAGCCGTCACAATTCCAATCACCTAAAGAGTGACGGCGTCGCCCTCTGTTTGTGACGCCGTCGGGTGCATTTCCAGCAGCTTGAGTGTCTTGATCTTGACTTTAGCCATTTTCTTCACATATTCACGCCTTTTTGTCCAAATAAGCATCATTCCATCATTTTGCCTTCAAGAGACCTAAAAAGTGAAAAGGAATGAAATTAAGCAGTAACGGATATAAAAGTGGGCGATTAAGGGCTTAAATGACCCCTCAAAAGTGTACCTTTTAAATCCTTATCAACCATCCCTACACTTGGTATTTGCTTGTCCTCAAGCAAATGTGCTTTTGGCCAATCAATTTATAAGTTAGGGGGCATGAAGTATTGGTTTAGAACAATTCACAACAAGTATAAGCCTAGTAAAAGTTATAACAAGCATGGAAATTACATACTAGCACCTCACAAGTGGTGTTTGGATACTCTCATCTCTCGGGTGTATATGAAATATATCAAATTGGAAATGGAATATAAACACTCATTAACCGGTCCTAGTACATAGATTACTATAGGCTTGAGACTAGATCAAACCTCCACCGCTTTGGCGTAAGCACCTAGGAAAAACTATCTAAGAGGTCTTTTTTAAAGGATTTTAATGTTAGGCTTACGGTAGGGAAACAACAGGTTTAGTTGGATGGGCGATTTAGTGGTGGCAAGTCAAAAATATTTTGTTACAAGCATGAGAAGAATGGCGTTGCTAAGCCAAGACTCGACACTCTAAACTCTAGATACTTGAAACAAACAAACATAAATTGAAAAACATAAACATAAAGATAGATGTAGGATGGTAGCCCGTATGTTTTTTTTTTCATTTTTTCAAATTTTTTTTCGTACACTTATACTCTACCATCCTCTATGATAACATCAAAATATAAGGGATTTATAGGCACATCCCTACACTTGAGTTTTTATTACTCTAACACTAAATTGACTCGAATTGAAAAGATCAAAACACTTGGAGTACATTATTAAGTAAATAAAGGGAATTTGAATTTAACGTCCTTTCCCGTCACTCCATAAAATTTAACGTTACCCATGAGTCCCAATCGTCCCAAAACTGTGTACAAAGGATATGACTCGACTTAGCAACTTATGCAAGTAACTAGTTAATTGAACTAAGGGTTTAGTATGATAACAATAATGCACTAAAAGTGAGTGCATACAAGGTAGGCTAAGGCAATTTGGGTGTACATTTGGGGGTGGATTGTAAACAATGCTCTTCATTGATATTCCGAAAAACCAAAACATGACGAGAACCGCGAAAAGGATAGGCTCTGAGGGGTTAAATAGGGGTATCGTGTACTAAAGATGAGTACAACACAAGGGTGTGGGGGAATTACTCAACCGATGTGGAAGAAGTAATTATAATACGGGTATCAAACAAGGGTTATCCTAATGCCTCTTATCATTTAGTTATTCCTAACTACACAAGTGTAGTCTCACTAACGATCTCGGGATCCATCACAAAACAAGTTCTAGAAACTATTATACTACTGGTACACTCTTGAAGCATTAAAGGTGATTGCTTTAAATCCTACAAATCTAAGGGCGATCCTCACATTTTTGGTGTGAAATTTAAGTGGTAAAGGGTTTTTGTGCTAGTCATATAACTTCCTATCCATGAGACGCTTTATTAAGACTAATGACCCACTCCTACATGTCATGAAAAATTTTAAATTTCCCTAACCGATATTTCTCATGGTTTATTACATAAATGAAATAAGACAAGAAAAATAATCAAGGATAAGCATAGTTTCAAAGTTCCCATTTTATTCTCCCTCCCTAGACTTAAAATGAACATTGTTCCCAATGTTCCCCGAAAGAATCAAAGTTATGATAATGGAAGGTAATTAAAAGAGAAAGAAACTAATACTCCCCTGATTAGCTCGATAGGATCTGTGTGTGAAGTAGTGGTTAAATTCCTTCTAAGAAGAATGTATGCGTGAAAAGCTCCATCCAATCTTATGTTTCTTCTTCTTGATAAATAAAACCTGCACACTTTAAGAAAATAGACGAAACATTCGCGTAAAATCAGTTGTAAAAATATATATGACTCTACTACACTAGGATATAATGCTTGTGGAATGGATGTTTACAGATTTTCTGGAAAATTAAGACCTGGGAAATTCCAAAAATTTATAAGTAGCACTGAAAATGAGAGAAAGTAAGATAAGTAGTTTCTGCTCCTCCTGACGCCGTCAGGCACCGAGTCTGACGTCGTCAGGTTATCCTGACAAAAACTGGTCTGCTGCGTTTTTTTGGAAAAATTACACCTTTAAAATCTAGAAATATTCCTGCAAAACATCCATTATGACTCGATACAAGCATTTGACTCTAACAAACACAAATATATATATATCTTTTCAATAATCGTAGTTTTAATGTTTACGTTCTTTTAAAAACGTGTGTAATCCTCCCTATACTTATCCTTTTTGTAAAATACCTTTATATGTAATTAAGACGAGGTTAAAGACAAAATAAAGCATTTTCACAAATTCAAACATGAGAACATACAATAATGAAAAGATATATGACAAACAAATAAAAAAGAAAAAGAAAAACACATGGGTTGCCTCCCAAGAAGCGCTTGTTTTGTTCGAGTCACGAGCCTGACTCTACCCTTATTTAACGGATAAAGGGGAAGTTTTTTCTACACTTAAGCTTAAATGCGGGTGATAGTAACGATACACACCCTTAGGGTGGAAATTTACTACGTGAGGAGAGGGTGATGGGTGATTTATATGCTTAAAGGGGTGTGCTCCATTCATTATAACCATACCTAATTCTATGGGTGTAGCGGGTGAATCAAGTCTTTCTCCTAGAAATGGATCATCTTCTATAGAGGACATTGATGAATTCATGGTCCTTTGTATGGGGATCAACCACTTCCTACATCAATGTCTCCTCACATAGAGGACATTGACGAATCCATGTGGGAAGATCACCCCACCAAAGAAGAGATTCAAGCCGAACTCCATCATCTCTACCAATTTTCAAATATGGTGGAATCGCATCTAAGTGATGCTATGCAAATGCAAAGTGCTTTGCTAGTGTCCATAATCACCACTCCAAACACCAACACCAACACGTCCACCATTCCACCACAACAAAACCATGAACCATACTACCCTCCAAGGCATGGTTGCTCAAATTGTGATCGAACCGCCCAAATAACCGAAAGGACCCGGGTGATGGTCCATGAGCTCCAAGAGGAATTGAGGTTCGTCCTCAATTACATCCTAGAGCGCCTAAATACTCTTGCTCATCCACCACCTCAATAGGAGGGTCCTAGATTATTTTTTTAAGCATTTTTTTATTTCTAGGATTTTTCTTGTATTTTTTTTATTTTCTAAGACAACTTTTTTTTATGGTACTAAACACTTCATTGTGTTCTCTTTTCATGATTATTAAATCATGAAAAATAATAACAAATGAATAGTGTTTCTTATATATTGTTGTTGCTTGCTACATGGTGTTTTGAAATGCTTGTGATGATGCTTATAACATAACAATTTTTTTGTAGCTTTTTCACAATCCATGTATCTTTCTCTTGGCACCCAATTTAGGGGGAGCATTGGTCAACGGGGAGATAATGGCTCGGGCTCATTACACATTCCGTCTCGTACCTTCTTTTTGTTGAGACAAAAAGGGGAGAAATATATAGAACTTGGTTATATTTGACTTTCTGAAAAAGCCAACTGCATCTATGACTTTCTGAAAAAGTCAACATCATGCTTCATTGGTTATATTTGACTTTTCTGAAAAAGTCGACTGCACACTTTGACTTTCTAAAAAAGTCAACATTATGCTTCAACTAGTGAAGACTTTGACTTTCTGGAAAGTCAACATCATGTCTAAATTAGACATACTTGCATTATCATTTTTATCTTTCAAGTTCTAAACCTAATATTTTTATAGATCTTGTACAATCTTTACATCTTTTATTAAAATAAAATTTATGTTTTGTCCTCAACAAAAAGAGGGAGATTGTTAATACAAATATCGTCATTAAACGTTATTTATATTTTTTATATCTTTATCCAAGTTTTGTTAACGACAAAAGTAAATATAATTTTTATAAAGCTTAAAGCTTGTCAAGTTTAATAGATATAAAACAAGCTTTTACAAATAATATCTTCATCACTAAAGCATTTACATTGTGATTAATCATATCTTGATATGAATCTAAACCATAATGTATGATAATAGTTTTTAGTTCAAGAATATTTTGGTTTCTTAAAAGCTAAACATTACATATGTATTTACATATTTCTAAAAATAGAAAAACAAATACATGACATCTTGTGGTGCATCATTGAAATCCTTAGCAGATTTCACTAGATTCTATATGTAGATTTATACTCTACATATCTTAGACAATCTTGGATAGCTATGGTTGACTTTGGTAAGATTTTGAGATCTTGCTGTCAAACCCCGGCGGCACCAAAAGTTAACACGGGCAGAACCCTTTTAAGGGTTCCGTGGTGCTTGCTGATGTTTTTGGCTATAAATAGCAAAGCCAAACCAAGTTGTTTTTCATCCCTTTATATCATATTCTCATACATTCATTCTCTCTAACATTTCTAACTCAGTTTCATATCATATTAGTGATCTCTTTTGTAGCAAAGAAGATCAAGATACATTCAAGCTTCAACAAGAAGTTGGAAGTCTTGTTTGTTTGCTGTTGTATGATCTTGTGTTGATTCATACTTCATTGTTGTACCAAACCATCATAATTTTGTGAGTGTGAGTGGTTAGTATTTTAGTCCTTAAAATACATTGTGTGTGGGAGTGGTTGTACCCTTGAAAAGAACTCGACATCTAGCTTAGTGTCGGAAATAGTGTGTAAGAGAAGTGTAAAGGTTTCTCCACCGGTGAAAGGAGCTTGTTGACTAGTGAAGTTAAACTCTCGAGTGTGAGACTCCGGGAGTGGAGTAGGGCAAGGAAAAAGAGTCCTTGTAGACAGAACCACTATAAACAACTTGTTGTGGTTCGATTGTTTCTTTCCTTATCTACTCTTTATATATTGTTTGCATATTTCACTAACATATCTAAGATTAATATCAGTTGATCTTCCAATAAGTTTCAAAACAAAGTTTTTAATCGGTAAACTATTCAACCCCCCTTCTAGTTTTCCACAATTGGTATCAGAGCCTCGTTGCTCAAGAATTCCTAAAATATATTGTATTTTATAAACTTGAAATGATCCATGGATTCTGAAAACTTTAAAGAAGGGCAATCTATGCAATGACCACTGCTCTTTGAAACCAATGGATTTATCTATTGAAAAAACCATTTTTAAACATATGTAAAATCAAAAGATATAGATCTTTGGTTTGTTATTGTTAAAGGGGATTTTAGTTCTACAACAAAAGATATTTCCGTTGATGAACAAAAGAAACTAATTGCTAAAAATAATGAAGCTAAAATGATGCTTTTGCTTTGCCTAGAAAAGAATATGAAAGAATTTTTATGTGTGAAACCGCCAAAGATATTTGGGAATCTTTGATTGTTACACATCAAGGAAATTCACAAGTCAAGGATAACAAAATTGATCTTCTTGTTCAACAATATGTTATCCCTGAAGATGAAACCATTGATTGTGGCTTTGCTCGCTTTAATACTATTATTACATCACTTAAAGCACTTGATGAATCTTTTCGTAGTAAGAACTTTGTCAGGAAATTTCTTAGAGCACTTCATCCGAAGTGGAGAGCTAAAGTGACGGCTATTGAAGAATCAAAAGATCTCTCAAAAATGCCACTAGACGAGCTAATCGGAAACCTCAAAGTACATGAAATGGTGATGGAGAAAGATTCAGAAATCATCAAAGGAAAAAGAGAGAAAATCAAATCCGTTGCTCTAAAAGCAAGAACGGAATCAAGTGATGATGACGAATCTTGCTCCGGTAGTGAAGATGAGGAGTATGCCATGGCCATTAGAGATTTCAAAAAGTTCTTTAGAAGAAGAGGAAAGTTTGTAAGAGAACCTCAAGAAGAAAAGAAGCTATTCCGAAAAGATCGGGATGACAAAAAGGGTAAATGTGAAAGAAAGTGTTTTAGATGCGGTGATGTAAGTCATCTAATAGGAGATTGTCCCAAGCCACCTAAAAGCAAAACTCAACGAGCTTTTGTAAGTGGCGCTTGGAGCGATAGTGAGGATGATGAAGAGTCGAGCAAGGATGAGATCACTCTAATGACACATGAGTCAAACGAGGTACATTCCGACTCATCTTGTTCCTCTATTGATGATGACATTTTGCAAAAACAATATAATCAATTGTGTGAGCTTAGTCTAAAAATCATAACTAAAAATAAATCTTTAAAGACTAAAAAGGAATTTTTGGAAAATGAAGTCTATGAGTTAACAGAAAAGGCATAACGTTTAGAAAAGGGGAAAGCAAATGACGATGATTGCAAATCATGTCAAGAGCTTAATCTTGAAATAGAAAAACTAAAGCTCACACAAGATGTTCTAATCGAACATAATTCTAAATTTAAAAGGTTTAACAAAAACATTGCTTGTGCCAATGAAATAGTTAGAATTCAAAAAACACCAGGAAACATGAATAGGCAGGGATTTAATGAGGTGTTAATTCCAAAGAGTCAAACCAAAACGGCCGAAAAAGACAAACAAACTGTCAAAAGTGCTGCAGTGCAGCACGGACAATACGGACCCACAGTAAGGGTTCCGTCCTTTGTAAAAATTGGTGCCGTGGGGACTGCAGCAGGATAGAATGTTTGTGATAAGGACCGTAGTGAATTTGTCAAAGTAACAAAGAAAACCAAGGATATTGTTAAACTAAAACCTGTTGTTACATCAGGAGTAGGACTTGCTAAAAATGAATTTAGATCAAAACTACTCAACAACGAGATAAAACACCTTTTGCCAAACGCCCCTTCCCTACAAGCAACCACAACATGCAACCCAACTATCAACATAACAGTTGGAATCAAAACTTCCCTAGACCATATTAAACTCCATATTACATTCCATGGAACTCTTACCCATCATTTCCATACATGAACCAAGTAAAAGGTATGTTTAACCCAAACGGACCCATGAGATATTGGGGACCAAACGCTTGAGTTATTTGTGTCTTAGGTATGCTTAAAAGTTGGATTGGAACCTGATGAGTGGATAAAAGATAGTGGATGCTCACGACACATGACGGGCAACAAAAGCCTCTTCTCAACGTACCAAGAGTATGACGGAGGTAATGTCACTTTTGGTAGCAATCTTAAAAGCAAAATCATTGGCAAAGGTACGATCGCTCATAACTCCCTAACTATTGAAAATGTTGCTGATGTCGATAGGTTAGGATTTAATGTACTTAGTATTAGCCAATTATGTGATAAAAAGTATAAAGTACTATTTGAAGAAAATGGTAGTAAAATACTAAAAGATGGTATCACCATAGCAAAAGGAGTTAAGAAAAATAATATATACGTCATGAAAATAGATAAAACATCTAATGACAAACTTTGTCTAACAACTTTAGATGATAGCTCAACTCTATGGCATAAACATTTGGGTCACGCTAATATGAGACTCATACAAAACCTATCTTCAAAAGATTTAGTTAGGAATTTACCAAAACTAAAACATGACCAACATTTTTGCGACGCTTGCAAAATTGGTAAACAAACCCATAGTAGCCATAAGGCTAAAAACATGGTGTCCACATCTAAGTGTCTAGAACTTTTGCATATGGACTTGTTTGGTCCATCCGCTATAAGAAGCTATGGAGGCAAGTTATATACTTTGGTCATAGTAGATGATTACACAAGGTTTACTTGGACGTTGTTTTTGAAAACCAAAAATGAAGCTTTTGATAAATTTGAAATTCTTAGCAAGAAAATTCAAAATCAACTAGGTGTTAAAATTGTGTCGATCCGAACGGATCATGGTCGTGAATTTGACAATGAAACACAATTTGGAAACTTTTGTGATACAAATGGTATAACACATAACTTCTCGGCTCTTCAAACACCTCAATCAAATGGAGTTGTAGAACGTAAAAATAGAACCATTCAAGAAATGAGTAGAACAATGCTTAATGAACAAAACATTCCTTAAAAGTTTTGGTGTAACGCCGTTGACACTTCTACATATATTTTAAACAGAGTCCTAATACGTCCTTTCTTAAACAAAACACCATATGAGCTTTTTAAAGGTAAAAATCCAACTTTAGGATATTTTAGAGTATTTGGATGTAAATGTTTCATTCTTAATACTAAAGATTATCTCACAAAGTTTGACCCAAAGTCTTATGAAGGTGTATTTCTTGGTTACTCTCAAACTAGTAAAGCTTACATTGTCTTAAATAAAGAAACAATGAGAGTTGAGGAAACATTGAACATAACATTCGATGAAAGTCAACCTCCCTCTAAGACATCACTTTTGGTAGATGATGACTTAGTTGAAAGTCAACTTGTAGAAGGTCAAGAAATAATTAAAAATGACAAGGAAGATGAACCATTAAATAATGAAATTATTAACATCAAAGAATCCAAAAGTCATCATTTAGAAAAGGTCATAGGACAACTTAATCAAAGAACCTTAAGGTCACAAGCCCAAAATCAAAGTAATCATTTTTGTTTTGTATCTACCATTGAACCGAAAAACATAAATGAAGCAATAAATGATGAATCTTGGGTAATTGCTATGCAAGAAGAGCTAAACCAATTCGTTAGAAATGATGTTTGGAAGTTAGTTCCAAGACCTAAAGATCAAACTATAATTGGAACGAAATTGGTTTTTCGAAATAAAATGGATGAAAATGGTTGAGTGTCTAGAAACAAAGCTAGGCTTGTCCCGCCATTATAATCAACAAGAGGTGATTGATTATGATGAAACTTATGCACCGGTAGCTAGGCTCGAGTCTATTAGAATCTTACTTGCATATGAATGTGCTTATGACTTTAAACTATTTCAAATGGATGTTAAGAGTGCATTTCTTAATGGGCTTATTAACGAAGAAGTATATGTTGCTCAACCTCCCGGTTTTACCGACTTTGAGAAACCACATCATGTCTTCAAACTCAAGAAAGCATTATACAGTCTTAAGCAAGCACCAAAAGCTTGGTACGATAGACTTAAGACTTTTCTTGTTGAAAATAAATACATCATGGGATTAGTAGATAATACTTTTTTTACCAAGGAAAAGGAATCACATATTATAGTTGTTCAAATATACGTTGATGACATCATATTCGGATCAACTTGTCAAGAGCTATGTGATGATTTCTCTAAATTCATGCACGATGAGTTTGAGATGAGTATGATGGGTGAATTAAACTTCTTTCTAGGACTTCAAATTAAACAACTAGAAGATGGCATATTCTTTAACCAATCTAAATATATAAAAGATATGCTTAAGAAATTTGGTCTTGAAGACTCAAAACCAACTAAGACACCCATGTCTTCGGACACTAAACTCACCAAGGATGAGGAAGGTGAATCGGTAGATAACACTAAAGATAGAGGAATGATCGGTAGCTTACTCTATCTCATGGCTAGTAGACCCGACATTATGTTTAGTGTTTGTCTATGTGCTCGCTTTCAAGAAAATCCAAAGGTATCACACTTAGAAGCCTTGAAAAGGATATTTAGATACATTAAGGGAACAACATGTTTAGGATTATGGTATCCCAAAGGAACGGGTGTAGAAACTATAGTGTATGCCGATTCGGATCATGCCGGTGACTATGTCGATAGAAAAAGTACATGTGGTATTTGCACTTTTGTCGGACATTGTCTCACCTCATGGTTTGCAAAGAAGCAAACGGCTTTAGCTATCTCAACTACTGAAGCCGAGTACTTCTCAACCGGAAAAGCATGTCAACAAGCTCTTTGGATGAAGCAAGCTCTCGGGGATTACGGAATTCATCTCAACCATATTGTTATATTTTACGACAACAAAGGAGCTATTGAGCTCAGCAAAAATCCCGTCCAACATGCTCGTACAAAGCATATTGAAATCCGTCATCACTTTCTTCGCGACAATGTTCAAAAAGGAAACATCTCAATTCAGAAAGTATCCTCCGAAGATAACCTTGCCGACATTCTATCCAAGCCTCTCAAACGAGAACCATTTAATCTTCTTAGACTTGGTTTGGGGTTAATGGAACCAAAAATATAGGTAAAACATAGTCTAAACCTTAGAACTAACAAAACAAAACACATTTATTTGAAACTGCTACTATTCCCACGGCACTAAACGACAACAAAGGCAAAACCAAAGTTTTGGTGCCGTCTGGTCCGTGGTGACTGCAGTTGCAAAAATGCTACCTACAAAACATCTTCTTCCTCACAACCTACTTTTCCAAAACGTGTAAACTTTAAACCTAACTCATTATTGACATTTTCTCATCCACAAATCACTGAAGATAACATAATTGTAAGTATCCTAAGTACATTTTATCTCTTAATTCTGAGTCTAGGATTCTAATTTGTGCACAAAATCATTACATGGGGTTTATGTATATTCTTGTACAAAACATGGATTCAATTGGCAAAATGCATAACTAGTCATTGAAATTAGGTACTACATTGTCACGTTGCATAAACAAATCATGTTTCCCACTAATCAAAAAATAACGACTATAAGATTTTATTCAAATAACCAAACACCCCATGTCAAATTTTTTTTAAAAGCTTCTCACTTGTAGGAAAACAATTTTTCATTATTAATACAAATAGAAACGTTAAATTTTCATCACTTGCATGCTCTTGAATACTAAAGGTATTGCATAACTAATATGCATTCCCAGGTATATTCAAATGAAGCCACATTGAATTAGGAGCGTTTGGGTTATTTCATGCCGTTTGCCAAACACCCCCACTAAAAACCATTTTATCCATAAAATGAGTCGAGATAACCGCAACTCCAAATCGTTTTCATATAGGCACACACGAACCAAAACGTTAAGTTTATTCTCATTTTTAACATGTAAAATTCTTGCTCATAGGAATAACCATGGTAGCCGCAAGATTCTATGATCACAAGGACACCCTTAACTGCATTCCCAAACATCATAAAACCAAGGGACTTTCCAAGGATCAAGTCAAAATCTTTAAGAGTCTAGAAACAAGGTACTTCCATGAGGGTAGAACCATTCACTCCTCTTTTGTCGACAATACCAATCTCCATCAAGAACTAGCTGCTATTCAATTCGATTGTCTCCTTGACATCGATGAACCTATTTGTCCTAGGTTTGTGTTAGAGTTCTATGCTAGTGTCACCGGTTTCATTGATGAAGAATATGAGTTTAGCCTTAGGTTTAGGATCAATCAAAACGACTACACCATCTCCTTATCCCAATTTGCTCAAGTGCTAGGAATTCCAAACCGAGGGACATGTGTCTACTCGGATAAGTGGTCACTCACTATCCTTGATGGAATCAATGAGCGCTCTCTTCCCTACCAAACTCCTCTAGCGGATAAGGATGTCATCCGTGAGCGCCTCTTTAACCCAAGAGCCGCTCCAACCCGAGTCACCCGAAAGGGAAAGGAGGTGAACCGAGATCCATATGGAATGGAGCTCAATGAACTTAAGCCCAAATTTAAGAAATGAGAGGAACTTCTTAGAGCCAACGTCATTAGCACCATAGGGAATAGGGACCATATCAACGCTTGCCTCTGTCACATGCTCTACAACTTGTCCACCCGTCAACCATTCAATTTAGCCTACTACATTGCTAGGAGAATGATTGACATTCCAACTCAAGGATCAGTTGCTCTTCCTTACGGATGCGTCTCACCCGTCTCTATAGAGCCTTTGCACCAATTCCACCAAGCCCAAAAGGGTTGCAGCTTGACTATGAGCTTATCCCTCACATCTTTGTTCCCTTGAGTGACGAACGAGTGGCTAAGACAAAAGGAAAAAGAGCAAAACCTCCAACTCCATCATCATCATCATCAAATAGCTCTGAGGATGGTCTTCCAAATTCTCGCCTTCCACCTCATGAGTATTATGCATCTCTTCCTGAGATTGAGAATGAATCAGCAGAGTTCAAGCAAATCAAGGGGATGTTCAAGTGCCTTGGTAGGATGATGAACAAGATTTACAAGAAGTTGGACAAGTGAGGGTCCTTTTAAGATGTGTTTGGAACAAGACATTAAATTTAATGTTTGTTACAATTTGGTAGATTTTAATTTGTAGGATGATAATATAACTCAAAACAATGATGTATGCTAACAATTTCATGCAGGGGATAGCACAAGTGTGTTATCAAATTTTACCTATTTTCACTTTAATGTGAAAATCGTTAGCCCTTGGTCAAAGTCTATGCTCCACTATGTTTGTGTATGTGTTATATACTTTTCCTAACTAGAAATAATTAGTGTCACATGTTTTGAGCAAACAGGTTTCAGAAAAGTCCCCGACCCTTAAAAATCTGTTATGTGGTGATTTCTGGTGTCCACGGATCAGACGGGGCACCAAATATTGGTACCGTCTATTGTAAAAATTGGTACCGCCGTACCTGTACATGCGGACCAGGCGGCACCCTTTTTTGGGTTCCGCCTGTTTATTTTTTTGGTGTCGTGGATCCTACAGGTAATTTTCTGAATTTTGCTTATTTCGACATTCCAAATTACCATACATTGCTTCTAAGTTAATCTTAACTAGTTATTACCTATATTAGAACTAGTATAACACACTTAGGCACATAAAATTGAAAAATTTTAAAAATCCACCCAAGGAGCCCTTTGGCATAAAGGAAGGTACCAAAAATTTGGTTCCTTGCAATCTGTGGTTAGTCTGATTGTTAGGATCTCATAATCATTAGAACACATTTATTGCAAATCTTTGTCTCTTCACTCCATCCTTCTTGTATGGATTGACTTGGGTGATATGACTAGCATTAAACCCACCTTAAAATCATTAGGAACCTCATCTCTTCTATGGTTTAACATCAAATCAAACACATTTCTCCATAATTCTTCATTTTTGTAAATTAAGAGCTTTTACCATGATCATCTTCACACCTTCTCAATTCTCACTATCTACTAGCAAAAAACTTAAGTCAAAATGACCAAATCTTCACCATCAACCAAGCCTTGCAAGAAAACCGCTAGAATAAGCGTAAGACCTTGTTGCTTTGTCAACATAAGCTCTTCTAACAAGTCATCTCCACTAACCATCTCATCTCCCATAGGAGATGACATAACCCTCACTTTGGCTACTCCTACACCACCTCCACAATCACCTGTCACTATCACTACTCCACCACCAACAAAGACTCCTAGCTCACCACCACCGGCTCCCATCCAAACATCAAAATCACCATCACCTCCAAAATCTCCGACACTTATCCCATTGGAGTTATTCTCCACACCACCAACTTCTCCAAATCCATTTTTGGAAAACTTGGAGGACTTGCCTCCTAGGCCCAATCATCCACCACCACTACCATCATTTGGTACAATTGAGAGAATAGCTCATGAGTCTCCATGACCGTCATTTGACCCAAACGCCCCGTTAGGGCCAAGACCTCTTCTTTTCCATCCCATCCACAAGGAAATCCATGGTCCTTTGTATGGGGATCAACCACTTCCTACATCAATGTCTCCTCACATAGAGGACATTGACGAATCCATGTGAGAAGATCACCCCACCAAAGAAGAGATTCAAGACGAACTCCATCACCTCCATCAATTTTCAAATATGGTGGACTCCCATCTAAGTGATGGTATGCAAATACAAAGTGCTTTGCTAGCGTCCATAATCACCACTCCAAACACCAACACCAACACCAACACCAACACCTCCATCATTCCAGCACAATAAAACCATGAACCATACTACCCTCCTAGGCATGGTTGCTCAAATTGTGAGTGAACCGCCCAAATAATCGAAAGGACCCGGGTGATGGTCCATGAGCTCCAAGAGGAAATGAGGTTCATCCTCAATTACATCCTAGAGCACCTAAATGCTCTTGCTCATCCATCACCTCAATAGGAGGGTCCTAGATTATTTCTTTTAAGCATTTTTTATTTTCTAGGATTTTTCTTGTATTTTTTTTTTATTTTCTAGGACAATTTTTTTATTGTACTAAACACTTCATTGTGTTCTCTTTTCATGATTATTAAATCATGAAAATTTTTAACAAATGAATGGTGTTTCTTATATATTGTTGTTGCTTGTTACATGGTGTTTGGAAATGCTTGTAATGATGCTTATAACTAACAATTTTTTTGTAGCTTTTTCAGAATCCATGTATCTTTCTCTTGGCACCTAATTTAGGGGGAGCATTGGTCAAGGGGGAGATAATGGCTCGGGCTCATTACACATTCCGCCTCGCATCTTCTTTTTGTTGAGACAAAAAAGGGGAGAAATATATAGAACTTGATTATATTTGACTTTCTGAAAAAGTCAACTGCATCTATGACTTTCTAAAAAAGTCAACATCATGCTTCACTGGTTATATTAGACTTTCTAAAAAAGTCAACTGCACACTTTGACTTTCTGAAAAAGTCAACATTATGCTTCAACTAGTGAAGACTTTGACTTTCTGAAAAAAGTCAACATCATGTCTAAATTAGACATACCTGCATTATCATTTTTATCTTTCAAGTTCTAAAACTAATATTTTTATAGATCTTGTACAATCTTTACATCTTTTATTAAAATAAAATTTATGTTTTGTCCTCAACAAAAAGAGGGAGATTGTTAATACAAATATCGTCATAAAACGTTATATATATTTTTGATCTTTATCCAAGTTTTGTTAACGACAAAAGTAAATTTAATTTTTATAAAGCTTAAAGCTTGTCAAGTTTAATAGATATTAAAACAAGCTTTTACAAATAATATCTTCATCACTCAAACATTTATATTGTGATTAATCATATCTTGATATGAATCTAAACCATAATGTATGATAATAGTTTTTAGTTCAAGAATGTTTTGGTTTCTTAAAAACTAAACATTACATATGTATTTACATATTTCTAAAAATAGAAAAACAGACACATGACATCATGTGGTGCATCATTGAAATCCTTAGAAGATTTCACTAGATTCTATATGTAGATTTAGACTCTACATATCTTACACAATCTTGGATAGATATGGTTGACTTTGGTAAGATTTTGAGATCTTGATGTCAGACCCCAGCGGCACCAAAAGTTAACACGGGCGGAACCCTTTTAAGGGTTCCGTGGTGCTTGCTGATGTTTTTGGCTATAAATAGCAAAGCCAAACCAAGTTTTTTTGCATCCCTTTCTATCATATTCTCATATATTCCTTCTCTCTAACATTTCTAACTCAGTTTCATATCATATTAGTGATCTCTTTTGTAGCAAAGATGATCAAGATATATTCAATCTTCAACAAGAAGTTGGAATTCTTGTTTGTTTGTTGTTGTATGATCTTGTGTTGATTCATACATCATTGTTGTACCAAACCATCATAATCTTGTGAGTGTGAGTGGTTAATATTTTAGTCCTTAAAATACATTGTGTGTGGGAGTGGTTGTACCCTTGAAAAGAACTCGACACCTAGCTTAGTGTCGGAAATAGTGTGTAAGCGAAGTGTAAAGGTTTCTCCGCCGGTGAAAGGAGCTTGTTGACTAGTGAAGTTAAACTCTCGAGTGTGAGACTCGGGGAGTGGAGTAGGACAAGGAAAAAGAGTCATTGTAGACCGAACCACTATAAACAACTTGTTGTGGTTTGATTGTTTCTTTCCTTATCTACTATTTATATATTGTTTGCATATTTCACTAACATATCTAAGATCAATATCAATTGATCTTCCAATAAGTTTCAAAACAAAGTTTTTTAATCGGTAAACTATTCAACCCCCCTTCAGTTGCATGCCTAAATCATAGATCCTGTGCTCATAAGTTGTTTCTGTTATTTTTCCTAGCTTCTCAGTATTATTTTAGACTTTTGTGGAAGTTTTCATATTTTTCCCTGCTCATTTGCCATTTTTCTGCATTTAAATTCATTTTCTAGTCATTTTTAATTAGCTTTTAATCCAAATAAATCATAAAATGTTCAGAAAAATGAAATTTCAATTTTATTAGATTTAGAAAAATCAAAAAGTCACAAAAAGTATTTTTCCATATTTTTCATAGTTTAAATAGTATTTTCTAGGAATTTAATTATTGTTAAATAGTTTTAAATTCATAATAATTAGAGAAAATGTCAAAAAAATATAATTCCAGTTTTGAAAATTCTTTTTAGTTAATTAAGATTTTTGAAAAAATAGTTTCATAATTTTTTCACATGTTTTAAAATGTTTAGTATTTTAGCTCTATTTTAAATGTTTAAAATTAGTTTTTAATTCAAAATAAATCAAGAAAAACCAAAAAAATTAGTTTTAAATTTCAAATAATTTTTAAATATAATTTTTAGCTGTAGAAAAATATTAGATCTCTTTAAGAGGTTAAAATAGATTATTTTGCTTTTAATTCACGTTTTTATAATTACGTTATTTACGTTTTTAGTTTTTAATTGCATACTTAGTCGTATTTACTAATTTGCATCATAGATTTTGTTGTTTTTATTACTTCCCTTTACTTCTTCTTTCCCCGTAGATTAGAAAACACAAAGTTCCTTATTTCCCATTCGATTCCCGAAACAAGACGTGGGTTGTTAAACTCCATTCATCCCTCATTTGGAACGATCCGGGGACTCAAACCTAATACGTTTGAGTTGCCCAAATACTACATACTCTTATAATTGGTTTCCTGATGAATCAATTTTTGGCGCCGCTGCTGGGGAGGGCATGTAGTGAGTTTCCAATTCCGTCTCGATTCGCGTGTTTTTGAAGATCCTTCCCCGAGAAGTTATCGTCTTGTTTTCTTAAATATTTCTTTTATAAAATCCCAAAAATATTTTCCTTTTCAAAATTTGTTTTCCTTTTATAAACCCAAAAATACTCTTCGTTCTCCTCTGAAATGTTTAATTCTTATCTCTTTACCCTCTAAATTGCTTAATTCTCCACAATGCTCGATTTCTCAGCCATTGATCCCCATGATCCTCGGACCATGGAGGATTTCTATCGTCCATCACTTATCGGTCGAGGAGGACCGATCGTTTCGGGAACCAAGTTTAGATTGAAAAATCGTATGGTTCGTCTTCTTCGACAGCATTGTCAATTTCATGGATATAACAACGAAAATGAAAACGAGCACTTGAACAAGTTTTTATCTATCACTCAATCCATGAAGCAACGTGGCGTTTCTCAAGATGATATCTGATTGAATCTCTTCCCCTTCTCTTTAACCCACAAAGCCGAATCTTGGTTTTATACCCTTGAAAAACATTCTATTCGTACTTGGGAAGAGATGTTTCGCAAGTTTCTTTCAAAATACTTTCCATATTCGAAAACGATGCAGCTGAGGAAAGAAATTCTTAATTTCCAGAAATTACCTAAGGAATATGTATTTGAACCTTGGGAAAGATTCAAATCATTATTACAGAAATGTCCCGATCATCGAATTTTGCTTCTTGATCAAATCCTAACCTTTTATCATGGTATCACTACGATTGATCGAGACAAAATCATGTTGGCAGCTGGCGGAAATCTCATGCGGAAGACACATCAAGAAGCGTATGATTTAATCGAGAATATGACACAACATCATTTTCAGTGGGATCTTTGGCGCTCCTTACGATTCTACTACTATGTTGAGTGATCATTATTTCAAGAAAATTTCCGTTATGAGTGCTCAAATTGACGTCTTTGGCAAGCAAGAAAGATATATCAGTCACCATTATCAACAAAGACCGAGTCATCCATCCACCTTTTACTATTCCGACTCTGACGAGAGTGATGACGATGAACCATTTGAAGAAGAGAACTTAAAGATCGATCCGCTCATTAAAAAACAATCGGATACCTTGTCAATGGGGGATAAGGAAGTCAAATGCACTCCTCTTGAGAATATTGATGACCTTGTTCCAATCCCAAGAGTATCTGAGACACCTTTCGATTCGATTTCAGAAACTTTCAAAATGACCTTCACAAATCCTTTGTTTGAATTCGATTCTGAATATACTCTAAATTTTGACAATCAAATCTTTGATGAGGAAAGTGATGAGTCCGACACGGAGACCATTATGGAAAAGGTGCAAATTCATAGCTTATAAAGTACCGCATAAATCCCACCTCCTTTTATCTCGCTTGAAGAAATTAAAGAAGTAGAGTCGTCTAATGAAAATCCTCCGGAGCCCGAGCTCAAGGATTCGTCTCTTGATTTACTTCTTGAGGAGTTCGTCGATGAACTCGCTCGGATCGATCCTCTTCCACCGGGAAGTGAGGACGATGACTCTTATTTTCAAGTCGATTTAAGAAAGATTGAAAGTTTGTTGAATGAAGATCCGTTGAATGAGCCGCCACGAAATATTAATGATAGTTATCTCGAGGAGTTCTCCGGTGAACTCTTTCATTTCATATCTCCTACAGAATATGATCGTCTCTATTTTGATCGTGAGGAAGATTTTAGTTTGGGGGAAGAGCAGCTCTCTCAAAATAGTTTCGTTATCGATGACATCACCCCACCTCTTCCTCCCGATATTTTTGTTGAAAATCACCCTACGAGCTTAAATGTTCAAAATCAGATAAAGGATTATATGAAATTTGCTTTTGAGGATGAAGAATGGATCTTAATTGTTATAAAAATCTTTATTCCATTTCTTCCATATAATGTGATTTCTCCTCTTCTTCACTCTTGCGGGAGTGAGGATACCATATTTGACCCCGATATTACCGTTTAGAGTTTTTGCTAACCGTGGGTATCTCGTCGGAATGGAACTTTCTTATGTTTCATTGTTTATCTTAACTTCTTGAACGAAAGTCCGATGGAGATTATCTTTTCCACTTGCTTCCCCAAGGACAAATGAATTCGGGGCGGGTCAAGCTAACGACTCGATAACAAAACAAGCGTTTCTATCTTCTTTCTATTTTCTTTCTAATAAGTAACATGAAGGGGTTAGCCTCTTCGATTTCTCGTGTTTGGTTGTTTGTGATGTTCTGTCTAGGATTTTCCCGATATGAAGACTCTCGTGCTTGAAGTTTGTCTTTTCTCCACTCGAGTTTCATGATCGATGCTGATGGAAATCCGATATCCAAATCTTATCGACTAACATCTATCTCTAAGCATACTTAATAAACGACTTTTAGATTTTCGTTGATAACGGCTTTTAGATTTTCGTTGATACCCTTGCCTTTAAACATTGAGGACAATGTTTCATTTTAGTCTGGGGTGGGTAATCTTCGATTTGATTTGACCGCACTTGCTTATTCTCTGCCGTGTACTCTCGCAACTCCGTTTTTCCTTAGGAAATGAAAAAATTATGCAAAAATGTGAAAATTTAAAAAAAAATTGTAAGCTTTTGCTAGTTTTATGATTGAAAAGTCTTCGCGAGTCTCTTAGAAGTTACTTTAAATATGTGTTTTCTTGAAAAAGTCTTTGCTAATTTCTTAGAAAAGAGGCTATAAAATGCGATTCTAGCTCACAAGGCCAAGAATTTGCAAGCTTCCCTAAGTGATTTTAAATATGCGAAGCTTTGAAAAGATTTTCTAGTTTCTAATAAGTGACTTTAAAAATGCGAGACTTAAGATTATTTAACAAAGCATTTGCTAAGTTAATATATGTTTTGACACCTTGTTGACTTTCCGCTGGTGAGAGTAGGAATAGAATTCTGACTTGGCCGGGCGTGTTGAGCCTTAGCTTGTTTCCTTAACCATAGATAATTTAATTATCGGCTAAGCATCTGCGGATCTCATTATTTGAGATTTTAAATTTGCGGAGATCGAGGAATGATAGAGTTACTTATGAGTTTAGATGCTAAGCGTGGAGTAAATGGTTCTCTTTAGAGCCCATCGAAGGTACTTATGGCTTTTTGTTCCCACAAGATTGTTTCACCCCATATCTGTGAATAAATAATTAGAGATGTTGAGTTTTTGGCGATAGTTAGTTCTTTATCTTCTTAAAAGAATCTTTGTTTTAAAAATTGGTTACACATCAAGGACTCATAATAAATAAAGTAATAAGTAATAAATAAAGTTATGAGCTGCGGTTCGAGATCGGACCCTTGGATCCTTATTTCGAAAGTAGGCTTTTAGGTCTTGGCTACCCTCTTACGCCAGCCATTGGACCTCTAGCTGGGATTGGGTGAGGTCTTGGTTTAATACACTGGGATCCTCATTTCATGAAGCCTGGAGTCTTGGAATTCTCCTTTGTAACGGCCCTTGGATCCTTTATTCTGAAACGTTTAAGGTCTTGGATTTACCCCCGTGAAGCTCCGTAGTTCATAGCTCATATAAGTAAAAGTATAAGTGCAAAAAAAAATGGAATGAAAAAAAAAATAAATGAGAAAGTCAAAAATATAAGTGAATAAAATTTTCTTGATGTGGACCTCATTTTTAAGACAATGGTTCTTGAGAGAATATGGATAATTAATTAGCGACTTAGCTTCATATCTTTATCGGAATAAAAATTATCGAAACGAGAAACATGAAGAAATTCATTTCTCACAAAAATAAAATAAATAGAGAAAAATAGGAAAATGGGAGCAAGAGGTAATTACACAAGTAACTTCCATGGGTAGTGTTAGCATCTAAAGTCATATTTAACAATGATTTCGATTTTACACTTAGTTTGGGGACTTGTGAAAAATCAGGGACGATGTATTCTATCTGTATGGTCACTTCGCGCTGAGTTGTGTTTCCTACTCCATGATCCTAAAATTACGTTTGAAAAATGTTAGAGTTATTGATCGACATGAAAGTTCAACAAACCATCACTCATAATCAGAATGTGCTTAATCGTAATATCTATATACGTGAATTAAAAGGTAAACGAGGCGTTTTTAGAATTGAGGGTTTCTTAATCTCTTTTGAGAAATCTTTGCTACTTGTCATAGGTTTAGTAGAAAGAGATTGAAATCCTTAGTTTTAGAAGTGTGAGTTGATTGCATTGCGTGAGGACACGACAATCTTCTAGTCTGGGGTATTTTGGTATGTGCTAAAACACATACCATTTCTTTACCAAAATAGACCCAAAATAACCAAGAAAAAGCCGTTTATGTCTAATATTTGTTGGTTTCTTGAGTTTATGCATGTGCATGTACGGATATGACAAAACAAACAAAAGAAAGCCAAAACCGAAGAAAAACCGGGCACGAGAGAAAGAATAGTGCAAAAGCCGATGATGGGGATGCTATTTATTGGATTTAGATGCTCAAAGTCATATTTTATGAAGTTCTGGATCAAGATTGGGAGTTTTCACATATTCACCTTCATTTTCCCATGTTTACACAATATACCCTTCATCTCTCATTTTAACCTAATTACCAAAACACACCCTCACCTTTCATAATTAACATTTTTGGTCCTTGAAGTTTCCTAATTTGGCAAATATGATCATTATGGATTCACGGTTAATTACTAAGTCCATTTCAAAACATAATTGATCTACACTACCCCACTAGCCCAAGACCAATTTATTACCACCCCAAGCCCAACCAAGCCCACACCCCAAAATAAAATACCCCGTATTCCCCAAACCCAAATCCCACGGTCAAAGTTTACCCTTTCCCCAAGTCAAAGAATAATAAAAAAAATCCCACCCAAAACAGAGCACACCCAAAGCAGAAATCACACCAGTGTTTACTGTTACCCTTCTTCCCCAAAAATTACCCACACTCCATCAAGTTACCCGTACTTTAAAAGTTCTAAAAGGATCATCTGACATGTCAGGAGTGCGCAACACAAGGATTGCCAAGCTGTCAAAAGGAAGCAACCCTATTGGTCCTAACACTTCACCAATTTGATCCAAGGGCTAAGGATTGATGAGATGACGAGATGGTGAATCAAAGGTGTGGATTAGACTTCTAGGAGCTTCTCAGAAGAATCTCAAGCTTCCCCATCAAGCTATAAAAGACCCTCTAATTTCACAATTGTATTCGTCCAATTTCTCATGTTTTTAGAGAGTTGTTACCAGCTTATTTACATTGTCTTTTACTGTTTTAATTAGTTAGTTTGCTTTATATTAGTGTAATTTCTCAAAGTTTGTATTGTTCAAGTTTTAATAAAAGTCAATTTTATTTTTTAAGCATTATATCCATTCTTATTGTATGATTTTGAATTCATTTAGAAGCATTGTTATTATAGTTTATAAGCTTAGATAAGCCTACTCATAGCTTATTCTGAGCTTATTACTCAATTTCATTCAGTTTTTCAAAAAGTCAAAGTTGGTCAATTTTCAAAAGTCAAAGTGGTATTTGGTTAAATCCTGTTCTAATGTGTTAGAAAATTGTGTTTAATGTTAATGAGTTAACTCTAATTCAAATCAGTAGAATTCTTCATATTTTCCAAAGGTAATTTGCATAGTTTGAAATTTGAGGAGTGTTTGGATTAATTTCATTTTCATAGTTAGAACCATTTAGATAGATTAGTTTTGAGTTAATTGAGTTTAGAGAATAGTTTTAGGTTCTTTGTGATCATAAGTTTTCAGATTTCAAATTCCTTTGAGTATTTTCTGTAAGTTTGTGTATATTTAATGAATATAATGTTTGGTACATGATAAATATATATAGGATACAATATGGGCCTAAACACATAACAGACCTAAGCCTTATACTAATCGACTAACACTCCCCCGTAGTTTGAGCGGGAGGAGACTGAACACTCAAGCTGTCACGAAACTCAGCAAACAAGACAGAAGGCAAACCCTTGGTAAAAATATCGACATCTTGAAACCGCAGAAGGAAAATCACGAGAACTTCGAACATGACCAGGTAGCAACCAAATCACGAACAAAAAGAATATCAATCTCAATGTGCTTTGTGCGCTTTGAGCGAGGATTAGAGGAAAGTATAATGCACTCACATTATCACAATAAACAATAGTAGCAGAGGACAACGGTGTATGAAGCTCACATAGTAAATTCGAAGCCAACATGTCTCGAATACACATTGGCAACACCACGATACTGACACCTCAGGCACGGAGCGAAAATCATTGGTGACGTTTAGAGGACCATGAAACTAAGTTGTTGCCAAAAAAACACAATAACCCGATGTAGACCGGCGAGTGGTAGGGCAACCATCCCAATCGACATCGAATAAGCAACCAAGGAATGGGTTGTAGAAGAAAATAACGTAAACCATAAGCCAAAGTCCCCGAACATACCGTAAAATCCGCGAGGAGCAGTAAAATGAGGCTCGCGAGGATCATGCATATATAGACAAACCTGCTGCACTGACATAAGTAATATCGGGTCTAGTGAAAGTGAGATCTTGAAGAGAACCGCAAGACTCCGATATAAGTTAGGATCAGAAACCGGATCACCATCATCACCCAACTTAGACTCAGCGTCACCAGGAGTCCGAGAAGGGTTACAACCAACCATATGTGCACGCTTCAAAATCTCCATAGCATACTTACGTTGTGACAAAAACATCCCAAAAGAGTCACGCGTAACTGACACACCCAAAAAATAATTAAGAGCACCCAAATCTGTCATAGAGAACTCCTTATGCAAAGAAGCAATAATCGACTGTAATAAACTATCAGAGGAAGTAGTAAGCACAATATTGTGGAGTTTGATAGACTCCTTGAGATCGTTTTGAGCCTCTAGGTTTAACAATAACAATGATAATAAACTTGTACACGCAGCGGAATAAAACAAATCAAAGTTATTGACACAAGGTTTTTCTTTCACCATCACCTCCAAATATTATTTGATCAGAATAATACGTGTTACCTAACTGTAACAGGGATCTAAGACACCTCAGATCTTGGAGGTTAACTAATAACCTAGGCGTTTACAATAACCTACACGCCCTAGGTTACACCCACACACACACACCTTTGACTACATTATGGAAAACATGTATATAAAACCTACACCCCATGTCCTCTTTATATACTAGAGGATTAGGGTTTACAAATCTCTACGAAGGACTAATAAATAAAACTTCTTTTGCAAGCAAGTCCTTCCATCTTTTTGTAGATTCTATCTTTGTCACATTAAGTCCCTTTGTTTCATTCTTCTATTTACTTTGTCTCATCAAATCAAGAATCCTTTATTGCTCCATAAAAAAAACTTTTAATATATATCACTGATCGCACCATAGCAATAGTACACAAACATGGCATCATAATCTTAATCAAGAGCAACACAAAACAAGTAGGAACGAATAGCATAGCAGTAGAAAGTAGCTTCGAGCAGCAGTTTATCATCACGGGCAGTACATGATCAATCATTACTTCAGATGATGCCGTGCCCGTATCACTAATAAGCAGCAGTAGAAACAAAGAACATACTAGCAGTGGTAACAAGTAAAACTAGCAGTGGAAACCGAACACTAGCAGTGGAAATGATTTAGCGTAGCGGTGGTTACTAACGTGCAGCAGTGGAAACCAATACCACTAGCAGTGGTTATGAGCGAGACAAGCAGTGGTTACAAGGAAAACGCAAATGTATAGCAGTAATAACAAGCATAACGAGCAACATCCATAACCTCGACATCAACATATAACTTTTACTACTCGAATCACATCCCTCAAAACCATCAAGAAGCCCTTACTAGTAATAATAGTAGGCATGAGCAGATTAGGGTTTTATTAAACAATACAAACAACCATGACTTGTGCTCATCCCATTATCAATCAAATCAAAACACGTTAGGGTTTGTAGATATCATTAATGCATGCTCAAAAGAAAGAAAACCCTAAAAAACATGAAAAATTCGAAAAACAATACCTTTGTCTGCAGCCATCTTCGAACCTTATAACTTACACATGAAAGCTCTGATCGACGATCCCTCAAGTGAAAAGTTAGATGGGTATATAGAGAACGTCCACCAAACTTTTCGCCACGATCCAACGGTTAACGATAAAGTTATCGTTGTTTCAAAACAGTGCTGCAGAAGCTTTTACGAAAATTTCCAAATTCAATTTTTTTTTATCTTTCGCCATTCTTCGACCAATAAAACCTTGCGAATCCCTAGGTAATGAGCTCCCCAAGCTCTGATACCACTTGATGGATCTAAACACACACCTTGTGTTAGTGATACTTTGAGTTATATTAATAAGAACGCGGAATATACTTAGTAATACTCAGAATATGGATTGTATGATGTAATGTAAGTGAGAACAGTATAACACAAAGCTTCAATATTATTAAGAATAATACGAGTGATCTTGATTATCACTAGGGCTACACCTTGAAGCTCTCTAGGGTTTAATACGTACCTAAAACAATGACCTAGGACCTCCATTTATAGCACAAGGAGTCTTTTAAAAGATAAGTATAATGCTATCTATAGAGAATATACACAAAATCTTTTCTATACTTATCTATACACGAATACATAACAATTATCCTAATAGCAGTGGTAATAATATGTACTAGCAGTGGTAATGTGTTTCCACTACTAGTGCATTCTTCAGCAGTGTCTTCCACAAGCATATCAGTGGTAACTGTTAACATTATTCCCAACAAATATCATCCACATATAGTAGCAGAAAAGGAGTATCATCACCCTGTCATTAAATAAATAAAGAAGAATCACACTGACTCGAAGTAAACCCAACAGTAAGAATATAAGCAGCAAACCGTTGAAACCATGCCCGAGGCGCCTGCTTAAGACCATAAAGAGAATGATGTAATAAACAAACATAATTCGGATGCTCCGGATCCCGAAAACCAGGTGGCTGATGCATATAAACCATTTCAGCCAAATCACCATGCAAAACTAAGAACCGTCCGAATGGTACCCGGCTTAACAACCGGACTAAATGTCTCATCAACATCGACTCCCTCCACCTGTGTGCTACCATTGGCAACAAGACGTGCCTTGTACCGACTAAGAGTGCCATAAGCCAAATACTTATGCCGAAATAACCACATACACCTAACAATATTGACACCCGCAGGACGAGGTACTTCATATAAGGATTTCGAATAAAATACTAGTCAACAAATAAAGTGTTTAGGGAATCTTGAATGATATTGAATGAAAACAAAGTGAATTAATGATTCGAATAATATACTGGTCGGCACAAACTTGTAGATGGTGGTCGAATATTTTAAGGTTTAAGTAATCGAATGTTTTAAGGGTTTTAGGAATCGTGAAATAGGAAGGTCGACAACACACTTGGTCGACAAACAATCAAACATACCTCGACAACACACAAGGTCGAGAAACAATAATACTAAACGAAAAAATTGCGGAAGCAGAGAGTGGATCGGTTAGGGTTGATACCATGTAAGTTTGTGTATATTGAATGAATATAATGTTTGGTACAGGATAAATATATATAGGATACAATATGGGCCTAAACACATAACAAGCCTAAGCCTTATACTAATCGACTAAAATTTTCTACTTAAGTTCCATTAACTGTCAAAGCTCAATTTATGTCCAAAGTGAATTTTCTCAATTTTTCACAATCAATTTTCATCATTTTCAGTTGCCAATAAAATTGGTAAAAATCAAAAATAGCATTTTCATAAGGTGTTTTCACTTGCCTCAAAAGAAAAAAAAATCAAAAAAATAGTTTATGTAGTCTGCTATAGCTTGGAAGTTGGTTGGTTGGAAGATCAGTGCCTTGCCCCACATTGATTGGTTTGTCCATTCAAGCTTTCTTTGCAATTATTTTATTGCTTATTCTGTAGTAGTAAAGGTTTGATTCATTAAGTATCTATAGTTAATAGTTTGCCTATGAATTGTTTTCCCTTTTTAGTAGATCTTAGAGCTTATTTGTTCCCCTTTTAAGATTGTTAGTTCTTTGAGCACTACTTGATGTTGCAGTAGACTTGTAGGAATTTCTAGGACTTGATCTTTACTAGCCATTTAAGAATAACTTAGGAGTAGTTTAAGTTTGTTTTTAGTAAATTAGCTTATTCCAGTTGTAGTTGCTTATCTTATTTGGTGCTTATTAGTTGTTTGGTTTTTGAATCAGTTCTATTCTTGTCCCAAATCCTTTTTATTTTTGATTTTTAATTTTATTAGATTTAGTCCTTATTAGCTGAAATTCTGGATATAAGCACTTGGGTTGGTGGTTGTTAACTAGGTAATTTTAGCTTATTTTTAGGATTTTTCTAAACAGCTATTTAAGTTCTTAAAGTAGGTAAGTCAGGGCCGTTTGGAATTTAGAATCAGAATATGTTTGTGTGCTTATTTGCTTAAAGCTTGAGCTTATTTGATCCATATTAGTTGCATTAGCTCTATTTTAAATGTTTAAAATTAGTTTTTAATTCAAAATAAATCAAGAAAAACCAAAAAAAATAGTTTTAAATTTCAAATAATTTTTAAATATCATTTTTAGCTGTAGAAAAATATTAGATCACTTTTAGAGGTTAAAATAGATTATTTTGCTTTTAATTCACGTTTTTATAATTACGTTATTTACGTTTTTAGTTTTTAATTGCATACTTAGTCGTGTTTACTAATTTGCATCATAGATTTAGTTGTTTTTATTGCTTCCCTTTTCTTTTCCTTGCCCCGTAGATTAGAAAACACAAAATTCCTTATTTTCCATTCGAATCCTGAAACAAGACGTGAGTTGTTAAACTCCATTCATCCCTCGTTTGGAACGATCCGGGAACTCAAACCTAATACGTTTAAGTTGCCCAAATACTACACACTCTTATAATTGGTTTCCCGACGAATGAGTTCTATTTGCCTAAAGGATTTCTCATGCGTGTCATATGTTTTGAAATCTATCCCACACATGCAACTAGGTAGTTCTACTATAACCATCTCACAATCTTGTTCGGGTTTAGGTTCCATGTTCTTAAAAACTAGGTCTTTTTTATCATGGTGCCTAAGATCATTCAACTGATGGTTTATGATTAGAAGGCTTTTCTCAAAAAAATTCCAGAGGGTCTCACTAAAAGGAGTTGATTCTAACAATGACCGTTGAATAGAAGCCACACAAGCACAAAATTTATCAAATCCATCCAACCTTACACCCGTCGCCTTTTGGATATCTCTAAGTTCACTCACAAATTTATTAGAACAATAAAAAGCAATCCAATCTGTGAAATTCAATTGTTCCTCATTTGTTAATGATTCAAATGCAACTTCACTTGCCATAGCGACAAATGAAAATGATTTTACGAACACAAACACAAAGAAGGGGGATAGACTAAAAGAAAGCTAAAAAATGAGAAAAAATTCTTACTTAATAGGTATCAAGCAAGGGAACCTAAACGAGATAAAAATCTAACTAGCTATTCTATTCCTCGGCAGCGGCGCCAAAAACTTGATACGCGTACAACGCGCGTTCGGAGTCAAAGGAAACTTCCTTTTCTTCGAGCAAGTTTTTCAACCACTTAGGGTAAGCCTCGGGGATTGGTATCGTTCTCTAGGGGAATAGGAATGCTAGTAAGAAATTACTACCCTAAGGTTGGGGTTGAGGAAGATTATTTTTTATCTTTTTTATATTTTCTTACAAAATTGAAAGGTACGATCTCAGGGTATTGGATTTGGGGGGTGGTACTTCTACCGATATCTCTAATATTATCTAATCTAATTAACTAAGCTAAGGGGTAGTCTATGTCTATTTGATGTGTCCTCGTATGATGATTAAAAATGTGATTACCTAGATGCTAATACTCTCTAGTTATCTTTTATTGGTGGTTGAATTGTCACGTCCTTATTCTTAACGCGTTGTGTCTTCTAAGGTCGTAGGGTATGCTTTTCTCCCTAACTCTTTGAGAATACCTTAAGGTTATTGCCTACAAAATCTCTAGGATTTATAAACTAACTCTAAGGTTATCTTTGGATTTTTAGCCTACAATTACTCTAGGTGATCATAAACTAAGGTTCACAAAGATTACTCAAGCATTAAAAACACAACGATGGCCTATTGCAATCCTAAGCCAATTACAATTAAGATAAGATACAACCAATCAATATTCAATAACTAGGTTTCATAGATCTAAGCAAACACACAAGTAAATTAGCCGGGCATGGTAAACATGCAAGCATACACACATACAATCGAAGACATAATGAAATAAATGAAGTAAATAACTTATCTTGATGTAAAATAGGGTATGAGAACCCTAAAATACTGCCCAAACCGGACATAAGTCGTTTTAGGTTTTTACTCCACAAATCTCCCTCTTCTAAAAGTCTAAAAATCGAATTCTATATATAGAGTTACAACTGTGAAGGCGTCACCTTTTAACTGTGACGCCGTCAGATCTGCCATTATTAGTGTTTCGTCTTGAGCAAGTTAACTTGCGACGGCGTCACGTTGTGGTTGTGACGCCGTCAGCTTCAACTTCTGACATCGTCTGAATCTGGATCTAGGTTATCTGGGGAGGAAAATCTTCGTGACGCCCTACTCTTCAAAGCCTGATGCCGTCAGCTTCAAAATAGCAAATTCGCTAATGAGCCTTCACAATTCCAATCACCTAAAGAGTGACGGCGTCGCCCTCTGTTTGTGACGCCGTCGGGTGCATTTCCAGCAGCTTGAGTGTCTTGGTCTTGACTTTAGCCATTTTCTTCACATATTCACGCCTTTTCGTCCAAATAAGCATCATTTCAGCATTTTGCCTTCAAGAGACCTAAAATGTGAAAAGGAATGAAATTAAGCAGTAACGAATATAAAAGTGGGCGATTAAGGGCTTAAATGACCCCTCAAAAGTGTGCCTTTTAAATCCTTATCACTAGTCATATAACTCCTATCCATGAGACACTTTATTAAGACTAAAGTCCCACTCGTACATGTCATAAAAAAATTTAAATTTGGCACTAAAATTGCCCTAACAAATATTTCCCATAGCTTATTACACAAATGAACTAGGACAAGACAAATATTCAAGGATAAGCATAGTTTCAAAGTTCCCGTTTTATTCTCCTCCCTACACTTAAAAGCGAACATTGTCCCAAATGTTCCCCGAAAGTATCAAAGTTATGATAAAGGAAGGTAAGTAAAAGAGAAAGAAACTAGTACTCCCCTGATTAGCTCGGTAGGATCCGTTTGAAGTAGTGGTTAAATTCTTTTCCAAGAAGAATGTATGCATGATAAGCTCCATCCAATTTGTGTTTCTTCTTCTTGCCAAATATAACCTGCACACTTTAAGAAAATAGACAAAACCTTTGCGTAAAATCGGCGGTAAAACTATATATGACTCAACTACACTAGGATATACTGCCTGTGAAATGGATGTTTACAGATTTTCGGAAAATTAAGACTGAGAATTTCCAAAATTTATAAATAGCACGAGAAAACGAGAAAAATTTATAAGTTTGTTTACGCTCCACGACGTCGTCGATTCTAATCTGGCCCGTCAGTTGTCCTGACAGAAACGGTGCAAGCGCGTGAAAAAATTCTGGAAAAATTACATCTTTAGAATTCGGAAAAATTCATGCAAAACATCCATTATGACTCGATACAAGCATTTGACTCTAATAAACACACATATATATCAATTTCAATCATTGTAATTCTCATGTTCACGTTCTTTTAAAAACGTGTATAATCTTCCCTACACTTATCTTATTGTAAAATACCTTTATATGTAATTAACAACAACGAGAAAGATATATGACACACAAACAAGCAAACAATTAAGCATGGGTTGCCTCCCACGAAGCGCTTTTCTTTATTTATGAGTCTTGTAGCTAGACTCGAAGTCGTGCTCCTACATGACTTCATTGCCGTCACCTTCTTCCAAAACAATATCTTCATCATTGATTAGTTCGTTATTGTCCAAATGATAATGTTTCACACGTTGTCCATTCACGGTAAATTCTCTTTCATCATTGTCGAACAATACTATGGATCCATTGCTCATTTTCCTCTTTACTGAAAAGGGCCCATACCATCTTGATTTGAGTTTTCCCGAAAATATTCTCAACCTTGAATTGTACAAGAGCACCTTATCTCCTTCCACAAACTCTTTATGATTCTTTTTTCGTTGATCATGCCATCTTTTTGCTCTTTCTTTATATGTGATTGACGACTCATAGGCTTCAAGTCTTAGTTCATCCAGCTCTTGAAGCTGTAAGAACCTATTTGACCTTGCCTCAGAATAATCCATATTACAAGCCTTAAGTGCCCATTATGCCTTTTTATCAAGATCAATAGGGAGATGACATGCTTTCCCGTACAATGAGCGAAAAGGGGTTGTTCGGATGGGCGTTTTATAAGCCATTCTGAATGCCCAGAGTGCCTCATCTAGTTTGAATGCCCAATCTTTCCTAATCTGGTGACCATTTTTTGAAGTATTCGCTTTAATGCTCTATTTGTGTTCTCTACTTGCCCATTATTTTGGGGGTGATATGCCGTAGAGAACCTGTACGGAACACCATACGAAAAAATGGGTTCCTCTATCACTAATCAATGCCTTGGGAATCCCAAATCATGCGAAAAGCTTCTTAAGAAAATGAATGACTACCCTTGCATCATTAGTCCTAAGGGATTTTGCCTCCACCCATTTGGACACATAATCAATGGCAACTAGAATGTATTCATTTCCTCCGGATGATGGGAAAGGTCCCATGAAATCGATACCCCAAACATCGAATATTTCGCAGACTTGGATATAGTTTTGAGGCGCTTCATCCCTTCTCGAGATGTTTCCTGATCGTTGGCATGCATCGCACGTTTGAACTAGTCTCTTTACGTCGCGTAAAATAGTAGGCCAGTAGAATCCGGCGTCGAAAACTTTTCGTTTCGTGACATTTATATCGTGATTCCCCCCAGATGATCCTGCGTGACACTCTCTCATAATCCGATCAATCTCCCTTCCAGCAACACAACGTCGAACGATCTGATCGGGGCATATACGGAATAGGAAGGGTAATAGTATTTTAGCGCGGTGAAGAATTTCTTTTTATCTTTCCTAGTCATGTAATTTGGTAAGACCCTACTGGATAGATAGTTAGCATAATCCACATACCATGGCTCAATATCCTTAATGGCCATCAGCCGTTCCTCAGGAAAAGAGTCACGAATCTCGTCATGGTCTAATTCCTCTAAGTCTGGGTTTTCCAATCGCGATAGATGATCAGCAGCAAGATTTTTAGCCCCCTTTTTTATCTCAAATCTCAATGTCGAATTCTTGAAGCAATAGAATCCACCTAATAAGTCGAGGTTTTGCATCTTGTTTGGAGAACAAATATCGTAAGGCCGAATGATCGGAGAAGACGACAGTTTTGGAAATGACGAGATATTGCCTGAACTTATCGAAGGAAAAAACTACAGCTAGAAGCTCTTTTCGGTGGTTGTGTAATTCTCTTGCGCCACATTCATGGTTTTGCTAGCATAGTAAATTGGTTGAAAATGCTTTTCTTTTCTTTGGCCCAACACGGTGCCTACAACATAATCACTAGCATCGTACATGATTTCGAATGGTTGGGACCAATCAGGAGTAACCATTATAGGAGCTTGGGTAAGATCCTTCTTTAGGCGATTGAATGCTTCCGTATATTCTTCCAAAAAGTCGAAAGGAGCGTCCTTGACAAGAAGTTGTGTCATTGGTCGGGCAATTTTTGAGAAGTCCTTAATAAACCTCCTATAAAAGCCTGCATGACCAAGAAAGCTTCGAATGGCCTTAACAGTAGTAGGATATGGTAGTTTAGATATCGCTTAAATTTTCCCCCTATCGACCTTGATCCCATTCCCGGAGACTTTATGTCCCAAGACAATTCCTTCTCTTACCATGAAATGGCATTTTTCCCAATTTAGGACTAAGTTGGTTTCTTCACACCGCTTTAGCATCTTCCTAAGGTTGGATAAGCAAAGGTTGATGGAATTTCCAAACTCCGAAAAGTCATCCATGAAGACTTCCATGCTATCTTTAATCAATTCATGGAATATGGCATCACACATAGTTAAAAGGTAGCGGGGGTGTTGCATAATCCGAAGGGCATTCGCTTGTATGCAAAAGTCCCGTAGGGGCATGTGAAAGTAGTTTTTTCTTGATCTTCCGGAGCAATGGGGATTTGGAAGTATCCTGAGAAACTGTCAAGAAAACAGTAGTACTCATGCCCGGCTAACCTTTCGAGCATTTGATCGATGAATGGTAAAGGGAATTGATCTTTTCGTGTGGCATCATTCAATTTTCTATATTCGATACAAATACGCCAGCCAGTGACCGTTCTTTGAGGCACTAAATTGCCTTTCTCATTCTTCACATGATCCTTCCTCCCTTTTTGGGACTACTTGGGCGGTGACCCGGTACTGTCATGAAATGGGATAAATTAAGCCAGCATCGAGAAGTTTGACGACCTCCTTCTTCACCACCTCTTTGATATTGGGGTTAACTCTTCTTTGAGGTTGAACGGTGGGTTTGTAATCCTCCTCCATAAGAATTTTATGAGTGCAAAAATTAGAGTCAATTCCTTTAATGTCAGCAACACTCCATGCGATCACTCCCTTGTACTCTCTTAGAAATTCTTAGAGCTTCCCTTTTTGTTCAACGGTTAGCGATGAGCTTATGATAACAGGGAGTTGATCCGCTCCCTAAAGGAAGGAATATTCTAAATGGCTTGGGAGATCTTTTAATTCTAAGGTAGGAGGTTCCTTGATTGATGGTTTTAGCTTATTTCCGGCTTTTGAAGGTCAAAAGGTTCAATTTCTGCCCTTCATGGGTAAAAGGAAACGGCTCCAACCATCTCAGTCTCTTTATCATCGTACATCATTCTTTTATCGTCATTAATGAATCCGTTTATCAGATATTCATTAATACAGCTATCTATTTCATCATCAAACTCATCAACTTCTTCAACAAAATATATGCGATGATCGTAGGAGGAAGGACGACTTATAGAATCCTTGATGTCAAAGGTTAAGCTCTCAGACCCCACTCATAAAGTGAGCTTGCCATCATGAACATCGATGATGGCGCGAGCTGTAGTCAAGAATGGTCTTCCAAGGATTATCAGAACTGAGTTATCTTCCTCCATTTCTAAAATCATGAAATCAACTGGAAACTTGAACTCCCCTACCCTTACTAAAACATTTTCACAAACTCCAATGGGATATTGATTGATCGATTAGCTAGCTGAATACTCATTCTGGTTGGTTTCCATACGAATATCCGAGTTTGAGAAATAAGGAATGAGACATTCAGTTAATAATTGCCCCAAGATCTGCCAAGGTGTTTTTCATAGAAAGTGCCCCTATAGAGCAAGGAATGGTGAAACTACCCGGATCTTCTTTCTTCTTGGGTAGGCTTTTTTGGACGATGGCTGAACATTCTTCTCTTAATGATATCAACCCTTCAAGCTTCTTCCGATTCGAGAGCAATCTTTTGAAATATGTGCTATGTTTAGGGATATGATAAAATACATCGAAAAGTGGTATGTTAACGATGACCCTCTTTAAGTAAGACAACAACCTCTCATCGTATTCTTCAGCCTTTTGATTCTTTAAATGCAAGGGATAAGGAATCCGTGTGAGAGTCAAATGTTGGATGGGTGTTGGTGCTTGCGGAGGAGGGTCGTGAGAGGTAGGAGGGGGTTCAGGTGCTCCCTCCTTGTCCAATTCAGGCTCCTTGGTAGTGGGATCTTGAACCGGGTATGGTGGATCCTTGGTGGTGGTTCCAGATTGAGTAGTAATAGCACAAGTTGGATCGTGCTTGATTGGACCAGCTTCACGTATTCCTTTATGGAGTTCGTGACGGTTTTCTAATTCAGCTTGATGCTCTTGAATGAATCCTTCAAGGCCCTTTAAAAGCATCCCCTTTCCATGGCGAATTGCTCGAGTTCTTCTTCAAAGGCATCACGGATGGTGTATCTCTTCCCCCTCATGTTTCCATTTTAGATTTCCCCAAAGAGTGTAATCATTATTCTGATAAAATACAAGGAGGGAAGGGTCATCATAGATTTCATGGCTAGAAAGGAGAGCTTGCCCATGGTGTGTTTCGTTACACTCATCGCTCTCGTGTGACCCTCCACAGATGTCGCATATAAGGTATGTGTTAAACAACCTCTTAGGCTCTTGCGACTTTGTGAGGTATGCGAGCTTCTCTTGTGCCCTCTTCATCCGATCGTCGAGAGATAATGGGCTATTATTCGAGGCAACAAAGATACTCATTACAGTCAGTGGCTCGTTCCAAGTATTGTCTTGGTCTTGGACATACTCCTCAATGCAATCCCATCCTTCTTCTGCACTGAGATTGGAAATTTTTCGGCCACTCGAGAAGTCAATCCCTTTTTGATCATTGCGGGAGACATTGTCGTAAAATTTTTGGACAAACAACCAAAGGTTGATACGATGGTGTAGGGCTTGTTGAATGAGATCTTTAAAACGAGTCCAGGAGTTAACGATAGATTCTCCATCTGTTTGACGGAAGTGAAGGATTTCGCTCCTGATGGCTGCAGTTCTCCCAGGAGGAAAGAACTTTTTGGTGAACTTGGTAGTTAGTTATTCCCAACTGAAGATGGACCTTGGAGGTAGCTTATCGAGCCACTCTTTGGCCTTTCCTTGAAGAGAAAATGGGAAAAACCGGAGTCTAGATGTCTTTTTGGATGCTCCGTCAGCATAGATAGTATCCACAATTTTTAAATTGACACACATTCTTGATAAGCTAAATGTCGGTGGCATGCAACACCTCATTGATCTGTTCGGAAGGGTAGATGATGGCGCTGGTAAATCCAGATGAGGTGGGAGAGGAGTAATCTCGAAGGACTTTTGCCTTTGGTTCATTGATGGGTTCATTAGCAGGAGTAGCGGGGATTTCCTCGCTATGTTGGCTCAGATTATCATTGTTGATAGTCTCAGGAGACTTAGGGGAATGTGTGAACTCTTCGTCAGTCACGACTTCATCAAAATCGATGGTGGTGCCTTGTGGTCCCGACTCATGGAGAGCTCTTCTTCGCTTATATAGCTCTTTATCGGGTTCAAAGGGCGCAAGAAGGGTTTTGGTGGAACTACGGGTCCTAACCTGTCTAAGGGAGTTGGGGGGAAATGGTTGGTGTGGTGGCAGGTTATCACCTTCCATGATGAAAAGTGATGAGATTTACGAACAAAGTCACGAAGAAGGGGGTAGACTACAAGGAAGCTAAAAATGAGAAACAATCTTACTTGATAGGAATCAAGCAAGGGAACCTAAATGAGATAGAAATATGATTTAAGAAAACCAATTATAGTATTGGGTAACTCAAACGTATTAGGTTTGAATCCTCGGATATCGTTCCTAGCGAAGGATGAATGAAATTTTAAACTCATGTCGCGTAATTCGGGATTTGAATAGTTAAAAGAGATTTTGATGATTTCTAAACTACAGGGCAAGGAATTCTAATAAAAGGGAATAAAATCTACTAAACCTATGGTGCAAAAAAGAAATTACAATTAAGTACGCAAATTCTAACTAAAAACGCAAATTACGAAAAATCTAAAACGGATACTAAAATGCAATTTCAACTAATTTAACACCTAAAAATGAACTAAAAAATTTTTACCGCAAAAAATGTGATTTAAGAATTATTTAAAATTTAAAACTAATTTGTTTTGGTTTTTCTTGATTTTATTTGAATTAAAAACTATTTTTTTTAAAATTGAATTAAAAAGCTAGAAAATATGAAATTTACAAGAAAATTACCAAACTATTTTTCAAAAATCTAAATAAACTAAAAATGATTTTTAAAATTGAAATTGTAGTTTTCTGACTTTCTCTCTATTTATTATGATTTTAAAACTAATTAAATCTAATTAAATGTCTAGAAAATACTATTTTAACTAGGAAAAATACTTTTTATGACTTTTTGATTTTTCTAAACCTAAGAAAATTGAATTTTTATTTTTGTGACCATTTTCTGATTTATTTGAATTAAAAGCTATTTAAAAACACTTAAAACTGAATTTTAATCTAGAAAAATAGCAAATGGACTTGTAAAATTATGAAAATTTTCAGAAACGTTCTAAATTATATGGATAATTTATGAAAAATATCAAAAACAACTAGAGACAAAAGGTTAAACTATTTGTTATACAACAGATTTGAAAAGTTAATAGGAAATGAGCCAAAATGCACTAATAAGCTACTAGAAGCTACCAACAGCTAAACTAAGCTTAAACTAACTAAAATAAACCTAATGCAACTGGCTATGATCAAATAAGCACAGATGTTAAGCAAATAAGCACAATCCAAATCCTAACAGCCAAACATCACAACAGCCCTGATTACCCAACTTGCAGCTGACCCACAGGATTGTATACAAGAGCTTATTGAAAAGTTCAAATTGAAAACTCAAGATGATCTGGTAAAGAGCTTATATACCAAATTTTAGCTTATTAGGAGTTGTTTTGAACTTTTTAGAATCTTGAGAAGAAACTGATTTGAGCTCAGTGTATGCTGAGATGCTTGTGCACAAGGCATTTATGAGAAAACAGCCCCACTTGAAACTCAATTTAAATTGATTTATAAAAATCCTAAAATTAATCTAAAAATATCTTGATGAACACCACCAATCAGAGATTCAAAATCCAAAATTACAACTGTATTAGACTTAAAATGAGGATTTTAAAAATCTAAAAGTAACAGCAATTAGAAACTAAGATGGATATTTTGACTTTTTTGAAAAACTTTGTAAGTTGACTTATGTGAACTTTGATCCTTCAAAACAAAATATAATTGATGTTTTATGATGAAATACGACCTATTTATGCTATCTAATCAAGTTATTAACCTAAGTGCAAGCTTAAGCTTCCCCTAAACTAACTGATATGACAGATATATGAGATCAAAGATGATTTTGACTATGGAATAAATACAGATGCAATTTTATGACCTAAATGACCTAAATATACCTATATGTGACTGTATCAACTATAACTAACCACTATACTTACTTCTAACTCAGAACAAACCACTGATCCAAACACTATGTCTAAAACTGTTTTGAAAATTTGATTACCAATACACCAATCTAAGCTACCAACATCACTACAGATTCTAATGACTAAATTAGATCTAATTGGTGAGATTATGACAACAATTTCACTCTCAAAACACGAACTCAGAAATATGACAGATCACTACAGAAACATATGCAGATATGAGAAATAAATAAGATAATGATCTAATCTATCACAATAAGCTAACAATAGATCCAAATAAGCAAAACTAACAATAAGAAGCTAATTATATCAGATCTACAGCTATGAAACAGTAAATGCAATTTTGAACAAAAAAAATGAATACAACTCACTTTGGATCTCAGCTAAACAGAGATCAACCAATTAAATGGCAGCTACAAGCTCTCTATCTTATTAATAAGCTAGAGTAAAGTCCCTCTGGCCAATCCATTTAAACCACTTCCTTAGCTTTCCACTTTGCATAGGTTTTTATGATTTTTGATTGATTTTGAGTGATTTGTGTGTAAAACTGTTTTTGAAACTGAAATAAGCTTATAATAAGCTATATTAAGCTTATCTAAGCTCAAACTAATAGAAACTAGAGCTTGTTGAAGCTCAGAAACAAATTTAACATTATATTTTTATTTTTCAAATGTTTTTCATATTTTTTTTGTGATTTTTGAATTGAAACATAAACAAGTTAAATTAAGGTGTACTAAGGTGAAATAACTGAAATGTAAGCTTATTAGGAGATTTATAATGATCAAAACAGTAAACTAAAGCTTATGAAGATTTGCATAAGAAATTTTTTTCATTAATTGGAAAACTGATTACAAACTAAAACACTGAAATACAATATTACTTAAAAACTCAAAAACATATTAAAAACAGAAATACACACTAAATTACACCTACAAATTCTACATACAAGATGTGTGAAATGAGGGCCTCTTTATAGCCGAATTTGAGCCTTGAAAGCTTCAGGAAAGAGCAAATATGTGCTTTTTTGATTGAATATCAACCCTTGATCAGTTCCCATCAATCAATCAATCAATCAATCTCAACCCTTGATTCCCCTCGATGACATCTCATTGACCAATCAGGGCTCACCTTGGCACACGGATTGCCAAGGTAGCATTCCACAAGTCAACAATTGTCAGAAGAAAGTAAAATATTACCCTTAATTGCTGCTAATTGGTACGAGGTAAAGTTAGGGTTCATAGGGGATTGGGGGTAATTTTGGCGCGTTTGGGAAATGGGTAATATTTTAATGTTGTTTGACTCGTTTGACCAAGGGTAAATGATGGGGTTCAATGGTTATTTAGCAGGTTCGTTTTTTAGGTGAAAGGTCCAAATGGTTTATTTGTGTTGACTGGTCAGGATTGTTTGTGAAAGGGGTAAAGGTTTTTGAACCTTGGGCTTTATTAAAGGTTTTAATAAATGAAATATTTATTTTCTAAAGGGTAGAAAATGTAAATTGGGGAAAGTGAAAGGGTAAATTTTGGGAAATTAGGTACAAGGGTATATTTTGAAATTGTGGGAAAGATGAAGGACCAATGTTCATATTTTGAAATTTTAAGGGTAGATTTTGCCAATTTTGAAAACTTGAGGGACTGAAACTGTAATTTCTTCAAAGTTGATACAAAACTTCAAAAATCATCCTTTGAGCATCCAAATCTTCAAATTCACTCAATTTTGCTTTCCCCGCTTCAGCTTTTTGCACTCTCTTCTTTCTCGTGCTCGGTTTTTGTCTGATTTGTCTTCCTTTTGTGTCTTTTGTCATATTCGTACCTGCACATGCATAAACTCAAGAAACACGCAAATATTAGGCATTAACGGCTCTTTTCTGGTTATTTTGGGCCTGTTTTGGTAAAGAAAAGGTATGTGTTTTTGCACATACCAAAATGTAACTAGCTATTATATTCCCCGGCAGCGGCGCTAAAAACTTGATGCGTGTACGAAGCGCTTTCGGGGTCAAAGGAACTTCTTTTTCGTCGAGCAAGTTTTCAACACCCTAGGCAGTGAACCTAATAGTTTATGTGTGGTCTTATGATCAGTATTATTGGTTCATTATTAGAGCAATTGCAATGGTAGTTTTACCAAATACTTTCTAAAAGGTCATTCAAATGACTTTTGCCAATGGAGTGGAAGACTATTAGTAACAATGGCTTGACATCCACCAAGCTTTTGTACAAAAGCTTTTTATCAAATCATTTTCATTTTACCCCTTGTTTCAATGCAAGTCACAGTTTTTATATTGCATAAAAGGCTTTTGGATGACTTTTTACTATTGAAGTGATCTATATGAACAAGCTTTGTGATAACGGTAATTTATTGTTTTGATGATTTGGCAAAAAGAAAAAGTCGTTAACAACTTGTGCATTGTGGATGCCTTTAGTTAAAAGGAACCGCCTAACGCGTGGTTGAGGGAATTATAAATCATTTAAAATAGTTCATTATTGGACTTGACACATGATACTAATTGTATTTCTTTTTTTATGATTTTAGAGGCAATATGTTTGCGTCTATCTGCAACTAGTAATCTGGCCCGTCTACTAGTATCTGCGACTAGTAATCTCATCGTAGTGCCAACAACCCGTCCTAGATGGGATGTGATGGAGGACACTAAAGCTCTCTGCATCATCTGCGACATGTTTGGACTCCCTAATAAAGATTTTGTGGAAGTACCATCGCCAATGTGTATGATTAAAACTATTCCTCTATGTACGTGTGTGTGTATATATATATATATATATATATATATATATATATATATATATATATATAGGTTTAGGTTATTCTAAAAAGTGTCTTATAATAAAAAGTGTAAAAAGTGTGCGATTCAATAACTTTAATTATAACTCGAAGAATATATATATATATATATATATATATATATATATATATATATATATATATATATATTTTAAAGCCAATGGGCGCATGACTTATAATTATTTTTTTGTTGTTTTTGTTAACTGAAATACATTTTTTAGAATTGTCAAACAATATTATAAAAATTATATATAAACTGGAAATGACATTATGAAAAAGACATAAATCAACCTCCTTCCAGCTATGATTTAATGCTTGAAAATGGTGTTTTGAAAAAAATTAAGTTAATATAAATAAGTTATAAACATACCAACTTATTTATTATTGCATTAAGAATGAAAAGAAGTAAATGTTCTTCGAATATGAGAAAATAAAAGTTAAAAAGTTATCCGCAAAAACAAAGTATATGGTTTAAATTAAATTCAAATACGAATAATATTTTTTTTGTATCGCATTGTCTCATCGTCTCCATTACAACACTCCTATGCTTGGTATTAGACTGTTGTTGTGCGCACTCTTCTTAAAAGTTATTACATATCTCTGTATACATTGTATCTCATGTCGTTAAATTCCTTTTACCTTTCAAAGAATTTGGATACTTGTAATGTGGAGACCGACACTGAGATGCATGAACCAGGAGTTCAAGTATTTTTCTTAGCTGCAATACCAACAACAAAATTAACCCAACTTATACTCTTTACTTCACTTTTCTAAACATGAAATATTATAAAAAGTAACATTAGGTAGTATATGTCTACAACAGGTTGTTGGCGAGCTTCTTAATTTTATGCATCACGTTTAGCAATTGAGTTGTATGACGTGTAAACTTTTGATATATAGTGGTTAACAACTAACTTAAATTTAACTTTTTTTCCCATTAGATCGTAAACTTCAAAATCATCAATAGCATTTTCATAAAAGAAGCGTCAATAACTTATCTCAACGGGAGTTTAGCGTTTTGTGTTGATAGTGATTTGTAATAGTATGGAATATTAAGATAATGATAATCGGCTGTAACAAAATAGGCTACATGGGATAGTGTTGGGTGTGCTTCCACTATTAGAGTTATGATAATCAAATAAAACTTGTAATAGCATGTCATTTTTTGAGTCAAGCTTGTGACTTTAAGGCATAACCTCTAACTTGATAAGCTAGTAAGCCATAAAATATATGGTTAGTGCAAACACCCATTTGGCTCCTATTTTACTTTAAAATACCCAGCCAATTAAATTACCCCCAAACATGATTATTTAATATGTAGCACTGCATATATAAATCCTTTTGTGAACACATGGAAAACTTATTATTTCATTGGTAGCTTTAAACAAACTTTTGTTGACTAACTTTTCTCCTGGAAATTCAAAAAACGCTTCATTAAAGTTAAGGTAGTTAACGTACTTGTATCAACAGATGAGCCTTTACGATCTGAGAATCAGTGCATCCTGAAAATCAACATGAGATAATTTAGTTGGGGACACAATAAATAAAATTGAGACAACCTTGCCAAATTTCAAAGGAGTTTGTAAACGGTTTGAGGCAACATTAACATGCTCTTGGCAAAAAAAAGTAGGATGTTTGTTTTGAACTATTAATATGATATAATGCTATTAACTCATTTGACTGATCTAGCCAATGACCTATCGAAACTCATCTATATTTTAGCGAAAAGGTGTGAATCATGCATACCCATTAAGATAAAAACAAATATCACTTAAAGTGTTATATTTATTATTTTACATGTGTGCAATTGTGATTTCACCCTCATTACAGTAAAGTCATAAAATTATGATACAATTCGATTTGAACTCCGATATAGTCATGATAAGGAACCACTAATAATATAACAGATGAATAAAGTAACCACCTACAAAGTAAAAATCTGTATTGAAGTGTAAGAGCACTTGTGTGCTTTGTGAGTTGTGACCAAGAAGTTGGGTAAGTTCAAGAAATATGAAAGTGCAGAATTTAAAAGCAACAACCAAACAATCCCAAAATCTTGTCTAGCAAGTGCTATCGTAATGCTAACAATATTTTATTCAAATATGATGAATAGTGGGTGTGAATAAACTACTGATTTAAGTAGCTTGGTTAATACAAAAAAGGTGATTGAGCAGCATTTAAGTTTTTTTTTTCGCCCCTAAATATACAGATTCAGATGTATTAAAAATGTTGAAAGTAGACAGTATAATCATTGTAGCACAAGAATGTAGCAGATCACATGCTTTAGGCCTTTGTAGCTTGTGAATGCTAAAAGTATAACCACTGGGCTTCTTTGCACATACGTTTATTTAATGACTATATTAACCTTGTTGAGAACTATTAGATATCAATGAACTTCATTTTCTACTAATGTTTCACCACTTATAATATCTGCACGTTTTATTTCTATAGCGAGTCGTGTGAGTTTGGGCTAGACTGACTTGTTGTTGAAGTTATTGATCTTTGTACTTTTTTGTTATCGAGATAAGTAAATTTGATTTGAAGTGTTGCGTTTATGTTTCATGATTTTTAGCCTTACTTAGGGATTTTTAAAGTTTTATCACCATTAAAACGGTTATGGATGTATTTGTCAGTTGTTTTGGAAACGTGTTACTCTTGTTTATGAGCATAACAGATGTGATAGTTCATGAAGACAATGTATATACATGTTTAGAAATCCCTTATGTCATATTAAGCTAGTGTGTATCTTCATGTACGACATGATCATCACATGTTCTGTCAATAGGCTACTTAGCAAAGCAGTCCGCGTTTTCTGTATTTGCCACGCATATGTTAAACCAAAAGGAATTAGTCAAACTTACCAATTAATCCATGCCACTTGATGTTAGTGCTAACTATTAATTCTTATGGCACTATGCTATAATCTGCAAATACTGCTGATAGCAGAGTTTTTGATCTTGAAATGCAAATAAAACAATTAAAATGATGTTGTTAGGAGAGTAGAGGTCAACCACATACATTAGGGAAGTAGTGAATACAGAGTTGCATTGATTGGATACCTTAGGAATGTGGAATAGACGCCACAATCAGATTTGCTCATGCCACAATCACTTAGATAATATTCATGCGCATCGGCTATTAATTTATCATGGACGTACATATGCTGGAAGCTTTACAAAGACTTCGATAAGCTTCTCCCCCTCTGGCTTTTGAATAAAAAGCCATTGTGCATCATCAAATCTTGGCAACAGTATGTCTTTCAACCACTTCAACAAATGAAGTCTTTGTTGATCCAACAATAGATCCACTCTTTTGCAAACTACAAAAAAAATTGATCATATCATATATTAGTACTTTTTTATACTACACAAAGTATAATACGTATACGCATGCTGCATTAAACAAAATTGTTAACGGGTCAAAACGGGTTTATTAGGACTTAGGCCGACTTCTTTGCCCTTTATTACCTAAAGTTGTACACAAAGATAAAGTTTAAATTAAATTTAGAAGGTTTCATGTACTTAGGAGGTACTTGCGTGTTTATTTTGAAGTGCTAAATAAATAGTTCTATCCAAAAGCAATCCCAAGCAGAAAACCACTTAAATAAGCAATCCCAAACACCCTCTTAAACATCATTTTAGAATTTGACCCGTTATAGCTAGAACTATAAATCAAATCGACACATATACCTATAGGTGGTTCCAAAATTCCACCTCTTATTCTTGTCCTTTGATAATCATAGTGTGGATTATACAAATGTGTACTGATTCAGGCGCAATCTGCTGAGTATAGTAAGATGGTGAAGATAAAAAATATAAGTAGGGGCGTACACAATAGTTCACATACCACTACAGTGTCTCCTTTCTTTGGAATTGGGCCATTTCTTGCTCGCAAGTCCTGCATTTATTGAGTTTTTATTTAAAAGCTATAGTTGGAGCTTAAATGTGTCAAGTAGCTGGCTTCAAATACTATGAAATAACATGTACTTACTTTTACACCTTCAGGCATCATTTAATCGGTTCCACTTGCATATGTCTTGGCTCAAAAGGATATAGCTCAATAACGTTGAATGCATGTACCACAACGTTCATTCAGGATGAATCCCCCTTCCCTTGGGATGTGAGAAGTCTCGCGATAGATTATATGTCTGATATATGTTAGCTCAGGATGCATACTTTTTCATATTGTCTGCATGCTTAGTGGATTGTAGTTTATATCAAAATCACCCATTTTAACCCATAATCCAAATCAGTCGTTGCTAATAAATTTTAAACCCGGAAGTAGTACAAATGAAAAATAATAGTTTTGCTGTGCAAGGGGTTGCTTCACAGGAAATTAATAAATTCACTTTATTAGGGTTCCCTTGGGACGTGAGAAGTCTCACGATAGATTATATGTCTGATATATGTTAGCTCAGGATGCATACTTTTTCATATTGTCTGCATGCTTAGTGGATTGTAGTTTATATCAAAATCACCCATTTTAACCCATAATCCAAATCAGTCGTTGCTAATAAATTTTAAACCCGGAAGTAGTACAAATGAAAAATAATAGTTTTGCTGTGCAAGGTGTTGCTTCACAGGAAATTAATAAATTCACTTTATTAGGGATATTCTATCTTAATATCATCATAGCAAGTCTTCTTAGAAATCTAGCTCTCAGTAAATCGATTAAACACAAGAACAAAGCCCAGCATATCTTACTCTTATTGAAATTATTCTATATGCTTGACAAGAACATATAACTAATTTATACTGGCAACACTTTAGAATGCAGGGATACAACTGTAAGCATAATAAAAATGCCATGCATTATGGGTAAAATATTTATGTTTCTACTTGTATAACACAATAAATAGATGGTAAACTCACCTCATGAATAATCTTCCATCTTCAGGAAATTAAAGTAGCTTCGAGGCCGTAGTAAGCATGATGAAAGCAGATCTTTTTAGGATCACAAAAGGTACACACAATAACGTAAAACAAAATTTTCCTTTACTTCGTGATTCAGTCTGAGTTATAGTGCTTGGTATCTAAATGTGGCCAAATGGGTGTCTAACATGCCATCAAAGAAGTTCAAAGGGTTAACAAAAAATCATATAAAGCGACCTCTTTTCACCATTAGGGTTTTCGGAAAAGAGGCGAACCATATCCCTTCGCTTTGAAGCCATTCAAATCTAAATCGAGTAGTTAGCTTCCTTCTAAAATTAAATCCGAAGTATCATCAGCCGTGAGCTTCAATGGGAAAAGAGCAGCCGATTCTTAAGGTGGATAGTTGCGAGAGCCGCCAGGTAACACGGGGAACTCCTTAATGGTTTTTCCAGTAGCTGGTTCAAAGGTGATGGCACGATTGTTAGCAAAGAGGAAAATGTTTCCATTAGGAAGTAGGAAAAGGAACGGGTACAAGCGGTTGTTCTCGTGGTCTTCCGGTCCTAAAGCAGTTCGGTTGTTGGTTGCATGAATGGAAGATTAAATTTCTGGGGTTTAAATTCCATTTGTGGTGGTACGATTTCGTAGATGTAGGAATCCCGCCTCCCAACACGATCGAACTTCCGTCTGCCAAGACCTAGTTAGATGAGTACCTGTAGTGCATTTTATTTCAGTACATGATATTATTTTAAACATGATATTAATTATTGTATTAGTACATGATATTATTGTATTACAACAAAGAATGAATGCATTAACAACGAAAAAAAATAAATGTAAATGTTCATCCGATATAAAAGAATAAAAGTTAATAAATTATCCGCAAGAATAAAGGATATGTTGTAAATAATTTATAAACATACCAGTATATGTTGTAATTATATCTTACTCAACCTTTGTTTTTATAAATATTAAATATCGTTTGGTCAGTAAACATAGTGCTAAACTGTTATTTTACCGTATAGGTATAGCTGTAATAGATAAAGAAAATTATAATGTTTATGGTCTGCTCATGTATAAATGTAGTAACATGATCACACTAAATAAAACCATCAGGCAAATAACAAATTTAAAAATACGTAGGAAAAAATAAAGTTTAAAAATACCTCGAACCATTCTACAGGTTCCCGACTCAAGCTAGATGATTGAACGTCATCAAAGCTAGATATTCGACTCAAGCTAGATGATTGAACATCATCAAAGCCTTCATGCTTCTTAACCATCCATCTCCCTTGATATACTCATGTTACCTGCGATTTCTCCTAGTGTTCTGTTGACTTTACCGTCTCTCAACGCCATCATTATCTACTTAGCGTGTCGATAAACTCTTCCTATGTGACTGGATTCTGACTATTTAGAGAAAGAATGGGCGTTGTTACTTTGTAACTTCGTGGTATATATTAAGAGAAATTCCACTTCAAATACGCACATCAAAGAAAACTACGGTATGTGACGTTTCCATTGCCCATCGACCAAGAAATGAGCGTGCCTTGATACCTCTTTTCGATTGTGGTGCTTTTCGAGCTCAACAACATTCTGACCAACCAAAATGTAATATAACTCGAAGTTAGGAAAGAGAATCATCAAGAAAACTTTATTCTGATCTTCAAATAATAAGGAATGTAATTCCGTGATTCACTGAATGCTAAGACCCAAGAAAAAAGGATTATAGAATGTGAGACTACATACCTCAACATTTCTCTGACGTAAGTCTAGCAGTAGGAGATTATATATAATTACCATCATAATCAATATCCGTCAACTTATGATGACGCCTTTTCTTCTGCGAGTATTTATAAACTTGTTAGTTAGTACTATCAAGAAAAACATGTGTAAGGTGTAGGGTTGTGATAGCCTGTATTCAAATACATTGACTTTATCACACAAAGTTCATGACAAAGAAGACAAGTATTTGCAACAAAAAACATACCTTGCTTAATCCTACGCTTCAAGTCTCTATCACATGTCGCTACCATATAGCACTTGTGCTGTTTCGAATAAGAACTTATAAGGCTTAATAGAATTTAAACACTGATCTCGACAATTTATCACATCGTTCATGGTTTTCAACAGTTATTTGAAGGTACTTAAGCATTACCTGAGTAACTCTTTCAACAATACAGATCATTATAGGAGATTGTGAAGAAAAAGAATATTAGGGTTTTTGAGATAAACTATATTATTATTGAACCACAGATTTTTTTTCGTATACTTATCTTAAAACACATACTAACTTTAAAACACATACTAATCTTAAAATCAAGAAATTTTTACTTTTTGGCTACTAACTTGGGAGAAGAAGACTCCCATTAGAGCAAAAGTAATCGTAAATCATTTAAACCATGAGAAACCTGAAATTTATCCCAGTGTTGGCATTAAATTGACTAATAGTCAAACATTTACTTTTCAAATAAAATTACGGTGGTAAGTAGCTTATATATCAACACTAAAATCAAGAAGTCTTGTTTACTTTGATCTTGCTTGTCAACATAAATGTGAACAAATATATCGGATCATGATTACCTCTCCAATATGACTGTCATTACTAAAGCCATTAGTTCCATGTCTTGGTTGATTGTTCATCCACTTCTCCTAGATGTCTTGGTTGATTAGTTCCAGTTTACTTTGAGCCTTACTGCCTAGATTTTTCAGTTCGTAAAGCTTTCACGCAATCGTTCCACTTCATATTAAGATTTTGATAAATAATCAAAACACTTTCTTTGAGCTAATAGATGTGTGTCAAACTATATGCTGAACTCAATTGAAGGATCAGATAAATAGACATCAGTGTCAATAAAACCTAATGATTAGCTTACTAACCTCACCAAAACCTAAGAGATGGTGGGAGTGCCAACCATGCATAGCTCGAGCTGCAACATCCCTGCGTGTCCTACCAGATCCTGTTGGGGTCTAATGGCCGTTTGTCTACAGAAGCCATACATAAAATCATATTATACATTGAAGATAAAAAAAATAAAAAAATAATATCTATTGTAGTCTCTTCATATACATAAACAAAAATGATTCATAATATAAATCTGTAAATCATTAAAAAGGATAAACAACAACAACATAGATAGGAAGTTCTACAAAACCAAAAGTACATGAACATATTAGGGTTTTCAGAAAAAGAGAGAAATTGTTCGACATTAGGGTTTTGATAAAAATGAGTGAATATACTTAAGATAACAATGATTCCATACCAAACTTATCATAATCTTATTTTAATACAGATTCCTAAATATTTTATTAAATTCGAAATTTATAAAGCTAATTATATATTATAGAATGCAACATCATTATCAAAATAACTTGTAGCCTAAGTGGTAAACACACAAGTTATTAATGCTACTCTTAAAAACAACCCAAGTTCAAATCTCACCATTGACATTTTTTATAAAAACGAATTTTGCAAAAAAAATTTTAAAAATTTATATAAATTATGCATTAAAACCGAAAATAATATGTGGATTAATAAATTGCTTAGTTGGACCAATAATGCTTATGTGGCATGAAAAATGATTATGTGGCATTGAGGTGACATTGAGTTGGCATTGAGGTGACATTAAGTCCAAATGCCTCATGTTATATAATATATATATATATATATATATATATATATATATATATATATATATATATATATATATATATAGGTGTCGTTGTTTTTTGAGAGCTTTTACCTCTTCATCGCAAACCATGTCTGAGAAGAAGAGGTACATTTAAACTCTTCATCTGCAAGAAGAATACCGTTTGTTTTTTGTGCTATTGAAGTACTTCTTTCATTTTTCCTCTTATGTCTGCATTGGTGTAGAGGAAAGAAGTGGAAAAAGACCTAAATTATGTGATAGGTGAAGAGGAAAGAAGTGATTCTAACCTCTTATGTCCTAAAAAAACAAACGGTCTTCAAGCCTAACGTCTGCGCGCTACTGAGACAAAAGAGGAAAGAAGAGCTTTGAAAAACAAACGAAGCCTATATATATATATATATATATATATATATATATATATATATATATATTAATTGAACCATTGGATATCTTAGGGTTAATGTGAGAGATATCTTAAAGTTATAAAAGTAGGAACTAATTTGAACCATTAGATCATTATATTGAGATTAGATGGTATTAATTATTTATGAGTGGCATTTGTGTAATTAACATTAATTGTAAGGGCTTTATTTTTTTGTTTCTTCTACGTTTACCATTAGCACTTTTTTTCTACCATTATTTTTTTTTTCTACGTGTACAATTATGGTACATTTGCCATGTGATATATTTGTATCAATTATTCACAAATCAAGAACTACATAAATTATTGATACAAAAACTTATACATTTAACAGATATTTAACATGATGAGACGCTACATAATTAATAACATTACCACATTAATTTTATAAAAGCTTATACAAAACTTAAAAGATCAGATATATATTTTCAATTGAAAAAAAAATACAAATAAAAACCCTTCTACATATAATACCCCGATTATACACAACTTTTATGACATTGATTCATCACCTGCTGGAACACAACCACGAGAATGTATCACCTGCTACAAAACTCAAAATCTACAACCGAAACCGTACACAACCACAATTGTATCACCTGCTAAGACGGAACCCGTACACAACCACGAGAATGTATCACCTGCTACAAAACTCATAATCTACAACCGAACCTGTACACAACCACGATTGTATCACCTGCTACCACCAAACCTGTACACAACCACGAGAATGTATCACCTCCTACAACCGAACCCGTACGCAACCTACAACCGAACCCGTGCACAACCACGATTGTATCACCTGCTACAAAACTAAAAATCTACAACTGAACCCCTACACAACCACAATTATATCACCTGCTACGAAACTTAAAATCTACAACCGAACCCGTACACAACCATGATTGTATCACATGCTACAGCCGAACCCGTACACAACCACGAGAATGTATCACCTGCTACAAATCAACCTATACTGATCCAAAATAGAGATACACAAAATCTACAACCGACCCAGATTGAAACTGAACACAGATTGAAAACCATTCGACCATGGTTTTGTGATATCAAACTCTAAAACCATTCAACCAGATATGTACTTTAAATGAAAAAAAAATGAAATTGGTCCATCAAGTATACTTCAATCGAAATAACCAGATTTGTATAAATAAAACCCTTTAAACGAAATAAGATCTGTCAACAAACCATCTCCTACTCTATCCATTAGTTTTTGTACTTTTCCTCAACAAGAATCCTGCTACATCAAATTAGATCGCCAAGAGAGGAAACCACAAAGAATCACAGATACACTAACTGTCACCAAAAAATAATCGATACACTAAATGACATACTAACCCCGTCACCAGAAAATGACCTTCACCCAAAAAACTAACCCCATCACTGGAAATTAATGCGATACAATAACTGACTTGAGTCCCAAAACAAGTGGCGACAGTTAAGGTTTCAACCACAAAAACCTTGATCAAAACTATATCCCGCGAATGAGTCGCGCACCAGATTCACACAGGTAACCGCGAATAAACTGATTCATTTAGCACGGATTCTTACCTCTAACACGGATTCATTTGGATGGTGGCGTTGGTTTTTGTGTATTAATGCTGGTAGGAATGAAATGAAGAATCCATAGTGGAGATAGATGAGAAAAGAAAAACCATAGTGGTAGAAAATGACAGATCCGTGAAAGAGGGTTTTTGGGGATTAAGTTTTTGTATTAAAGAAATAGAAGGATGTGTGACTGCGTGGTATATTTGTGGTGAAGAGAGAGAGGTTAGGTTTAAATGGAGATAGATAAAATACCCTAATTACCCTTATCATTTTATTAGTAATTTTAGTTTATAATAAATGATATTTTCCACTTGTCAATGATTTATTGGGTTCTCACTTTTAGAACTTTAAAAAAGTTCTTACTTGAACAAGATTCTATATATATATATATATACATACATATATATATATATATATATATATATATATATATATATATATATATATATATATATATATATATATATATATATATATATATATATATATATATATATATATATATATATATACTAGTTATAATAATTCTGCATACGGAGTTTTGACAAAAAAATTATTTTGTATTAATACTGAATATTGTGTCATTAAAGGTAATTGCATATAATTATATAGTTATAAATTTCGTGAACGCACGAAGTTTACACATAAATCAAATTTATTTTAACATTTTAATTCAAGTATATAAACATATAATAATTTGCCTATAAAAATTGTGATATAAGTACAACTAATACTTATACGAAGTTTTTCATTATGCATTAATATCCATTATAATTTGGAAACATATTTGTAAAAATTTCTGTTAAGTAACTCAAGATTTAATTTTATTTAGCTAACAAAGATGTTGATTTTGTTATTTAAATTTCACTACTGATATTATGTTGGACACATGATGCAAGTTTAATAGCAAATAATGAGCGTTGATAAAGTTAAACTATACTCCTTAAAGTTTTTTAAAAACCTTTTTCTAGATATCCTTATATATATAAATGAGAATTACATGAGTCATTGTTATAAGTACAATCGCGTATATTTATTGTTATATTAAAGTAACCCGTGCTTACAATTTGATAATTATATTCCCGTTTTGCTAATTTAGCCATATTTAAAATGTAAACTCGTGTCCACATATGTTAAATATTTAAAAATGAAATAAATGAGTTTTTATTGAACATATATAGTAAAATAATTGATACTTATAAGATATATACAAATTTATACGTTGTTATTTTAAAACAACATATACATTGTATTTTTTTAAGATATAAAATATAAAAGGTATAAAGTATAAGGGTGTATTTGTTTATAATCCAAAGTTATTAAAAAATATGGAGACTTATAATATTACACTTAACTCTATATAATTTTCAAAAATTCAACCACTAAAGTTTTATTAATTACCTCCTCCTTTTTTAAGTTTTTGTTTTCATAAATTTGACACATATATTTTTATGCATTTTTTTTATCAATCAAATTTCTCCACCAAATTAATTAAAGTTTGACCAAAATCAATTTAATTTTGACTTTTATTAACCAATCACATCACACGATTTTGCTTATGTGGCAAAATCGAGCCCTCCTATTGGCCCAATTGTTTTTTCAATAAGAATGAATTGACAAAATCACTACGAAATGATGTAATTCCTTTATTATATAAAGATATATATATATATATATATATATATATATATATATATATATATATATATTTACTATCTAAAATGGAAAAGCGATCAAAGTGGAAAAGTGAAAACTTGAATATTGAATATTGAAAGTCAAATGAGAGAGAAATGCATAGTGTAGTTAATACTCTTATTAAAACACCCACTACTTAAAAATACAATAATTTATTCACATTGTACAACCAATTAAAAGCACATCTACCAAATTAAAACAACAAATTAAAACACCCCTTACTAAAAAGTACAATAAAATTTTCATAATGTACAATATAAAGAAGCTACAACATAATCCAAAATATAAAATAATTAAACACACTAATTAATGATATTTTTAAAACATCCTAAAATGAAAAGTACATGTTATTATACACATTATACAAATTAATAAAAACACACAAAACTTCATACAAACTAACAAGTTGATGTTACATATAGTTTTGAAAATCGGACCGACCGGACCAACGTGTTCAACCGGGAACCGGTGTCGCCACCGGTTTTTGGCTAACCAATTAAAGCCGCCGAAAACAAACCGAGAGTACCCGATGAAACCGATACAAATGTTGAAGACATATATTTCAAATGGAAACTATTAATACATATCGAAAACCGGGTTGACTCGGGACGCTTCAAACCCGGCGGTTAACCCGATTTAATTTGACTTGTTTTCGACCCAACCTGTCGGGTTGACTCGGTTTAAATCGACTTCTTTTTGACGGAGCAGTTCAACCGTTGAACCACCGGGTCGATCCGGATTCAAATTTGACAAAACTATATGAGAAATGATGAATTAGTTGTGGAACCCGTGAAAGGTTGAGACATAAAAACGAAAAATAAATGTTTGTATTCGCATTTCTTTGTTTATGTACACTAACTATTTATGTACTACAGGTCTTTAGGGATACAAAAAAAAATGTTGTTAATTGCTCCTTCCAACAAAAAATAGCGTTATTATTATGTTAATATTAATTGATTAATGCAACTTACAAAAATGCTATCAAAAAAGACAATCTCAAATACAAAACAACGCTATCAGAAAAACAATATAATCATTCAAAATAGATTCCTTAACACTTAAAATCCTGATTCATGAAACAAAATTAATCACCGCTAAAATTTTGTCGAAACTAGATACCGCTGCCGCTAGGCGCGGGTACTCGTCTATATATATATATATAGTTATCGGTGTATTGTATGTTGCTGTGAGTTGAAGTTGATTTTATGCTTGGTGTATTTGGATGCATTGAAAAAGGAAACCTGTTAGAATTGAATCAAATCTTTTAAATGACTAGACGAGTACCCGCGTCTAGCGGCAGCGATGTCTAGTTTTCCAAAAGTTCCGATGACCCATAAGTTTCTTTCAACAAACTGTATTTGTAGCATTAGAAAAAAGCAACGGTATTATGTAGTTGATCTAAGTGTGTAAGTATATTTTCTAATAGGATTGTTTTAAGTTATTAAGATTTTTAGTAATAATAGATTCAAGCATTACAAAAAGCAACGGTATTATGTAGTTGGCAATATTATATTGTAGTTTAGAGGTATAGCCAACATGTGTGACCGCTTTTTCTTGTTTTGTCGATTTAGGCAGCCGATAACTATTTTTTTTTACATGTGTAACGTTTATCATTTGGTGTGTGGCTTTTAAAATTGTAACTTTGCAAATTGGATATCACCATATAAGATTATTTTGTACTATCAATTTATATAGATATTTATGCATTGTTCAAAGCTATTTGTTTGAGGTACAAATAATTATCAAAAATAACAATACTATTTAATTTTTGTGATTTTAATAAACTTACATAACATTATTGATACACTGGACAAAGGCTATACAATATATATTAACTTTTAAACGACGATTCATATATGCTAGTCCCTTAAATGGTGCAAGAGCAACATTTTTAAAATAACATTATACAAATGACAAATTACATGTGTCAAAGCAAAATAAACCAAAACTACAATTACTTGGTCTCTCCTTTCAAAAAATTGTCACGGGTTCCACAACTACTTCATAATTTCTCATATAATTTTGTCAAATTTGAAACCCGATTTCACCCGGGTGGTTCAACTGGTTGAACCGTTCGATAAAAAAAAGGTCGATTTAAACCGAGTCAAACCGATAGGTTGGGTCGAAAAATGTCAAATTAAACGTTGACCCGGGTTTGAAGCGTCCCCGGGTCAACCCGCAGATCGGTTTCAACAGTCAACCCGGTATCGGTTTCAACGGGTCAACCGGTGCTCGGTTTCAATTGGTTGTTTTTAATTTGGTAGATGTGTTTTTAATTGGGTGTACAATGTGAATAAATTATTGTACTTTTAAGTAATGGGGTGTTTTAATAAGAGTATTAATTATATTATTTATTTCTCTCTCCATTGACCATGTTTTTAACATTCAACTTTCAACATTTTTCACTTTTTTCACTTTAACCATTTTTCCATTTTATATAGTATAGATATAGATATGAGATAATTGAACAAATACTGATCATATGACCAAACATAAATGATATGCTAATATATCAACGCACCATCAAAAAGATCACGGATTTCAGATGTGCGGCGGCCTTCAAGCTTTAAGCTAAAATAGCGACAAGATGTTACTGCCATAGGACCAACAGATCTGGAAGCAATGAATTTAGCAATCGAGCAAGCCATCGATCTCCTATCAAAGGAAGACAAACTTTCAAAGAAAAGAGCGTTTAATAAATAGTACAAAAAAAGGGACTTTCAAGATTTACACAAACTTCATTTGACAGAAGAAGATCAAGGTTATTATAGAAACTATTATGATGATATTTACTAATTCTTTGAATGATACTTACTAGTAATTATTATTTCATATATATTGGTTTCTAAAGGCTTGTACATGTAACTTAACAGAAATATCTTGCTTTTATTTTGGAAATGATTTTTTATACATTTGCCTTTAACAAAAATGTCGTCTAAAGTTTCAAATAAAAATAATTCTTTGTATCATTGTATTTATTGTATGTATGCTCTAATAATAGTGGTGCGTATTAGGGTGTCGGTTTAAAATTCATTTCCTGGAGTGTAAGTAATTTTATAGAAGATATCTATAGAAATCTATCTAATATAATAAACAAGAGTTTTGTACTACTTAATAATGCACCCATTGCAATTAATTGTCTGATGTGTCTTTGTTGTGATTGGGTCATAAAAACGGAATGTACAACATCTTACAAACACAGAACTTTCAATACAATACTCTTTCAAAAACACACCCGAAGTCAAAGCTCGGTTACAACTACATTTAATTTTCTTATATTCAAAACAACATCCTAAAATATCACACGGTTACCTGTTTCTGTTATTCATTCCTATTGCTAGCAACTCTTCGAAATTGGTAATAATGTTAGTGCTAGAGATATTTTATTTTGGGTTAAGATCTTCGTATGCTAAATCTCTAAAATTTGTAAGTTTTATTTTTATAAAACTATCAATCACAAGTTTCAATATGTTATTTTTTGTATATGTATATTGTTTAATTGAAAGTTTATTTATTTATTTTTTTATGTTTTTTTTATTATTTTTTTTAAAGATCTATAGTATACAATCGATTAGCAATTTTGGATGATCTGATTACTAGATCTTAAACATAAAAATATAATTTGGGGGAAACTATTTTTTACGGATGATGATAACATATTTCAATGAATTTTCAAAAATATAATTCACCCATTAATGTCAATTCATTCAAAATAATATCCAAAAATAATCTACAATTTGACTATATATCTTTCATTCAACCATTGACAACAACCCTAATGATTGACTAATTGGGGATTTTACTAATTGGTAAGGTTTTTTTATTCAATTATAATATCGCGTTTTCGGTTGTTTGTTTGAATCTATTTTTATACAGGATTGTTCATGTTCAAGTTTGTATTGATTGACTATTTGCTCAAATTGGTTTATGGGTTACAAGAACTGAAAAAGGTTTGATGTTGTAGGAGTTTATTCATTCACATTTTTTTGTTCCTTTTTGTTTCAGGATATGATATGATGATATGGAAAGGAGATTAAACATCTATCATGTCGCTCACGTAAATTAACAAGCTTTAAAGTTAAGTTAAAGTTAAAGATAAAGTGTTAAATGTTTCTAATGGAAGATTTTATATGTAACAGTGTTTATTAGTTCATATGTGTTGTCTTTGGAATAGTATTGGATGTTGAACTCAATTTGAAGAAAAGTTATAAGATCAAACAACCGGTGAGTAAAATATTCTATCTTTTTTCATCTTCATTTGAAGCAAGTTTTTGTATTTCCCCTTAAGTTGTTTGATTTTAACTAAGATAATTTCTTTTGGGGTTCTTTACTTCTTTTATTAGTTGATTCTAAGGAGGTTACTTTATTTTGCAAATAATTTGGTATTTGCACATGAACTATTCGATGAAATGCTACAATAATTGATTTATATATTGGAAGTAACATGTTAATGTGTGCTTCATTGTAAAATGTGATATGTAAGTAGCATTCTCAAATAATCTCAAGAAGCCACACGAATATAGCTTCCCAAAAGTAGGTTTAATAATCTCATAAGCATAAGCCCTTTGGCTTTACCCAAACACTCATTATAACTTATAGATTTACCAAGATGCAGCAAGCCCTTTGGCTTTACCCAAACACCCCTCATCTACTTAAGAATAAGTAGTTAAGCCGATAAATATAGACTATTTATACGGATATGATCAAAATAGTATTTTACAGCTACGATTATAACTATAGGTTGGTGATGACCACATGTACAAATTAATCCCCGTTATAATTTTGGCAACTTTTTGGTTCAATTTTGGTTTAATGGCAAACATTTTTTTGTCTAGATATATGAAAGGAAATAAACATTGGTTATTCGTATCGATAATGCGCTTTTGGCAATTTTTTACCCTGTTGACCTCCTTAAGCACTTTGACCACCTGTTCTATGTTAGATGTGTTTTAAATTTAACCAATTATAGAAAAGAAAAGAACCAAAGTTGACCCATTTACAAATATATGGGTCAAAAGTTTCACCATTAGGCCTTATAGGTACAGTGTTAGAATTGTATATGATGAACCCATTTGTAAATATATGGTTCTTAGTTTCACCACTAGGCCTCCGTCTGTAACATGATTTCTCTATAGATTTCTTGGATTAATGTATGGACGGATCTTTTTTTTTTTTTTTTTTTTTTTCTGGGTGTATGAGGACATCTCTTTTCAAAGCTAATATATTATTTATTCCATGCAGGTTCATATTGAACATATCATGTGCCGGAATCTTTGAGTCTTCATCTTACTGTGGTAAAAGGCGTGGCTGGGCATACACGAATATAGGTATGTTTATAAGTGATAACGTAAGAAATTATTCCTTGATATTCTTTTCAGAAGTATTATACCTATCTAATTTGTACAGTTTTTAATAAGCAATCACCAAACGGGTTGTATTTGTATTAAGTTTTCCGTTTCTGTAACTGCCACTCATTTATAATGCAATGATTTGTTTCTAGCTATTATAGTTTAGCAGTTGAGTTACGAAGGTCTACTAATATATTTATATGCATGGAACACTTTCCAAGTCTATGCGCAAGGGCAGTGAAGGACACGCGTAATATCCCGGCTGTACCCTACATGGATAAAGGGACGCATAGCACCGAACAGCAGCAGTTCAAATGGCACTTTTAGTGACGAGTTTGTTCCTGAAGAAATTTCTTTTCTTGGCATATGTAGTGAAGAACTACTTGCAAGAGGTTGTGTGCTCCTTAAACGCACACGTAAAGGTTCCATCTGATATATCAATCACAACTTATTTGAATTAATGTATTAAATGCTGTAATTTTCAGAATGGTTTTTAATTATTACAGGTCATCTTCACCGAAAAATAGTTTCTGATATATCAACAAAATGGATCAGGTTAGTTCTTTCCAACTTATGATGGTACTTAATTACTTATTATATCACTGTGTAAGTTACGGGTTCATAACTTGATTTTAATCAAAGGTGTCAACTTCAACTTATGAGATCTGTATATGTGATGGTAAACTTGGATCCAACCATTTGCACAGGTTAAAAAAAAATAAGTCAAACATTGGATGCTATGATTACCAAAAGAAAAAAAGTTCGAACAATTTCTTCCTTAACATTATTATTTTATCGTGAACATGTTTCCTTTCTATAGTTCTTTTCTAACGTTTCTAACGTTGTGTTTACATTGCCAAGAAAAAATATTGGACGACAAATAGTAGTTGTAAATATTTATGTTTCTAGAAACAAAGTTTAAAAAAAAATTCAAAAACAATAAACAAAATATGGGTAACCTATCTGACTTTTAAATAAAACCATGAGGCGTGTGGTTACCCGCCACTGAGAGTTAAATCTTAAAACCTTAATTTGATGTTTGTAACAACTTAAGAGAAACAACTCTGATTTTAGTGAGTTGGAGTTTTCAAACACATAAAACACTACTTCTGTCTTAAAATTAGGTTGTTTCAATCTTTTTTTAAAATGGAGCCAAAAATTACAAAATAAATTAGTGAACAACAATCATGATGTATTTACCAACATTAGTACCTTTTTAATCACTGAAAACTTTAACTATAATACCTTAAAAATGTGTATATAAATCAGATGATCCTGAAGATGAAGAGCAGACATGTCGATGGGACCATTACAAAAAAGAAGAGTAAGTTTGTTAATCACACACTCACTGCCAATGGTTTGGTGGGCCTTTTGGTGATTTTTAAAAGGTTTAAAGCATTAAACTAAAGTCATATTCTTATTCTATTGATACTAACTTTGTCTCTTTTTAACATATATTGTGTTGGAATTAATTGAAAGATATGTCACCTTGGCCGGGTCGCCACCTTGTGGAAGGTGGTCATGATCAGTGTTACTTTGTGCTAAAAATCATGGATCGTGGCGTTGTTGAGTTTGAATGCAAAAATCAAATGGAGTATGATACTTGGACTTGAGGTGTGTGTAGGTTGCTTGCGGTTGCTACAAATAGAAACAATAAGATTTGAATCTTGGTTAGCATTTTTTGGGTTTGAATTAGCTATCGTTATATTTGTATATCTTTTGGCTTAGTATGGTATGATCATTGTGGTTTATTTTTTTAAACAGTTTTAGTTTTTGCGACGTTGGTGTTATTGCTGCTTTTGTAAATTTACGTTTGTATATTACTTATCGAATGGATACTTGGTGTTTAACTTTCTAACTAAACCAAGTTAAAAGGCTTACAAATGAATGGAGAGTCGGGTAATAATGTAATACTATCTTATTTCCAACGGGTAAAAAGTAATTTTCAACTACGAAAGAAGAGGGTCCACTTTAGGCCCATAACTAATTGAAGTTCAGTTTTACAAAATAGGAACTCCTAAACCATTATGTGAACAATTTATAAATCATAGATGACCTTTAAAGCTTACTTATTAAAGATAAATCCTATTGTTATTCTATAAATGTCAAAGACCTACCTGAATTTGTTGACAACCCAACTTTTTCCATAAATGATGTCCATCGAGAGAATCGTTATATCTATCTAATAGTGCTTTATTTTCTGAGTTCTTGCAATTGGAAAATGAAATAGCAAAGGATTTTACTTTTTTAAAGTTATTTCTAATCACTTTGATCTCGACCCCAAAGCTATCATATATTTTTTCTACATATGTAAAAGTGTGACAACTTTTTCTATGTATGTAAATATAATATTTTTTAAAAGGCAATTAATTTTATAGATAACAAAACTAAGATGAAGTTAGGAGTTACAAGCTTATACATTCATTTCGATCTCGACCCCAAAGCTACCATGACTCTTACCTAAAGCTACCACAACCCTAGAGATTACGATGACCAATACATATTATTTTAACTTTACGACCCTGCAAGAATCTAAGACATACAAACGTGAATCTAACAAACGTATAGCCACACAATGGCAATCATCTCGGTAAAAAGTATATCAACGGATGTTGGCCCCATGGCCCAACCCAAACAACAAACACAAAACCCGTCCTTTTCATATAATATCTCGAAAAGTACTACAAATATTGTCTTCAAAGAAGTAATTCAAAGTTTATGATCAATGTTTAGCATATATGTACAACTATATAAATGACATGTTTTGTATCATGTTAAACTTTACATATACTATTATCAACAATTTCCTTTCAGTTTGATTTTGTTTTTGTTTTTTAACTTTTAGGTGTTTAGGGAATGAACATAGGCTACTTGAATGTTTGACGTTGACCGCATCTTGCCTCTTTAAGACTACTTATCAGTTGGATAAGACGATACATGCACATTTATTATTTTAGTTGTAACCAAATTGTTTATCGTATCATTCACACATTACTTATTATTTGCTTCCATAAAATAATCGAACCTATTTGCAAACGTTGTTGTTTGTTAACTAATTCACGCACGTAACTCCTTAATGAATAATTTATTTAAAATCCCCGTGATTCAACGGGTCTATAAGCTAGTAATAATATAAATAACTAAATATCATCATAACAGTTTCTGGTAATTAAATTCAATCAAAATTATATTGTAATTAAATTCAAGATCCAGCTCCTAGATGCATGATCCAATACAAACTTGTATTACTTAAATTCAGATACTATAAAGATTGTTTTCAGATTGTAGGGTACTGCTTCCGCGCAAGCACAGGCGGCGTTCGTGGGGAATTTTTCATTTATTTTAACCGGATTTAACTATCGTTAAATGTTTCCGCGAGTTGCACATTTCCCTTTAGCCACAATGCTTTTGCGCGTCCATCCTTAAACCAATGGTTTATTTATAACAACAGTTAATCCTCAATACAAAAACGATTGCACCTTTTAGTCCTTAATACATAATTTCGCTAAAAAAATTGCAACCGTTAGTCCTTTATATATAACCTAAGTTAGTCCCACCACCACCACCACTTACCACCACCACCACTACTCACCGCCACCCACCATACCACTCATCACTACTACTACTACCACCACCACCACCACCACCAATACCACGCCATTCACACCACCACGCCACTCAGCTACCACCACCAATCACCGCTCCACCCACGTTACTACCACCATTGTACAATCACCATCAACATAACAATCAGCCACTAACCACCACTTCTAACCACCACCACCCAACACCACCAATCACCACAAAAAAAAATCAAAAAATTTTGTGAAAAAAATCAAAAAAAAAAATTTGATTTATTTTTCAAAATTTTCAAAAAATTTTATTTCGAAAATTTTTTTTGAAAAAAAATTTATTTCTAATTATTTTTGAAAAAATATTATTTCAAGAAAAATAATTTAAATTTTTTTTTGAAAAATATATAATTTCAAATTTTTTTTGAAAATATTATTTCAAAAATTTTGAAAAAAAATTTTCAAATTTGAAAAATATTTCAAATTTTTTCAAAAAAAATTTTCAAATATCAAAAAAATTCGAAATATTTTTCAAAAAAATTTTCAAATATTTTTCAAAATTTTTTTCGAAATAATATTTTTTCAAAAAAAATAATTCGAATAAATTTTTTCAAAATTTTGAAAATAAATCAATTTTTTTTGATTTTTTTTACAAATGTTTTTGATTTTTTTTTGTGGTGATTGGTGGTGTTGGGTGGTGGTGGTTGTAAGTGGCGGTGGTGATTGGTTGTGGTGGTGGTAGACGGGTGGTAGACGTTGATTGTGGTGGTAACCGTGGCAAAGGTGGTGGTGAATTGCGTGGGTATTGGTGGTGGTGGTGGTGGTAGTGGTAGTGGGTGGTGGCGGCAAGTGGTGGCAGTGAGTAGTGGTGGTGGTGGTGGTGTGGTGGTGGTGGGACTAACTTAGGTTATGTATAAAGGACTAATCTGCAATTTTTTAACTGAAATTATGTATTAAGGACTAAAGGTGCATCGTTATTGAGGGACTAATCTGTAATTGCATAAATCGCCCATGTGGTTTAAAGGATGGACGCTACAACGATTATTGGTCAAAAGGGCTAAATGTGTAACTTCTAACGGAATTCATTTAACGATAGTTAAATCCAAGGACCAAAATGATGAAAAGTTTCCACAGTGGACGCCGTCAGCAATTAGCTTAACCCCGTGGACGATTTTGCAATCATGCAAACCACAGGGACGATTTTTGCAATTTACTCTAAAGATTATATAGATTCATAACCCTTTTGATTACACACCGTCCTCGCAAAAGGTAATCATAAAATAAAGAGTTATAAAATTTTAATTGTCATATTCCACATACAAGGAAACATGTATGACAATTAATAATCTTTATTTAATTAATGCGTGTATGTATAAGAAAATCTAATCATAGTCAATTGCTTAAATATGATTAAAACCTTCTTATTAAATGCCATGCATTAACATGTATACAATTTTGTCCTTGTGAGCCTTTCTTCAGAAGAAACTCATTTCAACCTCATAGGTTAATCTCAGCGAAATAACAATCAAGCTCAAAACAGTGATTTACCTTTTAAGGACTGCATCTTATCATTCATAGTTTTAAGACGTTTATCAGATTCAAGATGTGATAACATATTTTAGTAGTTAGCAGATTTACAATAATATTCTAACTTATAACTATTAACATTGATATTAAAATATCACTCAAATGATGAGACATCCTTGCGGATTTATAAATGAGAGTAACATTATACTTCAGTCGACATTTACATGTTTAACCTTAGTATGACATTAATAAGTGTATTTTAGAAGGTTAAGTATTTTATTCTCAAATAACTTTGAGATTTATATATGTTCCCACTTACTTTCTCTAAATACCATGGTTCTAAAAGGCTCGCAAAGGCCTCACAAATGCCTCGCAAAGGCGTGAGGTTTGGTCATGTTGCAACACCATGCCACCATGCCGCCTTATACCACATCTCTTTGTAAACTCAATATATATGAAATATGATATAAACATATAAATATTTTCATATTTTGTGCCACCTTATGTCACGTCGTAAAAACGCAAAAGTTTCGTCTTAGCCGCAAAGACGTGAGGCTTGATCATGCCGCCACGCCATGCCTCGCGCTATTTATAACCTTGCTAAATACTAAGTATTTAAGCAACAATAAATTGTTCTTTATTGGGAACCAGAAAATACATTTTAAGTTCTCATCTTTAGATTTGTTAATAAAATGCTTCATAAGATTTTAACAAATTCAAAACTTAAATCAAGACATAATGAAATTCCTTCTAACAACTCTAGTTAAGGTTTGCAGTAAAACTCTAATTTTTGTATCACTCTTTAACCAGAAAATCTTAGCAAAGATGTATTTTCTGCTACCCTTTTCCTTATTTACTTATGTGAAATGATGTTAAATACTACATTTGGCGGGAAAACTAGAACTAACCAAAATATCTAGTAACTGAGTTAACTACCCTTCTAATATTATAAATCTACATTATACTACACTTGTACAAGCTTTTATCCAGTAGAATCTTCATTCTGTGAGGAGTTGCAGAGTGTTTGACAGAGCATGTTACTGTAGTGCACATTGAGTTAGCAGAGTGTTTGGTTAGCTTGCTTATGGTTACACCATTAGAAAGTGTGTGTGTGAAAGGTGGGATACGAAAATGAGTACAATGAAGAGGAAGATGTGAACCGTAAAAGATGAGCGGGAAGGTTAGGTACTAATAATAATAATAATAATAATAATAATAATAATAAAATGGCCAACCTGCTAAGTGGTTAAATTACTACCCAAAAAGTAAAATTCAAAATTTAGACATTTAAGTGCACAGATTTTAGTTCGATGATTAAATCTCAAAATTGCCAAGTACGATGAATTTTCAAGTGATTAGCCCTCTAAGTAAATGGTGATAACCAAAAAGGTTAATGACATATAATAGAAACATATTTTCTCATTTGTTCACATATCAAATACGAACTCAAAAAATACCACAATACCAATCAAACTTTCTAATTTTGTTTCATTATCATACTTTTAAAGTCATTTCTTTGTACCGTTAGTTTTTTTGACTAACGACCGTTTGTAATTAACTCAAAAATATGTTTTCTTTTTCGCAATAAATATTTTAGTCCATTTTTATATGTTTTCGTCCGTTTTTATACGTTTTCGTCCGCTTTTATACTTTTTAGTTTGTCTTTTTCACATTATATGTTTTCGTCCGTCTTTTTTATGAAATACGTATAAAACGGTCGAAAATGTATAAAACGAACTAAAACATTTAATGTGAAAAAGAAAACATATTTTTGAGTTAATTACAAACGGTCTTTAGTCAAAAGGACTAACGGTGCAAAGAAATGACTTTAAAAGTATGATAATGAAACAAAATTTAAAAGTTGGATGAGTATTGTGGTATTTTTTATATGTACGGAATTCGAAAATGAAAGCATAAATGACTGTAATATGCAAATGAATACGAGATTACATAAATTTTTATCATGTGTTTATACCAAGTTTATAAGAACATCACTTAACACGAGTTTGTAATGCAACAAACCAAATATATCCAAAAATAATAATTTTACAAACTCGTTTAAAAACCCTTGTGTGCAATTGATACCGCCAAAATGATTATATGTCATGTATATTACATTACAAACTTTAAGCTAAATTTAATTCATGTCTAAACTACGGGACTTATAAATTGTCGAAAAGATCACGGAATTCAGATTTGCATCGGTTGATGGTTTAATTTCATTATATATACTACATTATAAAACATGAGGAGAGTTATTTTACATACCAAAATTTTCTCACATACCAGCTTTACTCATCTCCACCATCCATCTAAAAAGAAATCAATGGTTGAGATTAAAAACATTTTATTATTTCACCTATTTTTTATAATTTAAATATCTCTTTAAACCGTTAATCGTTGTTTAAATATTATACCGCCGCCACGGCATTTAATTATCTTTCTATAGACAAGCACTGATATACTTTCAAAAAGAAAATCGCTTTTTTTTCATTATTTTTATATCGAAATTGTATTTAAAAATCATATATGATAAAAAACTAAGTTGATTATCACATGTGATATTAGTGTTAAATCATATATGATATTACACTAATATCACATGTGATATTACATATCATATATGATATTACACTAATATCACATGTGATATTCAAATTAGTGTTTTATCATATATGATTTTTAATGCAAATTTCAAGAACGTAAAAAATGACAAAACTTAAAAAAAGGTGAAAAATATGAAACAAAAATTTTTTGTCGAAAGTATATCAAAGTGCCTATCTATAGAAAGATAATTAAATGCTCGTCGCTATGATATATTTTTTTTTTCACTTAACGATTAACGGTTTGAAAGATATTAATATTTGAAAAAAAGAATGAAAGGGTTTTTAAATCTTTGATTAATCCTCATCCATTAGATCAAATAAAATGGCGTGAGATTGATCCCTAGACAGAACAATCTTTTGTCCTCAAATGATCTTAAATCATAAAACATTTGGAACATTCAATAAAAAATGTCTTAAAAGTTTAAGACAAAAAATATTACTATAAAAGGAAAATTAAAAAATTATGTAAATTTTAAAAATTTAAATTTCATTTAAACCATGTAATAATCCCCTCCAATAATGATATATTTCAATAGAGTAAGTTTACAATATAATTTCTTTTGAAAGAGTAAGCTTACAATAATATTTTGAATTATTACGTTTTATATAAAATTTTTTATAATACTAGTAATAATTATTTAAGGAGTATGACTTTATAAATTTTTTGAGAGAAGAGTTATTTTACATACTAAAATTTTTTCATATACCAAGGAACTCATCCCTCCCCATCTAAAAGTAAATCAATGGGTAAGACTAAAAACATTTTATTATTTCACTTATTTTTATAATTTAAATATTTTAAACGTTAATCATTGCCGAAAATACTATACCATCTCGACGAAGATTTAATTATCTTTCTATACGACACTGAGATATTTCAAAAATCGTTTTCACTTTTTCGCCTTTTTCGCTTTTTCGGTTTTCGATTTGTATTTGAAAATCATATGTGATTAAACACTAATTTGAATATCATGTGTGATATTAATGTTAAATCACATATGATATGTATATCATATGTGATATTCAAATTAGTGTTTAATAACATGTGATTTTTTTCATGCAAATTTCAAAGAATTAAAAAAGTAAAAGGTAAAACACGATTGTTTTTTTTTTCATTTTGTTTAAAGTATATCGCCTATCTATGTAGATAATTAAATACTTGTCGAGTTTGGTATATTCTTTTCGCTTAACGACAATGTGATTGAAAGATATTAATATTTGAAAAAAAAAAAGGATGAATGTAGGTTTTTTTAATTGTTAAGATTAATCTCATCTATTAGATCGAATAAAAATAGAGAAAAGATGAAGAGTGAAGATTGATCCATTAATATGTAAAAAATATTGTGTCCTCAAATGATCTTAAATCATTATTTGACGTCATTGAACAGAACTAATGTTATCTATACTACATATAAAGAGTGTATGGTCAAACCTTGAAAAGTGAAATCTTGAAAGTCAAATGTGAGAGAAATGCACAATAAAATTTTCACAATGTACAATTTAAACAAGCTACAACATATTCCAAAATATAAAATGATTAAATACACTAATTAATGTTATTTTTAAAACACCCTAAAATGAAAAATACATGTTACTATACATATTATACAAATTAATAAAACACACAAAGCTTCATACAAGTTAACAAGTTGATGGTATATATAGTTTTGAAAACCGGACCGGACCAAAGGTTTAACCAGGAACCGGTGTCGCCACCGGTTCGGCTAACCAATAAAAGCCATCCGAAAACAACCGTAGAGGACCCGCTTGAAACCGACAAACCGTGGAATTAGGTCTCATCGAGATCTATTTATCCGACAGTATAGACCACCAACGCTGGTACCCTCGCTATACTATATAAAGGAAAACTAAAAAGAAAAAGTGAAAAATTGAAACTAAAAATAGAAATGTTGAAAACATATATTTCAAAAGGAAACTATTAATATACACATCGAAAGCCGGGTTGACTCGAGACGCTTCAAACCCGACGGGTTGACCCGGTTTAATTTGACCCGCTTTGACCCAACCCATCGAGTTGACTAGGTTTAAATCGACCCATTTTTCGACTGGAACGGTTCAACCGGTTGAAACACCCGGGTCAAACCGGGTTTCAAAACATTATGTTTAATCCTCAAATCTTCAAACTTTTATTTTTTTTTTGCTTATAACACATTACATTAAACTATGAAAATTACCCCCTTAGTAAAATGAAGAATATGATATATCTTTTGTACAAGATTTTTATGAACGTATATAATGGTTTTATGCCGGATATATATTTAATTTTGATATATACTTTGGTGAGAAATATATATGCAAAAAGTAAAAAAGAAAAGAAAACGGCAAAATTTCTATTTGGCACCAAAAGTAGAAAAGTTGAGAGTTAAGGGTACAAATATAAATTACCATTCAAATAGCTCCACAAATTTTAAAACACTTGTCTTATGAGGGTTTCATTTTCGAGCTTTTTTAAATATATTAGAAGCTCCAACTATCAGAACCAAACGGGCTTTTTCTAAACCGTGCCTTCAAAATAAAAAGCTAACACCTCCTAAAAAGTTAAAAAAAACTGTTGCCAAACATTTGCTTGCTACAAAAATAGTCACCGAATATCAGCCGCTGCATTGCGCGGGTACCTTTTTAGTCATTAAAAAGATATGATCATTAAAAAGATATGATCAAGTCATCAAGGTTATCATAGAAACTATTATGACGATATTTAAGTACTAATTCTTTCACAGATACATCGGTTTTAAAGTTTTAAAATATTAACTTAAAATATTGCCTTTTATTAGAAATGATTTATAAACATTTGAGCCCTTTCTTGTCCAATGTTTCGAATCAGGGTAAGATATGTATGTATATCTACAATACGTTGTTATCTAGCTCGTTATTGTTCCTTGGCAGTTTTTCATTTAAACGAAGATTGATGGCATCCTCTCTAGCTAAACTCGTTGCTTCCTATGCAAGTTATGTGTTCCCTTTACGTCCCGTGGCAACTGCCTCTTTGTGTTTCTTTGATACCAAGAGTTTTCATCAAGATCATTCTGATGAGGACCAGTGCAACGTAAAGCATTATCGTCCCCAGCGACCGGAAGTCCGTGATATTTTCAAGAGTGTGTAAATGTCTCAACACATTGTTTAGTATATATGGTCATTATTGTTAATCTATTAATTTACAGGAACTATTTAAATTCAACAGTACGTTGATATGTATTGTAACAGGTTTCAAATGTTATTTTTTACGTTTTTGTGAATGGTAAAGACAAACGAACAACAAACCATACATATTTCTTATATATCGGTTGTTCAACTTGGTACTTGATCTTACCAACAAAAAATTATTCACTGCTAACCTAAATGCATGTTTGTTTTAGATTCATCAATTAGATCTCGTAGATTTTTTGAAGGTCATTGTTGATTTCAATTTTCTTTTAATGATTTCAGAAGCATTTTGTCCTCGACTCTCAGCAGCTAGGAATCTGACCCGTGTACTTAACCTGATGGCCGATGGCATTGGAGGCAACCGATTTTATCCACCCGGTCCTAAGTGGGATGTGACAGAGGACGACGATAGATCCATTCTAGTTCACCACATATGTTTAGATGCCACGTTTACGACAAAATATGTGGAGGAAACCGTTGATCATTCACCCAATGGTATCATTTTCTCTCTATATTGTTCAAAAGAAGTATAAAGATCATTTATGATGTTTAGCACTATTCGTGAACTAATGATTTACTTATTGTTTACTTGTTGCAGTAATAAAAATGTCTTCGCTTATTTTGCGTGTATACCGTATTCCAGGAGCATTCTTTTATTGTAGGATCATCTGGTCCTGATCCTGGAAGCACATATCCTGGATACTTCTTCAAGATGTATTTACCACCAAATATCTATGGTACTGTTTGGGATATCAAGATGAAACATGTGAAGAATGAGGTCCTGAAGATAACTATTCCTAAACAAAAGGGGAATTTGGTTCGTAAAATCACCACAAAATTCTCATTTATTTACGCCATATAATTAAGCAACACAAAATTATGGTGAAGGAAGCTTATTCACTACATATATGACGGAAACTTATTTCACATGTGGGTGAGCAAACAAGTACAATAGTATTCGTTGTTCCAGGCATGCTAGATTAGAATATGGAGTGTTAGGAACCTAAACGTTTTTCAAGCGGGTAAAATCGCTTTTGGATCATAATAAAATGGAGCTAAGATGCTCTTTTTGTTGTTTAAGAGATTAAAATCGCTTTTGCATTTTCTTTTTAATTATCTTTTAGGCATTAGAGGATACTAGAAGGGTACCCGCGCAATGCGGCGGCGGGTACCCGATGACTATAATATGATTGGAATAAATGAAATAAAGGTTAAAGTTGTAAAAATTTGAATTAAAATAAAATAAACCCACTAAAAATATAAAAACTAAAACTCATAAAAATATATTAAAATGGAAGTTGAATAAAGAGATAAAATTTTAAAAAATATGGTGAAATTAGATTATAATATAAATAAGTAGATAAAAAGATATTTAAGTTTGAAAATAAAGATTGAATTTTAATGGTAGTCGACACTACGCCATTTTATAATCGGATCTTATCTTAATTTTGGTGGTTAGAGTTAGGCTTGGAGTTTGTTAAGCGTACGGAGTTTGTTAAGGTGACAATACGTCATCTCACGACGAGCTCCTTTCTATTTTAAGCCTTCTAAAATTAGAAGGCTTAATTTTTAAGCCTTTTAATTTTAGAAGGCCTAAATGCATTATAAAGTAGTATAGATAAGTTGTTTGTTATTTTAAATTGTTTACATCATTTAGTTAAACCTCATAACCCAAACCTCAAATATCACAATTTTTTTAGTCATTGCTTACCCGATTGAAGATTAATAAAAAAAGAATTGGTGGCCGACAATCACTACAAGAAAATTGGCCTTTAGTGACCAAAAGAGTTTGGTCACTAACAGTTCAAAAGGTCGTCACAAATCTGTTTGGTGACCAAATTCGAGTCGTCACCAGTCGTCACTAAAGCTCCGTCACAAATTCAATTAGACACGAAACTTTACGTCGTCACTAATCTGTGACCAGACAAGTGGTCACCATTTGACCCTGTTAGTGACGAAAAAAATCGTCACAGTTCTCATGGTGACGAAAAAGTCGTCACTGTTTTCTGCTATTGGTGACCAAAAAGTCGTCACAGATTGCTGAGTGTTAGAGACCAAATAGGTGGTCACTAAAATGAGCATATAACCAAAAAAATATGTACCAATTTTTCAATATACAAAATGAACTAAAATCTAAATATCTAGAAAGCAACGAAAAAACTGTATTCAATTTTAATATACAAATGAACTAAAATCTGAATATCTCAGAGCAACGCGAAACTTAATTAACATATTAACTTCACACAAAAGCCAAATGCGTGGTCGAAATTCAACACAAACACAACCCATAACCTATCATGTTGGAGGCAGAAGTAGGCAAGTAGCTAACCAAAATATTAAAATCTATTTGGATTATAATGAGACCCATAAATCAATCAATGAAAATCTAGCGGTCCAACAAAACTTCGATTTCTTTGCTTCTTTTCAAACGAGCGGCCCCTGGTAGTCACTTTAGGCGGTAGGTTGATCCTTCTCTACAATCCTCTCTAGATTACGGTAGTTCATAGAAACAATGTTAGTAGTAAACCCAAAGTACTGCCTTATAGAATATATCAGATGCTTTGACTTTTGGTCCAAAAAGGTCAAACGACTGGAAAACTATTACTACATGGTCAATAGGAGATTTCCGTGTTGCAGCTCCTAATCAGGATCTTTAGTAAACAATTATGGTTCTGACTTTCAGATTTTATATGGTCAAAATGGACACGTTTTTTTATAAACAGTTAACTTAGTGCAGCAAAACTTATGAAGGTACAAATAAAATTACTTAAACAATCCACAAGTTACATCATATTGTCTCAAAATTGAGCTAATGAACCTTATTCAAAGTTTGCACCAAATTCCAGATCGATTTTTGATTGAAAATTGACGTGTGAGATCAAGTTTACAAGAAGATTAATGTCCAGAAAACAATTGATGCTGAACAAATGAAATTTACCTTAACGTATTTACTGACTTCATCGATTTTGTTTATTAGCATGTCTGTACGAATCAACCCTCTTTGTTCTGCTAAACTAGTAGGACAGGGTGAATTCATTGCCTGCATATTGATGCGCCAAAAGAATGAGGATCTAAAATTAGTTATGGTAGAAAATAGGACATCTGGCGTGAATAACATAAAAGAAACAAAAGTGCATCGCAAAACTTGGAATTAGGATTTCAAGATAAACTTTGTCATAGATCATACGGAGTCTAGGGAAAATAAGATCCAATTTGGAATAGCAGCTAGTGATATGTTTGCGAGCTACTAGCCTCCTAGTGATATGTTTGCAAAAGATCTTGTTTGAATCGGAGTCTAGTGATATGTTTGCGCGCTCCTAGCCACCAAGTTCTGTATAGAAACTAGTGATACGTTTGTTCTGTCCATGTTCAAAAAGTATTATCGATACAAAAATTTAGTAGTTTTGAGAGTGGATTACCTTCCAATTTCCTGGTGACCGTAAAATACTTGATCACTCTGCAAAAGATCATGTTTGAATCGGACTTGCTGGTTCGGTACCATGCATTGAGGTGCTCTGAGTCGTACCTGACTCTTGTATAGCCTTTGCAGCTTCTTTTACAATCACATGAAGCATAAAAAGAGTATTATTTGTACTTGAAGTAAAATAATCTGACTTTTTTAGGCAAACTTACAATCTGAAGTGGATATGAATTTGTTTAGGTTTTGACAAAGATTCATAACCTCGCCAGGCTAAGTCAATAGCAAGTATTATAAACATAAAGAAGGATTTTTTTTCGGAATTTCAAGCAGAAAGGATACAGTTTATGAAGTCAGAAAGCTGGGTTTGACCATCCTGCATGTTTTAAGTCTAAAAGCATTGGCTTTCAAGTAATTAGTAACATTATTGGTTTATTCATAAAACTATTATAGGCATGGTATTTATTCAAATAACATAGAATTACATCTGTGAACTCTTTGCTCTTTCAATTCGAATACACACTTAGAGTATAAGATGACCTTGAGTTTAGCAAAGTATTTACCTTCCTTAAGAGTTGAGGATTAGAAAGACCTTGCGTCTGCAATTCATCAACATAAGACAACAGCAGCAACATCATAAACAAACACTCCACTACTAAATCCTCAAACACGCCACCTGAACAATTACAACAAAACAACAGCAACAATCACACCTCCAATTCTGAATCCTTTAATCAGTCCAGCAGATTAAAACAGTCGATATAAAAAGTTTGACTTATAAAACAGTCGATATACACATGATGTAAAATTTAGTGGACATTAACAGGCTCATAACATACATAACAGCAACACGTAGCAACACTACTGAAGGGAGGTATCCACAAAACTACCAATCAATATGGGACAGCTAAAGAGAATTTAGAGGTAGCAATTATGTCCCATTTATATACAAATCCGGCGAATTGAGTCATTTTTTTAAAATCTTTAATGGGTCAAAAGACGTTAAGCTGAAAGATTTAACTACAAATAGATGGAGCAGGTCAGATATGTTGAAGTCATCCTAAGTATGTTCAAAAGCATAAAACATTTTTAACTGATTTATTGAAGAATGTAGTGTTGTAGTTTTGTGATCATAAGACCGTATCCGACACATTAATACTTGGTTAAAAAATCATAAAAAAGGAATAAAAGAAGTGTTTGAGCCATTGAGGGTCAGCATTGGGAACCATTTTGGCATGCACTAGAGGATGACCCATTTTGACCCGTTACCAACCCTGGATCATGCATAAGATAATGATGTGTTATTGACTGGAGAAGATAGTTACCTTAACTGATCCTGCTTCTTCAATTAAGGTGTTAGTACGGAAAGGTTGCTTGAGTTCCTGGGTCATGCGGTAATTCATTACATGAAATTCACCATCAGGGGGTACCTATCATATATGAGCAAGATCTAACATTAACAAAACATGAGGTAGGTGTGTATGTAAAGGAGTTATAACTCAAGCACATAACTTACAATTCTATCCACATCAAAGCTGTCAAGATGCACCGACTCGTGGAAATTGCAATCATCTAATATAACTGAGCCTGATCCACTAGAACCACCGTAGTCTGTTTAAAAAGCATAATTTAATAAGCTTCACAAGAAGACTCCAATGTTAAATAAAGAAATAAACTGGCTCGAGGGTATACCATATACTGATCTTCCACCTCTTCCTATATAAGTTGGAGATCGTTTGAAGAAAATGGTAGAATATCAAGAATATACCTTATGTTAGTCCTTCTAGTCACTGCAACACTCCTTGCGAGCCATTTGTTGATACATGCCATATAAAGAATAAAAGAAAAAACCCACATCATGTGGCACTAAAATGTACCTGCTAAGAGATACAGGGTGTGATCCTGGAAGGGAATGTACTATTATGACTTAACCACACATATTATCTCAAACAGTTTAGGCTCTATCATGCAAGGGAATGTACTATTATGACTTAACCACACATATTATATCAAACATTATGATTAACAAGAAGTTATGAGCCATTGATTCTAGTTTTAAACCAAAATAACCAACAAAACACTAATAACTGGTTTGAAGATAGCCTGAAACCAACATCACAGATTCACATTATAAACCCAAACATAAGCAGTTAATTTAATAAAAAAAATCCAAATAGCCGATATAAGCAGTTAATTCAATAAGAAATCCAAAACAGCCACTATACATCATGCATTTCGAGACTTGTAAATCCACCCAACCAAAATTAAATAAGCAATGCTAAGCAGGCCATATGAATCATGTTGAGTAACAACTAATAAGCTATCCTAGACATATCCTAAGGTATTAGTGACTCACAGTTGATACGAGTTACAGGAGCTGGGAATGTAGATCCCAGCAGAAGATAGAGACGTCAAGGTGGCACCATACATTCCCTCTGCAAATACCTGCAACCAACCCTATGAATATATCAGATGTGTAAAGACTATTGCACAAGCACCCAATTCATGCACTAACAAGGATTAATCCCTATTACTTGTATCACCATATAAAACAATTACGTGACAGGCAAATTAATTATCAACCTAGAAAAACAATTACCGCGCAAGATGTTAGGGTTACATTCTGGACTTTAAGTTCGTCTTTATTATCCCAGTCAGTATTGCCATTCTTTTCAATAGAAGCATGAGCATATGAGCGAAATCCCAATACTGAGAATAGAAAAAAGATGGGAATATAAAAAATAGTTGAAAAGTTAAAAAATACGATAACATTATGAAACAGAAAATATAAAGCAATTAAAAGCAGTCCAGAAGCATTTATTGAAAAGAAACATGACAAGCAATTATCAAACAAGCACCAAAGAGCATGTATCAATCAAACATTTCACATGGCAGAAATATTTGATAAATCTCTACAGTAAATAGCAGTGGCTAGCTGCTCACCAATAACTCTTTTATTAGTACAAGTATATATATAAACTATCGACTCTTTACTTAGGAAAGCAAGACTTAGTTTATGCATTAACCAGGAACATCTAAGGAAGTACCATTTCGCTATAACCTTTAGCCATGTAGAACCAAACTCTTAATCTGTACAACATAAAGAAGAAGAATAAGTTAATAACTATTAACTCACTGCACAAAACTTGAAAAAAAAATAATAACAAAAAAACTTTGGGGAGTTTGGATGCAAAAGTGATTTCATTTACGAAAACTAAAAAGCATGCTACAGTGGCTCATTGGTTAACATTTAACAACAAATGAGTATCATTAGGAACTTATAGTAAATGTAATATTACATTGTGTGTCTAGATTATACACTAAAATCATCATTAATTCAAACATACTAAACATCGTTAAAGCTATCTATACATTGATCCTTAAACAATACCTTGGGGTGTTTTTCGCTTATATAGCCGGCTTATGGCTTATTTGATTTTGGGCTTATGCTAAAATAACTACATGTCATAACAATAACACCTCACATCGAGGACGTGTATGCAGGTACTAATGTATGTAAATGAATACACATGTACAATGAGAAAGTAAGAGCTAGAAAATACCTCATTTATAACTTATGAACCCTTTGATACTTTCTCTGCTGCAGTTGGGTTTGGTCGGCAGAACCAGACGACGAACTATAGTGAGCACCTACATATCTCTTTCTCACAGATCCTGGCGACAAGCCATAGCGTGACCTACGGCCCAAAGGCCCCAAATTAGAGCCTAACCCAACCCCACTACCATTACCCCTTCCACCATATCTTGCACCAGGCTCATTAAACCACACCTAACCCTGCCTCTCCACCATTTACCAGGCCACTATAGCTTGAACCAAGGCCTCCAAAACCACCGCCTAACCGCACCCTCTACCACTACCTGATACACCATAGCTAGCACTTACGAAGATGTTAAAAACTCCGCACCTATAACCAACCCTATTCCGACTTAGTTTTCATTGAAGCATTTTAACAAACACTTTATGTTCATGCTGAAAATGAAAAAAAGTAAACTAGAAATTCTAAACGCTAAATGTTAAACCCTAAAGTAAACGTTTCTAGACACTCTTAAAAGCTCATTGCCAAACATACCTACATCAATATAATAATTAGATTTAAAAACCCTAATATTAGCACTCAATCAACAAATCAAGAGTTTGTACATAGATTTCACTAGTGATCTTCAACCCTAATATTATTGTTACAAATAACAGAGATGTCTCTGAATCGGAGACGACGGTGGTGAATGTGAATGTGACGGTGTGACGACGGCGATGGTGAAGTGATTGCGGTGATCTCGACATTGCGACGCTGGTGATGGTGACGGTGATACGACGGTGATGATGGTGGTGCAATGGTGGTGATGGTAACGGAACGAAGATGGTGATGGAGATGCGTTGATGAAGATGGTGAGATATTTGTGAATGACGGGTTATAAAAGAAAATTTTGATAATATATGTGTTACTACTATTTATTCAATATACATGTTTGATATTTATTCTAAGGGGTTTTTTACATATCAGTAAAATATAATATGTGACGGGTAAAAAATAACGTGGTTTTTATAAACAGGTTAACCAGTTATTCCCCTCGGGTTTTAAGTTACCAAGCTAGATCGGGTTTAGTTTTTTTCATCTTTTCAGAAAACGGCCGATCCGTATTCCAAACCGCTGAAAAAAAAAAATTAAACAAAACCGGTTGAGTCGGGTCGAACCCAGTAATCACGATTGACCGTGTCGCATTTTAAAACCTAGTTTTTATAACATTTGTTTCAAATAATATGTTGTAGGAGAATACATACAAGAAAGTTAAACATTTGCAATTTTGCAAATTTCTCTATAATACAAGTTTTTATCCAGAATGTTTGATAGTATTTACGATTTTTGGATTAATATACGAATATGCAAGTTTTAATAAGTACATATCTAAATGCCCTTGTTCTTAACCCTTTTATAGAATTAGCAATATGTGAAATAGTGACTTTCGTCACTAATACTTAATGACGAAATTTCTCGTCACTATTCATGAAATTTAGTGACTAACTAGTGACGATTTATAAGTTTCGTCACTGACTTTTTACCGATGACTAAATAATAATGAAAAATTATATCGCCACTATTTTCATCTAAATAGTGACCAAAACAATTTCTCGTCACTGAATTCTCGTCACTGAAGCTGCTTTTTCTTGTAGTGAATGGTGTTGGTGGTGTCTGATGACGGTATTATAAGTGGTGATTGGCAGTGATGAGCCATCGCGGGTGGTGCAATGGCCCAGAAGGTGAAAAACTAGATGAGACTAATTGGTATGATCCGAAGCGCGACGCTTTAAATTTTTTGATAAAATTACGCTTTTTTACTTACTAAAACTCAAGGGACTACGATTATGTCAACATTTTTATCTTTAAACATTACCCTTGATGTTCAAGAACATATGCATATGGGCTTGGAGACGTTAGTTGTAGATTTGCATGCAATGGGCACTATGACAAATCAAGTCTTCGGCAGTTAAAAACCAAGCATAACTTATGCTGCATAAGTTATAATAAGGTCTTTATCGTAATTTATCAAAACTAAGTCACGGTTTCTTTGTATATATGTAGTACAAGGTACTAATACATACTGTGTATAGTATAAGTCTCAACTCAAATTAGCTGTTACATAAATATTACTGGGCATGCAATTCCCTTTTTCAACCTATACGTATATATAAAAGAATACATTTATTAGTCAATCATTTACCATAAAAACTAGAAATTACAAATCTGAAAGCCACAACGAAAATAAAGAGCAGCATGTCAGTCTTCACAGGTAAACTCGTAATAAGCTGCTAGAGCCAGTCTGACCAGTGTTCACGTATTAATTCACTTTGTATCACATTTGAGTTAGTCATGTATAGTTTGCGCAACCAATCGTTTGACCGTCCAGATTATAAAGAACAAATCCTTTGTTCTAAAACAAGATCTGCATCGTTCGTAGCAAAAATCAATAGTAACAGTTTGTGCTACTCGATTGTGATACAGCTAACACTGTCATCATTTCACAAGTTTCTTAAAAACATTAAACATAAATAAATCAAATCAAATTGCATATTTCAAATTTAGGTATTTACTAGGTGCATCGATCTGTCTCCATTGGTGTACCCTATACTTCTATTCTCATGTTTCAATTCCTTCCTTGTGACATTACAGATTTAATGTTAAAATCTCACATTTTTAATACATTATTCTTATATGCCATCCTTCTTATATTATGTTTGAGATGTTTATATATTCACTACAAAAAATTGTAACATTTGGCACTACATTCTCGTGCCAAAAATGCAAAATATGTCGACCCAAAGAAAACATGTCGTGCCTTTTTGGTAGTGCCATTCCTGTTGACCCAAAAAAAATTGGCACGACACTTCCCTTTATATTTTGGCACGACAAAAGTGTGGGGCCCAAATGCAATTCAACCTGAAAATCGCTTGGCACGACAAACTTTTTTAAAAATTGCATTTACATCTGTCGTATTCATTCTTTTTTTATCTTTTAAAATAACGATAAAACGTTAATTTAAATACTGCAGGCATCGACTGCAAGTCGCGCCAAATTGTAAATACACGCGGCATCGGATACAAAACACGTGGCCTTGTGGTGCGTAATGGCACTTACATGTAGTAGGTATATTAGGGAATGTCGTCGCCCAAATTTCATGGTGGGCAAAAAAAATGTACAAATGGAATTTTTTCAGATTTTTCCTAAAAAATCTACCAAAACAAATACAACCCGTAATCAATCACAATCCACAATACCAATTCGACAATATGATACAATACCAAATTACTAAACGGATCGAATAACATTCCACAATTCCACGATACCATTCTCAACAAATACAAAGTAAACTAATCTTAAACTATACAAGGCGCAAATTTCCTAAATAACATGTCTCAAACTAACAAGTCACAAGCTTATAAAGCTAACATGTCCAAAAGTTATAAAGTTAACATAAATCCACCATAACATTCGACAAATACAATACTATTCCATAATATTAATAAGTCTAAAATTCACAAACTAACTTCCCACCTACTCATCAAAGAATTTGTCGCCGACTCATCATCGAACCTGCCGCCTCATTATTATCCCCACTATTATTATCATCATTATTATTCAAATCAAGATTATCGCATGATCATTTTGGCCCAAATGAGGATTATTTTGTGAGTTGTACGGTTAGGTCCGGTGGTGGCATTGCATAGTTCGAACTAGTACCCGCACGCGGATAGGGAAAAGGTAATATAACAACCGAAAATGCATTATTGGGGTTGAAAGTGGAAGCTTGGAAACCATAAGGGCCGGAGGGGAAAAGGGCCGTGAATGGGTACGGCGAGGGAGTGAAAATGGATTGCCTTGTGAGTTGTAGTGGGTGAAAAATTCGAAGGTAAGATCCACCCAACCCGCTTGGGCCGCAGCAGCCTGTTCCCTAGCCGCGTGAGCTTCTGCCTCAGCCTGACGAGCCCGTTCTTCCGCCTGACGAGCCCGTTCATCCGCAGCCTTCATTTCCCTCATCGCCTCTGTCATATGATCCCTAGTAACGAAATATTCAGCAGCATGCCCACGTGTGAACCTACGAGCGGTTGAGCCACCACCAGGTAACCTCCTGCCCCTGCCTGCCATGTTCTGGCGGTTGTCACTCGGAACGACAAGCTGCAATATTTCTATGCTGCTCATGTATGGGATGACACCGACTCTAACTTGCTCCTGAAGGGACCTCATCTCATTCTGTGCAATATTCCAAATACACCCTGTAGAATCGCTCTTTCCTTAACCATTCCATAATGCGGTCTCTCATCAACGGGTCTATGTTCTTATAAGAACCATATTCATCATAAATTGCCCATACACGTATCAACAACTCGAGTAAAGAGATATATCGATTGATAAAACCAAGGACCACTCTTTCCTGTAATCAGCCATTTTATTGTTACGTGTGTTTTGTGGGAATTGACAATTGGGTTATTTATGTTTTGACGGGATATATACGGAAAACTTTGCGGGAAAAATAATGGCGGTAAATATTTTTTTAATTCTATAAATGTATTTAATTATAAATATAAACTATTTAATTTTAATTATATATTAAATAAAAGTATTTAAATTAAATAAAAATAATTTTTTTAAATTAAATAATTTAATTAAAAACTGGTTTAAAAAAAATAGATTTACAATTTGGGATGACAATGTCGTCCCAAAGGGTTTGGCGGGATAAAAAAAAGGGCGGGACGTATTTTTTTACTTAACTGGTTTATTAAAAAGATTTTATATTATAAAAAAACAAATAATAACAAAAAGGCACGACATTGTCGTGCCTTTTTGCGTCGTGCCAAAAACATTTGGTTGACTGCTACTTTTGTTGAAAACTTGTGGGGTCCTACATGCAATTTGGCACGACATTGTCGACCCAAAAATTTTCCTCGTCCCCGACCTCTGATTTTGGTGTAGGTGTAGTGATTGACCATTGATCACGTTACAGTCTCATTTCTAAATGTCGAAGCAATGGTCAATCAATTCTAATTGACGGTACTTTAACAACTTGCCAGTTGTGTGATGTGTATGCTAAAATGATGAATGTATATATAATTATATCAAATGCTTTGCCTTATGGATTCTGTAACCCAGAGGACCATTTGTGGGACTTGTTTTGTATACAGCGGCGGTTTTAGTGTGCCACTAAATGGCATTTCTCTTGTAGTATATACCTGTTGAATATATTCATATCATACTGTTGTACCAACTTGTGCAACAAGATCACAACACCAGAATATATAATCAAGTAGCAATGTACGTTATCAACTAATCGTTTAGACGCACACTTGCAGCAAACGTCCAAAACATAAGCGAATAGATACCAAAACACAGCAATGAATATAACACATGCACTCATGATGAAAAACCATTAAAGGAGCTCTGCAAGGGAATATATTTCCCTGTCCTTAAAGGTTTTTACGTGCTCTATTTGCTGCGAGCCTCCGTACCTAAACACCACAGGATTCGATGCATACCCATGTTGTATGTCGTCAGCGAAGCGATCACAACACAATGCATTTGGCGGAGCGTAAAAACATGACTCAAGTATGTGGTGGGCAAAGTTACCAAACTACTGAAAGGTTTTAATGGATATTTAAATAATAGTATGTCCGGATTCGAACTCGAGACTTCGGGATTGCACACATTACGTATGAGAATTGATGTATATAATTAATATAAATAAAATGTTATTATTATTAATTATTAATCACTAAATAAAACATAACGATAGTTAAATAATTAACGAGGTTTGGTTAACGGTCGTTAAATATTAACTACAAGGACTAAGAATGAAATTAGATGTCGGGAAAGTTCTAGAATCCCCTTGGGATTGAATAGGCCGATCGGTGGAGGGTTTCCAAACCCAATCCCACACAAACTTGGTCACCAAGTTAAGTTACCTATAAATACAATTCATTGTATTCATTCATAACTTAATCTTGGATCACCAATAACCTAATTTCTTCTTCTTCTCCTCTCCTCTTTATGTGGCCGGTCGAAACACCCTCACCCCAAGGGTTTTCGATTTTTGTCTAACTCAAAGATACAAGTATTGGTTTATTAGTGATTCAAGGAACTAGCTTTTCCACATCAAATCGCTATTAGTACATGTGTACAAGAACGAAGAGCAAGCACACTTGAGCTTGTATTCCTTGGTGGTCGATTTTTGGGTGGGACGATTTTGTGAAACCCTTGTTTAGGGTTTTGGGTTTTGTTATTTGAACACATCATCGTTTGATTACTTGAATTGCTAAAAGGTACGCACTTTCTTGTTTGGTTAATTAATTACATATATTATTCCTATTGTCTTCCGCTGCTTGCTTTGATGATGTTATTTGTTTTATGTATAATTGTTATGAGTATAAAATTCCAACAGTGGCATCACGAGCCGTTAATATGATGTAATTAACTACCGAAACACATAAAAATTGAATCTTTATGATTATTTGCATGCGTTTGATGGTTTCTAGGGTTTTGAATTCGAAACCCTAATTTTTTATATATGGGTCGATTACCCTAATATTTATATAATTAGGTTTTAATTTTGTAAAACTTGTAAAAACCCTAGGATTGCATGCTTATTTATCATTATGTGCTTATTATGTTAATTAATGAATAATTATTATGTGCCATGTAATATGCGTATCTTGGGTGATAATTGTTATGCGGAATCCATGGTGGAACATGCATGTTTTGCCATGGAGTATTGTTTATTGTATATTGGTTAATTGTTAAGTGATACACACATGTCTTATTTATTTAATAATTATCAAATTGGGGAAGACCTCAATTATAACTAATAAAATTCGTTATGTGCTAATTGGTATACTATTAACTTCGGCTTACGCAATCGACTTATCGATGTATGTGGCTCATCTACCTTGCGAGATGAAAGTCCTAGTTAATGTATGCATTTATTTACGCCTAGAATTGTTATTAGAGTTTATTGAAATAATTATGCATGTGGCTAATTGTTTTGACATATTTTAAAATTGTTTAGTTATATGTTTATATTATTTGAGTGTGTTTAATTTTTATTAAAATGCTTTTTTGTTTATATATTGTTTGACATGTTAGTAAGCAAAAAGGGTTTTTTATGAATAGAAAATTAAATGGACTAAATAATGGCGAAATTGATTTGTTATCTAAGAATTATTCTTGAACTTTTAATCGATGGATGCGACTGTACTAAATGGTTAGAACGGCTCACCCACTAGAACAAACTATAAAGGGTTATTTAAGAAGTGAGCACAGTCTCACTGAATGGATGTCTAAGGTTATGCTATTGCGCTTACCGTGGTCCTCTGCTTCCTGCCGTGCGTTCGATTGGAGCTACCTAGTATAACCATTCTATGTACGAAGCATCTTAGTGCAAAGTTGTAAGTTTCTCAACGCACCGATTAAAACTTTGTAGAATTAAATCTTAGCAATTAAAATCTTTTAGTAAGTTTTTCGTAAATATTATGTTATAAAGTTGTATGCATGCTTCTTTATACATAAGTTTTGATTACACATCAAAAATTGTACCCTTTAAATTTAAGTTTATGCCATCTAATGATATGAAACACTTGAAGTTGTAATTTAGTTATGTGAGACCTTGATCTAGATTACAATAACGAGGTGAATTATTTTGTTGTGTGAGACCTCAGCTTTATGATTTGCAGTTTCTAAATTAGATAACTTAATTAAGTTGTTAGTGAGACCTAAGGCTTAAGGCATGAGATGGGATGAAACATGCTTACGTTTTGCATTAATTGTTTTGGCAAAATTGTAAATCCCATAACTTTTGGAATTGAAAACTTGTTTGTCAATTATCGTTTTCAACGATTACCTATTCTATACTTTCACCACTAGCGCATCAACTGATGTGGTGACACTATGATAATGAGGATCCAAAATTCAAGGAAAATTCTATGGTTAATATGAATATTGACCAAAGGGTATTTTATTTTCTTGAATGTTTACTTATCGAAAGTACTAACTTTTGAACTTTTATTTCTGTAGAAATGGCTCAAGCTGAATCTATTGCACTAGCCTCGTCGTTCAAATCTATGTTTGATCGAGAGAAATTGACTGGTAGCGCAAATTTCAATGATTGGTATCGGCAACTAAGAATTGTCTTGAGGGTTGCCAAAAGACTCAATTATTTGACTACGCTTGTCCTCCCGAACCTGCAGCTGATGCTACTGCTGAAGCACGAGCTGCATGGCAATCTGAGTATGACAAGTATAATGAGGTCGCCGCATTATGCTCGGGAGTATGAACTCAAGCTTGCAAAAGCAATTTGAGAACTACTTCCCTAATCTCATGCTTGAAGAATTGCAAAGGTTGTTTGAAAAGCCTGTGACTGTAGAGCAGTATGACTTGATTGATGCTCTTCATAGTTGCAAGCAAGGAGAAGGGAAACATGTAAGCTTCACTGCCTGGAAATGATGAGTTACATGGACAGTTGGGCTTTGAACTATGTCTACCCTAATGACATACAAATTGGCCATATCAACAGATCCCTTAACAAGGAATTTGATGGTTTCATGTGCAATTATAATATGCATTGCACGGGGAAGACAGTCAGTGAGGTACATGCAATTCTCATTGATTACGAAAAAGGTTTGCCCAAGAAGGCCTCTACACCTGCGGTTTTGACCATCCGAAGAGTAGAATTTCTAAGCATAATAAGCCGCTAGCGAACAAGAAAGGGAAAGGTAAGGGTAAAGCTGATAAAGGAAAACAAGTTATGACTTATCAGCAAGAACCCAAGAAGTACCCTCCCAAAAAGCGTGAGAATCGAAGAAGGATCGGCTTGTCATCATCTGCACCGAGGTTGGATACTGGAAGAGGAATTGTCCATTGTACCTTGATGAGTTGCGCAATAAGAGGTATAAAAATACCGGCACTGTTTCTGGCCGACTTCAGGTACTCTTTTGATGATAGAATTATTTGCTTTTCCTCATAAAATAAATTCCGGGGTATATGATACTGGATGTGGTATTCACATATGTAATACACTGCAGGGACTTAGAGGAGCAAGGAAGCTTGCCTATGGACAGCAATACCTGCACGTGGGTAATGGAGCACATGCAGTCGTTGAAGCTATAGGCATGATTGATTTAGTTTTACCTTCGAGTTTAGTAATGTCATTAAACGATTGTCATTCGCACCTTCCATTGTTAGGGGTGTCGCTTTACGTTCCTTGTTAAAAAGATATTGGTTTCGTTCATGCATTTACTGATTATGGAATTTCTGTTTCTTTAAATGGTGTTTTTTACTTTAATGTTATTCCAATAAATGGTGTGTTTGAAATTGATTTGCATGATAATGTTGTTGATAAAAATAATTCGGTCTTTAGCATCAATAATAAAAGAATCAAAGGTGATTTGGATTCTTCATTTCTTTGGCATTGTAGACTTGCTCATATAGGCAAGAAACGCATGCAACACGCAACACGATGGGCTTCTGCAAGACATCAATGATGAATCATTTGATAAATGTGAATCTTGCATATCTGGGAAGATGACCAAGAAACCTTTTACAAATAGTTTAGAAAGGGCTTCAGATCTTCTTGGTGTGATACATACTGACGTATGTGGACCACTAAGACATGTGTCAAGAAAGGGTGCTAGCTACTTCTTAACCTTTATGATGATTTCGTCGTTATGGTTATGTTTATTTACTTAAACATAAACATGAAGTCTTTGAAACATTTAAGGTTTTAAGAGTGAAGTAGAACTGCAACTAGGAAAGAAGATTAAAGCTCTTCGATCGGATAGAGGTGGTGAATATTTAAGCCAAGAGTTTAAAGATTATCTAGCTGAGTGTGGTATCGTCCAACAACTCACATCTCCATATACTCCACAACAAAATGGTGTATCTGAGAGAAGGAATCGTACATTGCTAGACATGGTGCGATCGATGTTTAATCTTACAACTCTTCCCTTATCCTTTTGGGATTATGCTTTGGAAACTGTTGTTCGCATATTGAATATGGTTCCAACTAAGAAGGTTGATAAGACTCCTTATGAAGTGTGGTATGGGAAACCTCCCAACTTGTCTTACTTAAAGGTCTGGGGTTGTGAGGCGTTTGTTAAACGTGACTCTGCTGATAAGCTGCAACAAAGATCTGTTAAGTGTGTCTTCGTAGGATACCCAAAGGAAACTATGGGTTACTACTTTTATTTTCCACCTGAAAACAAAGTAATTGTTGCTAGGTATGGAGAATTCCTTGAAAGGGATCTCATATCTCATGAATTCAGTGGGAGAGTTTATGATCTGGAAGATGATATAGAAGATACAACACCTTCTGAAAACACTAGCCAACCTCAAGTAGAACACTGAAAGTCTGGCGTTCCACCGAGATTGAAGTGGTTCCCATTCGTAGATCCGCAAGGACTACGCGTGCACTGAAGCGTCTATGTCTCAACGTAGAAGCCGAGGAATATATGTTAGGGGATCTTGGTGAAACTGCTAACTATAAAGCTGCCATGATGAGTCCTGAAAAGGAGAAATGGCGAGTTGCAATGAATGGGGAAATGCAATCCATGAAAGATAATGAAGTCTGGATAGAGGTTGACTTACCTCCAAATGCTAAGGTAGTTGGAAGTAAGTGGCTCTTTAAGATAAAGACTGACATGGATGGAAATGCACACACCTATAAAGCTCGTCTTGTAGCTCAAGGTTATACTCAAACCTATGGGGTAGACTACGAGGAGACATTTTCTCCTGTAGCAAACATTAGAGCTATTAGGATTCTTATAGCCATAGCTGCGTACTATGACTATGAGATATGGCAAATGGATGTCAAAACTGCCTTCTTAAACGGTTCGCCTAGATGAGGACAGCTATATGGCGCAGCCTGAAGGGTTTGTGAATCCAAAGTTTCCGAAGCGTGTATGCAAACTTCAAAGATCCATTTATGGGTTGAAGCAAGCATCAAGGCAATGGAACAAGAAGTTTGATGAAGAAATCAAGAAATTTGGTTTCACTCAAAATCTTGATGAGCCATGTGTATCACAAAGCTAGTGGGAGTAATGTTATTTTCCTTGTCTTATATGTCGATGACATATTGATCATGGGAAAAGACATTCCAAGTATGCAAGATGTAAAGTCTTATCTTGGAGAGTGCTTTTCTATGAAGGACTTAGGGGAAGCAGCATTTATTCTGGGAATCAAGATCTACAGAGATAGATCAAGGCGGTTAATTGGACTAAGCCAAAGTGCTTACATTGATAAAATATTGAAGAGATTCAGTATGCAAAATTCCAAGAAGGGATATTTGCCGATGCAAGTTGAACATGGCTTAAGTAATAAACTATGCGCATCAACACCTGCTGAGGTGGAATACATGAGGAAAGTTCCTTATGCTTCGGCTGTAGGATCTATCATGTATGCTGTAAGATGTACAAGACCTGATGTGGCGTTTGCACAGAACATTACCAGTCGGTATCAACAGAACCAGGTGTGAAACACTGGCAAGCTGTTTAGAACATTCTTAAGTATCTAAGGGCTACTAAAGAAATGTTTCTAGTGTATGGAGGAAATCCAGATGCAGAACTTGATGTTACAGTTTTTTGCGATGCGTCTTTCCAAAGCTGATAAAGATGATACGAAGTCTCAAACTTGGTTATGTCTTTGTCATTAATGGAGGAGCAGTTAATGGAAGAGCAAGAAGAAAACAACGGTTGCGATGTCTATTACAAGCCGAGTACATAGCGCTTGAGAAGCTGCGATGGAAGTTTTTTGGATTAGGAAATTCATTTCGGGACTCGGAGTAATGCCCTCAATCGAATTACCTTTAAATGTGTATTGTGACAACTCTGCTGTAATAACATTTGCCAATGAGCCTGGAGTCATGAAGGGCGCCAGACATTTTCCTCGTCGATATCACTATGTTCGAGAACAAGTCGACATAGGTGAAATCAATCTACTCAAAGTTCATACAGAGATGAAAATCTAGCTGATCCCTTTACGAAACCTTTGCCAAAAGAGAAACTTACTGACCATGCTGATGGGATAGGACTTCGTTTAGCTAGTAATTTCATGCAGATATGTGATTAGTATTTGGATAAAGGATGTTATGAACAAATATTACTTTAATGAAATAAAATAGTTGTTATGTTTATTTTTCATTTTCTTAATATTATATCTTATATTTGCATGTTTAATCCGTGAGTAACTTATGTTATTCTAAATAGTCCGTTGTCGATCAATGATATGGGAATGTCATTGAATTAAGACAAATCTGAGTTTTGGTAGAATATACTTTTAAAGTATATTGATGCGTGGGACATACCGGATTCACATGATATTCAATGAATTGAATATAGGACTCATCCCAACTTTACATGATGATACTTTTGGATTTTATCATTAAGTATATCATGAAGTGTTTATCCTCAGACTTGAGATACCGGATAAGCGATATGAATGTAGTGCACTTATGTGAGATAGTCTAACGCTATCCGTAACTGGTAGTTATAAGGGCTATTTTCGGAAGTGTTGCGAAATTCATGAGTTATGTTTGTAGTCAAGAGAATTTGTTCCTTTGAATTTGTTTCAAAGCATAATACTATATTTGGGCCTCGTAGAGTTGACAAGATGTTTGTATGGCCATACCCAAGATCTATCCGGAATACGTTCAGATGATTTGGTAATCTTGTTCAATCATATACAACGAGAAACAGAATATTAACTTATGAAATGACTTGATCCATATTCATAGTTAATGTAGTATTAGTAACAAAAGGATAAGTAAAAATGATGAATCATTAAATGGTTTTTCCAGGAGACCATGCTCGATTCGATCTGGGGGCGTTGGCGTGTGAAAGCTAGACTAACCAATGTCATTACTATATTTAGTAATATCCAAGTGGGAGCTGAAAGGTTTTAATGGATATTTAAATAATAGTATATCCGGATTCGAACTCGAGACTTCGGGATTGCACACATTACGTATGAGAATTGATGTATATAATTAATATAAATAAAATGTTATTATTATTAATTATTAATCACTAAATAAAACATAATGATAGTTAAATAATTAACGAGGTTTGGTTAACGGTCGTTAAATATTAACTACAAGGACTAAGAATGAAATTAGATGTCGGGAAAGTTCTAGAATCCCCTTGGGATTGAATAGGCCGATCGGTGGAGGGTTTCCAAACCCAATCCCACACAAACTTGGTCACCAAGTTAAGTTACCTATAAATACAATTCATTGTATTCATTCATAACTTAATCTTGGATCACCAATAACCTAATTTCTTCTTCTTCTCCTCTCCTCTTTATGTGGCCGGTCGAAACACCCTCACCCCAAGGGTTTTCGATTTTTGTCTAACTCAAAGATACAAGTATTGGTTTATTAGTGATTCAAGGAACTAGCTTTTCCACATCAAATCGCTATTAGTACATGTGTACAAGAACGAAGAGCAAGCACACTTGAGCTTGTATTCCTTGGTGGTCGATTTTTGGGTGGGACGATTTTGTGAAACCCTTGTTTAGGGTTTTGGGTTTTGTTATTTGAACACATCATCGTTTGATTACTTGAATTGCTAAAAGGTACGCACTTTCTTGTTTGGTTAATTAATTACATATATTATTCCTATTGTCTTCCGCTGCTTGCTTTGATGATGTTATTTGTTTTATGTATAATTGTTATGAGTATAAAATTCCAACAACTACAGCCAAGATTATACTTGAGGCAATATTAGAAAGACTTTTTCAAGTGATAGTGTCTCCTTCAAAAGTGTCAATTCATTAGAAGAACAAGAGATCTATTTATAAATCATTGTGGCAGTTGAAAACTTCTTTCTCCCACAATGCATACGCAAGAAAACTTATGAAGCATCTGAAGAATAAAAAGAAAACTTGCGAATATGATTTATTAAAAAAAATCCATTAACAACCTGCACCGAATATGAACAAGCTAAAAAAATTGATTCACAAAGTCTGCAACATTCGATTTATATCCTGGATACATTTTGGAGGCCAATAAAATTTTGGTTTCACTATAATATTACGTGTCCACTTCCCTTTCTTCTTCGGAATAGTTATTTTCAAGACCTCATTCTCCACATCCATCACCGTATCCGACCAATAATAGAAGATTTTATTCGGTGTATATTGAATATAAATTTTATAGCCTGGATAAGCAGCCCCGGGATCAGGTCCCTCCAGTCCTACACTAAAGCAAATCATAGATGTACAGCTGTATACACGTATGCAACCAAAACTGTTCCTGTGCCGAACTGTAAGAAGTAAAGCAGAAAATTAATAAGAACTCTCCTGGTAGTGCATATCAATATCATCATAAAACTACTTTATATTGTAAAGTATATATAATAAGTTTAATCGTACATATAGATCCTTGTTCCACAAAATCTTTATTAGGGAGTCCAGTCATGTCGCGGATGATGTAGAGAGCTTTAGCATCCTCCATCACATCCCACCTAGGACAGGGTGCTGGTGTCACTCCGATGCGATTGTCCATCATGTTAAGTAGACGGGCCAGATTCCTAGTGTCAAATAGCCGAGGACAAGTTGCCTCTAAAATCATAAAAAATAAAAATAAAAATCATATAGTTATTCGTGTATTGCATGCCAATGCATGGTGCTATGAGTTGAAGTTAATTATATCCCCGGTGTATTGCATGCGTCAAAATATGAAACCTGTAAGAATCAACTCTTTGAAATGATATGACCGATACTGATCATATGACCAAACATAGATGATATGCTAATATATCAACGCACCATTAAAAAGATCACGGATTTCAGATGTGTGGCAGCCTTCAAGCTTTAAGCTAAAATAGCGACAAGATGTTGCTGCCATAGGACGAACAGATCTGGAAGCAATGAATTTAGCAATCGAGCAAGCCATCGATCTCCTATCAAAGGAAGACAAACTTTCAAAGAAAAGAGCGAATTAAGTACAGAATAGGGACTTTCAAGATTTACACAAACTTCATTTGACAGAAAAAGATCAAGGTTATTATAGAAAGGGTGAAAGCTAAAGGTACGCAATGTACTTTTTCAAAAATACACATCTACGCAATGTACTTTCAAAAAAACACATCTAGCTAACATACTTTCAAATTGTTTTCGATCTAGCTAATATGACCTGTTGGTAGTAGGTTACCAGGTCACCTTGGCGAAAAATTTGCGCAGTTAGTCCTCTAGGACTAACTGTTAAAAAAACTTTTAAAAAAATTTACGTTTTTTTCCAAAAATTTTACGTTTTTTTTTAAAAATAAAAAAATTTAAAACTTTTATGTTTTAAAAAAAAAAATACGTTTTTTTTTTAAAAAAAAATTTACGTTTTTTTTTAAAAATTTTTTAAAAAATTAATTTTTTTTTTAATTTTTATGTTTTTTTTTAAAAAACGTAAAAATTTTTTTAAAAGTTTTTTATTTTATTTTATTATATTTTTTTTTAATTTTTTTTAACGGTCGTTATTTTCTAGCTAACGGTCGTTAGTCCTAGAGGACTAACTGCGCAAATTTTTCGCCAAGGTGACCTGGTAACCTACTACCAACAAGTCATATTAGCTAGATCGAAAAAAATTGAAAGTATGTTAGCTAACTGTGTTTTTTAGTACATTAGTGTATTTTTGAAAAAGTGCGTTGCGTACATTTAGCTTTCACCCTTATAAAAACTATTATGATGATATTTACTAATTCTTTGAATGATACTTACTAGTAATTCTTGCTTTTATTTTGGAAATAATATAGAAATGATTTTTTTAAACATTTGCCTTTAACAAAAATGTCGTTCAAAGTTTCAAATAAAATAATAATGCTTTGTATGCTTTAACTACTTAAACGACCCGTAAAATTAATTCACAGGTATTTTAAAAAAAACATTCAAATAAGCATAGTGTTTGAAAAACGGCTAAGGGTAGCAAGCAAGCCTACTGTTACCCAATCAACATACATCGTACAATCATGCACACATTTTTTTACAGCTCAATGTCGTTCACAATCACGATCTCCATTCGGACAAAAAGGCAAAAATTCAATATCTTCACTTTTGCCTTGCATATAATCCTTTTAATATTCAACGTTTGTCAAAAATAGATATTAATGACTATCTAGCCTTTAATAATTAATCTCAAATAATATTTCGTATTTCCCAACTTATTTCGGCTGGATTATTCGGGTTCATAGAGAATGGAATCTTATACGTACCCGATCTTAATACAGGCCATCAGGGTTGGGTTAGTTTAAAATTAGTTTGGTTTGATTTTGGTTTTGCGACTGATTTTTCAAATTGAGAAGCCTGAATTGAAAGAAACAATAGACCCAAAAACCAAACTGATGTACTCCTTGAAGTTCACTCCCAAAGGAATTTAGATTTCTTCGCATCTTGCAAGAGACAACAAATAAATAGCTACTGTACATGTTAACCATTAACAGGTTCACGTATTAACTAGCACAAGCTGTCTAACAAATAAATAGCTTTATGTTAACCATTAACAGGTTGACAGATATACACCTAGTTCGTAAGAATATGTGCGACTAAGATTTAGAACACATGAAGGGCATTATGAATTTCTAGTTATGCCTTTTGGACTCATTAATGCACCTTCAACATTTTAGTCACTAATGAATTTAATGTTCAAGGAGTCCTTAAGGAAGTTCACTCTAGTCTTTTTTGGATGACATCCTCCTAGTATATAGTGACAGTTTGGAAGCACATGTTAGTCATTTGAGACAGATTTGACAGTGATGAAGAATATTTAATTGTTTTTCAAAAAGAGTAAGTGTACTTTTGTTGCATCAAATGTAGAGTATTTGGGGCATATTGTTTCAGATAAAGGGGTGGCTAATAATCCTTCTAAGATACAAGCAATGCAAGAATGGCCTGTCCCAAAACACTGTCAAATAGCTCAGAGGGTTCCTTAGGTTAACACACTACTGTAGAAGGTTCATAAATAATTATGCTAATGTAAGCCAACACTAACTGCAATGCTGAAAAGAATGCTTTTCAGTGGAATGACTCTGCACAAAGGGCATTTGAGGCATTAAAGGAAGTTATGACACAGGCTTCTGTCTTGTCTTTGCCAAACTTTTAAAAAGTATTCACTGTGGAAATAGATGCATCTGGGGTGAGAATTGAAGCAGTATTGCAACAAAAGGGACATCCCATTGCTTTCTTAAGTAAAACACTATCACCAAAGCATCAAGCACTTTCAACTTATGATAGGAATTCTTGGCAATTTTAATGGCATTAAAGAAACGAATAGGGTACTTGTTTGACAGACACTTCAAAATCAAGACAAACCATTTCAATTAAGGTTGACTACTCCATTCCAAGCTAAATAGCTACATAAATTTTTGGGGTATGATTATGAGATTACTTACAAAAAAAAGGTAGTGAAAATGTAGTAGCAGCAAATGCTTTATCAAGCATTTCAAATGGGATAGAATTGAATGTCTTAGTTCTCACCTCTGTTTCTTCTAGTCTACTACTACAAATGAAGGAAAGCTGTTTAGAAGACTCAATTTTGAAAGAAATTATGCAAGAGATAAGGGACAACTCTTATAAGAAAGACAAGTACACTTTGGTGGATGGATTACTAAAGAGAAAAGGGAAGATAGTGGTGGGTGATGACTTGCAGCTGAGAAGCACCATCATTCAACACTATCATTCAGATGCTAAGGGGGGTCATTCAGGTACTACAGTGACTACGCACAGGCTTGATACTATGTTCTATTGGAAAGAAATGCACAAGATGGTTGAACAGTTTGTTATAGAGTGTGACACCTGCCAAAGACAAAAGCCTAATTTGGCTGCATACCCTGGTATATTGCGGCCATTACCAATACCAGAAAACATAAAACATATGGAGTTCTATTTCCATGGATTTTGTTGAAAGATTGCCTAGTTCACAAGGAAAGACAATTATCTTTGTGGTAGTGGATAAGCTTAGCAAGTATGCTCATTTCATTGCCCTGCAACATCCTTTTACTACAAGCACAGTGGCACATGATTTCCTTGATAATGTGTACATGTTGCATGGCTTGCCTAAGTCTATAATTAGTGACACAGACAAGATATTTTTGTGTCAATTCTGGCAAGCTTTTTTCAAAACGTTGAAAGTGCAGCTAAAGATGTCTACTACCTATCATCCCCAAACTGATGGACAGACAGAGATAGTCAACAAATGTTTGGAATGTTTTCTTGGATGCATGACTGGTGAAAGACCAAAGGAATGGACTATGTGGCTTCCTATGGCTTAATTATGGTATAATACAAATTTTCACACCTCGATAAACACCACACCTTTTGAAGCAGTGTATGGCCAAACACCCCCTTTGCATACTCCTTATGTAGCTGGTGAGAATGCCGTGGAAGCAATTGACAGAACATTACAGGCAAGGGAAGAAGCTCTTAAGATGCTGAAGTTTCACCTAAAAAGAGCTCAAGATAGAATGTTGAATCAAGCCAACAAGCACAGAAGTGACAGATAAGTAACCATTAGAAAGGAGCAACAACACAAGCCTTCATGGTTTTCGAAAGAATTGGATCATTTGCTTACAAACTAGACCTGCCACCAACTAGCCAAGTTCAGTGCAAACAACATGGGAATTCTACCTCACTATGGACCAAATGGACTATTGAATGTTAAACCAATTGTTATACGACGGAAGATTGGCAAAGGTGAACAACGAGGCAGTGGCTTATGTCTTGGTCAAATGGTCCAATCACACCGATAGAATGTTAGTTGGGAGCTGTACATTTGATCCAAAGATACCCTGAATTTGAAAATCAGTCTTAAGGACAAAAATTATTTAAAGAGGAATGGATTGTTACAAGCTAAAGTGAAAAGAACCCAAAGTGTCAAAATTCCAATGTTGAAGGACTGGAAGTGTAAATAGTTAAATGGTTGTTAGCTTTGGCGCCCACATCTATCAAAATTCTAATTTGTAGTCATTCCATTGTATCAAGACCACATCTATCAAATAACAAACCCTTTTTCGAATCTTGTTTTTTTATTTATAGATTCCTAAATTTGTTTGTGCGATTGAATAAGTGTTCTTCATTTCTTAAGTCGATTTCTAGAACATATTGTTTCACACTCGTATATATATTGAGGAACTATATATGTGTTAGTTTTGATGGAATATATAGAACACACTAGGCGTTATCGGGAAAAGTTACATTAACAACTTAATTGCAATGAAGCATTTGAGTATAAACGATAACATATGAAGAAATTACCTACTTAAAAAAAAAAAAAAAACATGCATTCAACAAACAAGAAATCTTGTCGTCCTAACTGAGTGTAGCTTAAGAGGCAAAAATAAATAAGAATTTTGTGGTGATTTTACCAACCCACTTCCCCTTCTGTTTGGGAATTGTTATCTTCAGGACCTCATTCTTCACATGTTCCAGCTCGACATCCCAAACACTACTATAGATGTTAGCCGGTAAATACATTTTAAAGAAGTATCCCGGATAACGTGATCCAGGATTCGGCCCTGCTGATCCTACGATAAAAAGAATAGCTCCAGGAATCCGGTATACACGCAAATAACTAAAGACATTTTTTATTACTGCAACAAGTAAACAATAAGTAAATTATTAGTTCGTGTTAAACAATAGAGAATGATTTTTATACTTTTTTAACGATATAAGAGATAAAGGATACCATAGGGTGAATGATCAACGGTTTCCTCCACATATAATGGAGTATACATGCAATCACTTAAACGTATGTGGTGAACTAGATAGACGGCTTTATCGTCCTCCGTCACATCCCACTTAGGACCGGGTGGATATATTGCGAATCCATCTTGGAACATCAGGTTAAGTACACGCGTCAGATTTCTAGTTGCTGAGAGTCGAGGACCAATTGCTTCTGAAATCATAAAGAAAAAAATTAAAATAAACCCAATTAATAGATTTATAACCAACACGCTTGTAGCTCAATGGTTTCAAAAGGGTAAGGTCGTAAGATCAAGTACAACGGTAAACAAAAGGTATGTAAAAATGTAAAAATGTAAAAATAACGCCGATTGAAAGCTGTTAGAATATGCATATAAATTCTTCAATACAAGTGGTTCCTATGAACCAATAAATACTACGTAGTATACTAAATGATGTGCTGAGATATCTACTACACACATACTGTTAAAAACATCGCGAATTCTCGGTTGTTTGGGACCAATATGCTTTATATTGCACTCTTCCTCAGAGTGGTCTTGAAGGATACTCTTGGTGTTAAAGAAACGCGAAGATGCAGTTGCCACCGGACGAAAAGTGAACAAATAAGTTGCATTGGAAGCAACAAGTTTAGCAATAGAGGAAGCCATAGATCGTTCTTTTTCAAACGAAAAACTATCAAGGAACAACGAGCTATACAAGAAAAGGGACTTTATGAACTAATATTGACTTCATATGGATGCTATTACAAGAAACTAATAAGAAAATATTTACTACAATTTTTAACGTGTTGCAAAGATATATACCTCTATACAAATCTCTTAGCCCTCATTTGGGAAATGATTTGAAAATATATATTTACGGAAATGTTTATTAATCATTTCCAAAATAATGGCAAGATATTTTGTACAATATAAGTTATATTTACAGCACTTTAACCACTACACAAACCAATCTCACAAATCAACTTTAACATTTGAATATGATCACACCATAATTAACTTTGAATTTGGTCTCATGGGATTTTATAACAAGTATATCCACTATATTTTTTATAAATAAGTCATGTTAACTTATACCCCTTCTGTCCCAAAATAATTGTCTCTCACACAATTTAATAAAACATTATCATTAGTGAATTTTATCTTTTACTTTTTTGCAAAATGATAGTTTTACCCATCTTTGAACGATGCTTGTTATTTTTATTTTCATTATGTGCAATATGGTAAACTTGTTACATTATTCACAACTATATTTGAAAAAGGACAATAAAAGGGAGTATTAATTTGGGACGAAGTGAATAACATTTTCTTAACAAAAAGCAATCAAAAAATCAATCATACTTTTATTACAAAATATAACATATACTTGTAACATTTTCTACTTTTGTAACAAATCATATCATATATTTATAACATTTTCTTAGAAGAAAAAAAGAAAAAAGCAGTCACAAAAATCGTAACCCATAACATATTCAATAACATATATATACTTGTACCATTTTTTAAACATACCCACAATATTACATCAAAATAACAACACACAAACAAAAAAATGAAAGCACACCGTTACATTTTGTGGCGGCTGAGGTGGTGTCTAACAGCTGAGATGGTAAAACATATCGATCAAACATATACTTGTAACAATTTATAAACAAATAATATTACTATAAAGGTGCCCAAGATCTAATTTCTATCATACCCACAACTTTAAATGATGAAATAGGTACTTAAATACCATAGGTTAAAGTTCAAAACCTCATTTTTTTTACATATCTACAAACAAAAGATTGAAAGAAAACCTTTATCCTTTACAAGTGTAAAGAGGTGAAAAAGTAAACAAACAATACCTTAGAGTCATGGAAAAGACTTCAGTATTTTATGTCTTGAATTTCTTATTTGGGCAAAAGTATATAACTGTATATAATTTAATAAGAAAACCAATCGTCCGTCGTAGGTTATCAACCTACCCTTTGTACTAAAATGGGTTCTTTAGTTACTTATCACTTTTATTTTTGAGCTTAAGCACAAATAGACGGGCTAAAAGATAGAAAAGATATTAAGATAATAAAATAGATATGGGCATAAGTAAACTCGGATAGACCAGTGATCTTACGAATTTACGTTCGATCCCACGATCTTACTCACGATCCTACCCCACATACGATCCTATGACGATCATACACGATTTTAGCTAGTGAACACGTAAGATCGTACGATCTTACGAGTTTACTCGCGATCTTTACAGCCTTGTCTCAGACAACAATGACTGAAATGTTTATAAATCATTTCCAAAACAATGGCAAGATATTTTGCATAACTTATATTCACAACACTTTTAAACCAATATTTGTGAACGAATTAGTAAATATCATTTCTATAATAATCCTGATCATATATTTTCTTGCAAATGAAATTTGAGTTGAGCTTCAAAGTCCTTTATTGTTTATACATCGCTCTTTTCTTGATAGTTTGCTACTTTGATCGGGGATGATGGCTTGCTCGCTTGCTAAACTCATTGCTTCCAAATCTTTTCGTCCGGTGGCAATAACATCTTGTCGCTTCCATAGCTTAAAGCATGTCGGCCGCCGCACATCTGAAATCCGTGATCTTTTCAACGGTATGTAGATAACTCAACTTATCGTTTATGTTTACCATTAAGAACCACACATAATCTAGTAGCATACAAAATCGTTAACACGTAAATATCACTTTTGTTTTTTGATGATTTCAGAGGCAAATTGTCCTCGTCTATCTGCAACTAGGAATCTGGCCCGGCTACTAAACTTGATGGACAATCGCATCGGAGTGACACAAGCAGCCTGCCCTAGGTGGGATGTGATGGAGGACGCTAAAGCTCTCTACCTCATCCGCGACATGTCTGGACTCCCTAATAAAGATTTTGTGGAACCATTCTCATGTGCCTGTATGACTATATATGTTACAATAAAAAGTAGTTTTATGTTAAGGTTTAATTTATAGCTGTGATATGCACTATCAGGGTTGTTCTTACTTGTTTTATGTTTTACTTGTAACAGTCCCCCATCTGAAAGGTTTTGGTTGTACTCATGTAAACAGTGCAAGAGCTATCATTTGGTTAACGGTGGGACTGGAGGGCCTAGATCCCGGTGCCGCTTATCCCGGCTATCATATTGATATTCATACACCCAATAAAATTTACCATGATGCCCGGGATATGGTGATGGATGTGAAGAATGAGATCTTGAAGATAACTATTCCGAAGAAGAAAGGGAAGTGGATTCGTAATATAATTACGAAGAAAGCAAGAATTTATTGGCCACCGAAATGCATTGACGATATAAATAGAATGTTGCAGACTTTGTAAAGCTCTTATATAACATGAGGACTTTAAATTATGAATATTTTGCAGAACATACGAAGGATTTTAAATTATGAATATTTTGCAGAACATAAGATGGATTTTAAGATAGTTATGCAACTAAAACTCAACTTCTCATTGTTCAAAAACTACCATCATGCTCACAAGCATGACATATAAGTTTACCATCATAACTTACTCATCCTAATCTTAGAAAAGTAGTAAACGAAAGCACAAAGCTTTGCTTTGTAATGTGCACCGCAAAAGTCTCAATAATTAGTGTGTTTTTAAGGGTGAAATTAGTACGGGTTTCATTTTCTAAATAAGAGTGCTGGCCTACTAGTATCGAGAATGTTATAGCTTTGTTATGGAACCCGTCTTGTCAGTAACTACCCTATAAGACACAACCAAAAAAAAACAACTTCCCTCATGACATGATTCAGTTTATAAGTAGCCTTGGTGATTCCACATTTTTTAATTCTGATTTGATCATAGCATTTCATAAAGCAACATCAAAGCGCGCATTTAAGGTTCACATGAGGACACTTGTAAGTTAGACGTACATCTCAATGAGACCAAAGATAGAACTAGCAATCATTTTCTACCAATAGTTAACCCTTCATTCAGATCAAAAACTGTCATCATGCTAACAAGCATGGCATGTAAGTTTTTACCAACACATTTGACCCATAACCATCTCACGCACAAGCAAAAGCACTAATGTGTTGCTTGGCAGTGTATTCTATTATTTACATACTATGAATGCAGAGTTATATTGGCCACCAAAATAAGGGCTCATTAGTTGGTGTGAATTGAAGTGCATATGCTTTATGCTACTAAACCTTTTTATTATTCAGAAATTTCAGTTCATAGATTGTGTATGCATTGAGGTTGATTTCAGTAAAATCTAAAATAGGGATTTTAAGGGTTTTTTTTTTATGAAGTTTGATATGCTAGCTCAAAGGAATACAATGAAAATTTTGCAGTGTGTTTGGTATGCAAATTTCAAGCCAAATTATTTATCATCAGCTATACTACATATTAGCATACGAATTTTGCCTTCATATGTAACATTTTTATATGAGCCGGATTGATTATGCAGTTCTGAATATATGATTAACATATCAATGTGTATGATTAATTAAAGAGTAGTATAAAGTACCAAGCTTGTCATAATTAACTTTAAGAACTATAATAGTAGTACTGAATATACGATTAACATATCAATGTTTATAATTATTTAAAGGGTTAATGGTCTAGAAAAACCTACAAACTTTCCACTTTTTACTTTTGTGACAATAAACTTTTTTTTTCTTATTAAAACAAAAAAACTTCTTAATGACTGTTATTGTAACCAAATATGCCACGTGGCACAATTAATTACCACTTACCCAAAAAAACGCGTTTATAACGTCTGGGGGACTATTTTTGCCAACGTACCAAAGTTGGGGACTAATGGCAGATAAAAAAAAACGCTTTATTAATCCCAAATGTTTTCCCCCCAAAATCAGTCCCCCCCCCCCAAATGAAACCCGTTTTCCAGTCAAGAACCCTAATCCACAAAATTGAAAAATCCACTTTGCTCCTTTCCTATTGTTTATGGTTTTTGTAACAAGTCAGGTATGTAATTTCGTTTGAATCAGTTAATTGTGTTTTAATCGTAAATAGTCAGCAAGCCCTAATTTTAGTGTTTGGTATTTTTTTTAAGAATGATACCTCATATTGTTCAACACATCTTAGTTATAAACTGGGATGGGTATTTCAACCATGGTCCCCTTAGGTATGTGCATGGTGTTGTCAGTCCTATATCTATTAGAAGGATGCCTTACTTAGAGTTTGCCCAATATCTTGAAGATAAAGTTGAAACAGAGATTGAAGGGGTGTATTACAGAGTCCCAAATCATGAGTTGGAGGATGGTTTAGTTAGAGTCACTGATGATAGTGAGTTAAACTATATGTTTGATGTGGCTGTGGTATTTGGTGAGCTTGATGTATATCTCCAACACTTTGATATGGACTTATCTGAGTACTTAGGTAAAGTAGATAGAACAAGTATGGATGCTAGTGTTGCTAAGAGTAAAGTCAGTCCAAAAATAAGGTATTGCAATGATTTTAGCATAGATGAGATGGAGGCTTGGGCTGAGATGGAGTATGCTGAAACTCAAGGTGAATCTTCTCACCATGCTAGTGGTGTAGGTACTAGTGGTGTAGGTGCTAGGGTGAGTGAAAATGATGATGATTCTGATAGTGATTATGATTGGGAGTATGAAAGTGATAAGTCAGTTGATTATCTTAGTCCTGGTGAAGAGGAATTGATTGAGCTTAGAAATAGGATCAAAGCTAATAGGGATAAGGTAGAGCAGATGGAAGAGCCAAATGAAGCAAATAGTATGCCTTTAAATTCTTCTTCTGCTCCTGATGTTAGGAGTGATCATGATTTGTTCATGGATGAGCTACTAAGAAAGCTTAAGGCTCTTGATGAGGAGGGAAACACCCAAGACCCTTTCATTACTGCTCAAACAAGTATTGAAAGGTACCCCATGTATGATGAAACTACACACTAAAGACTGAGGAAACCAAAGGTGAGTATGTTGAGCATACTTAAATTAAAATTCAAATTTGTTATGTTGTTTATTAATGATGAATGTTAACAAATGTTGTGTTACAATTGCATAAAGGTTTAAAGTATGTGAGTGTGAACAAGTTCAAGGAGTGTCTGACATTCTACGCTTTGGCTAATGGCTTCTCACTATGGTATGAGAAGAGTAATTCAAATATGGTAGTGGCTAGGTGTGGACAAAGACCTGAAAGGGTGGCTGATCCAGATACTGGTAAACAAAGGAAGCAAATCAGGTATCCTAGTGCTAGTAGTAATGAATTGCCACAATGTCCTTGGAGATGTTATGCTAGTTGGATGTCAGAAGAGAGAACTTTTCAGATTAAAACATTAGTTGATGAGCATACATGTGTTAGGAATTTCCAGTTTGGCACATTGGTCAACTATAAGTGGATAGGGACAGTCTTTGGTGAAAAGATTAGGGATAACCCTGAGATTAGGTTGAATAGTTTAGCTGACCTAGTGATGAAAAAGTATAAATGTAAGGTTACAGCTAATCAATGTGTTAATGCAAAGAAGTTTGCTTTGAATCAGAATGAAATGACTGTAGCAGAACACTATGGTATGCTAAGATCTTATGGGAAAGCTATTTTAGACACCAATCCAGGTCAACTGTGAAGTTGGGAGTGACAAACAACCCAGATAATAAGACATATTTTGATAGGTTTTATGTTTGTTTTGCTTGATTAGCTAATGGATGGAAATCAGGATGTAGGCCAGTTATAGCCTTAGATGGTTGTTTTTTGAAAAGTCCTAATCAAGGGGAAATACTTGCTGCAATTGGTAGAGATGGGAATAACCACATTTACCCTGTGGCTTGGGCTGTGGTAAATGTTGAAAATAAAGAAAACTGGAGTTGGTTTTTAGAGTTGCTTGAAGATGATTTGGGTAAAGTTAAAGGTCAAGGTCTAACTCTGATATCTGATCAACACAAGGTATGCTTTAGACATTTATTTTTCCCCCCAATTGTTAATATAATATTAAACATTATCTAACACACTAACATGTCTTTGTAGGGTCTTATTGAAGCTGTGAAACTAGTCATGCCATATGCTGAGCATAGGCAATGTGCAAGACACATATATGAAGGCTTTAAGAAATATTACACTGGATTGGAGTTTAGGAATCTATTCTGGGCAGCATCTAAAGCATCATGTGGAAAACTAGAAGGGGGGGTTGAATAGTTTTGCCGATTTTAAGTTGATTTCAAAAACTTTTAGATTCGATATTATGTGAAATCGTATGGATGTTGAGAACGTATAGATCTAATGATAATGCAAGCAAATAGATAAAGTTAAGGGATAGAAATGACACAACCGATTTATAGTGGTTCGGCTACAAGGTCACCTTCCTTGCCCTACTCCACTCCCCGAGTCACCTACTCGAGAGTTCAAGCACTATGTCAACAAACTCCTTCACTTGGCGGAGAAGCCTTCACAACGTTGCTTACACTTTTTCCGGTACAAAGCTAAATACCGAGTCCGTAGCACGGTGGACCAAACCAACACAACTATTACACAACAAATATGTGAAATATCAAAATACAAGATCTTCGCTACAGAAATCTTGCGGAGTGACAAATCAATCAAGGACCCCTTGCTTGTATGACTTGTAGAATGCTCGTGATCTCGCCTTAGAGAAGGACCTAGATGAGGATCACAAATAGAAAGAAAGAAGAACAACTCTCTAGATCAAGTGATCTATATGTTAGAAGAGAATGAGAGTGTATGAGAGATTTAGTAAGAAGAGGGGTAAGTTAGAATGAAGAAATGGCTCTCTATTTATAGGCAAATTTCTCCTCTGCTCCACGGATCCCACGGATCCCTTCCACTTAGGATCCGGCTAGTGTAATCCTAGGGATCCGTGGTACGCTCCTCTTTGCCCATGGGTTTTTTGGTTATGGGTCATGGGTTATGGGTTGGTCCATGGGTTTTCTCTAGATTCAATGTATCTAAGTATACATTGTATCAAGTCTTCTTTGGCATGGGTTTAAGATCCATGGGTTATGGTCCATGGGTTATGGTTTTTACCCATCCTAATAAACTATTACAACAAATGCTTAATTATTACATTTTTGTATTTAAATGGCTATATGTAAATGCTTTACAAAAATAACATGTATCCTTATAATTTTACTTAAGATAACATTACATTTGTTATCAACAAAACACAAAGAGATCGCAAAATATTAATAAACGTTTTTACGGTTTATTTGTATTAACAATCTCCCCTTTTGTGTTGATGACAAAACATAATGTTATGATGAGTAAAACTTAAGAATAGATGTAAGTTTTGAAAGCCCCTAAGTTTTACTTCTTCTCCCCTTTTGTCGAAACAAAAGTTAACCCTTGGAAGAAATAAACAAACTCTAACTCCCCTTGACGGTAGCTCCCTCTTGTTTGGGGCGTCAAGTGAAGAAAAATAAAAATTCCTATAAAAAGAAAGGTTAGTAACATGCTTATATAATCTTGTGGTTGTCGAGAATCAAGATTAGGAGCCAAGGTATGTAAACAAGGACTTGTAATAAAACAACAAATTATAGTGGTATGTATGCCACTTACAAGCATGTAAAAATAAGAACAAGACTTGTTCTTGAAAATGACTTCAAAAAAAAAAATAATACTAAAAGTAGAAAAGTAGTAGTAGTGATTCCTTCCATGCTTGCATAAGGTTATGGATGGAGATTTTGATGAGTAATGGTATTGATGCGATCAAGGATGAGGTTGAGTATGAAACACATTTCTTCCCTAACTTCTATTGCAATTTCCCTAGTGGATTGGCAATGTTCACAATGTAAATGATGTGGGTAATGAGTGCGGAAGTTTTCCGGGTTGTTTTGATTTGAGTTTTGCGGAAGTTGTGGTGGAAAAATAGGAAAATATGGATCAATATCCGGAATGTTAATAAATGGTGGTGGCAAAGAACCTAGATGTTCTTGTAATGTGATGGGAGCTAATGGTGGTGATGTTTCAAGATCTTGAAAGATAGTATTTGGAGATGTGGGGGGTGTTGAAAAGACTAATTCTTTTTCTTTAGGTTGGTTAGATCTTGTTGGAGTCTTAAGGAGTTCCAAAAGAGTTATTTTAGGTGGTGATGAAGTTGGTGTATGATGAGTGTGTAAATACGCATCATTTTTGGTCAAATCTGAACTGCAAAACATTTAAAAATGCTCATAAATGCATCAAAATACTGAAAATATCTCAAAATTGCATTTTATATGTTTCAGATTCAAAATGTTTAAAATCAGATGAAAAATGAGCTAAGTTTGCATAATTGGCAGTTTCAGTCCCCGATTTTCAAATCTTGTCAGAAATAGTCCCTGAGCACTTATTTTAAAAAAAAAGTCACCAAAGGTCCTTTTAAAATCATAACTTGTCATAATTAGTCCTTTGGTGAAAAATGTCAAAAGTTTTGAGAAATTACAAGTTTAGTCCTTTGAGTTTCAAAATTGGCAAAAATAGTCCTTGGAAGTTTGAAAATGTCCATTATGGTCCTTGTACTATTGAAACTTGTCATTTTGGGTCCCTTGGAACAACTTTGGAAAATGGCAGATTTGGTCCTCCAACTTTCAGAAATTGCAAAATGGTCCTTGCTTTTAATATCAAACCCTTTGCACCCTTGACCCCTGCCAATAACCTTTGGACCCCTGCCAAACCATTGAACCCCCTTTTTGACCCCCCGTCCACTAATATCACCCAAGTCAAACCCCGGTCAAACAAATACCCCCTTCCCTCCTTTTTCTTCTCCTTCAACCACCATGCCTGCAACACTCAACCTTCACCATCCTTCCAGCTCAACTCCCACTCTCCATGTCCCCTCCACCTCACCAAACAGCCAAAAGGCATTAAATGCTTCCCCCCCTTTGCACTCAAAACCCCCAGTTGCTATATTAGCTTTCCCGCCAAAAATCTCATCAATGGCCAATATGACCTCAAGTGATCCAATGGCTGCAAATGCAAGTGGGATTTTCTCAGAATACAAGTGGGAGCAGTTTTGGTGTATAAAAAGAAGAAAGAGAAGCAAGAGAAAGTAGTACTTAGTTTTTAATTTCATATGTATGTCGTTTTAAACTTTCCATGTCTTAAATAGGTTCTAAGTTGTAATTTCAAGTTTTGTTGTATCAAACTAAGTTGTTCCAGTGTATTGAAACTATTTTCAAGTATCAATTCAAGGTTATATCAACATTTCATGTTTTCATGTTCACTGTTAAAAAAATCAGTTTCAAGCACTTATAATCAATGCTCTAAGTAGCTTATTTTTAACTCAAATAAGCTTATTTAAGCTACTCATAGCTGTTGGTAAGTTTATAATTCAGTTTCAAGCAACTTTGGTATTTGGTCAACAAAAGTCAACCTGTGAAGAGATTTTGGTTAAGCAGTCATGGAAGTGGATATGGGTTGATGCAGAGCTGATTTGGGGTTGGATTGGATTAGAATAGTGTAGGTTGGTTACGGTTTAAGCTGCAAAATAGCTGGGACACTTGTGAGTTTTTATCTTCTTTCCATTTCTAATTCAGTTTGCATAATCTGCGTGTGTTTGAATCTGTGGTTAGGATTAGGCGCTATCATCCATTAAGCTGTTGATAGATTACATTGATTCAGTTTTAGTGTTAGCTTAAGCTAATTCAGTAGGTAGACTAGTTAAAAGTTCAAAACAGTTAGTATAAGTTGTGTTTGGTTCTGTTAATTAATTTGAGTTAGGGTGTTAGTTATTGGTTGAAATCTGTTGCTTCAGTCTAATGTAGGTTAAACACAACCATTTAAGTCATCACTTGTCACCAAAACTCACTCAAAGTCAAAATCCTTCTAAACCTGTCCTAATTTCATATCTGATAGAAATTTGTAAAATCAAAAGCTTACATTGTGTTCATAATTCATAGGAGCAGCTTAATCAAGTTTCATAATAGCTCATATCATCAATATCAGTTCACAAATTAAGCTCAAATCTCATTAAAGTCAATTTTCCATTTCTGAGTTAAAAGTCAAAAACCATAAAAACCAGTTTTCCCAAAACTTTGTAGATTTATCATTTGTTAATCCTTGGTTAAGAGATTTTGGTATTTTGTATTTAACAACTTGAACTGGTCTAGTGTTGAAAAATGATTTTTGGGGAATTTTTGGAATTTTTCTTAAGCTCTAAATAAGTGTTTTATAAGCCTCATATGCCCTGTGACAGGGCATAAGTCCTGAGCAGTTTTCACAAGTTCTTGCAGAGCTTGTCAAAAGCTCATTTGAGCTTCTCTCAGGCTCATTCTTGGTTTTTAAGTATCTAGCCAGGTCTTCTTGAGAGTCCAATATCGGTTTCAATTTCCGCTTATTTGAGTAGCTTATTTTCAAGCTACAAAGTAGTAGCTAAAAACTGTTTTTGGTACTTAAGTTTAAGTCACCAAATCTTTGTAGTTTGCATTTCAGTAGTATAGATTAGTTGAATTTAGCTCATTTCTAGTAGTTTTAGCTTATGATAGCTTCTGTGATAAGTTGGTGCTCATTTGGTACCTCTAGCTTATTTGGAGTGCTTATTTATAAGCACTTGTCACTGCAGTTCCATATTCTCACACATAAGCTATTGTTTTTATATTTTTCATAGACTTAGAATATTATTTTAGACTTTTCCTGAATTTTTCATAATTTTCCAGCACTGTTTGCTATTTTTCCTCATTTAAATCAGTTTTTATGACTTTTAAATTAGCTTTTATTGCAAATAAATCAGAAAAGTTTCAAAAAAATAAGTTTTCAATTTTCATAGATTAAGATAAATATAAAAGCAAAAAGTAATTTTTCCAAATTTTTCTTAGTTAAATTTGTAATTTTTAGCAATTTAATTAGCTTTAAATAGTTTTAAATTCATAGAAAATAGAAAAATAATCAGAAAAATACAAAATCAGTTTTGAAAAATCTCTTTAGTTATTTTAGATTTTTCTAAGTCATAATTTCATTTTCTAGCTTTATTTCATATTTTCTTGTATTTTAGGGTATTATTAAATAAGTAAAAATAGTTTTTAATTAAAAATAATTAAATAAATAGTCATAAAAATAATTTTCTTTTTCTCAAAATTTTCTCTTATCATTAGGTTTGTAAAATTGTCATTTTTATATTTTTAGGATTAATATTGTTTCAGTTTCACATTTTCTTTTTATGCGTTCGTAGTTTTTAAATTTTTAAATCAAAAACATCAGATTTTAAAAATAGTGATAGCGTTTATTTAATATAATTTAGCTTTTTAATTTTCTTTAATTTGCATTTAAGCCTCTGTAATTTATAAACTTTCTCTTTAGGTATAATTATTCATAATCATAACCCATTTCCGTTCAAATTCTCCCGATCACTATTCGTTTGATTATTCAGTGCACAGCTCATTGGGACTTAACGACCTGGGGAAACACTAAACTCTCCTTGACTTCATTGCATTGGTTCTGAACTGTTTGAAATTTATTACGGTTGACCATTCACAAGTGGTCAGCTTGTGTGATAAAACTTGACGGTTCGGGAGCGATCAAATTTTGGCGCCGCTGCCGGGGAGCTGTGCTAATTATCTTACGCTTAGCAGATTAGTGATTTGAATATTCACTCCTTGTTCATACCATATATATATATCTATATTTTCTTATATTAAAATCCAAAAACCCAAAAACATCTTAAAACGTATAAAACACAAAAAAATATTTTTCTTTTGTTTCTATATATATATAAAAGATAAAAATACAAAAAGATTTGTCGTTTTCTTTGTTTAATAATAACAACATAAAAAATTACCACCGCAAACCAATGCAGTGTACTACCTAACTGGGGGTACGACCATAATAAGTTCCCGAATCAAAGATTAAAACTTGCCTTTGTGTCCTTGTGAGTGGTGTACCTTTTTCAAAGAAGCCATTCATCTTGTGATTATTGGTTTAAGTTCACTGTCGTTTTGCCTCGATATTGTTTTAATTGGATTTGTTGTTATATCTACTTTTCAAAACCATAAAACCCAAAAAGATTCTTCTTTCCCCATTTTTCATAATTCCCTTCCTTAACTCTGAGATTCCTTAGAGTTAACTCTAGTGTATGCGCACTCGCTCTTCTAGGTCTGTGAGCCCATTTCGTGAGCTTGTCAAGATTCCAAGAAGGCGTGTCCGTAGACGTTCTCCCCATCAGTCGGATCGAGATCCGGACTTGCTCACACTACTTCCGTTATCATGGCGGAAGAACGTCCTATGTGTGAGCTCCTCCAGGCACCCATCGACGGGTATGGAGATGCTATTGTTATTCCAGCCATTGTGGCTGAAAATTTTGAACTCAAAACCGGGTTACTGAATCTTGTAACCTCAAGTCAATTCTATGGTTTTGAGAGGGATGATCCTCATGCTCATATTCGATGGTTTAACAAGATTGCATCTACTATCAAATACAAGAATGTCCCTACCGATGCTGTTAAACTTCTTCTCTTCCCATTTAAGCCCGGATTTGGCTTGGAAAACAACCCCCTAAATCAATTGAAACTTGGGAAGATCTGGTGAAGAAATTTGTGAACGAGTTTTATCCACCTTCTAAAACCACAAGTCTTAAAAACGAAATTCACACAAAAGTTTGATGAATCCTTCAGTGAATCGTGGGATCGTTTTAAGGAGTTGCTCCGCAAATGTCCTCACCACGGTTTCTCCGAGTTGATGCAACTTGATACTTTCTATAATGGAGTGAGTCAATCTGATCAAGATTCTCTCAATTCCTCCGCTGGAGGAAATTTCTTGAGCAAAACTGTAAAAGAAGCTTTAACGATAATTGAAAACAAGTCTAAAGTCCGCACTACACGAAGCAAACCGGTTGTTTCCCAAGTCAGTGTTGGTCCTTCTTCTTCATCGCCTGTGAGTCAATCTAGCACCGATGCTAAGATTGACAAACTCACGGAAGCAATTCAAGCTTTGGTTCTCTCCAACCAAAAGAAAGTTTCTTTCCCACAAACTTCACCTCCTGCTGAAGTTAAGAAAGTGGAAGTATGTGTTACTTGCGGTGGCCCCATGCCTATTACAACTGTATGGCCACCGATGGTAACCCTTTCGAAGCAAACGCTGTGGGCGGAGTTTCCAATTCAGGAGGCAACCAATACCGTGCTCCTATGGACCCGAACCACCGTTCTAACCACTACCCTGGACCACCCGGTTTCAACCAAAACCAAAACCGTAATCAAAATCAGAATAGAACGAACCAAGGTTTTCAAAACCAAGGTAATTTTAGTCAAAATAACGGTTTTCAAAATCAAAGTCAAAACTTCCAACACCAAGGAAATTTTAATAGAAACCCAGGTCAGGGAAATTTCAACCTAGGGTATTTTCATGGCAATAATCAAGGAAATTTTCAAAATCAAGGCCCTAATCCAAACAATAGAGGCCAGAATTTTCCTACACAAAATCAAGCCATTGTTCCAACTGGACCATCATCTGATGAGTTGTTGAAGCAATTCATGAAATCCCAAGAGGAAATGAATCGGTTGTTGGTAAGCCAGATTTCTGACATTAAGAAGTCTTTAAATGATCGACCCTCGGGCTCGGGTACTTTACCTAGCAACACGATCGCTAATCCGAGGGCGATGCAAAGGCGATCACAACCAGAAGTGGTGCTTCATATGATGGACCTGCTATTCCTACTACCTCTTCTTCTTCTCTCCCGAAGGTAGTGGAAAGTGAACCTGAGGCGACAAAGGACCAAGTGCAACCTACTAGCTCACAAAGTACAGCACATGTCCATCCTCAAGTTGTCCCGAAACCCAAAACCAAACCTGGAGTTGTTTTTGAACCTCTAGTTGGAAACCCCAAATCCAAAACGTCTATTCCTTACCCATCACGTTTAAATGAGCAAAAGCTCCGCGAAAAAGCCAGTCATCAAATGGAAAAAAAATTTCAAATTTTCCAAGAACTACATTTTGACATAAGCTTTGCGGATGCTATCATGCTGATGCCCAAGTTTGCATCAACTCTCAAACACATGTTAAGCAACAAGGAAAAACTGTTTGAGATGGCTAAAACTCCTTTGAACGAGAACTGCTCAGCAGTTCTGTTAAAGAAGCTTCCCGAGAAGCTTGGAGATCCTGGAAAATTTCTTCTACCTTGTGTTTTTCCAGGAATGATTGAATGCTTTGCCCTCGCCGATCTTGGTGCAAGCATCAATCTGATGCCTTATTCAGTATGGAAGAAACTTTCTCTTCCAGAACTTATTCCTACCTGCATGACTCTTGAGCTTGCAGATCATTCTATATCGCGTCCTCTTGGCATCGCCGAGGATGTATTCGTGAAAGTAGGAAAGTTCCATTTTCCAGCTGACTTTGTGGTTGTTGATTTGGATGCCGATCATCGGGTTCCCCTCATTGTTGGACGAGGATTCCTAAGAACGGGTCGTGCTCTCATTGATGTATTTGAGCAAGAAATCACGTTACGTGTGGGTAATGAAGCTGTTACCTTTAACCTTGATCAAACTTCGAGGTACTCCTCAAATTATGATGCTGAATCGGTTAATCGAATCGATTTAATTGATATTGCTTCAGAGGAGTACTCTCAAGAGTTTCTTGGTTATTTTCATAATTCTGTGAGTGGGGATTCCACCACATCTTCTCAACCAATTATTGCCGACTCTTCCCCCTCTCTCACTCCGTTTGAGGGAGGTGACTTCTTTCTGGAAGAGATCGATGAGTTTCTTGCTAGTGATGAATCAATTCCGCCGGGAATTGATGGTGTTTATGATTCGGAGGAGATGTCCTTTATCTTGAGCAATTATTAAATGAAGATCCATTACCGTCACTCCCTCCGAAAGAGATCACGATTGAGGAAATCAAATCAGTACAAACATCTATTGAAGAATTTCCCGAGGTTGAACTTAAGGACCTACCTCCTCATCTCGAGTATCCATTCTTGGAGGGTGATGATAAATTACCCGTCATAATTGCTAAAGACTTAACGAGGAGGAGAAGATGCTCTCATAAAGATCATGAAGTCACACAAGCAAGCAATTGCTTGGAAACTCTCCGACATTAAGGGTATCAACCCGGAGTTTTGTACTCACAAAATCTTGATGGAGGATGACTTCAAACCAGCAGTCCAACATCAGAGAAGGGTGAATCCTAAGATTCATGAGGTTATCAAACAAGAGGTTCTCAAACTTCTTGATGCTGGTTTAATTTACCCTATCTCTGATAGTCCTTGGGTCAGTCCCATCCACTGTGTTCCTAAAAAGGGTGGCATAACTGTTGTCACAAATGAAGAAAACGAGTTAATTCCAACTCGATTGGTTACGGGATGGCGTGTGTGTATTGACTATCGCAAGTTAAACGAAGCCACCCGTAAAGACCATTTTCCTCTACCCTTCATGGACCAAATGCTTGAGAGATTAGCAGGGAACGAGTACTATTGTTTCCTTGATGGTTTCTCGGGTTATTTTCAGATCCCCATTGATCCGCTGGATCAAGAAAATACCACATTCACCTGCCCATACGGAACTTTTTCCTACAGACGTATGCCTTTTGGCCTTTGTAACGCTCCTGGCACGTTCCAACGATGTATGATGGCAATTTTCCACGACATGATCGGGAAACAATGGAGGTGTTTATGGATGACTTCTCGGTCATTGGGTACTCATTTCAAACATGTCTCTCCCATTTAGAAAAATGCTAAAACGGTGTGAAGACACCAATCTTTGTCTAAATTGGGAGAAGAGCCACTTTATGGTCAAAGAAGGCATAGTCCTTGGCCATAAGATTTCAAAAACGGGATTGAGGTAGATAGAGCAAAAGTCGATGTTATTGCCAAATTGCCTCATCCTACTACCGTCAAAGGTATTAGGAGTTTTCTAGGTCATGCCGGGTTTTATCGTAGATTCATACAAGATTTTTCTAAAATCGCCGGCCTATGACCCATCTTCTTGAAAAAGATGCTCCTTTTATCTTCTCACCTGAGTGCATCGAAGCTTTTGAAACATTAAAGAAAAGCTTACGGAAGCACCCATTCTAGTTGCCCCGACTGGGATTTACCCTTTGAACTCATGTGCGATGCAAGTGATTTTGCTATCGGTGCAGTCTTGGGGCAACGAAAAACCAAGCATTTTCAGCCTATCCACTACGCGAGTAAGACTATGACTGAAGCTCAAACCCATTACACCACTACAGAAAAAGAATTATTAGCTGTGGTGTATGCGTTTGAGAAGTTTCGGCCATACCTAATCTTGACCAAATGCGTGGTGTATACGGATCACTCGGCTCTCAAATATCTCTTTGCAAAACAAGATGCAAAGCCGAGATTGCTCCGTTGGGTTCTCCTCCTACAAGAATTTGATATCATTATACGTGATAAAAAAAGGAGCTGAGAACCTGGCTGCTGATCATCTGTCCCGTCTAGAAAACCCTCACCAGGATGTGTTCGAGAAAAAGGAAATAAACGAAACATTTCCTCTCGAAACACTCAATGTGGTTTCTTTTCGTGGAGACTCTTCTACCCCATGGTTTGCTGACTTTGCAAATTACCATGCGGGTAACTTTGTGGTGAAAGGGATGTCGTCCCAACAGAAAAACAAATTCTTTAAAGATGTAAAACATTACTTCTGGGACGACCCCTACTTATTCAAAATTTGCGCGGATCAAGTCATCAGGCGATGTGTGTATGGTCAGGAAGCCAATGACATTCTCAAGGCTTGCCATTCGGACCTCTTGGGGACATCATAGCCCCAACTACACCGCCAAGAAGGTGTTTGATTCTGGATTTTATTGGCCCACGATTTACAAGGATGCCCATGAATTTGTCAAAACCTGTGACGCTTGTCAATGTCACGGAAATATCTCACAAAGGAATGAAATGCCGCAAAACGCCATTCAAGTGTGTGAGATTTTTGACATCTGGGGCATTGACTTTATGGGGCCATTTCCTTCATCTCGAGGAAATAAATACATACTCGTGGCCGTTGACTATTTGTCAAAATGGGTTGAAGCAAAAGCTTTGCCTACCAACGATGCCCGAGTTGTTGTGAAATTCTTAAAATCTCTTTTGCTAGGTTTGGAACTCCACGAGCTATAATCAGTGATCGTGGTACGCATTTCTGCAATGACCGGTTTGATAGAGTCATGCAAAAGTATGGTGTAACTCACCGTCTCTCTACTGCGTACCACCCCAAACAAGTGGGCAAGTGGAAGTTTCCAACCGAGGGATTAAAAGAATTCGGAAAGGACAGAGGCGAAAACCGTGCCTCCTGGTCGGATAAGCTAGATGACGCACTCTGGGCATTCCGTACAGCTTATAAAACACCCATCGGGTGTACTCCATACAAGCTAGTGTACGGGAAGGCATGTCATCTGCCGATTGAGCTTGAGCACAAGGCATACTGGGCCTTGAAACATGCCAACTTCGATATTCAGGCAACTGGTGATCACCGGAAAGTTCAAATGAATGAATTAAATGAACTCCGTGATCAAGCATACGAGAACTCTTTGATCTACAAAGAAAAGACAAAGAAGATTCATGACTCAAAAATCAAAAACCGCGTTTTCAATGTCGGTGATCGAGTCCTTCTTTTCAATTCAAGATTAAAGATTTTCTCGGGAAAACTAAAATCCCGCTGGTCTGGACCATTTACCATAACTAAAGTATTTCCTTATGGAACCATTGAGTTATCTCAAACCGATGGTCCAAATTTTAAAGTGAATGGTCATCGATTGAAGCACTATTTTGGAGAGGACATTCCTCCTGTGGTTGTCCCGGATCTACAAACTTTCCCCATGAACCAATGAATGCGGGGATCGAGTCAAGCTAGCGACTCGGGAATCAAAAACAGTAGCATGCCATATGGGTTTTCACCCATATTTCTGACTTCTTTCTACTTTCTACCACCCTAGTGTGGGGGAGTTGCCCCCAGCTGTTGTATATAAAGTTTCAAAAAAAAAAAAAAAATCTTTCAAATAATGGCCGTAGTATTTCCCTTTTACGTTCTATGTTTTGGCATAACAGCCGGTACTTTGAATATTGAGGGCAATATTCATTTCTAGTGTGGGGGGAATTCTCACGAATTTTATCATGTAATTATACCACCCAATTCCCCCATTTTTGGCCAAATTTTTTTTTTGGAGTAAGTGTTTTGCACTTACTCAGCTTATGGTTATCAGTCCGCCATGTCTAATAGACAAAAGGATTGGCTAATCCAGGAGCAAACGGCTCTTGGTAAAGATATCTCAAATCCGTTGACGGCTTGCAATTTGCCCAAAATTGTATGGTATTCAGCTCACCATATCTTTAATTATTGAAGAGTTGGCTAGCCCGTAAGTTTATGGCTTGTGGTAAAGGCAGTTGGAAAACCATAATTGGTAATCAGCTCACCAAAGATATTATATCTAAGAGTTGGCTAGTCCAGAAGCAAACGGCTTCTGGTAAAGACAAATCAAAACCGTTGGAAGCTGGTGATTTGCTCAAAATCATATGGTTATCAGTGTACCATAGTTCTTACTTGAACTGAAATATTTGGCTACTCCAGAAGTAATGGCTTTTGGTAAAGAGATTCAAATCCATTAAGTTTTCTCAAAAGATTGCTAGGGACTAGCAATAGTTTAGTGTGGGGGATTGATGAGTGTGTAAATACGCATCATTTTTGGTCAAATCTGAACTGCAAAACATTTAAAAATGCTCATAAATGCATCAAAATACTGAAAATATCTCAAAATTGCATTTTATATGTTTCAGATTCAAAATGTTTAAAATCAGATGAAAAATGAGCTAAGTTTGCATAATTGGCAGTTTCAGTCCCCGATTTTCAAATCTTGTCAAAAATAGTCCCTGAGCACTTATTTTAAAAGAAAAGTCACCAAAGGTCCTTTTAAAATCATAACTTGTCATAATTAGTCCTTTGGTGAAAAATGTCAAAAGTTTTGAGAAATTACAAGTTTAGTCCTTTGAGTTTCAAAATTGGCAAAATAGTCCTTGGAAGTTTGAAAATGTCCATTATGGTCCTTGTACTATTGAAACTTGTCATTTTGGGTCCCTTGGAACAACTTTGGAAAATGGCGATTTGGTCCTCCAACTTCGAAAATTGCAAAATGGTCCTTGCTTTTAATATCAAACCCTTTGCACCCTTGACCCCTGCCAATAACCTTTGGACCCCTGCCAAACCATTGAACCCCCTTTTTGACCCCCCGTCCACTAATATCACCCAAGTCAAACCCCGGTCAAACAAATACCCCTTCCTCCTTTTTCTTCTCCTTCAACCACCATGCCACGCAACACTCAACCTTCACCATCCTTCCACTCAACTCCCACTCTCCATGTCCCTCCACCTCACCAAACAGCCAAAGGCATTAAATGCTTCCCCCCCCCCTTTGCACTCAAAATCCCCAGTTGCTATATTAGCTTTCCCGCCAAAAATCTCATCAATGGCCAATATGACCTCAAGTGATCCAATGGCTGCAAATGCAAGTGGGATTTTCTCAGAATACAAGTGGGAGCAGTTTTGGTGTATAAAAAAGAAGAAAGAGAAGCAAGAGAAAGTAGTACTTAGTTTTTAATTTCATATGTATGTCGTTTTAAACTTTCCATGTCTTAAATAGGTTCTAAGTTGTAATTTCAAGTTTTTTTGTATCAAACTAAGTTGTTCCAGTGTATTGAAACTATTTTCAAGTATCAATTCAAGGTTATATCAACATTTCATGTTTTCATGTTCACTGTTAAAAAAATCAGTTTCAAGCACTTATAATCAATGCTCTAAGTAGCTTATTTTTAACTCAAATAAGCTTATTTAAGCTACTCATAGCTGTTGGTAAGTTTATAATTCAGTTTCAAGCAACTTTGGTATTTGGTCAACAAAAGTCAACCTGTGAAGAGATTTTGGTTAAGCAGTCATGGAAGTGGATATGGGTTGATGCAGAGCTGATTTGGGGTTGGATTGGATTAGAATAGTGTAGGTTGGTTCTGGTTTAAGCTGCAAAATAAGCTGGGACACTTGTGAGTTTTTATCTTCTTTCCATTTCTAATTCAGTTTGCATAATCTGCTTGTGTTTGAATCTGTGGTTAGGATTAGCTGCTATCCGTCCATTAATTTGTTGATAGATTACATTGATTCAGTTTCATTGTTAGCTTAAGCTAATTCAAGAGGTAGACTAGTTAAAAGTTCAAAACAGTTAGTATAAGTTGTGTTTGGTTCTGTTAATTAATTTGAGTTAGGGTGTTAGTTATTGGTTGAAATCTGTTGCTTCAGTCTAATGTAGGTTAAACACAACCATTTAAATCATCACTTGTCACCAAAACTCACTCAAAGTCAAAATCCTTCTAAACCTGTCCTAATTTCATATCTGATAGAAATTTGTAAAATCAAAAGCTTACATTGTGTTCATAATTCATAGGAGCAGCTTAATCAAGTTTCATAATAGCTCATATCATCAATATCAGTTCACAAATTAAGCTCAAATCTCATTAAAGTCAATTTTCCATTTCTGAGGAGTTAAAAGTCAAAACCATAAAACCAGTTTTCTCAAAACTTTGTAGATTTATCATTTGTTAATCCTTGGTTAAGAGATTTTGGTATTTTGTATTTAACAACTTGAACTGGTCTAGTGTTGAAAAATGATTTTTGGGGAATTTTTGGAATTTTTCTTAAGCTCTAAATAAGCTGTTTAATAAGCCCTCATATGCCCTGTCACAGGGCATAAGTCACCAAAGCAGTTTTCACAAGTTCTTGCAGAGCTTGTCAAAAGCTCATTTGAGCTTCTCTCAGGCTCATTCTTGGTTTTTAAGTATCTAGCCAGGTCTTCTTGAGAGTCCAATATCGGTTTCAATTTCCAAAGCTTATTTGAGTAGCTTGTTTTCAAGCTACAAAGTAGTAGCTAAAAACTGTTTTTGGTACTTAAGTTTAAGTCACCAAATCTTTGTAGTTTGCATTTCAGTAGTATAGATTAGTTGAATTTAGCTCATTTCTAGTATTTTTAGCTTATTATAGCTTCTGTGATAAGTTGGTGCTCATTTGGTACCTCTAGCTTATTTGGAGTGCTTATTTATAAGCACTTGTCACTGCAGTTCCATATTCTCACACATAAGCTATTGTTTTTATATTTTTCATAGACTTAGAATATTATTTTAGACTTTTCCTGAATTTTTCATAATTTTCCAGCACTGTTTGCTATTTTTCCTCATTTAAATCAGTTTTTAGGACTTTTAAATTAGCTTTTATTGCAAATAAATCAGAAAAGTTTCAAAAAAATAAGTTTTCATTTTTCCTAGGTTAAGATAAATATAAAAAGCAAAAAAGTAATTTTTCCAAATTTTTCTTAGTTAAATTTGTAATTTTTAGCAATTTAATTAGCTTTAAATAGTTTTTAATTCATAGAAAATAGAAAAATAATCAGAAAAATACAAAATCAGTTTTGAAAAATCTCTTTAGTTATTTTAGATTTTTCTAAGTCATAATTTCATTTTTCTAGCTTTATTTCATATTTTCTTGTATTTTAGGGTATTATTAAATAAGTAAAAATAGTTTTTAATTAATAATAATTAAATAAATAGTCATAAAAATAATTTTCTTTTTCTAAAAATTTTCTCTTATCATTAGGTTTGTAAAAATGTCATTTTTATATTTTTAGGATTAATATTGTTTCAGTTTCACATTTTCTTTTGTACGTTACGTAGTTTTTAAATTTTTTAAATCAAAAACATCAGATTTTAAAAATAGTGATAGCGTTTATTTAATATAATTTAGCTTTTTAATTTTCTTTAATTTGCATTTAAGCCCTTGTAATTTATAAACTTTCTCTTTAGGTAAAATTATTCATAATCATAACCCATTTCCGTTCAAATTCTCCCGATCACTATTCGTTTGATTATTGGTTACAGCTCGTTGGGACTTAATGACCTGGGGAAACACTAAACTCTCCTGGACTTCATTGCATTGGTTCTGAACTGTTTGAAATTTATTACGGTTGACCATTCACAAGTGGTCAGCTTGTGTGATAAAACTTGACGGTTCGGGAGCGATCAGTGTACTTGTTGGTGATGAGGGTGGTGCTATAATGGAAGCATCTTGTGGTGAGTTATTTGTTGAGGATGAACCATTTGAGGTTGGTTTTGCTAAACAACAAGATCGGATACTAATCCGTGCGGATATCCTAGCATTTGATTGTGGTATTTTGGATGGTGGAAGTACAAAGGTTTGGATATCATGATTGTTTGTACTAGATGATTCTCCTAAAGGGTTTTTGGATGACATGATGAAGTGTGTTTGTGAGAAGGAGATGGAGTATGCAAGCATTTCGGGAGTTATATATATAGAAAAACAAAGCATTGTAATGAATGCTTGACCCAAAATGTGGATTAAAATCTAATGATTAGATATGAATTCAAGGCATGTGATCATGAGAACACAAGCATTAAAGAGCATACTCCCAAAAATGAAGCAAATGTGGATTTTTCATCCAAAGTGAAAAAATAGAAGTTGAAAACAACTTCTGTTACACGGATCCCACGGATCCTTCCCTTGAGGATCCGTCCCATAAAGGCGGGATCCGTGGGTCGGTGTTTCGGCAGCACATAATTTTCCTTTTGGAAACATTTTTGCCTAGTGTGTGCCTATATGCAAACTATTTGGAGTTTCGGTTATCTCGACCCTAAAAGAAATAGAAAATAAACTAGAAGTGTAAAAGCATCCTATTGAGAAAACCCGAAAACACATATTTAGTACATGAGTACGTAATTTTGTGTTATCAATGCTCCTAATTCATTGTTGCTTAAATGAATGTACCGGAAAACACATATTAGTTATGTGTCCCCTTTAGCATTCAAAAGACATGAGATGCAATGAAAGCGGGTTTTACTTTGTATTAATAATGATAAAGCGATTTGTCCTAGGCGTGAGAAATTGCTTTTGTGAAATTGATACGGGAAGGTATCATCCTTTTAGAAAACATTGTGAAAGTAGGCTTAAAAAATAAGAAAACTATAAGTGTAAAACCTCATCTTGGGTTTTGAAAATTCCCGTATTGTTTGTGAGTTGTGCGTGAAATAGAAATCCTAGACTCGAAAAGAAGAAGGCTAGTGTTTACATACCTTGTAGAGTCAATTAAATTATGACGTTTGTTCCATTAGACCAAGACCAAGGCGAAGTAGGTTGAATTGTTCCCGCTTCAACGGTTTGGTGAGGGCGTCGGCTATGTTGTCTTCGGATGCTACCTTCTCAATAGAGATGTTCCCCTTTTGAACATTGTCTCTTAGGAAGTGATGACGAATCTCTATATGCTTTGTGCGAGAATGCAATACGGATTCTTGCTTAGATTGATTGCACCTTTGTTGTCACATAGGATGGCTATGTCGCTTAGATGGATGTCGTAGTCTACTAACGCTTGTTTCATCCATAGTGCTTGTTGGCATGCTTTGCCGGCGGAGACGTACTTCGACTTCGGTTGTTGATATTGCAAGTGCCGTTTTTTCTTAGAAAACCATGATGTTAAACAACATCCCATAAAAGTACATACCCCACTTGTACTTTTTCTATCAATGTAATCACACGCATGGTCGAATCTGCATATACAATAATTGTTTCTACTCCCGTGCCCTTAGGATACCATAATCCTAATTGTGTTGTACCCTTAATATATCTAAATATCCTTTTTACGGCTTCTAGGTGTGATATTTTGGGGTCTTCTTGAAACCTAGCACATAAGCAAACACTAAACATGATATCCGGCCTACTTGCCGTGAGGTAGAAAGGCTACCTATCATGCCACGATATTTAGTATTATCTACGGATTCTCCGTCCTCATCTTTTGTGAGTTTGGTGTCGGATGACATTGGAGTCCTAATTGGTTTTGACTCTTCTAGACCGAATTTCTTTAACATCTCCTTGATGTATTTAGATTGATTAAAGAAGATACCATCTTCTACTTGTTTTATTTGTAGACCAAGAAAGAAACTAAGTTCTCCCATCATACTCATCTCGAACTCGTCATGCATGATTTTAGAGAAATCATCACACATGTCTTGACAAGTGGATCCGAATATAATATCATCTACATATATTTGTACTATGATTATATGTGACTCTCTTTTCTTAGTAAAAGTGTGTTGTCAACTAACCCCATGGTGTAGTTGTGTTTAACTAGAAATGACTTGAGTCTATCATACCAAGCTTTTGGAGCTTGTTTAAGACCGTAAAGGGCTTTCTTTAATTTATACACCTGTTTGGGTTTTTCAAAATCAATGAAGCCCGGAGGTTGAGCTACATATACTTCTTCATTTATGACACCATTTAGAAAAGCGCTTTTGACATCCATTTGATAAAGCTTTAGATCATTAGCACAAGCATACGCAAGAAGTATTCTTATAGACTCTAATCTAGCCATGGGGGCGTAGGTCTCATCAAAGTCTATTCCCTCTTGTTGGTTATACCCTTGAGCAACGAGTCTAGCCTTGTTCCTAGACACTACTCCGTTTGCATCTAATTTGTTTTTATAAACCCATTTGGTTCCTATTATGGTTTGATTACTAGGTGGAGGGACAAGTGTCCAAACATCATTAGAAACAAATTGATTTAGTTCTTCTTGCATAGCCATTACCCAACTTTCATCTTTTATGGCTTCTTGTGTATTCTTAGGTTCTAAGGTTGAAACGAAACAAAACAAGCTACTTTGGTTTTGAACTTGAGATCTTAATGTTCGTTCGTTTAGTTTTCCTATGACTTTATCTACGGGGTGATCTTTGGACTCTTTAATGTTTACTATTTCATCACTTAGAGGTTCTTCTTCTTCACTTATCTTTTTCTTTATTACTATGGCTTCACTTTCTATAATCTCGTCATCGACAAGAGGTGGAGAGGGTTTGGGTGGACTTTCATCAAATTTTATATTTAATGACTCTTCTACCTTCATTGTTTCTTTGTTTAATATGGCGTAAGCTTTGCTATTTGGCGAATAACCTAAAAAGATACCTTCGGTTGATTTAGGATCAAATTTTGTAAGGTAATCTTTAGTGTTAAGAATAAAACATTTACTACCAAAGACTCTAAAATGATTTAACGTAGGCTTTTTGCCTCAAAGTAACTCATATGGAGTTTTTCCTAAGATTGGTCTAATCAAGACTCGATTGAGTATATCCGTTGAAGTATCAACGGCATTACACCAAAATTTTTGAGGTATGGATTGTTCATTAAGCATGGTTCGACTCATTTCTTGTAGAGTTCTATTCTTTCTTTCTACTACCCCATTCGATTGTGGAGTGCGTGGAGCCGAGAAGTTGTGAGTAATACCATTAGCGTCACAAAAGCTCCGAATTGCACTTCATTATCGAATTCCATACCATGATCCGTCCTAATAGACACTATGGGACTTCCTAGTTGTCTTTGGATCTTTTTGCTTAATATTTCAAAATAGTTAAAGGTTTCCGTTTTGTTCTTTAAAAATTTTGTCCATGTATACCTAGAGTAGTCATCCACTATTACCAAAGTGTAGTAGTTGCCTCCATAACTTTGGATAGCGGATGGACCAAATAAATCCATATGTAGTAATTCTAGACACCTAGTTGTGGACACCATGTTTTTAGCTTTATGACTCGAATGAGCTTGTTTTCCTATATTACAAGCATCACAAAAATGATGTTCATATTTTAACTTAGGTAGATCTCTTACTAGATCTTTGGATGATAGCGATTGAAGAAGTCGCATGTTGGCGTGACCCAATCTTCGATGCCATAAGGTCGAAGTATCATCCATAGAGGTAAGACATAATTTGTCTTTAGGTTCATTACCGATTTTAATGACATAGACTCCATGTTTCCTAATTCCTCTTCCTATGGTTATGCCATTTTTAAGTATCTTACTACAGGTTTCGGTAAAAAGTACATTGCACTTTTTATCACATATTTGTCCTATACTTAAGAGATTAAAGTTTAGGTTTTCTACGTGACACACATCGTTAATGGTTAGAGATTTGTTAGAAATCGTACCTTTACCGATGATTCTACTTTTGCTATTTCCAAACACCACATTACCTCCATTAATGGATTCATATGTGGAGAATAGATCCCTATTCCCGGTCATGTGCCTTGTGCACCCGCTATCCTTGACCCATTCATCGGGGTCTAGGTCGACCTTTAAGCACACCTAAAACAATAATAAACTCAAAAGTTTGGTCCCCATTTGTTCATGGGTCCATTAGTGTTAAACATTCCATTCATGTTAGACATGTATGGATAAGATGAGTATGCATTCCATGGAGCAAAGTTTTGAAAAGGAAAATTGTTTTGCATGTTTTGATTCCATCCCATTTGATGGTTACTTTTTGGGTAAACGCTATTAGGTCTCCTAAATGAATTAGGTTTTGAAAAATATGGAGCTTTGTTTCTTGCAAAAGTAGGATTATATTTTGGAGGTGGTTGTCTAGTGGTGACATGATTTGGTTTCTTCCTATTAACTATGACAAACTCAGTTCTAGATGAAGAAGCTACATTATTGCTAATGTTTGCTACAGCAGATCCACGGATCCCTTTTTCTACACTAGCCGGTTCCCTTTTTAGGGGATCCGTGGGATCCGCCACAACAGTGGCTGGTTTTTCTAGTTCTTTAACAAATTTTGTTTCTTTACTTTCACTAGTTGATGGATCAAGTTGTTGACTACCTAGACCCTTTTGATTGTTACCGGTTTTAACGCTATCGAGTATTGTATCTAAAGTGTTCGTGCTCATTCTAGCAATTTTAGAATCTAAGTGATCCACTAGTGTTTGAAGTTGAACAAAAAGTTCACATTCACCACTTGCTATTTTACCTTTCTCTAAGCGTTTTAGTTTTGCTTTTAATTCTATGACTTCTTTATCTAAACGTTTATTTTGACTCTTTAAAAGCTTGTTTTTGTTAACTAGTTTTAAGCTAATATTGCATAGTTTATCATATTCATTATGCAATGAGTCATCATCAAGTGATGAGCTACTATAGTATTCAGGACATACCTCGTCATTTGCCATAAGACAAATTTCTTCATCCTCCTCGTCGCTCATTCCCCACGTGCCGCTCACGAACGCCTTTTGATCATCCCGTTTGGGACACTTACTAATAAAGTGGTTTGGGTCCCCACACTTAAAGCAAGCACGATCATCCTTTGGCTTCTCGTCCTCTTTGCTTTTCCGAAAACCTTTCTTATCATCATACGGTTGTTTGACGTATCTACCCTTTCTTCTAAAGAACTTTTTAAAGTCCCTTACCGCCATAGCGTACTCTTCGTCGTCACTACTCGAAGATGAGTTCTCCTCATCGCTCGAAGCCTTTTGGCTTTAAGGGCAAGAGATTTGTGTTTCTCTTTCACCTTTGAGGCTTCGGAATCTTTAGCAAGGAAAATCTCGTAGACTTTTAGGTTGCCTATGAGTTCATCGAGGGTGAGGATTGTCAAATCTTTTGACTCTTCGATTGCCGTCACCTTGGATCTCCACTTCGATGGAAGTGCCCTTAGATATCTCCTAACATGGTTACGGCTAGAAAAAGATTCATCAAGTGCTTGTAAAGATGTAATAATAGTATTAAAGTTAGCAAATGAATGATCTATAGTTTCCTCATCCGATATTGAAAATTGTTCATATTGTTGAACAAATAAATCAATTTTATTATTTTTAACTTGTTGGTTGCCTTGATGAGTTACAACTAAAGAATTCCAAATTTCTTTAGAGGTTTTAAGCATAGAAATTCTTTCGAATTCCTTTTTGGTAAAGCATTATATAAAACCATTTTTGCTTCACTATTTTTAGAAAGCTTGTTCTTCATTTCATCATTTAGTTTATCATGAGGTATGTGAACTAAATTTCCTTTATCATCATTTGAGGTAGCCTCAAAATCACCTTCAACAATAATGTACCAAAGATCAATATCTTTAGACTTCATATATGTTTCGAATCTATTTTTCCAATATATAAAACCATTAGTTTCAAGTAGTGGTGGTCGTTGCATAGATTGCCCTTCCTTATAATTTTCAGAACCCATAGTGATCGAAAAGTTTTTAAAATACAATTTTATTTTTAAACTTTTATAAACTTAGCTCTTGATGCCAATTGTGGAAAACTAGAAGGGGGGTTGAATAGTTTTGCCGATTTTAAGTTGATTTCAAAAACTTTTAGATTCGATATTATGTGAAATCGTATGGATGTTGAGAACGTATAGATCTAATGATAATGCAAGCAAATAGATAAAGTTAAGGGATAGAAATGACACAACCGATTTATAGTGGTTCGGCTACAAGGTCACCTTCCTTGCCCTACTCCACTCCCCGAGTCACCTACTCGAGAGTTCAAGCACTATGTCAACAAACTCCTTCACTTGGCGGAGAAGCCTTCACAACGTTGCTTACACTTTTTCCGGTACAAAGCTAAATACCGAGTCCGTAGCACGGTGGACCAAACCAACACAACTATTACACAACAAATATGTGAAATATCAAAATACAAGATCTTCGCTACAGAAATCTTGCGGAGTGACAAATCAATCAAGGACCCCTTGCTTGGATGACTTGTAGAATGCTCGTGATCTCGCCTTAGAGAAGGACCTATATGAGGATCACAAATAGAAAGAAAGAAGAACAACTCTCTAGATCAAGTGATCTATATGTTAGAAGAGAATGAGAGTGTATGAGAGATTTAGTAAGAAGAGGGGTAAGTTAGAATGAAGAAATGGCTCTCTATTTATAGGCAAATTTCTCCTCTGCTCCACGGATCCCACGGATCCCTTCCACTTGGGATCCGGCTAGTGTAATCCTAGGGATCCGTGGTACGCTCCTCTTGGCCCATGGGTTTTTTGGTTATGGGTCATGGGTTATGGGTTGGTCCATGGGTTTTCTCTAGATTCAATGTATCTAAGTATACATTGTATCAAGTCTTCTTTGGTATGGGTTTAAGATCCATGGGTTATGGTCCATGGGTTATGGTTTTTACCCATCCTAATAAACTATTACAACAAATGCTTAATTATTATATTTTTGTATTTAAATGGCTATATGTAAATGCTTTACAAAAATAAAATGTATCCTTATAATTTTACTTAAGATAACATTACATTTGTTATCAACAAAACACAAAGAGGTCGCAAAATATTAATAAACGTTTTTATGGTTTATTTGTATTAACACATCATACCCTCAACTGTTCAATAAAATAATGGATAAGATTAAAAAGGCTAACCCTGGTGCATATAAGTGGCTCATGGATAAGAATCCCAAGACATGGTACAGAGCATTCTTTGAGGTTGACAGAGGTTGTGAAGCAGTTGAAAATTGGTTTAGTGAATGCTTCAATAGTGTCATTGTGGGTGTTAGGCATAAGCCACTGATCACCATGTTAGAAGCTATTAGAGTTATTGTCCTGGAAAGGATGCAGAAGATGAGGGAGGTTAGTGTGAAGTGGAAGCCTGGGGTGTGTCCCAACATTCAAAAAAGATTGGAAAGGCTGAAAGACCAACAAAGGTTAGTGTCCATTAACCTACATTTTCCAATTTATGATATTTTGATTCAAATTGATAATTTTCTTATGCAGGTTCTGGCATGTGATACCAACTGGTGGGAATGTGTTTGAGGTGAGACAAGGGAGTGATGGATTCACTGTTGATGAAACAAAGAGGACTTGCAGTTGTAGGATGTGGCAACTTTCAGGTATACCATGTGTTCACTCCACAAAGGTAATAATGTTTCTGAATAGTTCACCTAAGGCTTATGTCCCACAATGGTTTAGGACAGATATGTATTCTTTAGCTTACAACAACTTGAACCTAAAACACATTTGGTGGTATGGATTTTTGGCCGATCGAGCATGTACTCAAATGTATTACCACCAAAGCCTAAAAAATGCTGGTAGGCCTAGAAAGAAAGAGAATCGAGCTAAAGGTGAGGGGTAGTGGTACAAGAGTGTCTAAAGTAGGTGTTCTAATGCATTGTACAAATTGCCATAAGCCTGGACACAATATAAAAGGTTGCAAAGAACCTATTGTGGCAAAGACACCAAAACCAAAAGGAGTTGGTGGTAGGCCTAGAAAATAAAATGTTCCTGATGTGGGTGGAAGTAGTAGGTCTAATGAAAGAGTTAGGACTGATGTGGGTAGTGGGTCTAATGAAAGAGTTAGGACTGATGTGGGTAGTGGGTCTAATGAAAGAGTTAGGACTGATGTGGGTAGTGGGTCTAATGAAAGAGTTAGGACTGATGTGGGTAGTAGGTCTAATGAAAGAGTTAGGACTGAAGTTGGGCCAAATGGAGGTGCTGGGTCAAAAAGGAAAGTTGGGTCAACACTTGGAATTCCAACAAGGCATGGTAAGAAGAGGGCATGTACTTCAGCATTTGCAAGATGGTTTGGTCAAGAACAGTCTCAAGAACAAGTGCAAGATGAAGGTGAAGAACAGGTTGAAGTCCAGTCTCATGAAGAAGTGCAAGATGAAGGTCAAGATCAGGTTCAAGTCCAGTCTCATGAAGAAGTGCAAGATGAAGATCAAGATCAGGTTCAAGTCCAGTCTCAAGCACAGGTTCAAGAAGAGATTGATTTAACTCCAATTCAGATTACCCAGTCACAAGATCAAGTGCAGAACAGAAAGAAACAACCTCATAAAATCAGAAGACCAAGTGAAAGAATCATACTAAAGAAGTTGGGCAAAAAAAAGGATGGTCAGGGCAGTAGTAAAGACAATGCACTTGATATATAAGTGCAACTAACATCTATTTTAGCTTTTGTATGTCAGCTTAATAGCCCATTTTGTATATCTTATGAGGGCATAGTTAATCATCTTTTGGATGTGTAAACAATTTAACTGCCATATGGTTCTTTAGGTATGTTAACGGTTTAAAATAACCATCTACAAATAGCCTATTTTGTATATCATATGAGGGCATAAGATGGTCAAAATTAAACTACTCTCTTGTATGAAGGTCAAGTATGTATGATTGTGAATGCAGAAACATTTGGCCAGTCAATGAATCACTTTTGTACAATTTGTGCAGTCACTGCATTTGACTATTTGTTTATGCATTTGGACTTTGTAGCATTATTGCACTTCCTGTTTATTTCATGCAGTCACTTTTATGAATTTCACTATTGCATTTTCTCACTTTTATGCATTTGCAGTCAATGAATCAAGGGTATTCAATGCAACACTTTTTCATCTAATGGCTGCACTTAATCAATGCATCATTTTTATGCATTTGTCAAGTCACTGAATCAAATAGCCTATTTTCTCACTTCTATGCATTTGCAGTCACTGAATCAATGCATCATTTTTATACATTTGTCAAGTCAATGTACTCAAATGTATTACCATACCTCTATATAAGGGCAGATACTGTGAATACAAAACCATATCAAACATCTTCCTCATCTATTCACACTTTGCTGCCAACATGAGTTCAGGAAACAAAAGTTCCAACAAAAGAAAAGGTTATAATCACTATAAAAAATGTGCCTTTTCCATCTCTTATATGTAAAACATACTTACGTTTTTTTTTCTTTTTTTTTCAGAAGTAATATGCATTTCCAGTGATACATCAGAGTATGCACAAACTGCAGATGACACAAGTTCAGGTAACACATGGACAGGGTATTTTCCATTGCAGTATGTAGTACCACCTGATGAGCTAGAGTTTTATCAACCAAAGGTGGGCTCAAGCTCACATTATGTTGAACCAAGAAAAAATGCAAAGGATGATGATAAGCCACTAACCCAAAAACAGATTGAAAAGCTTCTATTTGATGCAAGGCCTAAAGTTCTAGGATTGCCTGCAAAGGCCACTCTTGAAGAATTTGGTGTCAAACCTTATGTTGCACCAACTGAAATTGCAGCACCAAAAGGGAAGGGGAAGGGAAAGAAAAGGATGGGTTAGAAGCACCTAGTACCTAGCACTAGTCTTTCATGGTTTATTGTCTTATCAGCACTTGGTCTTTCATGGTTTCAGTTTAGTTTATGTATGCCTTTTATGGCCCTAAAATAATGTGTTTTGTATCACCTATCATGAATGCTATGCTCACTGTTTATGCAACATAAATATAAGAGAATGTAACCAAAAGATAAGATTTTCATTCCATAAGATAAAACCATTACATCAATACCCTAATTACTTGGCAATTGTCATACCTAATACAACACAAATTTAACACAAGCATCATATCATAATGTAAAACAACTTATCATACAACTGCAACTTGGACTTTGTAGCCTTCAAATCATCTTCCAACAATGCCTTTTCCATAGTAAGACCCTCAACCATGTGTTGAGAATATGGATTATGGCTGATGTGTTTCTGCCTTTCAAAGAATCCAAACACCAACTCTTTGTAGTACTCCGTAGGAAGATCTTCATCAAGAAACTCGTACACTTTGCAATCATCACATTTGACAAATCTCTTGCCCGGATTCCTCCTTGTGGTTGAAGTATGAACCTTTAGCAGACGCTTACAGTTACAGTAGTATTGAATATTACCACCAACTTGGCGTGATTGTGCTGAACTTGAAGAACTCATTGATTAGGGTTTATACAGTGGTAGTAGCAGGTTTGGGGAAGAACATAAACTTTTACTTTATGTTTTATAAAAAACGTTTTTCTTTTTTTTTTTTATATATTCGTATGTATTAGGAGTATTAGTCCCCAACTTTGGTACGTTGGCAAAAATAGTCCCCCAGACGTTATAAACGCGTTTTTTTGGTTAAGTGGTAATTAACTGTGCCACGTGGCATATTTGGTTATAATAACAGTCATTAAGAAGTTTTTTTGTTTTAATAGGAAAAAAAAAGTTTATTGTCACAAAAGTAAAAAGTGGAAAGTTTGTAGGTTTTCTAGACCATTATCCCTTATTTAAAAGGTAATTACTAACTAGCTCATTTGTCACTTACTCTAAGTTCGACCTTAAGAAGTACAAGTATAATCTCCATTTCATCCTTGTAAAGCCAGTTGGTTTTGTCATAACATGATTTGTTGGAGGAAGGTTATATTGTCATCACGATATACAATATATTTGTGAATATTTGGGTCACGCATGCCACTGACATGCGTCATTTTAAGTTAGAAATTATAACTACATGAACTGATGAACAATGTTTATTTCAGAAGCTATAAATACATGAGCATAATGATATAAATTGCTGATCGTTTCTCATAGCATCTTGTAAGTTGTAACTACACTTTTTGTGAGTAACAAAATAGTTAACGTATCAGACATTTTAATTTTGAACCACAACCCATAGGGTTGTGGGCTTGTGGGTTGTGGTTGTGGCTAAGCATTTGTGTAGAACTAGCAATTAATGAACCCACTATTTCCATATTTATACATTTTAATGATTATAATTATAGAAAGTATTGTTAAACATGAAAAGCCAACTAATTTCGTGTATTTTAAACTGTTGGTACTCTTTTTTCAGTATCAAAACCATGAACACCAAAGATCGATTGATATTGAAAGTAGCTCGAACACCTTGACCCTTGTAAAAGAAATTGACAAATGGAACTCATGGTGATGAAACGCCGCACAAGTAAACACTTAATTGACAATTTATGTGTTCACGGAAAAATTTGACCATTTCAGACCATCATCATTAAGTTTTATAGAGAACAATGTTTTTAGAACAAGCAGCAGTTTCAAATTTAAGTTAAAAGTAAGTTAGAACGTTATTTGAGGTCTCATTTAACATGAATATCCTTTCTTGTTTTTTTGTAAACTTTGTAAATGATAGTGATACTAAGCATGAACCCTCCTCATCGACAAAATTACAGATTTATAAGTACCCCTTGATAATAACATCGATTGTCTTTCAAAAAAAAATGTTTGTGTAATGAGCTCATGTTGTATCCAATGGGTCAACGATCAAGTAATACTTAAACTGTCGATATTGATATATTGGAAAAAGGGGGTAAATTTGGTGTGGAGATATATACCGATTACTGATCGAGGTATCAAACATAGCATGGCAAGTATTACCAAACAAATTACCGCAATAACTCATCAAAATGTTGTAAACTAAAGTGTGATGTACGATTTATTGTAAATTTTGCTTAGCGATTTTGAGAGGTTTGCGTACTAATGCTTATAAAGTCAAAATTTGTGTAAGCTTAGCTCATGAGCTTATACGACCCATTATTGTCATTGACGACATCAAACAAGTGACAACATAATACAAACGTGATCATGTGGCTGTTATGTACCTAAACGTAGGTATAAAAGTATAGAACCACCTTAATAAGGATGATAGACAATGTCAAAAGTAAAGATATAAAACATTCTTCTTATAACTTCGTTTATGAAAAAGGTATGTCATTTTGAGATGGTTCTATACCTATGCTTAGAACATGACAATTACATATTTCATGTCCCTATAGCATTAATAACCGTACGTACTCTTGTGATCTTGATCCCCATTAATACGTTGTAATATATAGTATACAACGAGTGTGGAAACCCCCGCGATGCAGCGGGATTGGCTTAAAAGGACTTACTTTGCAGCGACACTTAAACCTTAGGGACTATTTTTGCCAAGTTGTGAAACTTTGCATTTAATGTTTGGACTTACTTTGCAACGACGATTAAACCTCAAGGACTGTTTTTGCCGAGTTGTGAAACTTTGCGTTTAATGTTTGGACTTACTTTGCAGCGCCACTTGAACCTCAGGGACTGTTTTTGCCAAGTTGGGAAAGTTTGCAATTAATGCAAGGTTTTTTGGTACAAAGTTGTACGCCTTTTAGTATTATACGAGTGTGGAAACCCGCGCGATGCAGCGGGATTGGCTTCAAAGGACTTACTTTGTAGCGACACTTAAACCTTAGGGACTAATTTTGCCAGGTTGCTATAGTTAGCAATTAATTCTACAGGACTTACCTTGCAACGTAGCTTAAACCTCAGGGACTGTTTTTGCCAAGTTGTGAAACTTTACATTTAATGTTTGGACTTACTTTGCAGCGCCACTTGAACCTCAGGGACTGTTTTTGCCAAGTTGAGAAAGTTTGCAATTAATGCAAGGTTTGCACACAAAAGTGTGTACGCCTTTTAGTATATTATACAAATACAAATATGCATTTGACTTTTTGGGTCAAACATGCGTCATAACTTACATAGAGCTTTCTAATATTTCAGAAACCCACGTTTCTACTCGTAAAAAACATAGAGCTTTTTAACATCATATTCTACATATTTAACATTTCATATTTTCATATTTTTTTAATTTGAAAAGAAAGTATGTTTGATTTATATCTCTGTAGAGATATATATTGAAAATAAAAATTGAAAAACATATGCTTGGCCTCCGAGTTTTATGTCTCCCTCTGTTAGACTATCTTTATCAACAATCTATCACAACCCAATCTTTTAATAAAATATTATTTTCTCTTTCCTCCACCTACACAACCAATACATACAACCAATCTCTATTTTTTTTACCATTTATCAACAACCCAATTCAACCAATACATACAACCAATCAATTTTTTTTATAAAATAATAAGTATTTAAAGAAAAAAATCAAACAAACAAATAGCCATTAAAACATTGACATGTGGCAGATTGTAGGTTGGACTCTTGGGTTGCTTGGTGATTTAGATTGGAAGTAAAGATTGGATGCTAAGATTAAAAAATTATTATTTTATATGTATATTCTATGAATTGGGTTGGCAACCCAGCTGATAAACATAGTCTTAGCACCAGGCCACCAGTGGATCCCAGTGCTCACATACATGGCCAGTTGTCACATATTTATCACCAAAGTTCCAAATATACCCTCTATTTCATTTCACATTTTAGTTTTCACTGTAATTATTTACGACTTGCGAGTAAATATTGACCTCAACACACATTTGTTCTGTTAGAACAAAAGACATGCTTGATATTGTGTTTTAAGAATTAATTACTCCCTCCGTCCCATAATAATTGTCCACTTTGACTTTTTTGAGTCTTTCTTGGTAATTTTGTATGTCTCAAAATAAGTTTGCATGCTCAAATTACGGTTAATCAAAACATTTGATTGGTTGACAATATACTACTTGTACGTTTATAAAATTGTGTGACAAGACACTTATTTTAGACTGAATAAAAAAAAATTAATATTATAGTAGACGGGCAAAAGTATGTTAACTTTCCTGATTAAGGTTATCCAAAAAAACAACTTTTTGACTCAAGTGTAGGCTTGAATGTAGTATTTTCATCCATTTTCCAAGTCACCTCCGAAATGTATGTTTTAACGTCAAAGCTCTACAAAGACAACATGATGTTTACCACTAGGCCAATCTGTTGTTCGTCTATCAATTAACTGAAATAATATTGAGTTATAGATTACGATTGTTTAAACAACATAGAATATCTCGTTACACATGCATGCTTTTATCAAGAAGAACACAATGCAACCTCATAAACTATCAATATTTTTCTAACAAAATTCTTGAATAATCAAACACTTATACAAATGTTTATGTAATCAGTACTTATCACAACTTAACCCCAAGTTAGTATCTCGTAAATACAGTAATGCTCTCATTTTGTCACAAACTCACTATACTTATACAACTTTTATTATCTCTTAATTCTTATCACATGATGTTTGCATTATGGTAGGAGCATGAAGATAAAAACAAGAAAAGTAAAAAAGCAAATATGTGTGAGGTGGTTTGTGTTAGTGGGTGTGCAACTCTATTTGTTCATGGAGCATCAAATAATCCTGCTGCAAATGTAGTGGTGGTACGTACAACGTATGACCTCATTGTTTCATGTTTTCTGATTTTTTGTCGGCTCACATGATTTGCTCAATCTTTTTCGGACCCGCGGGTATTGTTTGAATTTTTGTGGGTTCATTACACTTGTGACATGTCTGAGTCAACATTTTTAAAGACTAGACGAGTACCCGCGCCTAGCGGTAGCTGTTCCTAGCGGCAGATAATTAACAATTGCGATATTGTGGTAATTGTTTCGTAACATGCGATAATTCAACTGATGAAAAAATTCTTAACATGTATCAAAGAACAAATAAAAGTATTTATTGAAACTGAAAATGAAACATTACATCAATTATGAGATAACTAACAATGCACGTTACTCGTCATGTAAAATTTCTTATTACACGGCATATGAGGTGTTGAATCCTCTTTGACCGAACTCTTCACTTTGTAGTTATCATCCATCAAGACATGGTATTTGACCCAATCAAACCTAAGAAACTTAACAAAAATATATACACCGGTTGTATAATGTATTTTGACCAAATTATTTCAGAAAACTTTTTATACCTTTGAAATTAATGCGCCGGAACAATCAACGATTAAAGCACCAATCAATCACCATCATTATAGCAATATTTGAAACACAAATTTGTATTTAACGTATTTAATGCGCAAGAACGAGAACAAAAAAATGAACCCCGTGACTATATAATAAATCGATACAATGTTTTGTGATTGTAAACATTCAAGTTATTCACAACAATATCTCTGCAATTTCAACTATATATAAATGTCAAAACAATATTTTTAAAAACCATATGGTCATTGCACACATTTCAATATTTAATAACTGAGATCGCATATGATACACACAATATAAAGTAACATAACAATAAATAATAAGTATTAATATGGTGCCTTATAAAATAAAATATATTGATAAACTTTTAGAAATTATTAGTGTTAAGATTAAATAAATTAAAAAATATATACTTTTTTTTGGGAAAATTACAATAGTAAAAGTTGTCAAAATTTGTCATACATTTCTTTCAAATTTTAGGTGTGAATTGTTATGGTAGCTATTTCATTAAGGGCAAATTCTTTGAATTTTTATGTAGAAATTTTAGTTTTAAAGGAATTTTAGAAATTTAACATTACTCACTTTTTAAGTTTCAAAAACATTGATACATGCTTTGTATGTAAAAAAAAAAAAAAAAAAAAACTTGTATTGACTTTCCAACATTGAATATGCCAAATCAGTTTTCATTTAATATTAGTTTGAATTTTTAATGGTAATTATATATAGGCAAAAATGCATATATATCCCTCCCAAAATGAATAATTGCATATATATCCTTTGTACAAGTTTTTTATGCACATAATACAATGGTTTTTATGCATGTTTTGGATATATATGCAATTTTGTATTTTCAGGAGGATATATATGCAAAAGCCCCTTATATATACATATAGTTAAAGACGAGTACCCGTGTATAGCAACGAGATTTTATAGCGACATATCGTTTAGTGATAAAAAATGTTTATGGTTATAAACGAAAAATAATAAAAGTTTGAAGATTTGGGTATTAAATATAATGTTCTGAAACCCGGGTCGACCGGGTGGTTCAACTGGTTGAACCGTTTTGGTCGAAAAACAGATCGATTTAAACCGGGTCAACCCGACGGGTTTGGTTGAACACGGGTGAAATTAAACCGGGTCAACCCGTCGGGTTTGAAGCGTCCCGTGTTAACCCGGTTTTCGATGTGTATTAATAGTTTACTTTTGAAATATATGTTTTCAAAGTTTCTATTTTTAGTTTCAACATTTCACTTTTTGTGTTTTCCTTTATATATAGTATACGCGGGTACCCTGTGACGATTAACTGGAGAAACAGATTTCGATGAGGCCTGATTTACCCGTTTGTATCGGTTTCAACGGGTCATCTCTGGTTCATTTTCGGATGACTTTTATCGGTTAGTCGAACCACTGGCGAAACCGGTTCCCGATTGAACCCGTTGGTCCAGTTTTCAAAATTATATGTACTATCAACTTGTTAGCTTGTATGAAACTTTGTGTGTTTTATTAATTTGTATAATGTGTATAATAGCATGTACTTTTCATTTTAGGGTGTTTTAAAAATAACAAATTAGTGTGTGTAATTATTTTATATTCTGGATTTTGTTGAAACTTGTTTAAATTGTATATTGTGAAAATTTTATTGTACTTTTTAGTATGGGGTGTTTTAATTGTTTGTATTTAATTTGGTGGATATGCTTTTAGTTGGTTGTACAATATGAATAAATCAATGTACTTTTAAGTAATGGGGTGTTTTAATAAGAGTATTAATTACATTATACACTTCTCTCACACTTTCAACTTTCAACTTTCAATTTTCACTTTCATCTTTGACCATTTTTCTATTTTATGTAGTAAAGATAAACACAATATATTTGTACTAGCTTACGAGACAAACAATAATTAAGTGATATATGATCTTTTAACAAATCCATGTTTGATTTACGAGTTAAAATTAAGTTTATGTTAATAAAAATAATTTTAAAATACATCTATAACTATAGTTTTGAAGCATGTCATGTCATTTTTAACCAAGTTTGCAAATTATATGTTACATACCATTACCGTTACATGATGGCAAGTATATCTTTTTTGGAGTTAAAAGGTGTTTAAATTATTAGATAAAACTAGTTTTTCATTAATCAAGTACTTAAAGTTTAGGGTCAATTGCATATATAACCATTAAAATTTGCATATTTGTATATATACCCAAAACATGCTTAAGTTGCATTGTAAATCATGTATTAAAAACTTGTATTATAAGGAAATATGCAAATTTGTGAGTTTTAGTGGGTATATATGCAATTCCCCCTAAAGTTTAAATATCCTATAATAATAATATAGTACATTAGCAATTACAAAATTATCATCAAATGTACTAAAGTTCAAGCCGCACCGGATAAACATTTGATGCAGCTATAAAAAGATTGAAAACGATCAACTCAATTTCAAGTTGGAGCTACTCTAGTTTAGAGTCGACACTGAAAAACTCGACCACAAAAGCTTGTGGAGTTAATGTGCTTATGTTATTGAGCTGAGTCGAGATTCAAAGTAGATCCAAAGTACTAATCAGTCACCTAATACGTGATCAAATGTGTCTTTAAGTGTTCTTCTTTTTTGTTTATATACAATCTTTTTTAAGGCAAGTTGTTCACATTTTACACCACATATCTCACGATATATTTGACAAGTGCCTCCAGCAAAGCTTAAACCCATAATTTTTAGGTCAATAGACAACTCACAAACCACTAGACCAAAGGCCTTAGGTTTTATATACAATGTGATTTGGTTCAAACAAAGATCAAAAGCGTTCATCTATCTCAAAATGTGCTTGCATTGTGCTTGGTGTGTTTGTTAAAAGTAGCAGTAGTAGTGAGCAGTAGCCGTGGGTAATAGCTTTTTTTGCCATAGCTTCTTAAACAAACATTGGATAATTGGTCTTCCTAAAAATAGCCACAATTCACCGCTATTTTGTAAAACAACAACTGAAAATCAAAATGTTCATTGATCACCGCCTAAAAATGCTCCACATCACTTTGCGCCAAACATACCATAAGTTTAGGTTTGCATTTTTGAGAATTTTTCATATATAAGCCAATAATTTTAACATTAGTCTATCATGTGTAGTTTCTGTTAATAATTTTGTGCTTCTACGAAAACATTTTGTTAGTTAAGATTTAAAATGGCAACCGTTTATTTATAAAGGCATTTTCAACACAAGTTCAACGTGAAATAGATAACGAAAAAGTTATAACTTGATAGGGACATGGTGAATAGTGACATATAAAACGCATCGCCTCATTTGTTTACTCACTCTCAATTTTGTGGTAATTTCTATCATGACTAATGAGCATCCAAAACAATTGTTTATCCTCTAGTCAATTTTTTTAATTCTAAGTTTTATTATTGATTAGATACGAGTACTATGTATCATTAAAATAGTCTTAAACATATCAATGCAATAAAAAAAAGACTACTCAGACAACCATCAATGGCTAAAGTTTGATATTATAGTATATATTTGTCACTTTTCAACTTTCTATTAACAATCATTATACTACACGTTCTTATATAATTCTACATTCTAGCAAAGACTCAAATTCAAAAGTATTTTAAGTGTCGGTGGTAAGGCTGAATAACGAAGCACTAAACCAATGAATGAATTCAATTCGAACACTAGAATAATTATGAATAAAGATTTCGTTTCCTCGTGTTCTCTAGTCGCAAGTCACAACTCCTTGGATACCACAATCAATGTTTTGAAAACCGGATCGAATATCGAACCAGTTTTTTTCAATTATCGTTCTTTCTGTTTTTATGCAGATTTTTTTGTATATGATTTTCCCTGTTGAACCTAAAGAACTGTCGAACCGATTCCAGTCTGGATCACCGATTGAACCGCCTGATTTGATCTGTTTTTTAAAACATTAGCCACAATGCAGGCCAAATCATATGCGTAATGCACATACTAAGAACATAAGTGCATACTAATTTGTTATATTTGAGTATGGCGTTCTAAAATGAATCACAAGAAACACATGTTATTCTAGCTAAAACCAAATAACAAATTATTTATGGGTTTGCAATAACCTAAATAATAGACCAGATTGAAGCATATCCAAAAGGTAATGCAACGAGAACCATATCACATGCTACCCACCCAGTTTTCGAATATAGAACTGCATTGTAAGTTAGCAATTTGGTATCGATTTGAAACTCGTTTTGCCCCTAACGAATCAATGTACAACAACAACGACAATACCGAGTCACACTCATATGCAAGATCAAAGACGATATGTTAATGATATAGGCGGTTCTACCCACACTCAAAAATAAAGAATCTCCTTCTTTAAAGAGTTACTGCTTATAAAATGTAACAAATTTTGAATTAAAAATCAAACATAATGGAATTTTATGAAACAAGATTAATGTAACTAAGAAAAAAAAAAGCCATGACTTCGACCAAATAAAATTTAAAGAAAACACATAAAAAGTTACTTTAAGTTCAAATCACATATTAAAATTATATAAGACTGGATGTAATGATCATTATATCAAACCACCGTGATACATAATCATTCGACATGTGACTAAACTAACCATTAAACTCCGGTGACATGACATACAACAATAAAACACAAATATACAATATAATTCACTCGCACACTATTTCTGAAAGAGAAATGATAGAAGGACCTAAAGTTATGCCTAAACTTATACCTAAAACCAAGTGGCATCATTTTGATTGTTACAGACAGAGACCCACTTATGTTACAACCTATTAAAATGATAACACTTGGTTTCAGGTCTAAGTTTACGCTTTACTTTAGGTCCCTATATCATTTCTTTTTCTGAAAACATAACAAAAAATCAACCATTTTCGGTTTGAGTCGAGTGACAAAAATAGTGACAAGAATTTGAAAAATAAAAAATACCGAAATAGATGGTAAAAATATCTTGTATCGTTATATAGAGACAAAACAGGGGTAAAAAAATCACAAATAATCACAAGGGACAATTTCATATCTCCCCCTCTTTTCATCATTAATTTCATATTTACCCAAACATGCATTAAAATCATTGTACATCATGCATACAAATATTATAATTTGGGTATATATAAAATTAATGATGAAAAGAGGGGGAGGTATAAATTAATCCAATAATGAAAAGCAAGCCTCATTCACTCACCTCTTTGTAAGAAAGCAAATTATCTATATATCCTAATAGCCGTTTTGGCATCGTACACAATTCCGGCTTATACATGACGTGCTGTCAACTGCCCATTGGTTTATAATTGGTATATTACATGTTTACAAGTATGTGGCGATCTCTTATTGGCCATGGTGTGTTTAGTTTTTTACTGTTCACAAGGTGTACAAAATGAATATCTATATATCCTAATAGCCGTTTTGGCATCGTACACAATTCCGGCTTATACATGACGTGCTGTCAACTGCCCATTGGTTTATAATTGGTATATTACATGTTTACAAGTATGTGGCGATCTCTTATTGGCCATGATGTGTTTAGTTTTTTACTGTTCACAAGGTCTACAAAATGAATACCAATGTATATACGTGCGGCGTACATACAAAATAACATGCACCGAACTTGGTTAATGGCTAGAAGTTTCTCATTTGGAGTCATGTGCTGCTGTCAACTCCTCATTGGTTTATTACATATGTTGTGTACAAAAAAATCTACAATATACATCTTCATTCACTATACCTACAGAAGTTTAGTGGCTGCAACTTTCTTGCTCACATCAACACTTGAATCCTTATATATTTGCAACAAGCAAGATCCTACAATCCAAAAAAACCGAATCATAGCTGGACCAAGAAGCTTTAGATTGCAAAAAAACAAATCAACAAACCTGAAAAATATAATATCATACGTTTCTTCTCCAAATTTCTAGACGCACACCCCTACTAGAAAATTCCACCGCCTCTATCTTTCTCCTCATATTCTTCCCACCAAACTAAAGTCAATAGAAAAATATCAGACATCATCTTTGAGAAGCTCTCTAAAAAAGGAGAAAATGGTTTAATGAAGATGATTAGTGTCGTTAATGGTGAAAATGATGAAGAGTCTCAGAAAGGTATTGTTGTAATGGATATTCCTAAAAGAACTCAGATTGCAACTCCTTTATTTATTTGAGGTAAATTATTTTGGGCTTTTATTTTTATATAAAAACTATTGAATTAAAGATTATGTTTTAGTGATAGGTTTTGAAAATTGCTCACTGATTTTTGTTGGTTTTTAAAAGTGTGTTTGAATGTTTAATCTTTTTGTTGATTAATTTTGTTTGGAGTTTGATTTTATCGATTTTGTGTTTGTAGGGTTTTGGTTAAGATTTTGGATTAAATTACTAGGTTATATGATATAGTGATGCATTGTAACCATATGAACATAAACTTTATTGTATATTTTATTATCTTACAGATTTGATGCAAGTTGTATGACTGAGAAAACATAGTAAATTATTTTTTTCCAGCTCCCCATCATAATCATTCTCACATAGTTGCTTGATCTGACTCATGAGTTATCTAATCGTGTATGGATTCAAGGTTTTGTTCTTAATAAGAAATATCAAATTTTTTAATCATTTAAGGTTCTATTTGTTGTAGCAAGATTTTGAAGTTATTTGGTTATGATGGTTTAAGCAAATAACATATAACCATTCGCAATGAAGCGATTTGTTACAAGCATTCTAATGTAAAGAGCGAGCAAAAAACATTCTGAATTAAGAAGGTAGCTTATAGACGTTTTAGAAAGCAGTTAGTTATAAGCGCTTTTGAATGCGTATTTTGAAATAACCACTTTAACTTAGGCACTTGGATAACCGATCCTAAATTCCCCTTTGTTAGGTTGCAACACGAAACCAATGACAACCACCTTGAAAGAATAACAATGAGACAATCTCATTTTTATTAATGTATTTCCAATTAAGTTTTAATAGTGTATGAATCTCACTCTTTTTCTTCATTTATGTTGCAGGAAGTCAAATGCCAAGGCTAATTCAACATGTGAGTCTTCTTATTGGTTTTATAATTGTATTGTGTTAATTGTTTGCTGTTTAATCATGCTAACACTAATGTCGATACCTAATATTTCTTTTTTCGTTTTGATATTGTTTTTATAGAACCAATCTATTTGGCCAATCGCAAATGCGTGGTGCGTGGAAATTTCGAGACTGTGTTGTGTGAGCTGATAGGTGGTTATGCAAGACTTATTGAGGAATGCTCTTTCAGCTCCTTAGTTGATTTGTTCTCATTTGAGATGAAGGTAATAAATATGAAATGGTATAGTTTTGTGAAGTGCCTTTAATTTGATCATCATGTGTCATAATGAAAGGCGTAAAACATGCTGGGACTTCATTGTGCTTATATGTTCTAAGCAGGAATGAGGGATCAAGCTGATGTGTCTACTTTGGCCCTAATGATCCCTGTGGCTTATGAAATGAAGACAGTCCAAAATGGAGCTGCTTTTAAAGCCACCGATGGATGATCCATTTCATGGAGCTTCATCTTCAGGTAACGTATGCTTCGTTAAGTACGAGCGGGGAAACTATGTTATCACGAATATGCTTTTTGTACAAAGTTATTAAAGAAGTTGTAACCAATTAAAAAAACAGATTTGTTTCGCCTATATGAGTTGTTAGGATTAACTCATAACCCGGATTGGCCATTTGAAGCATTCACTTTTGGTACAATGTTGTGTTATTCAAGTAAGTGGCTAATTTACTCGGTATTTCCGATAAAGGAAAAGGCGCTACAAATCCTTTTATGTCGGATGAAGCTTTGGAGAAAATAGAGTATCTAACTGTACAAAGTATGGTCTATCTGTAAGTTATCTCATTCTATCTTCTCTTTTATCGCACGAGAAAGTGCTTGGATCTACATTTGTTGCTTGAATTTGTATTACACAGTATTTATTATCTTATAAGGTGTTTGCACATTCATTTTAGAGGCGATTATGTGATATAGTGTTGCATAATGTAGTGTTTGGTTTGAGTTAATGCTTATTAGATAAATCGTTTCGCGTTTAGTGTAGGCTGTTGAATCGAGTAGTAAAAGAATGTAGATATGTGAACTTGAAATGTGGCTCTACTTGAAATATTTGGATTAAACACCACATAATATGTTGAATTGATTAACTTTCAAGTAATTCATATATATGCTAAAGTGTTTATTCGTTAACGTTTCATTGTGGTATGTTCTATTGTAGATCATTCATTTTGGAGACAAAGTTATCCTGGAGGAACCAGTAATGAGGTACAACGCTTCTTTAGTAGTTAGCTTTATAAGTTTGTAATTTTAATTAATTCTCGGAACCTAATGTCACATTAGCACTATGTAGAGGGAGTTGGTCTTCAAAAGAAGTAAAAAGACACGATGAATGGATTAGCAAGAATTGCAAACTATTGCGGTGCATCATATGCCAGTGTCTCAGGTTGCTTCAACTCCAGGTGTGGATTATTTTTAGCAGTGTTGATTTTTACAGTGTTTCTCAGATGTTGTAACGTTGGTGGTGAATTTTTCTTGATAAGAATCCATCAGACTTTCCAATTTGTTTACTTATGGCTTATTAATGTTCCATATTAGGATACATACAGTTTTAAAAAGTAGCTAAAATGGAACGGGTCAAATGGGCTGAAAGTCACCCAAACATCATTATTAACGTAAAAACTTCCATAAATCATTTTCTTAGAAATAAGGGAATAATATTGAAACAAATTAATTCAGGAATGTAAAATATCCGTGTTACAATTCTTAGATTTTGCAACTTATTAATATATCAAGTGTTAAATATATGTTTTATATTATCCGAATTCATTTTTTGGTGGACTGCAGATTTGGGAGTGCGGCATGATGTGAAGATTGTTTATTGGCATGATAAAGATTGGGATTGATGTGTTCTGAAAACTTTGTAAACTGATGGTGTTTGTGAAAGGGCATGATACAAAGAAAAATGGCGATGGAAACACCTTGATACAAAAGTGAAAGACCCTAATAAAAAACAATCTGCAATCAGGTACTCCAATTGTGAAAAAGCATGATACAAAAAAGTATATTCCAATGGCAAGGTCATTACAACAACAATTTATGAAATGGTGCTGAAAAAGGGTGGATTTGGGGGTTGAAATAGGGCTGAAGTGGGTGCGTTTGGATTCTGAAATGGGACTCACATGGGTTTGTTTGGGGGCTGAAATGGGTGGTTTAGGTGTTTAAACAGGGGCTGGAATCTGCGGGGTGCTGAAACGTGTGGGTTTGGGGGCTGAAATGGATGGGTTTAGGGGCTGAAATGGGTGAGTTTAGACGGCCAATAAATGGGTGAGTTTCTCTTTTACTTATCTTTCAAATTATTTATTTAATTCCACTTTTTAATAACATTTAGAAAGTACCAAAATTGAAGCGAAAAAGGATTTTTATAATTTGTTAATACGGTGGGTTTTGTAAGTGTTTATGTACGGGCATGCCGCTTGCATTATGTAGATAGAGGTTCATTATTGTTTTACTAGAATTCGAATCTAATTCATTAAAAAGCTGGCTGGAAAATGTTTTTTTTTAACTGGGTTCAGATAAGCTTACGCAAATCTGCTATTGTTTTAAGGTGGGTTCATTATTGTAGATGAGTGTTGCCAGAATCCCATATTACTTTCACAGTTGCCATGTGTGACTATTTGTGCTCAGTAATGTGTTACTTGATCAGATTATGTAATGCCCAAAGTAAACCACAGAACTGTCCTTTTGTTAACTCTATTGCAAGGTTGATAAGAAACCTTTTTTTTCCCATACAGCTTGCGTAAGTTATGAGTACTATTAAGTTATTTAATCTGTAAAAGCATGATGTATTTTGTTGTCAACAACATGCTGCCACTGCTATTAATATACAAGCTATTGTTTTGGATGCATCGGATTTGAGTGACGAGCTCATTGAGCAGAAGTAGGAACTTTTGGGAAGGATATGTGGTTAATTATATTTTTATTTCTTATTGGATCTTTAATTTGAGAACTAAATCTTCATAAGATTATGCTGTTTATAAGCTTAAGCCTGTGAGAGTTGGATTATTAAATAAGTTTGTTATTATATTTTCGGTTTTGTCTTAGCAATGGCATTGTCTTTGTTTATGTTGTGTGGAACTACAACTTTATTTCACACGAATAAATAACTACCGATCTCCCGACTATGCTTGGGTAAAATATGAATGACTAAGCAAAAAGGTAGACTTTTGATCGAAGTCTTGAGGTAAGCCTTAATTGAATTGGACCACTTTCAACTATTTTGTATTCAAGTTTGAACTCTGGATCAAAAACTTCCCTATGATAGTGAGAAGACTTGATAACTGATAGAGATGGTAAGATCAACATGAATCATTTAACTATTTGTTCGCACAACAAAACAACTTACGAAAAATTAAACTGCGGGTTTTTTGTTTAAACGGGTTGAAGTTGAACTATTAGTTCTTGCGCATTGTGTGTTTCTGTTTTCATTGATTACATACTCTTGCAACTTTGCTTGAGAGAGAACATGATGTGTCCTCTTACAATACTCATGTATAATTTGGTCTAAAGGAAGGTTTGTAGAGCTTGAACAACATGTCTATCAGGTAAAATTGACAACTTTCAAGTACTTGCAAAGTTGTGGAGTTTTTGTAACTTTATTTGTATAGTGGAGTACTGAATTTATGGCATATATTACATCTCGCAAGTGTTCAACTTAGCATACACTATTAAAAAAACTGAAACCCCGCAGCAACGCGCGGGCTAACATGCTCGTTTTTAATCATTCCTTACCATTTCTAGTTTTCTACCCTTCACCTTCCTCCTCCTCTGTATAAACCCACTCACCACTCTCTCCATTTTCACACGCAATATTCACACCTCCTAAAACACACACATAAACCCTTTCTCTCTCTCTCCAAAAAAACCAAACAATGTCTGATCACGGTGGTCAAACCGCCGCACCTCCGCCGGTCAACGCTCCTCCGGTGAAAGAGCTTGAGAAGCTGTCGTTGGTGACGCCGGCGCCGCCGTTGATGGTGCCGTTGGTTCCGTCGGCGGCGAAGAAGTTGAGGACTCCGGCGAGGAGTGGGGTCGGGTCGGTGGGGAGGAAGATGGTTATAAAAGCAAACCATTTCTTGGTTGGTGTTGGGAACAGAGACCCTCATCAGTATGATGTATGTCTTATTCTTTTTTTTATGCTTAACTGTGTGTGTTTACACCTTCACTATGTGTACCTTTTTTATATTGTTTGGGTTTAAAATAATATTTGTGAAATTTACTCTGTTTTATCTGTTTGTTTTTTACACCTTTAACTGCGTGTTTTTGTAGTTTATTCTTAACTATGTGTGTTTACACCTTCACTGTGTGTTTTTTGTGTGGGTTTTACAATACTTTTAGTAAAGTTACTCTGTTTTTATTGTGTGTTTTAAAGAGTGTGTTTACTGTGTGTGTGTGTTTTTACATAAGGTTTATTATTAGACTGTGTGTATTGTTTGGGTTTACTCTGTTATGTTTATTGTTTATTCTGTTTTATTGTTTGGGTTTAAAAATAATACTCTATTTGTGAAATTTACTCTGTTTTATCTGTTTGTTTTTTACACTTTTTACTGTGTTTTTGTGGTTTATTCTTATCTATGTGTGTTTACACCTTCACTGTGTGTTTTTAGTAAAGTTACTCTGTCTTTATTGTGTGTTTACTGTGTGTGTTTTTGGAGTGTGTATTGTTTGGGTTTACTCTGTTTATTGTGTGTTTTATTCAGTGTGTGTCACAACGGAGGTTTATGGGGGGTTTATAGTGTGTGTGTGTTTCTTTTAATGGAAGTTTATAGTCTGTCAATAAATGAGGGTTTTAAAAAAATAAAATCTAAAGTGTGTGTTTTAATAAAAATTATTAGTAAATGAGGTTTTAACCCCCTCTTTAAGGCAAAAATGCATATATATCCCTCCCAAAGTGAATAATTGCATATATATCTTTCGTACAAGTTTTTTATGCACATTTTACAATGATTTTTATGCATGCTTTGGATATATACGCAATTTTGCATTTTCGGAAAGATATATATGCAAAAGCCCCATTTTTTAAATTTTATTTTTCAAAACAGTGTATATGTGTTACCATGTGTTTTATTTAGTGTGTGTTTTAGTAGGTGGGGGTTTTAGACATTTTTGTAAAGACTTTAGGAAAAAATGATGTGAAATGGGAGGTTAATATTCTACTTTTTGTCTTTAATTTCTGTTTGAAGATATGGTGAATAACTTTGTGCTTGTTAAATGTGTGTTATATGGTTCTGCTTATTGTGAGGCTTTTGATGCTATTTTGTAAAAAAATAAATAAAAATAAAATATACCCTGTGTTTTTTGTGAGGGTTTTAAACATTTATTTGCAAAATTTTGACCAAATAGTACTTTTTCAAAAGGGGATTCAAGTTTCCTTCAAACTCTGTATTTAAAAGGATTTTAAGCTACTTTGTAGTTAAGCTACTCTGTATAAAACTCTGTTTTGTAGAGTTTAAAGTATGAAGCAAATAGTGTTATTATGCTAGTTTTCAATATATATGATCATCAAATATTAGAGTATGAATGAATTGGTAAAGTTTCTATAATGTCTCGCGGTGTTATAGGTGATTATTATTTGATAGTCATAGATAATTTGATTGAGTAATAGTTATTTGAAATGTTAATAAAAGGATAAGTAGATGCGATTTTGTAAAACTGATTGTGTAGTGACTTGTATGTGTTCGTAGTCTATATTTCTCTTGGAATTGACTGATTGGTTTGTTTGTTTGCGTAGTTAAATTTTAGTTCAAAGTATGGCGACACCTTGTGGAAATATATGTATGTTGCGGATTGCTATTGTACCGTGTGTTTTTAAAGATACGCACAATCATCATTCTCTGTAATGCTGATTTTTTTATGAGGTGTATGTTATACATGTGCTAAATGTTGATTGAAAAACCTTGTGTCACAAGACTTAGTACATATGTGTCGAGTTTTGTTTATTTTGATAACTTGAGCTTGCTTAGTAAACAATCTAATCGGTCTTCTGTGGTTTTCAAAAGGGGTTTTGAGTTGTATTTATATTTGTCTGATATATGTATGTTGTGTTTCATGTTACATGATTCTCAAATATTCAAGTGTGATAAGATTGAATTTTTTTGGTATGAATGAGTGAATTTGTAAAATGTCTACAGTGGTTATGCAAATGTACATGTTAGGTGAAATACTATGTGATAGGCGGAGTGATTTTGATTGAGTAATAGTAATTTGAAATGTTGATCAAAGGATATGCAGATGTGATCTAGTAAAATGGTTATGTAATTGTCGTTTCATATCTTGATGAATATTTTGATGTTACATAACTGATTTTGTGTAATGACTTGTATGTTTTTATAGTCTGTATGGTGTTTGTGCATTGACTATAGTGTTTCTGCGTATGTTCATGTTGAAGAAAGTGCTAACGATATAAAACATCTGATAGTGTATTTGGGATGTTATACTCTTAAGGATAAGTAGATGTGATTCTGTAAAATGGTCATTTCATTTCTGGATGAAATAGTGATGTTCTTGTTCTAGTACACAACTGATTTTGTGTACTGACTTGTATATTTTTACAGTCAATGCCTTTTAATCTTGCAACTAACTAATTCTCTGTTGTTCAGTATCTTACTCTGTGTTTCATGTTATATTGTTCTTTGTGTGTTATACAATGGTCATTTCCTTCAATTTACAGCGTTTGTTTTACAATGTGTTAGTTCAGTTTGTGTTTTACTCTGTGTTATCAAAATTGTTAGTAATATTTGATGCGCTTACTGGTTTTTTTGTAGGTTTATGAGGTTCTTCATGCGTTAAATTTGATTGAACAATTTGTGTGAACATCTGTATGCGGAGTTTTGTTTGTTATGATAACTTGATTTCACTTGTTAAAGTATATGTAATTGGTTCTCAGGAAAGGGCTTAAGTTGTTTTGAAAATTATTATGTGATAGTGATGGTCATATGCAGTGTTCTGTTTTTTATGCTTATGAAATGATATGCGGCTCATAATGGAATTTCCATGTGTTAGGTGACAATTGCTCCAGAGGTAACCTCCAAGACCAAGAGCCGAGATATTATGAAGTTTCTTAGTGATTCATACGGTGCTTCCCACTTGGGTAATCTGCTGCTAGCGTATGATGGGAAGAAGAGTGCATTTGCTGCTGGGCCTTTGCCGTTTGATTCAAAAGAGTTTGTTGTTAAGCTTGCTGAACAGAATGGGTACACTTTGTTTTTCACTATCTTGTGTTTAATAATTATGTTTCCAAAAATGTTTTCATTTGTGATTCTGGTTTTATTTTTTAGGCGGGAGCGTGAGTTTAAAGTAACCATCAAGTTTGCTGCAAGAAAAGAGCTTGACCACTTGAGGCAGTTTTTAGCTGGGAGACAACATGATAATCCCCAGGAGACAATTCAAGCTCTCGACGTGGTTCTGCGAGAGTCTGCTTCTAAAGAGTAATTAACATATCTTTGTTTGCGTTTTGGCAGTTTTTTCTCTATGTCATCGATACATTCTTAATGTGATGATTGTAACCATATCTTATGAACTGCAGCCGTGAGATAGTTGGAAGATCTTTGTTCCACACTGATTTTGGAAGAGGGCCTCTTGGTGATGGGATCGAGTACCGGAAAGGTTTTTATCAGAGCCTTCGACCCACACAGATGGGACTGTCACTCAATATTGGTGCGTTTCTCGACTTTTCTGCTTTGTATTTCTGTTCATTGACTTGCGTTATTTTGTTTGTTGATAATAAATATCTTATGTTACAGATATGTCTGCGAGGGCTTTTTATGAGCCTAAGTTGTTATCGGAGTTTGTTGGTGAGTTCCTGGGATCAAGAGACATGTCAAGACCTCTGTCTGACCAAGAAAGGATCAAGGTATGACTTTACTTGCAAGCATATCACGTAAATGTCAGCTATTCCTTTTGTTATTTACATGGGTGGAAAAAAGATCATAGGTTCTTATCTGGTATTTTCTAACTCTCAGGTGAAGAGAGCTCTCAAAGGAGTTAGGGTGGAGGTTCGCCGTCAGGATTACAAGAGACGGTATAAGGTTCAAGGTTTAACGGCTCAGCCGATTAGCCAGCTGAAGTAAGTTTGTTTTGATTATAGTGTTACTTTTTTACTCTTACTGTTTGAAAGCAATTAAAATTCAGAATTACTTTTTACTATAGGGCATTGAAAGTAGACTTTGAACTTTAAAGGCAATTAAAATGCTTGTACATAGTTTAATTTTAAAAAAGTATATGGAACCGTTTTGTTTAGAAAAAAATATGAGAACTACTTGTACTTGTGATCCTCTTCTTTATATCCGGCTTATCCTTTTTCTTGTTAACTTTTTAGTTTTATTGATGAGACGGGAGCCACCAAAACTGTAGTTCAGTACTTCCGTGAGAAATACAATGTTCAGCTGCGTTTTCCTGCTCTTCCTGCTATTCAAGCTGGCACAGATGCGAAGCCTACTTATCTTCCAATGGAGGTCTGCTGCTTTATACTTTTGTTGTTTGAAAACTTCTTAAACCTCTTATACTTGCTAAAATTTCAAAGAAAACACTTTACTTAGCAAACATGAACTATTCTGAGTATTTTATTTGTCTGCATATAAACTCTCTTTTGCTCTTGGGATTCAAAAGAAAACATTATCATTGGTAATGACTTATTGTACCTGTATCACAACTAATTCATTGGAAATTTGCTTGTTTCGATGTGTGTAATTGTAGATCTGTTGGGTCACTCCTGGTCAAAGATATTCTCTAAAGCTGAATGAAAGACAAGTGACTCAGTTCCTAAGGGCAACCTGCCAGCGCCCAAAAGATAGGGAGGATAGCATAGATAATGTATGAATTTTGACATTTCATGAACTAATACTGTATAACGTTTTCAGTCTTATCATTTCAATATAAATACTTTATGTTTACTTGTTTGTTGGTGTTTGCAGACAATGAAAAAAAACAAGTACAACAAGGACCGTCTAGTAAGCAAGGATTTTGAAATGAATGTAACAGAGCTGCTCACCTCCATTTAGGCCCGAGTTTTACCACCGCCACCTGTAAGTTCACACTCTTTTAAGTGCTTAATTGTAGTAATGTCAATTATTCCTGATATCCATACTAATGGTTCCATTTTCAGCTGCGTTATCATGAGTCAGGGCGTACATCTGAGGTTAATCCATCTGTTGGTCAGTGGAACATGATTGATCTGGTAAATTTCTCTTCATTAACCATTTTAAAGTTTTTAATATAGTCTGCTGTTCTGTCTAACTTTAAAATGACTGATATTTTATTCTATTACAGAAAGTGATCAATGGTGGAACTGTTAACTATTGGGCCATAATTAACTTTTCAAGGCACAATGAACAGGCAGTTGGCCGCTTTGTTCATGGACTTGTTTCCATGTGTCAGACTAAAGGCATCGTATGTATCTTATACTTTCACCATGTTTCTTTATTTCACCATATTAATGTTTAAGTAAATCATTCTAACATATTTTTTCACTTTCTGTCAAAGGTTTTCAATCCACAACCGCTGATTCCAATGCGTTCAGCCATGCCCCACAACATTGAGAAAGCTCTTGTTGATCTCCAGTCTCAGGCTTCAGCACAGCTAGCACGAGTTGCACCTGGACATCCTTTGCAGATGCTGTTTGTGATACTCCCTGAAACTAAAGGAACTTACCGTAAGTTCCCTTTTTTAGATACCTAAAAGTAAGTGTGTGATAGTCTACAGACATATTTGTGGCTGACATTTGAAACTTTTTTCTTTCTCAGCAAGGATCAAACGGGTATGTGAAACTGAGTTGGGAATTGTGTCTCAGTGCTGTAAGCCACAACATGTCATGAAGATGAGTAACCAATATCTTGAGAATGTTGCACTAAAGATCAATGTGAAAGTAAGTTCTTTTCTATGTTAAACAACTCTTATTATGGTTTTTATTGTCTACCACATTTACTAATTATGTTAAACCATATCAGGTTGGTGGGAGGAACACCGTCTTGGCTGCAACTATGAATGGTAGGCTTCCTTATGTCACTGATCGGCCAACCATAATCTTTGGTGCCGACGTTACTCATCCCCAACCTGGAGAGGATTCTAGCCCTTCGATTGCCGCTGTAAGTTGCTATGTGTATTGTTATCACTTTATTGCATTATGTAGAAGGTAGCCGTTTTGACCCATTTGCCTAATGTTATTACTTGATTACATTATTTAGAAGGTAACAGTTTTGACCCATTTTATAGCACTGATATGGGTTTAGTTTGACGTTGAATGAGTCAAAAGTATCATCCAAAGTACTAGGGTTTAGTTTAATGTTGACTAGGTCAAATAGGTCGATAATATATGGTGTTTATAATATGGATTAGTACATTGTTTTATAATTTATAAGAAATTTATAAAATCTGACAAAATGTTAATAGGGCTAGCCTAATTCGACCTGTTTGAAGTCGTAGTGATACTGGCCCATATGGACCAGTAAATATATTCTGTATTATCTGACCACTTTGACGCGTAACATGACCCATCCATTTTGACCACTTTTTGTATTCAGGATGTTCTTAAAAGTTTAAATTCTTTATTATCGTACAGGTCGTTGCTTCGATGGACTGGCCACAAGTGACAAAGTACAAGGCCCTCGTATCTGCACAGCCACATAGGCAAGAAATTATTCAGGACTTGTACACAACCCGAACTGATCCCAAGAGAGGTGTCATTCATGGAGGGTTGATCAGGTAAAGAGTTAACCCCTCATAAGGAATTATATTAGTTAAGGATAAAGGGAATCATGTCATTTCTGTATATTTTTCTCACCTTTTACTTGGATCTGCAGGGAGCTTTTGATATCCTTCAAGAAGGCAACTGGACATAAGCCACACCGCCTAATATTCTACAGGTGTGCAACTCATTACATATCCTATCTTTTTGCTACCCTTAAATTTGTTTCTTATTCTGTCATCATGATGATTTTAACACGCCACTTGTATTACAGAGATGGAGTTAGCGAGGGCCAATTCAATGAGGTGTTGCTAAATTAGATGGACAAGATCCGCAAGGTACTTTTGTTTCTTGTTTTAGAGCTTTTAAGCTCTGTCTGTTCCCCCTTTTAAAATATTATGTTGATGTTTCAGGCGTGCATTTCGTTGGAGGAGAACTACATGCCTCCTGTGACGTTCATTGTGGTTCAGAAAAGGCACCATACTCGTTTCTTTCCTGTGAGGCATGGTGATAGGGGTAGCACTGATAGGAGTGGCAATATCCTTCCAGGTTGTTATATATATTTTTTTTGCTAGCTGTTGTAATACATACTGATAACTGTTTTCCATTTTATAAATCTTTCTAATGGATTAAATTTTCAGGTACTGTGGTGGATACTAAGATTTGTCATCCTTCTGAGTTTGATTTCTATCTCTGCAGTCATGCTGGCATTCAGGTGAACCCTTTTTACTGTATAGTTTTCACATATTTCTCCTTTGCAATGTAATTTATGTGAAGTGTCAAGTAAAATAAGTCTCCATCTTTTGGCTAATCTAAATTGGTTGTCTCTTTGCAGGGAACGAGTCGCCCCACTCACTACCATGTTCTCTATGATGAGAACAAGTTCACTGCTGATGGCTTGCAGATGCTCACAAACAGCTTATGCTACACGTAATACAACTACTAACCCTGTTATCATTTCATAATTTTCTAAAAAATTTACTTTGTCATAAACCTAACTTAATTGCATTTCAACTTTCAGGTATGCTAGGTGCACCCGCTCCGTCTCCATTGGTATGCCCTATACTTCTGTATTCATATTTCCATCTTCTTATCACACATTACCGACCGACTCTAAAACTCTTTCATACATCATTCCTAACTGAAACCTGTGTTTGCAGTTCCACCCGCATACTATGCTCATCTAGCTGCATTCAGAGCTCGGTCATACATGGAGGGGGATCAGTCAGACACCAGTTCGCGTGGTCAGCGTGCAACAAGAGATCGTGTGGCTGAAGTGCGTTCTCTTCCCGTTATTCATGACAATGTGAAGAGCGTTATGTTCTACTGTTAGATTGGTGTGATGGCGTTTTTGAGCCTTAAAAGTTTTGGGGTATTTTTGGTGTAGTTGGTTATTCAGACTTTAAAGTTATGGTTTAGATATATGGTAGACATTGCCAAGCAAAGCCTCAGTGCTTTTGTTTGGGCCTGAGTTTTTGATGGTTAAGTTATGGTGGTAAACTTATTGCATGATGCTTTGTAAACTTATCTTAAAGTCCTTATATTATTACTGTAACTTTCTCTTGTGTGTCGATTGCTTATTACTGCAACTTTCTCTTGTGTGTGCCACTGAATGCCATGCTTTGTATTTGAATCTTTTCAATATCAAACTTTGTTTAAAAGTCAAAAAGGGTATTGCTCATTAAAGTAACTTCTTTTACTGGAGTATATCTAAATAAAATAAAGTAAAAGTTGTTATGGATAAATATAGAGTGGATGTTCATATCTTAGTATTTGTAGTTATCTTATTTAGAGTTTTGTATCTTGTTGGATACTCCACATTGTAACTATATATACATATCTCCATTGTGAGATGAATAATACAATTCTTTCATGTTTCAATCTTTATTCTTGTTTTTTATTCTCTTCTTAATTATTAGTTTCACAACACGTTATCAGCAAATATATGTCACATGCTTGTGCATGTACTCATACATACAACAGTCAGTTTAAATATTGTTTAGTTAATAGACAAGCAAATAAGGTGTTTAATATAAATATAACGCGTCAAGAATTTTTACATGTGATGTTCCAACCATACTTCTTAGTTGTATATATTAACTAACCTCCAGGTCTTCTATGCATGGTTATATATTTACAATTTTATTGTGTATGAACTCATTTTGTAGCATCTAATTCTCATTTTGTATGAATAGTTTCAATAAATTGATAAACTTTTTAGTCTTGTTTTAAAAGTTGTTGAGGCTTGTTATACGTCAACTCTATTCTACATCAAACTAAAAAGTTTTATTGATGATGTTAAGTAATTTGTGATTTATGTTTAAAGGCTTTCGCTTAGAGTGCGTTACTCGTGTTTGTTTATGAGTTGGCTCATCACTTTGAGCATTATGAGATTAGATATATAACGTGCTTTATATGCTAGTATATTGTGACTTTAAGTAATTTTGAATCATTAGATTATATGATGTTGACACAATCGGATGTAATGTAAATTATACGTTCTGGCTTTCGATTTGTGAATTTTTCTTAGTTTTTTGGGCAAATGACAAAATAATGCATCGAACTTGACACTTTTTATGATTGTGTGTAGCCAACTATTTTTTTTGTTATTGTGTGTACTGAACTTTCAAATTTTGATTATTGTGTGTATTTTGTGACAATTTTACCCTTAATTTTTTCAAATTTGGAAGGGTAAAATGGTCATTTTACATGGCAGAATAGTCACAAAATACACATAATGATTGAAATTTGAAAGTTGAGTACATACAATAAGAAAAAAAATAGTTGGCTACACACAATCACATAAAGTGTCAAGTTCGATGCATTTTTTTGTCATTTGCCCTAGTTTTTTTTGTTTAAGTTCTGCTCTATTTTGATGTGCATTAAAATGATATATAGTTTGCATATACTTTGTGCTCATTTAGTTTTGCATCATTTGTGTTTGTTTTGTGGACACTATTAGTATTTATGTACGTAATTGATTGTTGATGCTAAAATTTGGATATTATGAAAATAATCACGAAGACATGATTGACAACGTAAAAGATGAATCTTGTAGAAACAAATGTGAAGTTGATTATTTGAGATAATTTTCAAATTGCAGATCTTAATACAACATGTGATAAGGTTTATACTAATACTTCTAAGTAAGCTTATATGTGATAAGGTTTATACTAGGTGATATATGAATATTATATGATAGAAGTTTTCTACACCGATACTTATTGCGTTGGAAAATATGATCTTTTAAAGGATACAATTAAACTTGTTTTAAAAAGTATGTAATGACCAACATTAATGATACTATTGTTAAGGATGCCTAAATAAAATGAAGATATCAAGATTACTTAGTTGACTCAAACTATGCCATTATGTTTCCCGCATATGTGTGCATTGTTTATTATGTGGTTATTTGCTTACGAGACTTTTTATTGAATTGTTATTGGTATATATGTGTTTAGAAAATTGTGCAACTTTCGTACAAAAGATGTGTTTTTTGTTTAATAATGTTATAAGCTAATGTGAATATTATATCAAATTGTGTAAAAGACATAAAAGAGCTAACTGGAGAAATGTGAACTCTCCATATTATTCGACTTTTGTATAAAAATGTGCAATTAAAGCACGTGTGGTCATAAAGTATAAATTTATGAGCCAAGATTGTGGTATCAATTGGCATGGCCGGTAGGACCATCCCGGGTCAATAATGATGCGAAATGTATAGAGGAACCATAAGTTTCTTCAAAGATAGTTTTGATTGTTCTCAATGAAATGGAAGTTAATTGTTCATAAAGCACCACTATATTAAGGTAAGGACTATACCTTATAAGGTTTTGAAAAAAATACAAAGAGGATGTATGTAGGCCTATACATCCGCCATGTGGATCGTTTTGAGTTTTAAATCGATGCATCGTCAAAATGATCATTAAAGACGCAACTTAAGGTTAGCGTGATGAATGGCTCGTCTTATAAAATGTGAGCATAGTTTTTCAAATTGTATCTTTGGAAATGGTGGTGAATACTTCCATATTTTGGGAAATTATTGGAATAAGTGTCGAACTTAAAAGTAGCCCATGTTCGTACGCGAATTGCTTTTGTTGAAACGTTCATAAAACGTTTTCAGTTGATTGCAAACCCAATAATTGTGAGAACAATACTGTTAGTTTATGGGGCATGTAATTTTAAATGATAAAATATGAATTCGCATCTTGCCAACAATTAATAACGAATTCTCCCTATTTGAATGGTTTCGGTCACAAACTATATGTTTCCCATATAAAGTTTTCTGTAAATGTGCGGAACATGTATTGTAAATCCATCACAACGCACACAAGGGATGTTGAAGTTGATAAATCATTCAAGGTGAGAATGAGCAGCGAGAAATATGGAATGAATTATGATATAAAAATGTTGATCCTCACACTAATGAAAATGAACTTAAAGTTCAAGGGACAATTTACATTCCAGATCTAGTAGCTGCCAGACAAGTATTGTGACCTATATAAAGTGACTAGATCATACATACGCTGCTAATGCTCCTATTAAAATGTGTGTCCCAACATTAAAACAAATGACTGATAGTAAGTCTATGGCACGTCTGCAACGTGATAAACTAATCGATTCCAAATAAAAGTCCTCGAATGAAGAGATAAAATGGAGCAATAAAATCAAGATGGTCGAATCGAGGTAATAAAGACCCCATAATAGTATCTTAAAGAGAAACTAGACATGAAGGTTATTGAAAACCCCGGGTACATGAAAAACTTCGAGATCTCAACAAATGATAGAATATAATGTCTAATAAAGTGTGGAATCGAAAAGTAACGAATCGACGTCGATATGGTAATGATTATGTAAATAAATAAGATAGCGCTATAATCATGGTGAGGATCATCGAAGCATACCTGCAGGAAGTGCAGATATATAAATGAGTGCCACAAGATGTAAAGACGCAAAGAAGTAATGAAAAGAGTGAAAGTCTCTGATGATGAGACATGGTTACTGGGACTTGAAGTCTGTACATATGAATGTGTAAAATTATTGGATATCTATCTGTCTTTATGAGAAAGTGAAATTAAAGTATTAAAATTTTTGTGTTTAAGGCGTAACTAATGACACCCAATATTTTCGTAAAGACATGAAAATAATCATAAGGAGATATGTTCTCATGTGGTGGATCCAATAATGTATGTAATATCTATAAGTCTGGCAATATAATAAATAATTGATATGCGTCTAAAAGATATATGAATAGAGCTCATACGAGATTTTTATTCTGGGATATAAAATGCAAGAAGCATGCTAGTGACTTTTAATGCTTAGAGAATATAAGAAAAAGTTCTCAAGAACATTATTTGATTATACTGAATCAATCATATTATTAAGCATATATGTTATAACCGCCTTAGAATATACTCACTGAAAATTGTGCCATAAAATTACTATGTTTGCCCATGTTACTTTATAAGAAGACTTGGTCTTCAATATCATGTAAGTTTCATATAGTTTGATAATTTGAATATTGATGGAACTCTGACAGAGTTTCAAAGGCGACTGAATGCTTAGAAATTGAACCTTAAAAGAAAAGATAGTTTGTCTTATTTTACGAATTGAGTATCTTAAGGATGAAATCCATGAACATAATGAAAGCTAGAGAAAGATGCTAAATAACTATATATAGATAAATGACGCTCATTTTTATGAGGTCACGTGATGTTGAAAATACCTCCCCTGATTTATAAAGATGATGATCACAATATAGATTTAAAAGTCTGATACTAAAATGCGTATGAAACGATTAAAGTTCTCGCTAGTGGTCATACATGATATAATATATCATTCACTTTGAATTTGTTGGCAACAAATAACTTATGAAGTATGATGATGATATACTTACATGAGATGTATGACATATGGTAATATGAATATGCGAACAACATGTAGATAATATTTATTCATGTGATTTTATCAAGACATTTTAATGTGCATTTCACTGACTCAATGAGCTTAAGTGATATGATCATCAGGGGGAGAGAAGATACGCGTTGCACTCTTTTTCCCTTGACCACGGTTTTGTTCCCACAAGGTTTTCAGGCAAGGTTTTTAATGAGGCAACATCCTCGAGCGTATAAAGGAAGTATGTACTCTTTTTCCTTCACTAGATTTTTGTCCCACTGGGTTTTGTCTAGTAAAGTTTTAACGAGGCATAATCCTTAAATGGACATCCAAAGGGGAGTGTTATGGATAAATATATAGTGGATGTCCATATCTTAGTATTTGTAGTTATCCTATTTAGAGTATTATATCTTGTGGAATACTCTCCCTTATAACTATATATACATATCTCCATTGTGAGATGAATAATACAATTCTTCTATGTTTCAATCTTTATTCTTGTTTTTTATTCTCTTGTTAGTTTCGCAACAAAAGTAATATATAAAATAAAGGGCCATTTGCATATATATCCCTCCAAAGATGCAAAATTGCATATATATCTTTTGCATGCATAAAAACCATTGTATTATATGCATCAAAAACTTGTAAAAAAAATATATATGTAATTATTCACCTTTGGAGGGATATAAATGCAATTCCCCCTAAAATAAAATAGAATTTAGGAAACTGAATGGGCTTGTATAAAGAGTAAAGTTTTATTAAAATAGCAGCTATATTTATCGATAAATCCAAGTTTGAGGTATGAGTTCAATCTCTTTGAATATTAAATTCAAGCTTGTTAATGTTTAAAGTTTCGATCTTGATCCTTAAAAATTACTGATCTTGAACCTTAAAATTTTGATATATGTCATATAATAATGTTACTATCATATGTTAGTTTTAATCTTGAATTGAAGCTTATATCAATTGATGATTTTGTCTAACATTGATTTTTTGTGTGTGTGTGTGTGTAGAAATTCATGTTTGTCACACCTGCTGCTCTGCTATATTAGTGTTAATTATGCTCCAGGGGATTTTATTTTCTTAGCATTATTATTTGTTGATTTAAGGTTTAAGTTGTTGAAACCTGCATTGATTATATGAATGATCAAACACTGATTTTAATCAGTCATACGCGATTTAAGATGTTCACTTCAAAATCTGATTTTTCACAGCTTATGGTTTGTTTTATGAACTTGTAGCATTAATATGTTAGAAAAACTCGTTATAAGTTCTTAATTTTTGAGATGTTAATTTCAAAATCTGACTTTTCACAAGCTATGGTTAACAAACTCTTATGTCAGTAATTGAAAAATAAATGTTTATTTTGTACTGACTTGTTAACTTCAAAATTAACTATACTTGCTTGTTTCCTATATGCAATCTTAATTTTGAAGTATTTTATAACAATTGTTTTATTGTTCTTTATCGTTTAAATTTTATTATGACTTCTTACCTTAGTGCATTTGATTTTGCAAATTATATCTTAGGATGGAACAAAAGCAGATATGTTGTAGTTCTGTACACGATCACATACCTCCCCTATCTCCAAAGCATGTGTGGTTTGTTGCTCAAAACCTCGAAGTCGAAGAAGAAGACGACGAGGTCCAAATCTTCTACAATGTAAATAGTCCACTTTGTCATTATCGGTGCCGAATCCCTGAGTTGCTTGGGAAACATATCCGTGGGTGCTTTTATGGCTGGGTGATTCTCTCCAACTATCAAGACAACATCATGTGGTCTCTTTGGAACCCTCTCTCATCAAAGTTCATCTATCTCCCACCCTTGGTTCATAAACAACAATCAAATTCCGATAATGACGATGATGATGATGATATAGGATATTGTTGTTTGTCTACCCCTCCTGATGATCCCAATTCAATTCTTCTAATGACAAGAACCGAAAAACCCAACTTTGTGTTTTGTAGAATATACCCTAAAAAAAAGAAATTAAGACGATGGACTGAAATGTCATACGCTAAACAAGTCAAAAGAGTAACCGATGGTTTAGTCCACTGTCTAACTTGTTGTAATGGTAAAGTATATGCCTATGCGGAACACAAAGTTGTAGAGGTAATCATTGTGGTTAAGGATTCAGAAGTTGCGATAAATCTGTTGCCACTGTTGAGGCTTCCTTCTCCTGACCAAAATGTTAGTGAGCGGCATCTTTATCTTGTTGGATCTTGTACAGATTTATTTTCTATCTTTATAGATTCCGATGAGGTTACGGAAACTATCACTTTTGTTTATCTGTTTAAAGTCAACATGAATAGTAACACATGGGAAGAACTAGAAGACCTAAAAGACGCAACTCTTTTCTTGGAATATGGTGGTTATTTTTGCCCGAAATTTCACAGCCCTGCAGTTACGTCAGAGCTAGGGGGCTATATACATATGCTTGGTGAAAAAGGGAAAATAATATACTTGTATCATGTCAAAGATAAAACAATGTCCATATCATCTATGCCTTGTGGCCCTTGTCTAGCCGGAACAAGCCATGTGACTGCATGGACAATGCTTGAATGCGAAAGGTATTGTATTGCTATCATTTCATTATTAAACATTGTTTTTACTGTAAATTACATAAATTGTTCCTCTAGTTAGTGAAAATAACAGAAATTGTCTCTTTGTGATGCTATTTGCATAAATGGTTATCTAACGGAAATCGTTCCTCGGGTACTTTTGGTTCCTTGCGTATGTAACTAGTTTTGCTTTTCGTGCCTATATGGTCAAGGACAAGGTCACAAAAGCGAAAGCAAACATTGCAATTAGGGACCAACTTTTTGTGAATAGTATCAATGAGGAACAATATCGGTTGTTATCACCAAACTACAAGGATGTTGTGTAATCTACTCTTGTTTTTATTTATAGCAGGTATGACTTATAATCATATTTTGTGTAGGTTGTCAGAAGGTGATCATAAACAAGAAGAGGACAAGAACGATAAGATAGTCGCTAGTAAAGCTAAGAGTGATGGGTTTGAATTTGATGGCATGACAGATGAATCACACTTGCTCAATCTTCCGTTTGATGTTTTGAAGATGATTATGGAGTTTAGTGTTGGCATCGAATACATGAACTTTCGTGCTTCATGCAAATTGTGTCATTTAGCAGCACCCATAATACAATGGAGCAACCAACAAACATCAAAGAGGCTGCAGTTGCAGGCATATTCATTAATTTCACCTTGGCTGATGGTTATTGGTAAGCACACGATCACTTTTATTGATCCGATGTTTGGTAACAAGTATTTTATAAAAACACCTCGGGAATTAGGATTGACTGGTCAACTTAAAATACATTGTTCAAGGTACGGTTGGCTGCTTATGCGTAAATGTGACGAGGGACCCCTAACTCTCTTTAACCCCTTCACACGTGATACACGCGAGCTACCTCAAGATCGTTATTTAGAATGTTTTGGTTTCTCAGCACCACCTACTTCTCCTAATTGTATGGTTGTTGGATTTACTTCAATATTTGAACGGCACGTTCACATCCACTTTGTAGGCCGAGAATCATCATGGCGTGAATTTACTCTAAATTTTGGTGACAACGATCCATATTCCTATCGTTTTCCGGTGTTTTATGATCAAGATGTTTATGCATTGTGTAACGATAAAGGACTTGATGTTTTCAAAGAATTGGGTGATGGGGATCTCACTCGGGAATGTGTTCTAAAGGAAGCCCCAATAAGTTGTTGCACATCTAATGCACAACGTTTCCTAGTGAAATGCGATCATGAGTATAAATGTGATCAACATCTTTTACTGCTTATTGTGGGCGAGTTTGGAGAATCCATCGAAGTATTCATACCAAATACGGATGCTGGTAAATGGGAGAAAGTAAATGATATAGGAAGGCACATGATTTATATTGGTGATAAAACATCTCTATGTATGGAAGCCAAGACACCGGAGATGGAGAACAAGATATATTTTCCAAGATCACGTTCCGGGAAAATAGTGTTTTATTCTCTCAAAACATGCAAGTTTCATACATTCAGTGGTGGTAAAATTATCCAGGAAAGTTATGGGGATTTCTTTGGAACAATAAACCATCTCTCACATAATGCGTGGATTGAACCAAGTTGGTCCTAGTTACACTATATCATTATGTAGCAAGTTAATCTTTTGACATAATTGTTAATTATTCAATGTTTCACATTTATCATTTTTACTTAGGATATTCAATGATAGTTAACCTTATCATTCTACTCCTATCACCTCTCTACTCCTATCACCTCCCTTTACAATACTCTAGTATGCAATACACTTTGATCAATGTTAGTATGTATTGACTATGATGAAATGAGATACATGTAAAAAACCTGCTTGATGAATTTGTGTGTTCAGGAAAAAAAACTGACTTACCTAAACTAAGCTTTTGACAATAAATTTGATTATCAAGATACGGGTCGAATCTGTGTGTTTTGGACATTTCAAATATTTTACACATGCGGGTCAAATAAGTGTAATTTACTTCAAAATTTATAGAGCAAATCAGCAAAATGTTTTTAAAACCACCAAAAGTCAAACTTCAAACAAAGCTTACACCATTATTTGAGGTCTCATTTAACGTGCATAATTTTTTGGTTTATGTATATTTCCGTTATTAAGAAGAATGCGAAATGATACTACTTTCATAATGCGCAAAATAAAAAAAATAAAAAAAGAAAAATGGTCTAAAAGACATCCAACTTGTCACTTTTTTCTTTTGTAGGCATCAAACTTTTAATTTTCCTATTGTACAATCCAACTTTTTTAATTTTCCTATTGTAGGCTTGTAGCGCACAAAAAGTGAGGTGACGATAGAAAAATTAAGGATGTTGGATGCCTTACGAATATAAAGATTATGGAAGTTGGATGCATACAATAGGATGATTAAGAAAGTTAGATGCTACAATAGGAAAATTAAAAGTTTGATGCCTATAAAAGGAAAAATTGACAAGTTGAATGCCTTTTTAGACTATTTTCCCTTTAAAAAAAGATAAGATTGCTATATTGTGCATCAATTATATTAGTGAAGCCAAACTTTCCCGCCTAGGGATTATTAGACAGCATGTTAGACTCAGGCTGCGCTTAGCTTGAAGATTAGAAAATCCAAAAAATCCCTTGAAGTTGTTGAAATTATGTGTTTCAGAGAGATGTGGAATGTGTGCTTTATCTTGCCCAATGAATAAAGGTTATATGGAATCGGATATTATCTACTATATGTTCTTTGTGGTATAGAAATCTGGTGTAGTAATTTTGGAATTTGTTGGTTACTGTCTTGGTATGGTTTTAGGGGCACTTAGCTGTTTGGTATCTTTGTTTGGAAGGTCAAATTCAGTGCTTGCGGATTTGGTTGGTTGATGACCGTTTGAAGAGTGTTTGGGTCAAAAACGATGTTATAAGGAATGATATTGGGTTGGATTCCTTTTCTGTTTGCTGGTTTGGTATTTGGTGTATCGATATGAATTTTGAAGTGTTTGGTATTAGAGAAAATGTGAGGTTTAGATTGCTTAGTTTGAAGATAAGAAGTTCTAGACAAGCTATAGTGTGGTAAATTGTAATGATGTTAAGAATTTTTATTATAGTCTTAATGGTAATGGTTTGTGCACAGTTGATGTTTTGGTGGAGTTAAGAGAGTTTAGGAGAGGGGTTATGTGGAGTTGTGGGGCATTTGGGTTATGCTTTTGGAGGGAAGTGTAGGTTATATTTTTTAGCTTGTCTAATTTTTGGTGGCCTGGTTCAAGACACTTTAAGTTATGGTCACGTTATAAGTCCAGTCCAATTTCTCATCAGCTCTCGTCCAAAAATGATCAATATAAGTGACATGTCCGTTTATATGTAGCATATTTTGGGATATGCAGTTCATGACCAATGAGCACTAAAACAATCTTTTGTCTTCTATCCAATTTTTTATTCCAAGTTTTAGAATAGCTTAAAAGATACGAGTATGATGTGACATTAGAAAAATATTAAACACAACAAGACAATAGGCAAAAACAGTGGCGGAGCCAGGAAATAAGATCATTGGGGTCAAGGAAATGAAGTTTACTCACCTCTGCTTTGCTGATGATCTGTTGGTAGTATGTAAAGGAAATGTGGAACCCATAAAGACTGTGAAGGAAACTTTGTTAGAAGTTAGCAGCATATCTGGTCTTCTCCCTGATATGAGTAAAAGCATTATCTTCTTTGGTAATGTTCAATCTGATGTGGCAGCTGAGATCCTTAACATTCTTCCTTTCACTTTTGGAAAGCTTCCAGTTCAAGTACTTGGGAGTACCTCTTCTGTCCTAAAAACTTGGTACTAAGGAATGTAAAAAAAAACTCATTGAAAAGGCCAGGAATAAGGTGGAGGATTGGAAAAAGAACTACTTGTCCTATGCTGGAAGACTTTAGCTAATTGCTTATGTACTTTCATCCTTAAATGCATATTGGGCTGCTGTATTTTTACTCCCTAAGACAGACATTAAAGACATTGATAGAGTGTTGAAAGGGTTCTTATGGTGCAAAGGGGAGCTTAGAAAAGGGAAAGCAAAAGTGGCCTGTAGTTTTGTGTGCAGTCCTAAAAGTGAATGAGGCTTGGGGCTTAGAATGTTAGGGAATTGGAATGAGGCTTTATTGGTCAAAAACCTATGGAACATTGCTGCTGGTAAGGACTCCTTGTAGGTCAAATGGGTCAATGTTGTTAAGTTAAAAGGTAAGAGTATCTGGGAGATTCAGAAAAAGTATAATGATTGCTGGATGTGGAGGTCCCTCCTTAAATTGAGAGATAAAATAAAGGACAATGTCTGCAATATCAATGGCCAAACAGTTTGGAAAGATGCTAATGGAAAGATTGTTGATTGCTCTACTATAGCTGTTTATGAATCTATAAGTCAACCATGAAACAATGTCAGATGGCCAAAAGTGGTGTGGTTCTCTCAATGCAATCCTAGAATGGCTTTCATTTTATGGATGGCTAAGAGGGGTAAATTGCAGACTCAAGATAGGATCGTGATGTGGAATAATGACCATAATATAAAATATTCTCTATGTAAGAAGGTTCAAGATTCTCACAATCACCTATTCTTTTAATGTGACTATTCAAAGAGTATATGGGGAAGACTCAAAAAGAAAATGGTTAAAGGTTGGATGACTGATAGTTGAGATAGTCTTACTGAGCAATATGCCAATGGTCCCTGTGATAACACAATTAATAGTGTCCTCTCAAGAATTATACTAGCCACTGTAGCTTACTACTTGTGGAAAAAGAGAAACACAAGACTGTTCACTAGAGAGGAATTGGAAGTACAAGTGTTGTGGAACCTTATTGTGGAGAAAATCAAGCTTCAACTACTCAGTCTAAAAGTTAAAAGATCCACTCAAGTTTTAAAAGTAGCTCAAGAGTGGGAAGTGGAAATGAATACAGTTGTGCAGAGAGCATGAATGAAACAGTGGTCTGCTTAAGGGGTGTTTGGATACACTGTGTATGCACAATTTCCAGCTAAAAACTACATTGGTTTTTTGGTTGGTCCTGAATGACAAGGTTACAGTTTTTTGGTGGTCATTTGAGAATGTAGAAGGCCTTGTAACTTGGCCTTGAGAACCTTTCTATGCCAGCCCTATCTGTAATGAAGTGGATGATGTAGTATCACTTTATTACATGACTGGTTAAAGTTAAAGGCCCACTTGAGGTCATAAAGTAGGTTGCCTGCACATTAATGGAGTGCCAACCAGATGATGCCTGTTTGTGGCTTCTTAAATTCTAGTGTGAGGATGTAGTTGCATTGGTTTTTAAGACGATCATTAAATGGGAAATGTAGTCTAGGTGGGATGTATCCTTAGGTAAGTCCAGTCATATGAGTGATGCCATTAGTTTGGAAATGTAGCTCTATAGCTGTGGATCCCTAATGGAACAAGAGTTTTACACATTCTTATGGTGAAGCCTTCTACAAGAGCCTTTGATTACTTCAAGTATGGGGTACTGTTGCAATTAGGTAGGGTGTTTGTAAGAAGGAAATGTAGTCAAGGTGTGTGTTTTCTCCATGGTTGCCTAGGACTAGTACATTTAGATCACTGATAGTGTACTAGACTAGAAGAATAGTGAATGAATCCAGTTATTTTCTTTGCTTTTAGCTGTATTTTAGTTCTCTGGTATATAAGACTAAATGGGATATGTCCATTTGATGTTTTTGGAATTGCTTATCACTGATTATAAGCATTTATAAGCATTTGTGTTATAATTATATTCACCATGTCAGAGAAAAAAAGGCATAGTCACCAACATTCATCCTCACGTGTTCGTAGCTAAAACTTTCATCTTCAAACTTTCTAACTTTAACCCTCGTGTTTTAGCTGGATATGCACTACAAGGTGTACACAAAACTAACTAAATGAATTTTTTGTAGAATAGGGTACGAACTTCGTTAGGTGAAAAAGATTACCCCGTCCATCTCAAATTAAAGGTTACAAGAAGTCAAGAACAATTGTTTGTTTCTTGAATTTTAAGTGATCAAAATGCTTTTCGAAAGTAAATGTGAGATTTTACTAGTGAAGAGTTTGATAATCAAAGATTAAACTGTGTAGAACGAGAAGTAAATTTTTAGCAAAAAATAAAAACATCAAATAATAATACTTCATAATAGTGCTATGGGCCTATTTTGATAGAGTTTTTTCTAAAGCCTTAAAGTTGTAAGCTTTTTGTTTTAAAAAATAAGCTCCTTTAAATTAAAAAGTTTTGTTTGGTAACACACACTTCAAGCTTTACTTTTAAACACGTAGCTCGTAAACAAAAGCTAACAAATGAACTTTTCTAAAAATTTTTACATATGTTCAAATTGAAATTATTTAATTACCTTTTATTTAGTTAACATATGACTACAGGTTTGTTTAGTAAGCAACTTTTTAAAGCTTTTTAGAGCTATAAACTTTTTATTTTAAACATAAAACTTCAATTAACTTTGTTTGGATACATTGATCGTGTTGAGTAAACATGATTTTGAAGCTTATTGAAGTTAGTTAGTATTTTTTTTCTTTCTCTCTCTCTCAAAATAAAGCTCGAACTCGAAAAAAAGCTTTGTTTGACTAAACTGCTATGTATAATAAAAGCTCCAAAAATAGAACGCTCCGCATTCAAAATTTTCACAAAACTTTTTGTATGTTAATCACTACCCCCTCATCATTTTTATATCCAAGCAGTTAACTGGCAATCAAATGCCAGTGAAATAGACCAATTTATCCCATCAGAAAAGTAGAGACTTTTCCTCTTTATTTTTACCTCACTTTTAAGTTTTAATTAATATACGATGATCATATAAATATATAATTCAAATCTTATAAATGTACAAAATAACCTTAAAAGTTATACACGTATTTGTGAACCTCTCATTAATAGTTTTGGGCAAATTGTCTGAAAAGGCATCGAACTTGCCATCTTTTCTTTTTGTGGGCATCAAACTTTTTTTTCCCTTAAAGTAGCCCTAAACTTGCCTATTTTCCTTTTGTAGCCTCTAATCAGAAATTAATTACATAAATTTACATAAATCGTCCCTGTGACTCTAAACAATTACACCGTTCGTCCTTGAACACCCTAAAACTTAACCCAAAATCACACATACCCATATGCTCAAATCACAACTTCACACAAAACCCTTCAAAACCCACTTTCAATTCACAAAATCATGACTACCCATCAAAACCCCATTTCCAAACACCCCCCTAAAACCCAATCTTTTCTACATTTTTCATCAAACCCTTTTAGGAAATTCACTACTTTAGTCGACCCAGAAAAACCCATTTCTCAGATTTCATCAAGACAGCAGAAAATCAATGAAAGATCAGAGCTTGTTGACGCTTTGGAAGAGGCAAAAACCACGAGCGAAATGATCAAGGCGTTTGAGAAAAATGGAGCATATTCTTGATGGGAATGAACTTGGGTTTGTTTTGTTGAAAATCGGGCTTAAACTTGATCAAGAAGGTGAGTCTCCTGATAAAGTTTATGAATTTGCTGATAAATGTTTGAAAATATTGGATTTGAATGAAAACGATAGCGTTAAGGATAATGAGTATCCGTTACCGCTTGCTATGTGTTTGCAATTGTTGGGTTCAGCGTGTTATAGTTTGAATAGATTTAACGAGAGTTTAGGGTACTTAAATCGCGCGAATAGGATATTGGGGAAGTTGGATGATGGTGTTAACGAGGGGGTTGATGTTAAGCATGTATATTATCTTAATTCAACCTCTTAGATAGTAGAAACTTTGTTAATCATATAGCTTTATAGTTTGAAGTGATTCATGTATGTTACTGAATTGTTCGCACATGGATTGTCTTTTTAAGTTATGTGACTGTGTTTCTACTTGTTTATGTCGATGGATGGGTGCCATTTGTTAGTTTATGAATATTATTATACAATATGTAGTTGCCCAGAGGAGAAAGTTATGGTATTAGTCAGACATTTCAACTTTTACTATATTACTCTACTATGATAAATCTACTAAATGGATCAGTTGTTTTGTCAAGTGCATATGACTGTTTTGATTAGTTAGGTCTATAGTCTTGTAATTGGGTGTGCTTACGGATTGCAGCAGGTGTTATTTGGCAGGTTATGTTATTGGCATTATTAATGTTAATATTTACAAGGTTGCAGATTTGGTGTGTAATCAAGGGTTGGTGATTATTATTTGTATCTTGTCGTCATCTGTTTTGTTTGCATGTCCAGTATATGGAGATTGATGTTCTCGTATTTAGCAAAGTTTCATCTGATTTAGTTTACAGTCTTGTAAATACTGACACCAATGTAATTATTTGTCTTAGCTGGTTCTAAATCTTATGTTTCTACAATAGCTTGGAGTTATCTTGCTTGTTACCCACAAAGCATGCCAATGTTATGCATCCATGAGATTTTGAGATTTTGTTTAGATGTATGGATAAGAGTTATAGTGCCCTCTACAGTAAGTGTTGCATCTTGGTTTCCTTCATGACTTTCAGTAGAATTTATATTAGTTTTTGTATCATTCCTGCTCTTCGAACTATTGGAAACATTGTGACAGGCGATGATCTCCAAACGCAGGTACGCACTTCAAGAGTTTGTGTAGTAATATTGAAGTTTGGTATCAGCTCCACTCTAAAGAAGAAAAAAAATTTGTATTATACGGATTACTGGATTAGTAAACATCCTCATTTTAACTATGATGTTTATACATTCTTATCAATATATGTTCACTCAGATGTTTCTTGTTTTGCTGTCATTTTTGCTTCGCCATGTTGTCAACTACATGGCTGTATGATGACATGCACGCAAAATAGATAGAGCCTATTTTAAGTCTTCTGTACTTTCACTTTTCTTTGTTTGTTTGGTAGGTGGATATTCAAACTCCTAGCACCAAAGATACATGAATCAGCATCATCTACAAGTTGACTGTGGTGTCGGTGTGGTGGTGCTAGAGAGAGAGAGAGGGAGATGGAGAGGCAGTAAAAGGGATGTGAGAAAGAGTAGAAGATAGGCTTTATGATATAAAGTTACACAAGGACGAACGGTGTAATTGTTTAGAGCCACAGGGACGATTTATGTAAATTTATGTAATTAATTTCTGATTAGAGGTTACAAAAGGAAAAATAGGCAAGTTTAGGGCTACTTTAGGGGAAAAAAAAAAGTTCAATGCCCACAAAAGTAAAATGTGTCAAGTTCGATGTCTTTTCAGACAATTTGCCCAATAGTTTTCATTTGCTTGTGATTGGACCCGATGTATCATATGTCTAATATGATTAGACTGGTATGTATACGTCATAAACATTTATATGTCTTTCTATTTTATTTTACATTTTATATTATAAGTAAAACTAATTTACTAAACACTTTTTTAAAACATAAAGCAAAAGCTTATAGCTAAAACTAAGAGTTAACAACTTACATATACTAGCTGATAGCTAACAACTTATAGCTATCAATTTAGAGGGTTGATACTCACATCACATTTTTTGATGCATGCATCACAATCGAAAAACCGAACATACGGTCATCATCATCTTCGACCCGCATTTCTTTTATTCTCTTATATTAAGTTAGTTTATAGAAGTCGTTTTTTTTTTATGGACACATAATATTACAACTATGTTTTTATCGTTACTCATCGGTTACATTTTTCGGATATTTGGTCGCTCTTTTAGAACTATAGATTTAAGAGGGTGTTTGGGATTGTTGTTTTTTTTCCTGCTATGGCTATGCTGACTAAAAAAGTGCTTCTAAATATAGTGTGTGAATTTAATTCTCTTATAAATAAGCAGACAAGAAGATGAATAGTTTTTTTAGTTTTGAGAAAGTTTACTTATCTAATTACTCAATAGGTAAAATGACAAACTTTTCTATTTTGTTAGAAACTGTCAAGTTAGTAAAATTAAGAACGATATACAACATGTCAAAACTTATTTTCAGGTCGTTAATTGATAATGTATCAAACTTTAATTTTTTACGTCAAACTTTTACCTTTTTGGATGCAGCATATGAACAACGTGGTTCGGCTCCAAAAGGCCAAGAAAAGACTTAATATTCATCAAAATCAAGCTTATCTCCTTTTCTTGATTCATGTGAGAGCAACAATATGTTCGCTTCATTGTGTGCTTTTGAGACACTTTTTTTTTTTTTTTTTTTTTAGTTGAGATATAGAGAGTAATGTTATTTGTTGGTTGAATTGTAGTGAGAAAAATGTAGGTAATGGTGTCTTAAGTTTATTTAAAAAAAATAAAAATAAAATAAAAAAATTGTTTGAATAAAACGGTAATATATCCGTTTTATCCCACTCCAACGTTTGAATTGTCAGAAAAATACATGGTCGTGCAGACGACGAGGTAATCAACGGCGAGCTAAAACGGAAGGGGGTGTCACGGCGATTTGCGATGAAGGTGCCATGTGGCACGCGAGCGAAGACGAAGGTCACATCGGGTGCTCTAACGTCGTATTCAAACTTTGTAATCTCTTGATTGCATAGGCCTAGTTCCTTGCTAAGTCGTCTTTTATATATAATTGTTGTTCGGAAAACATATACCCGACATATATGTGTTTAATAGGGCCTACTTAATTTACGTAAAGTCAAAACATACTTTTCTTGGTAGCGAGTAAACAAAGCCTATTTGTGAAAGTAATGATCTTGAAGCATAAAGAATGTTGGCAACAATCATTTCCAAATGGGTCATAAATATATACAATCTTCCGCAATATATTCTTCAAATTACATAAGCTGATTATACAATATATTATATATATATATACACTAAAACTCATTGGGGATGAACAAGACTCGCATGAAACAGATGAACAAGCGCAAAAAAAAAAAAAAAGAACTTTAGCAAATTCATTCCCGTGAATAAAATGATCGAGGGCAACGCACTTCCGTCGCAACGCGCGGGTTAACCCGCTAGTTAGAACTAATTTTGTTTAATTTCAGTTTAGGAGAAATTGCATCATCATGTGTACAGTCAACTTAACAATTTCCTCTGTTCAAAAAAAAAAAAAAAAATTAACAATTTCCAAAAAGTTCTTTATAAATTAACACATGGAATACAATAGTGGTTAGAACTATATACCGAATAATATAAAACTTTGTGTTGTCCTGCCTCATATGTTCCCTAGATTGGTAATACCGTATGTTTCATTTCATATTTTAGGACATTATTAGTTGTAGTCAATAGAAAAGGTGAGGGAAAAAAAACTGCAAACAAGTGAATATAGAGGAAATATAGCGATGTGCTTGTAAGGCCGTTTGGTGTTGGTGCGTCTATCCCGACATACTAGTAATGACAATTTTATTCCTTGTGTTACGTTTTTGTTCTTCTTTAAAATAAATACCCCCTCCGTCCCAAAATTATAGTCCCTTATTGACTTTTTCGGTCTTTCTTCTACAATTTTGACCTTAAATATTTTTGTTTGTGTTCTATAATACTTGATGAAAAATATATGAATGGATTGTGTTTTAAAAGTATTCTCATTGGTATATCTTTCATCAATTATTGTATAACACAAATAAAAATATTTAAGGTCAAAGTTGAAAAGGAAAGACCGAAAAAATCAATAGAGGACTATAATTTTGGGACGGAGGTAGTATCACTTAACAATTTGATTCTCTGAACTCAAGAGCACCTACACGCTTCTTAACTATGTTTCTTTTGTATATATACTAGGTATGGTTATCGTTGTGCTAAAGCACGGCCCAAAACGTCAAATGATCTCTTAGTTATGATATGTAAATGCAGAGAACAACAATCATATAGTGTTTCCGTACTCGGAAAATATTTAGTGTGAACCAAAGTTATAGTTTAGGAGAAATTGCATCATCATGTGTACAGTCAACTTAACAATTTCCTCTGTTCAAAAAAAAAAAAAAAAATTAACAATTTCCAAAAAGTTCTTTATAAATTAACACATGGAATACAATAGTGGTTAGAACTATATACCGAATAATATAAAACTTTGTGTTGTCCTGCCTCATATGTTCCCTAGATTGGTAATACCGTATGTTTCATTTCATATTTTAGGACATTATTAGTTGTAGTCAATAGAAAAGGTGAGGGAAAAAAACTGCAAACAAGTGAGAGGAAATATAGCGATGTGCTTGTAAGGCCGTTTGGTGTTGGTGCGTCTATCCCGACATACTAGTAATGACAATTTTATTCCTTGTGTTACGTTTTTGTTCTTCTTTAAAATAAATACTCCCTCCGTCCCAAAATTATAGTCCCCTATTGACTTTTTCGGTCTTTCTTCTACAATTTTGACCTTAAATATTTTTGTTTGTGTTATATAATACTTGATGAAAAATATATGAATGGATTGTGTTTTAAAAGTATTCTCATTGGTATATCTTTCATCAATTATTGTATAACACAAATAAAAATATTTAAGGTCAAAGTTGAAAAGGAAAGACCGAAAAAGTCAATAGAGGACTATAATTTTGGGAGGGAGGTAGTATCACTTAACAATTTGATTCTCTGAACTCAAGAGCACCTACACGCTTCTTAACTATGTTTCTTTTGTATATATACTAGGTATGGTTATCGTTGTGCTAAAGCACGACCCAAAACGTCAAATGATCTCTTAGTTATGATATGTAAATGCAGAGAACAACAATCATATAGTGTTTCCGTAAACAACTCGGAAAATATTTAGTGTGAACCAAAGTTATAGTTGTTGTACATTACCGTTCTTCATTGATTTTTTTTAATCACTTCTCCTTGACAAACTGTAGAAAAACATGATATGCAGAAACCAACACTTTTATATAACTAAACCAGTGCAGAGTACAGCAGCGGAATGAAAAACAATCAGACAAGATCACCACAGATAAACTGGTATGATCCTATTATCTAATTGATAATAGTCTTACATATAAATGAAAGATAATAAATGATGAAAGTGATCTCGAGATCAATACTCAGGATCTGCGTGAGATGGTAGAGGAGCGGCTCACAACATAGATAAACTCTCATAACCCTAGAAGAGGAGATAGCAACCCTCTTATACATGAGCTGCAACGGTCATGAGATATTAGGGTATAAAGATGGGCTTGGACATTGGGCTTGACTTTGAGAAGATGGGCTTGGACAACCTGAAACAAACCAAGCAAACACAACAACAATAATGGAATATTGGGTTATATATTTTTAACATCCCCCTTTAATCCGATATTCCATACAGGTCAATCATTCCAAGTTTTTTTACAAGAGAATGATGCTGAGAGATGTCTAACCCTTTGGTAAAGATATCAGCAATTTGTTTTGCTGACTCTACTTTGACAGTTCTAACAACACCATTAAGGATCTTTTCTCTCACAAAGTGGAGATCAATCTCAAGGTGTTTAGTTCTTTCATGAAATACAGGGTTAGCTGCTATTTTGATAGCAGAATTACTGTCACAGTCGCAGATCAACAGCAACAGATTTATACATTGCAGATCCTTAAGGATTTTTAAAATCCAAATGATCTCACTGGTTAAGGATGCTAGGGCTCTATACTCAGCCTCAGCAGATGATTTAGAGAGAGTATTTTGTTTCTTGCTTTTCCATGAAATGAGGTTCTCATTCATAAACACACAATATCCAAGAATGATTTTCTAGTGACAATGCATTTGGCCCGGTCAGCATCTGAGTATCCTTTAAGGGACACACCAGTATTCTTAACAATATGAATGCCAAGACCAGGAGATCCTTTAAGGTATATCAGAATTTTAAAAGCAGTTTTGAGGTGAGATGTTAAAGGAGAATGCATGAATTGACTAAGACAATGCACAGCATAGGATATATCAGTCCGGTATTGGTCAAATATATAAGCTTTCCCATGAGCTTTTGATAATCAACAATGTTCACAAGGGCAGGATCAAGATCGTGGGAATGTTGGATATAGACAGTTTAGACATCAAGGGAGTCTTGGAAGGTTTGCGTGCAAGCATACCATATTCAGATAGCAAATCAAGCACATATTTCCTCTGATTCAGACAAATCCCATTATCAGAATCAACCACTTCTATACCCAGGAAGTATTTAAGCTTTCCCAAATCCTTTATCTTGAATTTACTTTTCAAAAACATTTTAAACTTCTCAATTTCACCAAGATTATTTCCAGTCACAATTATATCATCAACATAAACAAGGAGAGCAAGGAACACACCATTATCAGATTTAGTAAACAAGGAGTAATCAGATTTACTTTGACTAAATCCATTTTCACCGAGCACGAAGTGAGTTTAGCATTCCATTGTCTAGGGGCCTGCTTAAGACCATAAATAGATTTTTTAAGTTTGCAAACAAGATTCTTATCACCAACATAAAAACCTTGAGGAGGTCTCATGTACACAGATTCAACAAGCTCACCATACAAAAAAGCATTATTAACATCAAGTTGAAAAATGGGCCAGGAATTCACAACAAATATTAAACACACATCTCACAGTGACCATTTTAACAACAGGAGAGAAAGTTTCCTCATAATCTACCCCTTCCCTTTGAGCACACCCCATGGCAACAAGTCTAGCCTTGTACCTCTCAATTTCACCATTGGATTTATATTTAAGTTTCCACAACCATTTGGAGTTCAAGGCAGTTCTACCTATGGGTAATTCAACAACATCCCAAGTATCATTTTCAAGTAAGGTAGCAATTTCTAAGTTCATAGCATCAACCCATAAGGGGTTTTGAGATGCTTCAAAGAAAGACTTGGGTTCACAGTTCTAATTCAATTGAGTGACAAAACACAGATTTTCACCATTTAAGTTAGAGTACCCAACATATTTTTCAATCCCATATTTCACATTGGTTTTAACAACAAAGTCATTATAATTTTTTGGAAAAACAGAAGTTCTAAAAGATCTTCTTAAGGTTTGAGTACCCTGAGTATTTATGTTGGGATCAACATTTCCTTCAGACGCAGAATTTTCATCAAGTGTGGCTGCCTCAACTTCATGCAATCTGGCATCAATGTTACCACTAGATGATCCAGTTGAGGAATCACCAGTGTTCACATTGTCACCAAGAGTTGCAGGGGGGCTACCTCCACTTAGTGACTCAAGGTCACAATTATGTCTAAATACATCTCTCTCATCATCATTAGGAGGCTCAGGGTTATTTAGATCAAAAAAATTCAACAGGTTATTTTCATGAAAGACATCAGTTTCAATATGCTTATTCTTAACACCATTTGATATAGATTCCTTAAAAGGAAATATGGACTCAAAGAATTTAACATCTCTAGACACAAAAAATTGACATCTATCAAGACTATAGAGCCTGCCCTTTTGAGAACCAGAATAACCCATCATAACACATTTTTCAGATCTGCTGGTAAGCTTATCATAACTATTAAGAATAGTAGCAAAACCAAGACAACCAAACATTCTGATAAGAGAGAGATTAGGAGGGCAATTATAAATCATATGGTAAGGGGATTTTCCATTTAGCACAGAAGATGGCAATCTGTTAATAAGATAAGTAGCAGTTAGCACACATTCATTCCAAAATCTTAAGGGTATTCCCCCTTGAAACATAAGACATCTGGCCACATTCAAGAGATGTCTATGTTTCCTTTCAACCACCCCATTTTGTTGTGGGGTGTAAGGAACGTAAGTTTGATGAGTGATCACCATGTTATCACAAAACTTGTTAAAGGTTTGATTTTGAAATTCAGTTCCATTGTCACTTCTAAACACTTTAACAGTCTTTTTGAACTGATTTTTAATCAAGTTGTAAAAGATTTTAATAGACTCAAAAACTTCATCCTTGGATTTAATAAGATACACCCACACAGTCTCTAGTATAATCATCAACTATGGTAAGAAAATATCTATGCCCAGAGTGACTGACCACCTTATATGGGCCCCACAGATCAAGATGAACAATATCACCAAGCATTTTAGATTTATGATCACTTAGAGGAAATGGTTCTCTAGTTTGTTTAGCTCTTTGACAGATTTCACAAACCTCATATTTATCATTTTTTCTAATTTTCAAATAATTTTTTAGAACATCAAGGGCAGGGTCACCAGGGTGGCCAAGTCTACAGTGCCAATCATAGAGAGACAAGGAACACTTATACTCAATATTAATATTATCACATTTAGTACCTTCGATCTAAATAGTATAAACCACCACATTGTTTACCAATCCCCGAATGTTTTTGATTCAAATCCTGATTCACAAAGAAACATTTACTTTCATCAAACACAACTAAGATCTTATTATCTTTAGCAAGTTTATGAACAGAAATCAAGGTCACACAATAATCAGGAATGACAAGCACATCAAACAGGACAAGACCATTTCCAAGTCTAAGGTTTCCAATTTTAGAGATGATGGCACTAGTGCCATTTGGGTGAGACACTTTGATATTAAGATGAGATATATCATATACATTTTCTAACTCTTTCTCACTATTGGTCATGTGCTGATTAGCACCAGAGTCCACAACTTTTCCAACATATTTCATTTTTGTCATAGAACTAGAACTGGAACAAAAAAATTTATTAAAGTTGTCATTGAACAGTTTGCTAGAATTAAAGTAAGTACCTGCCATGTTGGCTTGGACATTTTTCTCAGACATTTTGGTTTCCTTAATGAGGGAGACCAAAGTGGCAAGTTGCTCATCATGAACCCCGAGGATCCGAGGGACTAACAGACCTGAGGACCCAACATGAGTTGTATGCAACATTTTTACCCTTAGCACCTTGTCCCCCTTTCTTTTTCCAAAATCGCCAGGATACCCAATGATTTTAAAGCATCTGTCTATAGTATGACCAATATAACCACAATGCTCACACACAACTTCAGAGTTAAAATTCATATTAGGTCTTGTCACATTAGTCCCACCGGTTTGAACCCGGTGTTAGAATTAGGTCTAAAAGCAGTAGGGTTATGTCTAGCATTAGTATATGAGTTCTGATTTTTTTGAAAATTGTTTCTAGCAGGACCACTAGCTAAGAAGGCGAGGTCGACCCCTTTGAGAGGCACATGAATTGGTTCCAGATGCCACTCTGTGAGATTCCTCACTAGAGATAATGGCATAAGCCCCTTTAACATCGGGTAAGGTCTCTCTAGACAGAATAGAACTTCTAATACTCATGTAAGACTCATCAAGACCCATCAAAAATTGCATAAGTTTCAGCAGTTGATTATGCTTTTTAAACTCATCGGCAGGTGCACACACAATTAGGCAACTCAACCATGGCATCATATTGTTTCCACAAGGCATTCAACTTATGATAATAGTCAGACAGATTCGACCCATTTTGTTTCAAAGAACTGATTTTATGATGCAGGTTGAATATCACAGAACCATCAACTTTATGATATGTTTCCTTTAACTCATTCCAAACATGTTTAGCTTTTTTAGAGAAAATTTGGCCAAGGAATAACTCCTCGAGACGAAATTCAAAATCCATCCTAGAACAACAGCATTAACTCTATCCCATTGCTTAGCTAAAACCTCATCAGTAATGGACCTTTTACAAGAGCCATCAATAAAACCAATTTTATTCTTACCCTCTAGGGCAAGAAGCATAGCATTAGCCCAAATTTGATAATTTTCAGTCCCTCTAAGTTTGACAGAGATAACAAGTAAGCCAGAGAGTCATTAGGATGCAAATGAAGAGGATTACAAACATCAAGTTTACCAATAAGAGTGACAGGATCATCGACACCCTCATCGTCGAATTACCATGTTCGGACATAATACCAAAAATCAAAAAGCAGTCAAATAAACAAACAAAAACACACAAAAAACAGAGAAAAATAAAAGCAGCAACACCTTATACCTCCACAAACAACAAATAATCTCCAACAATCAATCAAAACTTCTCAAATGTCCCTCAACCTATCCTCCAGCATTCTAAACAGAAAATAAAAGACATAAATAAAAGTAGAGAGACAATAGGTGTTACAGGCTATCTCAGCAACACAATCGAACTGTTTCTCCTAGATTCACGTAGTCTAGGAGGCAAAGAACCTTCAAATAACGAACCACTTTCCTTCTCCTAGATTCACTTAGTCTAGGAGGCAAAAAGCCTTCAACGCTATTGGTCACCAACAAAGAAACCAACCTTCAAGAATAACGATTAATCGGAGAGCACCAACGATTAACCAACTTCACCAACACGATTAACCACGAGGGATTAACCACGAAACCAAGATCCCCGAAATATAGAGATCCTTTTTTTTTTAAACCAACCTTCGCTCTGATACCATGTAGAAAAACATGATATGCAGAAACCAACACTTTTATATAACTAAACCAGAGTACAGCAGCGGAATGAAAAACAATCAGACAAGATCACCACAGATAAACTGGTATGATCCTATTATCTAATTGATAATAGTCTTACATATAAATGAAAGATAATAAATGATGAAAGTGATCTCGAGATCAATACTCAGGATCTGCGTGAGATGGTAGAGGAGCGGCTCACAACATAGATAAACTCTCATAACCCTAGAAGAGGAGATAGCAACCCTCTTATACATGAGCTGCAACGGTCATGAGATATTAGGGTATAAAGATGGGCTTGGACTTTGGGCTTGACTTTGAGAAGATGGGCTTGGACAACCTGAAACAAACCAAGCAAACACAACAACAATAATGGAATATTGGGTTATATATTTTTAACACAAACGTTTAGTACCCTCGCTAAGGAAAAAGAGTACAAGTCTCGTTGTTTCACCCTGCTTGTCTTCCGAAACATTTTATTTATTTTGGGATCACCCAAAATGAAGGAATACAAATAGCTTTATCCATTCATGACACGCAACAAAGTAAATATATTGATCAAGAAGCAATGGACAGCCCCATTCTTCTAATACAAAAACCAAACATACTAAAAACAATACTACGTACATACAATACTATAGAACCCTATAGTAAGAAAATGGCTTCAATTGTGACCAATCACAGCCATAACCCATAAGTGATGCATAAAATCAGCAGTTTTATCCATTCATGACACGCAACAAAGTCTGCAGTAAGAGATGACCCAATAGAAGCCTGATATGAACTACATTTCCATTTGAATATAAAACACATCAAACCCCGTGAAGACGGCACATCATTCATATCATATTGTCATCTACCACATAACAAGAACTAGAACCAAGTTCAGGAAACTTCCTTTTGTAACTTAATTACACAACTGTAACATGACTATAAGCATCTATCATATTATATTGCCTCCGCTAGACCCGTATAAGTATGAAAGACCTCATACCAGATCACAGTCTATCATCTATATAAGCCATCTGAACATGAAACCCCAAAATAAGCCAAATAGTCATTCATCTTAATAAGGCAGGAACACCAACCGCACAACTTACAAGGGGCACATCAATCGACCAAAGATATAACCAAACTCCAAAATATCTTTAAAAAGCGGACAAAGAATCACTTTTTCAAACATGACATGCAACAAAGGAGATACAGGGCATATTCAAACTGTTGTCTAAACAACCTCCAAAACAAAAATGTATATTCGCAAGGTATGAGTATCTGTTTGGATTGAAGTTAAATCCATACAAGTAGTAAGCATGAGTGATTAAAATTCCGAATACTTACTAGTCAATAATTAAACTCTCACAAATATGAGCTAACGATAATCAAGAATTGCGCAATAAAATAAAGCAAAAAAAAAAAGAGAAAAATGTAGATATCATTAATTGTAGTTGTCGGATTAGATTGAGTTACAACATAGTGAGCTTTCCCTAACACCTATAAAATCTCGTCTTTCTCAAATAACAACTGTAATAAAACTAGGCATTCAGCTTATACTAAAAGGAAACGATGCCTATAAAGAAACTGACAATCGTGGCAGCATCAGCAAACCCGGGGCCTCATCCTCACGGCTCCACAACCCAAAAAAGAAATCAAATCCTATATAAAGCCCCAATTAAAATATTGATCATGATATCAAAAACGACCCAAACTAATTTATAAACAACCTCCAAACCAAAATATACATATTCTTAAAACAAACAGGCTCCAAAACCAAAATCCCCTCTTCCAAACAGTAACTAAAACCAGATATCCTATTCTTCAAACAGCCTCAAAAACCATAAGAAACTCCATATCCAAAACCAAATATCCTATTCTTCAAAGTAACAGCCTCAAAAACCATAAGAAACCTCATATCCAAACACTAACCAAAACCAAATATCCTATTCGAAACGTCGTCAAAACCCGACATACTACTACTACTAAAAACTTACTATTAAAAAACATAACTACTAGTAATATAATATAGATATAATAGATATAGGTAATAACTAGTAATAAGTGTGTTTAGACGAACGATGGGATGACTTATTTAATACTAATAAAGTGTACGTGTCAATCACCATCATTCACACACACACATAGCAAGCTTAGTTTTGCGCACCGCCATCCTCAGCAGGAGGCTGCTGCGGAATGAGTGGCTGTGGATGTGGAAGGATTGGTGGGTTAGGGTTTAAAGGACAGGTTAGCGTATGCTCATATAGCTTTTCCGGAGCACAGCGGAACGTGCAATCACGAAAGGGACAGTCAACATATGGTCTGTAGCTTTTTGGTTTTGATCTGGGGACTTTTTCGGATTTTTTAGCGGATTTTTTTTTGTTATTTGTTCTTCATTTTGTGTGTGTGTTTTTGGAGGTGAAATGTGAAAAAGCAGAGTGAGTGAGAATGAAGAAGAGTGTGGATGCTTTATATATAGGGATGAGAGAGTCGAGGGTATATTTGGAAAACCCATATTTTTCTTGCAAAGAGGAGTGGTACCACATGCTTTTCTAATGGATCATTTTTGTTTTCCTTCTTTACCCTTTGTCTGAATATTCTACCCCACATGGGTCAATAAGCGTCTCATTTTGTTATATCATATCTTTTTCAAATATCTTTCTTTTTCAATATCTTTTCACTAAATTATTACTACTACTTGTTAAATTTCACAATATGCATTTATCAAAAGATATATATAAAAACTAAAAACATCATTTATTTACTTTTACCAAAACTTAATAATCTGATTTCGTCCCTACTACTTTCAACATGCCTACCCAACAATGTTCCGATCTTCATATATAAAAACTAAAAACATAATTTTTTATGCATCAGTTATTTACGAAAAACCGATATTTTTACCAAAAATTAATACTACGTCGCAAACCCACTCTGATTTCGTCCTTGCTTTTCAAATGCTTACCCAACAATGTTCAGTCCTTACCCTATCTCATACACACACGTTCAAATCTCTCTTATATTTTGATAATTTTGTTACGTGGTTTGAGTTTGTTTAATATTCGTTTTATTTTTTTGCTTAACTGGGGTTTCTAGTTTTTTTCGTCTATCAATCTATGATATTTAAACTCACTCTCACACACTAAAACCAGATCAAGTCATTTCCAAAAGATTGACACGATCAATTTAAAATTACTTATGGTTAGCATAAATTGATCATGTGACATCACACATTTTCATTTTGTTAGTCACAAACATTTTGTTAACCCTCGACACCGGTAGTTTTACCGATGTCTTATAATATGGTTTCTTGTTGTTTCATTTAGTTTGACTTTCCGTGTTGCAAGCGTCTTGCATGCCTAGATGGAATTCAAGAACGCGTCTACCTTATTAAGGTCACCATCTAAGACGTGTTTTAGGTGTTTGGGGGAGAATTTGGTCGTTCAGACGATTAAATCGTGGTTGATTGTGTGTGATTCTGGGATTTTGAGAGGTATCTATAATACTATAATCTTGAGCCCCTTAATTTAATGTGCAAGAGTGAATGTGCACAACAATTTGTATGGTACAATCCGTTTAAAGCCATATGATTTAATACCAAGAAGTGAAATATGTAATCCTCAATGAAAGCCTCTAGCTATAGGAGACGAAAAGTTTCATCTAATGGCATGAATGCAATAAGCTGAACAATCGTATTTGTGGTTACATGAATACATAATTTGGTACAAGATGCGTTTGAACATGAAAGGGCTGCAGTTATCGCCCTTAAAGAAGTGAAACACTCATCAATTACATATCTATTAAATGGAAACTCCATAAATGAGGGATCAAGCACAATAGGCATAAAAGCAACACACTCCGAGACGTGTGTTATCATGGTCGCACGGTTGGATGCTCGAATGATGAGTTGTTCCTAAACGAATTGACTCCTGAATCAACTGGTACCATAGTGTTGATGTTGTGTAGAATGTGGGATGTAAATACTTTAACAGGCGGTATTTGAGCACCAATTTCTTGATGTCTGATGCAAAGGTATATGCATATGTACCTTCCCAATACCTGAGTTATAAGAATACATAATAACTGATTAAAAATTGTATGTATTATTCAACAACAACTTTTAACATGGTTCTATTGCAGGGTAATGTTATCCATTGTACCGCCAAGGCAACAGTGGCTCACAATTTCTTGAGATTAAAAGAGGGAGGTGTTTACACTGTTAAAAATTTTGTTGTCATGCATAACAAGGAAGACTTTAGAGTTAGGAAGGATGATCCCTTTATGATAGAGTTTGATGGATCAACGTTAATAAGAAAAGTTTGGTTATATCTCAAGGGTTTGTCGACATCCTTTTCGGTTGGTGGATTTAGATCAAATCAAACCTACGGATAACAAATATCTCATTGGTAATTTTATATTTTGTATGTTTGACCAGTTAATTTCCTGTTAAATAGTGTTGCCATAAAAGCTGTTACACTTAGATGTCGCAGGTTATGTGACGAATGTTGGAAGGATGAATCATCAAAGCGGGTCAAAAATATTGATTTCTACCTGACAAATCAAAAGTTCGTATACATGTTATTTGCAGTTGGTGCTGTCAATTTTATAAATTTTATTTGGCCAGCATGTTTATTGAAACTAACCGTTTGTTTATTTTTTCCGCGTGACATCAGAGGTCAATCGATACGGGTGACTCTATGGGGAGGGCTCACGATATGTTGATTGAAAGAAAGCAAAAGCAGCGTGTGCGTGTAGTTGTTACGTCCACATCTGCAAGGCATTATAACAGTTAGTCATCTTGGTCTATTTACATTTTGCATATTATACACCTTTATCATGCTAAGTTGGTTTTTAATTTTACCTCTTAGATAAGCTCTATTTGTCGAGTAGTTCAGCCACACAAATACTAGATGCTGTTGACATTCCTACGATCAGTGCCTTGAAAAAAGACACCGGGTATGAAATTGTTTGAATATAAAATATATATGTGATACGATTCAAACTAATATTAACTTACCAAGATGTTTTACCTGTTTGTTAGAAGTGTTGTGTCTTCAACATCATATTTGGGTGCACACCTATCAGAACCCAAAGATGGGACAATAGAGAATCTGCTCATGTGGGCACGCAATCGGAAAAATGATGTCTGTTTCTTTTACCCCCGTCATCTATGTAGCCTCATTAAAATGCATGATATTGATGTATTTTATTTATGCAGTCTGCGACTTTCCTATGTAAAGCCAAGATTGATGATGTGCGTACTAGAAAGGGATGGAATTTTCCGTCATGTGGAGGTGACAGTTGCAAGAAATGAGCTACTAGGAAGGGTGGCCGTTTTTGGTGTGATTCATGTGAAAGACCGATTGAATACCCTGTGATAAGGTGCTATTATATTTGTGACCCATATGTTATACATTTGTATACAATATATATAATTATTGACATTCATACTTACTAGAGTGAATTACATAAATCGTCCTTGTGGTTTAGTAAAAATTACGGATCTTGTCCCTGTGGTTTTTTTTTAGCGGGTTTCGTCCTTGTGGTTTACAAAAGTTACGGATCTTGTCCCCCGTCTGACCCGGTCCCAAAAAAAGGACCTCCCTTGCAAATACTTTCTAACGTGAGGGGCTAACGTCATATTTTGGTTTTAACGATCGGAGTTAATTACATAAATCGTCCTTGTGGTTTGGTAAAAGTTACGAATCTTGTCCCTGTGGTTTATTATAATATTTTTTTTAAAAAAACTGTTTTTTCTTTTAAAAAAATTAATTTTATTAAAAAAAAATAAATTAAATTAAAAAAAATTATAATAATAAAAATAACTTTTTTTAATTTTATTATAAAACGAATGAATGCGTATAAAAAATGTTTTTATACGGATTTCTCTATTTTTACGTTTCATTTGTTTTTATACGGTTTCGTTCGTTTTGTATGAAAATGTATGAAAACATTTTGTGTACAAAATGTATGCGTTTTTTGTATGAAAATGTTTGAAAACATTTTTTCATACAAAAACGAACGAAAAAATGTACGTTTTTGAATGAAAATGTATGAAAACATTTTCGTACGTTTTGTATGAAAAAACGTACATTTTCATACAAAAACGTACATTTTAAACAAAAAAAACGTACGGTTTTGTTTAAAATGTACGTTTTTGTATGAAAATGTACATTTTAAACAAAACCGTACGTTTTTTTTTTTTAAAAAAAACGTTTTTGTATAAAAACAAGTGAAACGTATAAAACGGACAAAACCGTATAAAAACGGTTTTTTATAAAACGGATGAAGCCGTATAAAAAAACGTTTTTATACGGTTTTGTCCGTTTTATACGTTTCACTTGTTTTTATACAAAAACGTTTTAAAAACGTACGGATTTGTTTAAAATGTACATTTTCATACAAAAACGTACATTTTAAACAAAACCGTACTTTTTTTTTTTTTAAATGTACGTTTTTCATACAAAAACGTACATTTTAAACAAAACCGTACGTTTTTTTTTTTTTTTTTTTAAATGTACGTTTTTGTATGAAAATGTACGTTTTTTCATACAAAAACGTACGAAAATGTTTTCATACATTTTCATTCAAGAACGTACATTTTTTCGTTCGTTTTTGTATGAAAAAATGTTTTCATACATTTTCATACAAAAACGTACATTTTTGTACAAAAATGTTTTCATACATTTTCATACAAAAACGAACGAAACCGTATAAAAACAAATGAAACGTAAAAATAGAGAAATCCGTATAAAAACGTTTTTTTATACGCCTTCATTCGTTTTATAATAAAATTAAAAAAAGTTATTTTTATTATTATTATTATTTTTTAATTTTTTTTTTTAATAAAATTATTTTTTTTAAAAGAAAAAACAGTTTTTTTTTAAAAAAATATTATAATAAACCACAGGGACAAGATTCGTAACTTTTACCAAACCACAAGGACGATTTATGTAATTAACTCCGATCGTTAAAACCAAAATATGACGTTAGCCCCTCACGTTAGAAAGTATTTGCAAGGGAGGTCCTTTTTTTGGGACCGGGCGACGGGACAAGATCCGTAACTTTTGTAAACCACAGGGACGAAACCCGCTAAAAAAAACCACAGGGACAAGATCCGTAATTTTTACTAAACCACAAGGACGATTTATGTAATTCACTCTACTTACTATTCACTGCATGATCTTTACAGGTATCGCCTTGAGCTTGGTATCTCTGATGATACCGGTAGTACTGTTGTGGTCCTTTTTGATGAGGCTTCAGTTAACTTGATAAAGTTTCCAGCTTCGGCATTGTTGACGGACGAAAAAGAGGTACAGGTGAAATTTTAGACTTTATTTGCACCTCTACTCCCGTGCCCCATTACTCATTATTTCCTATGTAGTGTCTCAATGATCACGCCAACTTGCCTTCTCCCATACTTGATCTCATTGGCACAACACACGAATTTGAAATCAAAAGTCATACATATTATGAGTATGGGAAGTTTGAGAGTTTTACATGTTGGGCGGTGGGCTCACCTCATCCGTCTATTGAAACTGAAAGCTCAAGCACAATTGATAATGAAACTTTTGGACCAGTTGCATCATCCAAGACCCTAACCCCGTCTCCATCCGTTGTTACCCCGTCCAAACCTACTGAGAATACAAAGAAAAATAGGTAATAAACGCCTGTAATATACCTATAATAAAAGTGTTTGTTCCTTTAGGCCTTTTGCTAATAAAAAAAATACCTAATATGAATGGTTTTTATTTTCGTGGTGGAACCGAAGATTCAGACGTTGATGATGAACTTAGGCCTTTGGCTGCTGTGGAATATACTGATGCTATCAATGCGAATACTATGGCTAATGCGCCATCAGACCCAACGTCCAAACGGTTGGTCAAGTCTACTCCTGCATGTGATAGGAAAAAAAAAGGTGATCGCGACATAATAAGTTTTGTGGCAACATAAATATCAAACATTCAAATGGTTTTACCTTATACATATTACTTACACAACAGATCTAGCATGACACACATTGGTTGAATATTTTCAGGGTGGATATTGAACTTATATCCGTAGATGGTGACCGGATGGTCGACGGCACCACAACTAACAAAAATAAAATGAGACGGTAATCACATGTTGTATACCATAATTGGTCACATATGGTTTTATATCTGCCCATATATTAATACATGCCACTTTGTATATTTTGTGGTCAGGTTAGTCATGGATGATTCAGAGTGACCCTGAGCCAGCAGTACCCGAATAATCCTTATCAAAATAATCTATTATTACATTAATAATGAACTGTATTAAAACATAATTTGGGATCATTTGTTTTTTTATGTTTGATAGGCACATAACTGTTACAATTTGTTCCATCAGATTCTATTTTGGTTGTTATAATTTATTCTACTTTTCTGTCATGCAAAATTTTGGTTCTTTTCTGCTTGACTTTGTTTCAGGTACATCCAATATAAACCGGCTGTGACATGGACGCTTTCCACAAGATACCATATGGAAATTCCTATTAACAATTATTGTAAAAAAATCATTCTTTTGGCAAATAACTAATGCAACAAATTATGAATTATATGGAGTACCCTTTGTTACCATTGTCTATAAAAGTCCAACAATATATTGTTTCAATGTTCATACAGTAAACACATGGGGTTCAAAATGGAAATCGTACCACAATACTTACACACACTTTAATATACGGGTAAAAATGCCTGTGTTGAATTTCGTATTTTTGGATATAATTATAATTTTTAACAAACAATATGCGATGGGTTGTAAAAAGCAACCACACACTCACATACTGCAAAAGTATCATACCCGCATAAACCATATTATAAGAATAACTTGGATTATCAAAATATTGAATGTGTTTATGCTAAATGCTACATTGAACAAGATTGCCTTAAATTATATTTGTAGCATCACCAACCAACTAGACATTACATGGTACATTATGATATCTAAAGCTTTGTGGTTATGGTATATTAAGTAATTACAAGTTTTTTATGTTATGATTGGGTTTGGCAAACAACAAATTGTGAATGTTTATATATGATATTTCATCGCCACTTATTATTAATTATATGGGTTTCCAAACCTCTTTATATTTGTATGTTTTTATGTCCTATCATACATCTGTTTCATTTTCATGTAAATTATTTCCTTTAACCATAAAAATGGCCTTACAAATAATTGCATTATAACAATGCAAAGTATGTATTGTGCTCTAATCATTATATAACTCAACTTTATAAAATTGTCTGCTCACGACCATTTCACCCACACTTTGATACATTTTTTGAAATGTCGTTCGCCAAATGGTTCTCAAAATCGACCACTAAATGACTTCCAAAATTAAATCGTATAAATCACCATATTAAAAATGTTTTGTAAACTGGTACTTTTTAAATTCATGTAGACAATACTTTAATTTAAATATAGTATTTTGAATCACGTTGTGAGTATAAGTAACCAATGAGATGTGACCAAATGAAGTTGACTTATGTTTTTTCCAATTAGTCTAAAATGCGCTCATACTAGCTTTTTTAGCCAATTTTTTTTCATAAATATCAGTATCATTATTATAACTCAATAAGAATCTGTATTACATATAGAGAGGTACCATGAACTATAAGTATATGCCTTTTCATTATACACCACACTTATTGCATCAGTTAAATAGTAGAATCCCAATAGGTGATATACTAAACTTATTAATTCATTATATTACCAGATCTGCAATATGATATGTTGCAAAGTTTAATCAGGTCATTCAAGCATTAAATGGATACAGGTACAATTTACTTTTACAATTTACATACCTGCCGATTACGTATGTGATTAAAGTTGTATTTGTCTTTGCATTGCAGTATCACACGCTGAAAAGTCTGAAACTCCATCCCTGCCGCACATATTGAACAAAACTTTGTTTATTCATTCAAGAACTGTAATAAATGACAGTGGAAAGATGCAGAGTTTCTGTGGTTTACGGATGACACAACATGTTGGACCATCTACAGGTCCTTCCCATTTATAAGACTTTACTTACATTATGCAATTACATCAAATCTGCAATAATGCATACCTGCTTTTGCATGATCAACATACTTTGTTATGACAAGAATCACACTCGGTTGGCACTTTGACAGACATGACAGTGAACCAAATAGCTTCAACCTCCAAAATTCCCTTTGTTTATAAAAAAAGAAGATCGGCAGGTAATTACTACTAAAGTTGCAAGTTTATCGATTTCATAATATTGAATATTACCGTAATGGTTATTCCTGTAGGAACACTTTCTCATCGTGCAACTAAAAGTATCCCACATGGAGCTGCACATGCATCTGCAGGTAATTAATCATGTTATCAGTCTTGCATTATGTTAGTTAACTTATTGTAATGTGGTCCTTATCATTGATATTTACCTTTTATTTGCAAGGTATTCCTGTGGTGTACCATGATATTGGCCCGCCAACATTTGAATGTCAAAATTGCAAGGCTCTTATGTGGTACCAGGAAAGATCTAACGTAACAAAAACCGTGGTAAACCCAACATTCTCTCTGTTTCTGCCAAGGGGAAAAGTGATTCTTCCGATATATAATGAAACACCTTCGCCCCTTAATGACCTTATGGATTACAGCATTCCTGCAAACACAAGTTTCAAGGAACAAATCAGGGTGTATAATGGTATGTTTTGTTACACATCTTTTGGAGCAAAAATAGACCATTCAATTAACACAGGTATGGGTCCATATACCTTTAGAGTAAATGGGCAAAGCTATCATCGAATAGGTTCTCTGCTTCCTAAACAGGCGATCGCCTAAATTTGCACAACTATATTTTTGACACCGAAAATGAACTTAAGAACCGAATGGGAATTTTTGCAAGCAAAGATAGTGGAGAGTGCGTGGATGCAAATATAGTATCAAGCCTTATGAAGATGTTCAATCAAACAAATCCAATCACCAAGGCATTTCGAATGGCAAGGGATTGGTCTGAGACCCATAATTCAGCGCACTTTGAACTACGACTACTAAGTGGTCGAGGTGCATCTCGGCAATATAACGCACCGTCCGTACCGGAGATTTCAGCTTTGATTACTACAGATTTTGGTGATGGTATTCCCACAAGAGATATTGTTGTAAGAAACAAGGAGGAAGGGCTGAAACGTATATCTGAGCTGCATCCGGAATACATGGCACTCCAATATCCATTATTATTTCCATATAGAGAGGATGTGTATCATGAGAAGATACCGTATCACAACAACAAAGGTGTGCGCAAAACCAAAAGGCCTTTTGTTACAATGAAAGAGTACTACGCATACGTCATACAACATCGAAATAACCAAGGAACTACATTGCTAAGAGGTGGCCGGTTATTCCAACAGTTTTTGGTTGACGCATATGCGGCTGTCGAGGAGCAAAGGCTTACATGGAATAGGAAAAATCAAGATACGTTACGTGTGGATTTGTATCACAACGTGTGTGACGCTGTAACAAGAGGTGATACAAATGCGCGGGGTTGGGGAAACGAATTGTCCTACCAAAAAGTTTTGTAGGCGGCCCAAGTTATATGATGCAAAACTACCAGGACGCAATGGCTATATGTCGAACATATGGAAACCCGGACATGTTCATCACTTTCACTGCTAATACGAAGTGGCTCGAAATATCAGAAATGTTAAAGCACATTTCGGGCCAAAAATCACATGACCGTCCAGAGGTGTCCACGCGCGTTTTCAAGCTTAAACTTACTGAATTGTTAAACGATCTTACAAAACGCCATATTTTTGGCAAGTCCCGGGGAGGTAATGCACCTTACTTAATAATGGCAATATGTCTGATTCTTTATAACAAACTAAGGTATTATCTTATTTGTTTCTCTGTTTTATTTCAGTTGTATATGTAATAGAATTTCAGAAACGTGGTCTACCTCATGCTCACATCCTACTATGGCTAGAAGAAAGGTTAAAACGGAAATCCCCGTCCCAGATAAATGATATAATTACGGCAGAAATACCATGTCGAGAGAATGATCCAGACGGGTATAAAGTGGTAACTGAATTTATGTTACATGGTCCTTGCGGTAAAGATGCTAAACATGCACCATGTACATCTAAGGGTAAATGCTCCAAACATTTTCCTAAACTTTTCGTTGCTGAAACAATGGTCGATAGTGATGGTTATGCTATTTATCGCCGGAAGGATAATAAAGCTTACCATATAAAAGGAAAATTCAAATATGACAACAGATACGTGGTTCCTCACAACCGTTATCTCCTTATAAAATACCAAGCCCACATCAACGTAGAATGGTGCAACCAATCAAAGGCAATTAAGTACTTATTCAAGTACTTGAATAAAGGTCCTGATAGAGCCACAATTGTTATACAAGAAAATGTAAAAACAATGGTGGTCAAGCAGATGTCAAGATTTTGGAGGTGGACGAAATAAAGAATTATTTGAATTGTCGTTTTTAGCTCCATGTGAGGCGGTATGGCGTTTGTTTTCCTATGACATCCATTACTCGATCCATCGTGATTAAACTCAATTATCACCTGCCAAATCAGCATGCAATCACACTTCGTGATTCATAAAGCTTACCAGCACTAATTCAAAGGGAAGGCATCGATATAACCATGTTCATTGATTGGTTTGACTTAAACGTCGTGATACGAAGCGAATAAATACACATATTCTGAGATACCTGCACATTATGTGTGGCATGAGAAAGACAAAATGTAGAAAGAACGAAAACAACATAAATGCATTGGTAGGATTGTTTACTCCCATCCGGCTTCTGGAGAACGATACTATCTTCGAATGTTATTGAACATTGTCAGAGGACCTCGATCCTTTGAGAAACTCATGACTGTTAACGACGTGATTATGTTCCACGTTCAAGGAAGCATGTTTTGCATATGGCCTTTTAAATGATGACACAGAATGGACGCATGCAATATCTGAAGCAAGTGTGTGGATGTTCGGACCACAGCTCCGTGACATGTTTGTGACAATTCTATTGTTTTGTAATGTCAGCAGACCTTTAAAATTGTGGGAAGAAAACTGGGAATATTTAGCAGAGGATATCCTACACAAAAAAAGGAAAATGTTCGATTACCCTAACTTGGAACTGACAGATGAACAGCTTCGACTATTGTTTGCTTGAAATACAAGAGTTGTTAAATTGTTGTGGAAGATCTTTAGGAGATTTTAAAGATTTACCACTACCAGACCCAATGTTGCTAACCAATATGGACAATCGTCTAATAAGAGAAGCGCTGGCTTATGATATGAAAGAAAGTAAGATTCAGCATCAACAACTCCATTCATCATTAAACACCCAACAAATCCCAATCTATGATGAGGTTATTGAATCTGTAAATGGTAACGAAGGGAAATTTTACTTTGTGTACGGACCGGGAGGAACCGGAAAGACATTTTTATACAAGACTATAATCTCAAGGTTGAGATCAGAACGTAAAATAGTGCTTGCCGTCGCATCTTCAGGTATGTATTTATACTAAATTTAACTAAACAAGTAACTTACACATTTAAACAATTATGCAACTGATAAGTGTCATTAAATTGTATAGGCATTGCTTCATTGTTGCTACCAGGCGGGAGAACGGCACATAGTCGTTTTGTTATACCACTTGAACTATTAGAAAACAAAGACGCGTCGCATAAAACAAAACACGATATGTCGAACTCATGCAGCAAGTGAAATTAATTATCTGGGATGAAGCTCCAATGACACAAAAATATGCTTTTGAGGCGTTGGACAAGACTCTGAGAGATATCTTAGGATATCATGACCTTGGATGTAGAGAACGAATATTTGGGGGCGTGACGGTCTTGCTAGGAGGCGACTTTCGTCAAGTGTTGCCAGTTATACCAAAAGCAAGCATGCCAGTCATTGTTCAATCATGTATAAACCAGTCTGAGTTGTGGAAGCATTGCAAGGTATTTACCCTTACACGAAGTATGCGGGTGAATGAGTATAGTGAGAATGGACTGCTTGATACTCGAAAACAGGATTTCAATAAATGGGTATTGGCTGTGGGAGATGGCAAATTGCCAGAAAAATGCAAAGAAGATGAGGACGATCCATCTTGGATCGACATTCCTGAAAATTTCCTAATCCAATCGTGGGACTGTCCTATCGAGAAAATTGTAGCTGAGACATACCCTGATTTAACAACAAGACAGACTGACGTGGTGTATCTCAAAGAAAGGGCAATCCTAACTCCTCGGAATGATGATGCTGATACTATCAATGATTATATGTTTAAACAACTAAAAGGGGACTCTTTTACATACAATAGCGCGGATGAAGTTTGCAAGGCATCTACAACAATCTAGATCAGGCATGACCTGCACCGATTGAATTTCTAAATTCATTAAATTTCCCGGGATGCCCCCACATGAACTTCACTTAAAAAAGGAACTACCCATTATGCTATTGCGTAACATCAATCCAAGCAAAGGTGTGTGTAATGGAACAAGATTGATCATAACATATATAGGCCAATTTGTTATTCACGCAACGATCCTTACAGGTTCTAATATAGGAGACAATGTCATTATACACAGGATTATACTAACATCAACGCAATCCAAATGGCCATTTATCCTAAAACGACGACAATTCCCTGTAAGAGCATGTTATGCGATGACTATCAACAAAAGTCAAGGCCAATCACTTACTTACGTTGGTCTCTATTTGCCTACTCCTGTGTTTGCACATGGACAACTTTATGTGGCGCTGTCTAGAGTTACCACTCCTGACGGACTTAAGATACTAATGATTGAAGACAAAGACCCTAGACTTAAGAACTGCACACGTAACATTGTTTTCAAAGAAGCTTTCAGCAACCTGTCTTAGCATATTTATGTAATGTTCAGATATTAAATATAATAAGGTGTTACATTTTATTTCATATATGCATTGTTTGTGTTTCCATATTCAGATACAGAGAATAAAATTTGAATGGCAACACCTATGGATAGTTCAGCACATTTATTTATTATAACTTTATTACTTGCCACAAACACTCATAAACTTTATAGTATTGGCCCAATTATTAACAGTGGTCCATTATCTATATTCTCATGTTAAAAGACACATAATAAATTGTGACCACCCATATCAAAACCTAACTGCATACTCATCAAGTGCTATTATTGCATATAATATTAATAATATGCACAAATGTTGACATAAATATATAATAAATTGATTTTATGATTTATTAGGAGTTACATGCCCTTTATTAATTTCAAGTCAGTTCAAAAGTTTGATAAGACATTTAAAAACCAACTTATCTCAGTAATATACACATCTCAACTCCTATTTTATCATACAGAAATCATATATACACATTCTAAAACTATGTCATTCAGCAGGGATGTCGTCTCACACTACTTTCATATGCCCTTACACCGAGCTGCAAAATGCTTTCATGTTAGTTCGTCCCTTTTTAAAGTGCAGTGTCGATCGGTTGGAATTAAATCTTGGCCATATCGAAAACTTCTCAGTTTAGAAAAGTTAATTAACTATTTTCAGGTTAGCAAATAATTGACAATAAATTTTGTTTCTGTTTTTCATACCACAAGCCTGATTTGCATATGCAATCTTAAATGTTTCCAGATAAAATAATTATTTCAATCTTAAAAACATGGTTTTGCCTATTCGTTAATATATACATATTTTAAGTCACAACCGTTAACAGTTAACTATGCTTTTTATAGTACGCATTAATATGTTTTCTATATTGTGATATCCAACTTGGTTTTCATAGGGCAAGGAAGGTGATTCAAATACTAATGAAAGTATGCAAGACATAATTACAAAACTGCAGGAAGAAAAAAGACGGATAAAGGAAGATCAAGAATTAGCAATTACGAATAACACGAAAAAATTAAGACGACGTTTTTTCAAAGCTACATACAGGAAAAAAACATATCAATTTGGATTTGTCGTTATCACCGCCAATAGTTCTGGATGTGGAACCGTTGCAAGTTATATATCCTAACAATCATTCAATCTGTGAGCATATATAGTTCTCTTATGGCAGCAACTATACGGAGCAATAACAATCGAAAGCTTATTGATACCTAAACTCAAGTGTTCAAGTAGTATTTTTAACAAGTTATTTTCATAGATTTCTTTCTTAAGGTTTGGTATGTTATTCTCTACGTTTTTTAAATGAATAATGCTTAACCGCAATTTCGTCCTTTTTGGTCAGGGCTTTAATAATACATACCCCAACTGTTGTTATTATAATACCAGTTATGTCAGCATAAAATATCAAAAGTCAAAAACTAATAAACTGCATACCTTATTGACTGTTATTAGCGTCAGTCGCAGCATTTTGCATTGTCTCATTGAAGAATTGTCTCATTATTTATGTATACGAAACCAACACGCCCATCAAGCTTGCAAAATCGTTATAACACCAAATCTCATATCATCACAATATCCTCGACTCCCCCATTATTTGCATCACCTCAAGCCACATCGATATTCACCTACCCACTGCATGTATTAGATCAATTAATGAGGCGTAAATCATCCAACAAATACGCTTTCCTATGCAAGTGACTAATACCCTGAATCCTGACCAAAAAAACGAATATTCTCATGACTTCAACTAAATCCAATGTGTCACGTCTCACCGTTATTCAGTCCCCTATTATCTATATCTAAACCAAGAACAATATTCAAAACAAAATGAAAACAAATTAATATTTCAGTTTTTTTCAACACACTTTAATATATTTAAAGATCTACAAATATCTCATGTTCTTGAACTCATAACCTCATAAATCTATAAGAAGACAAACTTCGTTTTACAAAAAAAAAAAAAACGAAACAAGACAAAAACCTTCGCCTACCTGATACGTCATTAGTCTTTATTGAAACTTAGCTTCTATATATATCCAAAAAATTAAAAGGGAAAGCTCAAAACATAACTTTCTAACTTCCCTTTCATTCGGTTTAATCATAAACAAAACAATAACACACTTAGAAACAAACTTGAACTCCTCCAAAGGATCTTGCAGCAATAAAGGTTCTTTGTTGATAGACTATGCTACATATGACAAACTAGGTAAAAGTATGGTGTGAGTTAATGTTTGTCGTGTCTGATTCGTATAGTTCGTGTCCTGATGCATATCTTGGAACAAACTAAGCTTTTTTTCATGTTTCAAGGTGCTTATTTGAGATAAAATTGAATGGCTTTTAGACCCGTAAAAATCTTAAAATACACAAAGACTAGCTATCCTGTCACGTTTTTCATCCACATAGCATCTTTTACAACATAAGCATATCCAAACACTATTTCATGAAGTGCTTATTTTCAGTTGCTTATCGAAAATATAAATTAAACAATGCCAAAACATCTATAATGCTTCTAAACTTTAAGATGTAAAATCATTTAACCCCGAAAAAACTCAAACCCCTAACTGGATTATCACTAAAAAATCAAAATTGATCTTACACTTATTCAAACCCAGTTCAATGATTACCAATCTCAACATAAAACAACAAAAAATTCGAGCTTTATAATGCAAATTTAATAAACTCTGATCAAATTATCATTTAAACATATACTTGCTTTTCAGGATTGAATCGAAACTAACATAACACAATATCAATTATAAATCAACAAACGACCTAAAGTAACAACCTTGCAATAAATTATAACGTTTAAACATTCACCCTTTCAGGCTATCATATTCAAATAGAATACGTGAGATATTAGGCTCAATGAGTAGATAATCAAGCACTTAATAATAGCCCTCAATAATATTTTATTGTGTAACATTTATTTTGATTGATTTTTCGATTGATTGAAAACCCTAGGTCGGAAGTTTGAATGTAACTGTGTGTTTGAACCGAGTAAAAGTGAGATATATGTGTGAAACACTTAAAGTCAACACACACACTACTTGACCATTTTATAACAAAAGTAAAAAACTAAATAAAAAAACTTGCCTTCTTCAAGTTACTAGACCATCAAATCTAAAACCAGTAAACTGATGATTCATCAGTTTAATCCATTCATAATATATATACTTATAGTTAAGATAATAGAGTAGCAGTCAATAAAACCATACATACAACCATAAAATTTACATCAAAACACAACCCCCACATCTTCCTACGCTTCTTCATCTTCGAATCATCACCTCATCCAAGTCATCCAAAAAATCCTCCTTCTCCGCCAAACTCCGACGACATAGCACCAACAACTGAGCAAGCAAGTCAATCTTTCTTCTATCCTTCAACTGGATCTCACGAAGGGCATACTCACCTGTTGCTGCAACTGCATTGAAAGAAGGAAACAATCTTCTAGCCTCATCGGCTATTTCTTCTTTTTTAGCAACAGCTCTCGAGAATGGTGCTATCTTCTCCCGTTTCGAATCAACTTCTTCTCCTCTGCAATGTCTTGCATAATCAAAAGCCTAAAAGCATCGCTAAGCTTCCCTGATTCTGTGGCAGCTTTCATTTCGTCAATGTTAGGTGTGGAAGACATTTTTCGATTAGGGTTAACTTATGATGGTATAGGGTTAAGTTATGATGGTTGTGTTTATGGTTTTGTAAGTATACATAATTACAATGTACTAACTCATAAATTGCACAGATAATTACAAAAAAAAAAACACTCAAGAGGCATTGGCAAATTTAATTTGGGTGTTACTGTAGCCCTTTCATATTCTTCATGCAAAAATCTGATATGCAGTATTTATGAAGTTATCTCATTTTTCAATTCAAACCCTTCATCTTTTAAGTAGATCTAAACCAGTACCTATATATACAATGCTTTGGCATTAACATCCTGATTTTTTAAAAAAATAAATAAATAATGGTAATAACTTATAGATTATCTTTATATTTATATACTAACATTTCCAATATGTGTTAAATGAAACTTGAAATAAAATTAATCTAATTTAAATACACCAAGTATATCATTTTCCATGAAATAAATATATATTTCTTTGACATATCATCATTCCAAAAACAAACAAAACATTCAAATTATTAAAACCAACCAAAGTACCTAAACCCAAACAACTACTTAAACTCATTCAACTTAATGGCATTAGCTTCTTCCTCACGGGCACCCACTTTCGCTTCATCTAGCAAATAGTTTAACTCTGCAAGCAATAACCGATGTCTATCTTGGGTTTTTCTTAAAGCTTCAAGTGACTCCAAAGCAACTCCATTAGCGCCATAAGCTTCCATGTTTGCCATCATTGTATGGTTCTTCCCTATTACCATCCTCAAATGTTGGCAACAACCGAATAGCATTTTGGATAATGCATCATCTTCACCGCAAGGTTGCACAAACCACGCGCATGCAATTATGCAATTTTGAAGAACCTGCGATATTCGATAAATTACCTATCAACTCTAAATTTGCCATTGAAAATAAAATATACAACAAACCAATTGGTTCTATAACTCATTATGAAACAAGCACCAAATAAATAGGCTAAACATAATTTATGTAACCTACTAATATTAAAGTGTTACATATGAAAGGTCTTTTTTTAAATGTAACATATTAACATAAACATCTTCACATATAATCTTATAAGGTTAATTGTCTATCTAAAATAATAGTAACTTAAATTAATGCGAGGGTAAAAAAAATGTAGTCATCTTTACAGTTTAGGACATTGACCAAAATAAAAATTAGTAAATATTATTATGTACTCATCTACAGTAGAGATGAAGAAGCAACTTTGGCAAGAGTTTACCTCCGCCCTACAATAACAAATCTTATGATACCATCAATTTCAATATCTTATATGTAACTATTTTCATACAATATTACATAAAAAAGATTATACATTCGATCCATACCAATACAGTGCAACGCACGGGCTTATAATGCCTCGTATTTTTATATAAGTGAGACATATTTTAGTAGTAAAGTTAATGGTTTTGTTAGACTAAATTGATTGTAGAGAGAAAAAAATAAATAAATAAATAAAATAATTGAGATGACAGTATTGAATACGATTTTCAAGTAGTTTTGTGTGCCTTGTAGAAAGGGAAAAGTTGGAAAGTTAGATTTTTTTTTAATTTTTTTTTTAATGTGACGATGAGACGTTGGTGACTACGACTGCTTTTGAATTTCATTTAACTTTTTGCCTACACCACTTGTTGTCTTGTTACTAGAATGATTCTATTCATGAGTCTTTTTTAATTAATTTTATGTGTTTGGTAGTATATTATTCTATTATAACTTTTCAAATTAAAAATTGGCTACTAGATAAAGGATTAGTTTGGCCACTCATTGGTCACGATACTACGTACCACAAAATCTGTTACAAATAAACGGACATGTAACCCATGTCCCTATCACATTATTTTGCCGTTATTTTTTTCATGTTAAAACTAAAGGCGTTCGCTATGCCGTGGCCAATAACTAACAAAATATTTTTATTTATGCTAAGAGCGCTAGCTAGCTTCAATGACTCACTCAAGTTAAAGCAAATTATTTTGTGTTACCTCAATTTTCTTCTTTAACACAGCCCCTTTACTTTTATATTAAAAAAATCACCATCATTCAAAACTAACTATTTTTTCATTAACTAGATTTAAGAATACATTGCATAGAATTACGTCACACTAGGCTTTTTGAAACGTACAATGCATAGGTCTTGTTTATGATTATAAGATCAAACTCTCTCTAGAAATTGTAAAACACCAACTATTGAATCCAATCAACTATCCCTTGATTCAAAAACTTATGAGTACGATTAAAATACAAAAGAAAAAAAACAAGATTGTACACCAAACTGTGAACAATCAGAATACAAAGACAAACAAGAACACAAGACTGAATCAATATGTTTCATCAGGCAAACGATTACAAGATACTAAGATTTGCAGCAACAACTTTGAGAGAGATTGAGATTGATCAGATCGTAAAAGTGAGAAACCCTAGCCGGATGAGATCTTTTACAGAATGCATCTTTGAGATTCTCCAGCTTCAGTCCCTGCACAAAATAAACTAGACAAAAACATACTAAAACAAAAGAATTAGTGTTAGAAGATTCTTCAATGTGCTGAACTTTAAAAGTGAAAGTTTGACCATATTATTCAACACCCTCCCTCAAAATTTTACACTGGACATATCCAACATTCCAAGCTTTTCAAAAAAAAAAAAAAAAACATATGTAGTTTGATATTCAAAGCTTGTTAAAACATTATCTATCTGTTGAGAAGTATGAATCTTCTCAGTTTTGATGACCCCAGCTGAAACTTTTTCTCTAACAAGATGGACATCAATTTCAAAATGTTTCGTTTTCTCATGGAAAACATGATTTCCAGCAATTTGTAAAGCAGAACTATTGTCACAATACAAGCATTTGCATTTGAAATAACAAAACAAAACTAACACAGAACCAACCTAACACTACACAACTTCGACCCATGATCCGAAACACTTTTGCTAAGCAACCCAGATTTGAGCCAAAAACATGTTGTTTACTGTTTTTCCAAATAATATACCCATCAGCCCAAATGACAAACTGCCATAGATCGTTGGTTGAATTTGCCAAGAACATACCACCACAAAAACATGTTGTTTACTGTTTACCGTTTACACAAACTACCACAGATCATTGGTGTAATTTTTTTAGGCCTCCACAGTGATTTAGGAGTTCTCTTATAGTATAGGTAGATAGATATTTCAAAACACATTTTTGGCTCATTAACTAGGGCTACTCATTCATGGTATTGGATATGATTCTCCCAAACAATCACATCATTTGACATCGATTCGATTGGTAATTTGGCCAATGAGGAGGTTTTAAGTTTAGCGTCACCAAGTAACGTACTAAGGTAAATACAAAAACAAAATAATGTGTTAATCAGACCTCATACCTCATATGATGTTCTAATAATCTACTTATTGTTTAGTTTTTTTTGCTTATTCACTTGCTGTAAAGACGAGCAATGTTGGATCGATATACTCTGACCAAACTAACTATGTAGCTTGTAAGGGTTTAGCAACCTTGGATAAATCCAAAACTACTAACAATGAAACACTGATATAACTCTATTAAGTATGCGGAATCTACTTTAACAAAGCTAAGAAGAATAACTTTAAACTTCAACGATTATATTAAAACCAAACTTTGAACCTGCTTATTATACAGATTCACTAACAAACCTAATCGCTAAATAATTCTAATATCGTACTTGCATGTAAGTTCTAAGTCACGTCTAATATATGTATCTAATTCCAATCTAGGGGTCCTTTTATAGGCATAAGGAATACCCTAGTCGGTTTACAATTACAATCCTTGTACGATAAGTAAACTAATTCTAATCTAATAATATTCTAGAATTACATAATAATCCTTAAACGATTTGCAGAACAGTCCTTTAGCATATCAATACTTTGACGAGCAGTACTTTGAGTTTCTTCATTAAGCAGTACTTTGACTTTCTTCATTAAGCAGTACTTTGACTTTCAGCAGTACTTTGACTTTATATCCTAACAATCCTCCGCTAACTTGAATTCTACTTGCTTAATTTCAAGTTCCTTTGTATCTTTAACTTCAACAACTTTTGTCTTCAAGGAAAGATTGTATCTTTAACTTCAAATTTGTCTTGTACTCACTGTGTTTGTATTGTCATCATCAAAGTAATCTTTATCAGCAATCTTTATCAGCAACCTTTATCAGCAACAGATCTTTTCAGCTACTCAGCAACATATGGCAAAATGTACATCAGATCATAAAGTTTCAGACTATTCTCATCACTTCCAGGTGTGTAAACTCCTGTGAGAGGTGAATTATTGAAAAATTAATGGATTTTGATGTCTCTTTACCAAAGCAATTAACTCTGGAGTAGCCAATGTTTAGGTGAAAAACCATGGTACATTGATAACCATATGATTTTTAGCAAATCATCAGCTATCAACGGATTTGTTAAGTCTTTACCAAGAGTCGTTTGCTTTTGGACTAGTTAGTTCTTACTACCATGGTGAACTAATTACCATACAAATGAATTTTTCACAGCCTTTACCACAAGCCATTATCTTGTGGGCTAGCCAACTCTTCACTATTACAGATATGGTGAGTTGAAAACCATACAATTTTTAGTAAATTGTCAACTAAAAATGGATTTGATAATCACATCAGAGCCGAACCCTCATGATGAGTCAAACTCTTTCTTGTTTATTAAACATTGTGAGTTGATTACCATCAGATGTTATTATCAAAACAATTTGTTGCTGTTATCTTATGCTTCAAAAAGTATTTTGCACATTACAAAAATTGCATATTTTTATATTAAAAGACTTTACTGGTTTTATGCTGCAAGGAGTACTTTGATAAAGTACTGTTTGTCCAGCAGTACTTTGAATAAAGTACTGATTTTTCAAAAGATATATATAACAAAAACCATACCAGTAATTATGCATCATCATCTGCTAAAGTTGTCCATTTGATAAAACAACTCAATGACCATAAGAGCTGTTTCATTCTCCTGCTCAACTTCCATACCATGATCTAGCATCCTGATCATAAGATCTCTTGTAAGAGGATATTTTCTTTCTGCTAGCATATGAATAATGGTACCATCTTCTAACTCTAATACATGCACTCCTAATTCTTCAAAGAATCTCCAGCTTGTGATTTCCCAATCTTCTTGATTATTCCAGAGTGCATCATTACTTGTTTCTTCTGTCTCCCAGATAGTTGTTAGATCACCCAGCAAGACTAAACCCATTCCAGTTGGTGGAATATGCTCAAAATAATCTTGCACTAGTTGATACAGATGAAACAGATCTTCTCTATCTATCATATGCAGTATGTCCCACAATAAGTTGAATGCTCTAAAACTTTCATATTCTCTATGAAACATAAGATAATCTTCTTCCGTTGATTCTACAACTTCAAATGTAGAAATCTTTGACTTCGTTTCTGCAACTTCTTTAGACTTTGGATGCTCAAAATCAACAACCCTTAGATAATTCCTCAGCTCATCAACTGTATCTGTTCTCAGTTTAAACTTATTTGATAGTTGTTCATCATCAGTTGTCCTCTTTCTCTTTGAACTTCTTTTTCTTGCATCCACATTCTGCTTTTCAGAATCAAAAGAAATAATACCTTCCAGTTCCTTTTGATAAGACTCTCTAACAGCATCATATAAGTCTTTCATCTCTATATATTTTAACTTCTGTAAACCTTTATATCCTTGACCCTTCAGATAAGCCATCATGGCATTCCTTTCTTTAGCAATAACTTGTGGTTTTCTTGGTATAACATCTTGCTTCTCTGGTAGAACAATTTCAGCCTCTAATTCAGCTTGTAACTTTCTAGCAGCTTATTCATTTTTAGCTTCTTCAATAGCTCTTAATTCTGCTAAAGTGAGCTTCTTATTTTTCTTTGTTTCTACCAAGATACCTTTTCCTTTATCCTTTGGATCTATTTCGTGAGTAGGTTGAGAAGTTTGTAAGACTTGAGGTTGTTAAACTCTAGGAATACTAATACCTCTTGGTCTTGACATGTTGAGCATTATTTGAGCAATGGTCTCATCATCACTAGCAGTATACTCTTTTTGCTGAATCGGACTAGAAGTACCAGCTTCATCATGTAAAATTGTTGAAGGACCAGCTTCTTCATCAAAATTTAAAGTTCTTGGTGTAATAAGCTCTTGCCTAAAAGTACCTTTAAGAGCAACACCTTGATCACCAGTACTTTGAGCATCGCATTTGAACACCAAGGTATCTTGAACACCGGTACTTTGTACACCCGGCACACCATAAGCATCAGATCCTTGAGCATCAGCTGCAGCATCTGGTTCTTCATTCAGATCTTTATGAGGTTCAGCATCTTTATAAGGTTCAGCATTTTCATAAGGTTCAGCATCTTTATTCAAATTCTCTTGCTCCAAATTCCTCCCCAATTGGAATGAAGACAGCTTGTGAAGCTTCTTTCCCTTAGAAACCTTCTTAGATTTCTTACCTTTCTTCTTATGTGATTTTACCCACAACCTGTGATGTTGAACTAGTGGCCAGACAAACCTTTTCAATCTTTTGAACTTGTTGTTCAATGTCAACAGCTGGGCAGCTTGAGCTTCATTATCTTTCTTCAACCTCATTAATTCCCTTGTTAATGCATAATTATCCAGAACTACTCCCTCAGTAGCCATGACTCCCTCATCTCCGGATGTTTGAGACCCATCTGTTGAAGTATAATCATTGGCAGATGGTGGTGGGTTGACATCTTGTTTTGAATCAGCATGTGCAGTACCTTGCAAAGAAGCAGTACTTTCAGATAAATGTCAAGCAGTACTTTCCATCCTCTTCTTCACAAAAGCAAACACATCAAAGTGCATTGTGTTGCCTTCCCTTAAACAATTCATAGGACTAAACTAAACTAATATTAAGTCCTCCCATTAAATGTAGCTTAATAATTAATCATACCAATACTCACCACTAAATGGTTGAATCTTGAAACATCAATTCCCTTTGTGAGTAGATCAGCTACATTGTCATCTGTGTGGACCTTGACAACATTAATGAGCCTATGCTCATAACAATCTCGAATAAAGTGATGCCTAATCTGAATGTGCTTGGTCTTGGAATGATAAACAGGATTCTTCACAATACAAATTGTACTCTCATTGTCAATGTAGATAAGAGTATTCTTAAAATTGAATCCATAATCCAAGAGTTGATTCTGCATCCATAGTACTTGTCCACAACAACTTGCAGCAGCAACATATTTTGCTTCAGTGGATGATGTTGCTGCAATAGTTGGCATCCTCCAGTGGTTGATCTTCTATCATAACTATCTCCTGCATAATCACTATCTGAAAAAGCTTCCAAGTGAAAAGGTGAATCTTTAGGATACCACAACCCTAACTTAGGTTGTTGCTTGAAATAACTAAAAATCCTCTTGACTGCATTCATATGAGAGACCTTGGGTGATACTTGATATCTTGCACATAAACATACAGCAAACATGATGTCGGGTCTAGATGCAGTTAAGTACATAAGACAGCCAATCATTGATCTCAGAAAGTTTGACATCCATAGCTTGTCCACCTTCATCCTTTCCTAATGAGTTTATAGCTTTAATGGGTGTGGTGACTGGCTTGATAGTACTGAAGTTAAACTTTTTAAGAATGTCAGTGACATACTTATCTTGACTAATAAATATTCCAGTACTTGATTGTTTAACTTGAAGCCCCAAAAAGAAAGTTAATTCACCCATGGAACTCATTTGAAACTCTTGTTGCATGAGATGCTCAAATTCTTTCACCATTGACTGTTTTGTAGCTCCAAAGATAATATAATCCACATATACTTGAACAAGCATTATATCATTTTTATCCCTCTTGATAAACAAAATCTTATCAATTGCACCTCTCCTGTAACCATGTTGCAATAGAAAAGTGGAGAGTCTTTCATACCAAGCTCTAGGAGCTTGATGAAGGCCATACAGAGCCTTAACAAATTTGTAGACTTTGTTTGGATGTGCAGGATCCACAAAACCAGGAGGTTGTTTTACATAGACTTCCTCTGTAATTTTACCGTAAAGAAAGGCACTTTTGACATCCATTTGATAAACAGGAAAGCCCATATAAGATGCAAAAGCAAGAAATAATCTTATGGCTTCAATCCTTGCTACAGGAGTAAACACTTCATCATAGTCTACTCCTTCTTCTTGTCTATATCCTTGTGCAACCAATCTTGCTTTGTTCTTGATGACATTACCTCTTTCATCTCTCTTAACTCTGAAAACCCATCTTGTACCAATGACTTTCTTTCCATCTGCTAAATCACATAGTACCCAAACATCTTGAAGTTTGAATTGAAGAAGTTCTTCTTGCATGGCTTCAAACCAACTCTCTTTAGCTAATGCTTGAGATATAGTCTTGGGTTCTTCTTGAGAGATAAAGCAGGTAAACAAGCATGTTTTTTGATCCTTATGATTCATCTTGTTTTGTTTATAGACAAAGCTAAGCAAAGCATTATGTGGCTTAGAGAAACCTTTAGCTTTTGTTCTTGTGAGAACTCCTGAAGTAGAAGGTCCAATGATTTGACCAGCATGATGATCTTTATGAACTCTTAATGTAGGAGTTTGTGGAACTTCAAGATCATCACCCAAATTTGTGAAATCAGCTTCTTCATTGGAATTTGAGAAAATACATTCATCTTCTAATTCATCATCAGTGTCTTCTAACCCAGGCATTTTTGGATCATTCAAATCATCAAAGTCTGCATTAAGAAGTTCGGCGATGCTTTGATTCAAAGCACTGTGATCCAAAGTACTTGTTATCTAAAAGTACGCGTGAGAGTAATCTGAGACTTACCCTTTTTCTTTGCTGCTTCATAAGCTCTTCTTTGATCATCGTCATAAGACTGTGCTATTCTTTCTTGAAAAAGCATCCTATTAAGTTCATCATGAATAGCTTGATCTTCATCAGACAAAGTGGATTTTGGTTCAATAGTACTTTTCTCCTTTTAAATAGTTATGGGTTCTTCATCAGGAACATCATCAGGTCTAAGATTAACTCCATGAACAATGTACTGTAAATTTTCTTCTTTGTGAACAACTTGATTTTCTTCTCGACAGAACATAGTTCATAGAGGGAGTCAAAACATCAAGATCAAACATCCAATCAGGACCTTTACCTTTTTGATTGTCTTGATTTTCAAGGAATTCAACATGAAGACAATCTTGAACCTTTTTGGTAACCTTGTTGTACACTCTAAATCCTTTGCTATTGGTACAATAACCCAATAAGTATCCTTCATCTGACTTGCCATCAAATTTTCCCAGAGAATCAATAGTATTGAGAATAGTCGAGGACGTACCAAAAGGTTTCATAAAACGAATGTTGGGTTTGTTTTTCATAAGCAACTCATAAGGTGTCTTCATCTAAGGTTTAGTGACTGATAATCTATTTAACACATAACAAGCAAGACTTACAAACCTTCACCCAAAATTGAATAGGTAATAAAGAATGCGCAAGCATTGTTCTTGCCGCTTCTATCAAGTGTTCTATTCTTCCTCTCTGCAACACCATTTTGTTGTGGAGTTCTAGCAATGCTAAACTCCCTCTTAATCCCTTTCTTGGCACAAAATTCATCCATAAACTTGTTTTTGAATTCAGTCCCATTATCACATCTAATAGTTCTTACTTTGAGTCTCAATTGATTTTCAAGGGCTATTATAAGATCATGAATAGCATCAAAGGTTTCATCTTTAAATCCCAAGAAAAAGACCCAACTAAATCTACTGCAATCATCCTGTTACAACTAAGCAGTATTTCTTCTTGTTCAAACTTGCAACAAAAACAGGTCCAAACAGATCCATGTGCAACAACTCTAAAGGTTCTCTAATAGTTCTTTCCTCAATCTTCTTGCATGAAGCTTGATGTTGTTTACCCTTCTTGCACGCTAAACATGAATGATCATTCTTGTATGTTTGAGAAGGTAAACCTCTAACTAAATTGCCTTTAACCAACTTATTGATATTCTGGAAATTCACATGTCCTAATCTTCTATGCATTAGATGTGCTTCTTCAAGTGTTGCTTTTGCTACTAAACATGTTGCTCTTTCAGTAGAGTTAAGATTCTTCAAATCTAGACTGTACACATCATTGGTTCTTGGTACTCTCAGTGTTACCAAGTGATCATCAACAAGCTTGAACTCCTGGGAAAGAATAAGACATTCTGTGTTAGTGAATAACACAGGGTGCTTCTTGAGATCCTTCACATAACGAACATTCTCAAAATCAATGCTTCCTGCCTTGATGGTTCCTTTCCCAGTAATTCTACCTCCATTAGGATCATTCCCAAAAGCAACTCTTCCTCCAAAATATGATTTAAAATCTGACAGAATCTCCTTGTCTCCTGTCATGCTTCTAGAGCAACCACTATCAACAATCAAATGATCTTTAAGCTCCTCTTCTGGGTTTCCCTGCACAAACATGAAAGAGTTAGTTTCTTTTAGGAACCCAAGCCATTACTTGACTTGTTCCCTTGTGGAGTGACATACTCAAATTCTTTGAGTATGTAATCTCCACTGTTTTTGAAAACATGATCAATTATTTTCTTTTGTTCCAAAACTTGTGTTGGATTTTCAACAAAACTCTCTTTTTCAGCAAAATTCTCTTTTTCAACAAAATTCTCTTTTTCTTTTTCAACAAAACTTGCCGAAAGTACTGTTTGTCCCCCATCAGTACTTTCTTTCTTAACCCAGTTGGTTTTAACTTTTTGTGTAGATTTCTTTGATCTAGGTACTCTATTTGAGGTTTAATGCCTTCTAGGTTGATAGTAATTGGATCTCCTAAGGCTTCCATTCGAAAAAGTGCTAGCAGTACCTTGATTGGGTGAAAACCTAGCAGTACTTTAAGAAGGTACTGCTTGAGAAACTTTTGACTTACCAGTACCTTGAAAAGTATTGCTTGAGGGTATTGGTGGTTTTGAAAAAGGTCTTTTCTGGTGAGGGTACCTATAGTCTTTTGAGAAATTACTATGGTTTACCCTATGTGAATGATTCCAAACAGGTTTATTCTCCCTTGGCTTATGGTTGGTAGATGTAGTCTTTGGGAATTTGCTTAAATATTCTGAGTGAAAGTCACAGTCCTTAATCAAATGATCAGGACTATAACAAACAAAACATAATTTTTGACCCATAATCCCAAATTTGCTTCCTTTAGTTCTATGACCAAAACTATCCTGACTTTTTGGTGAATGATTAAAAGATTTTCCAAAATTAGCAGTATTTTGAAAAGTTTTTCTTGAAGGTACTGTTGAATGTCTAGCCGTACTTTGAGATGAAGGTACTGCTGACTCTTAATATTATCATCCTTAGGTTTCTCAACTGTTTCTTTTGGGGATTCAGAACTAGATGGACCTGAATTAGATTGACCAGTAAACTTTTTCCTAAATTCTAAATTGTCTACTCCGAAACAAGAAACCTCTGTCCTACGTGGTTGAAAACTACCAGTTGGTGGAGGAACTGCATTATAACCCTTGTCTTTCTTAAATTCAGGAGGTGTTTGACTAATTGATTCCTCATTACTAGATGTGTTTTCTTCTGAGCTAATGAGTTCATCATCACTAGTTGTTATCTCCTCTGAATCAATTTGTTCCTTATCACTAGGTGGGTTCTCTTCTGAACTGCTAAATTCCATACCAAAACCATTTCATTATTTTCATGAGTGATTATCACTAGATGTGTTTTCAAGTTCAGAAACCTTACATCCTAAATTCCATTCACTCAATTTTAATTGATAATCTTGTTGCTCATATTTTTCTGCCCAAGCCATTTCATTATTTTCATGAGTGATTAGTTTGGCTTCCATTGACTCTAAAGTCAATTGATAACCAGCTACATCAGACCTAGCCCTTCTACAATTATCTCTTTCTCACCACATAATCTTTAAGTACTTTTTGATAAAAATCATTACATTTAGAGCATACCTCAGAGACAGTGGGTGAACTTGGTGAAGTAGCTACCATAGCAAGCAGAACAGGTTCTTCTTTACTTTCCATGCTCCAATCAAAGCTTCCAAGACCATCTCTTGATTCCAAAGTAGCAAATCCTGGTTCCTCATCAAAAGCTGTGCTCCAATCAAACTCTTCCACTGCAACCATAGAGTAGGTTACTGGTTCATCATCAAATTCAGTACTCCAGTCAACCTCTGATATATTTTCTTGAGCAACCAAAGCTTTTGGTTTTGGTTCAGTAATAGGAACTTCTTTTATTTCAAGCTTGGGTTTCTCAATCATTCTATTTGCCTGATATTTAGCAAACTTGCATTCTCTTGCAAATTGTCCAGGCCTTTGACAATTAAAGCATTCAATATTGGATTTGTTGAATGCTATACCCTGTTTGGGTTTGAAGTCAATGCCTCTTCCTGTTTTCTTCATGAACTTCTTGATCCTTGCAGTGATCATGGCAACTTGCCATCTTATGTCAATTTCTTCTAGATCATCTTCTTCAAATTGCAACAAATCTTCTTCATAGGTGACAGGTAAAGTGGATTGCTGAGCAAAGAAGGAACATACAACATCATCAGAGTTGATGGTGTTTGATGGTGATGAGGTGGTAGTAGTCATGGTTGTGCAAACATGCTGTTTATCACCAATACTTTGAAAGGGATAAGCATTACTTTTGGAAGTACTGCCTCTGTTTTCAGAAGACACAAAAGCAATGCTGTGAGATTTTGAATTTGTTTGACCATTCATCTTATGCTCATACACCTTCAAATTGTTGTAGAGATCATCAAAGTCCATAGTATCCAAACCAAATTGTCCTCTAATCATAGTAGCAACCACATGCCATAAGGATGGCAAACTTCTTAAGAACTTCAGATTAGCATCTTCAACAGATACCTTTGCTCCATATAACTCTAGCATACTAAAGAGATTTTGGAATCTATCATAGGCAGCATCAAGACCTTCTCTTTCACCAACAGTGAATGTTTCAAACTGTTGCTTCAACAGAATTTTATGCATCTTCTTGGAAGCATCATTACCTCCAAATCTTGTCTTGATAGCAGCCCATAATTGTTTTGCATCCTTAGCATCATGAAACTTTAGTAGGTGACCATCAGGAATAACAGATAATAGTATGTTGAGAGCCTTTTCTTGATTTCTTTTTGTAGCTGCTGGCAAGGTAGGCTGAGGTGGTTTAGATTGTCCGGGGAACTTCTAAAGAGGTTCTTCAAGAACAACATTACCATTGATAATCACATCCCACACATGGTCTGTATTCCATAGCAATGTAATCGCCTCATCTTCATGCTCTAGAGATCATATTCTCCCTTCTTGATGATAGGAATTATGAGTGAGGTGATGGATGGGAGTGGTGCAGCTTCAGTCGACATCGTTTAGGGTTTGTAGTTAAATCTGTTTTAAGGGTTTCTTCTTAATCAGAGTTTCCACACAAGCTCATATACCACTTGTTGGATCGCTATACTCTGACCAAACTAACTATGTAGCTTGTAATGATCTGTGCTGAAAACAGTCAAGCTACCTCACACAAGCTAGCCACTTGTGAATGGCTAACCGTAAGAAGCTTAAAACTGCTTAAAACACAAATACAATGAAGTCCTGGAGAATAGAATGAATTCTCGGGTCGTTAAGTCCCACGGAGACTCAATGGTGTGCCAAAACTAACTCAGATGATAGAGTGATCACTAAGGATAGTGATCGAGTTAAGGTTTTGATGAATTATTACACTACTGATTGATTGGAATGTATTTGGAAACAGAATTGGAAAACACAACAATCGATAAAAGAAACGTGGAAACGCGCACGCTTAAAAACTACGATATACGCCAAAATAAAAAGTGAAAACTAAGAAATAAAAGACCTAAAAATATGAAAATGACATTTTTGAAATCCTAAAAATAAAATAAAATTATTAGAAAAATAAAATTATTTTTACCACTATTTAATTAATTATTATTAATTAAAACTATTTTAAACTATTTAAAAATAACCTAAAATAAAAGAAAATATGAAATAAGGCTAGAAAAATAAGATTATGATTCAGAAAAATCTAAAATATTATAAAACTAATTTTAAAATTAAAAATATATTTTTCACACTTTTTATCTAATTATTACTAATTAATTATTCTTTACGATACACTTAAATTCTAGAAAATATAAAATAAACCTGGAAAAATAAAATTTTAACTTGGAAAAATCTAAAATATGATAAAACTAATTTTAAAACTGAAAATATATTTTTTATGCTTTTTAATTATTTATTACTAATTATTTAAGACTTTTAACTATTAAAAATTCTAATAAATACTAAAAAGATAGAGAAAAATATGAAACTTTTTCTAAAAATAACTTAAGGTGACAGAAAACTAATAAAAATATAAAAACAAGATTTGTTTAATAATAAGATGAAAAGAAAAATCAAAAAGCTAAAACCTATTAAATAAACACTATCACTATATTTAAATTGATGTTTTTCTGGATTTTCTTTTTGAAAACTACTTAACTACTTAAATTATGAAACTTTAATGAACACAAAAATTTTACAAACTTAAAATAAGCAGTTTGAGTGACTTATTATCCCAACAGTGAGCTTAAGAGCTTATTTTGGTGAAATAAGCTCAAACAAGCTCACTAGCTGAAACAGAAGCTCAAACAAGATGCAAACAAGCTAGATAAACTGAAATGAAACTAAAAGGAACAATTACAAATACTGATAAGCTACTCAAAAGACAATAAGCACTTATGTCAAACTGATGAGCTAAACAGAAATGGGACAAGGTTAGAGCTTATTGCAGCCCTAGCAAACAAGCTAGAAATTGAAAAACCAAGCTTGAGACTTCAAGATGGCTTGGTTGGCTTTCCAAAGAACCAAGTATCACAGGATTTGAACAACAATTAAGCTCTGTGTGAGCTTTTGATTGAGCTTATGAACCGGTGCACAGGCACTTTTTCAGAATGTGCACTCAAAATAAGCTAGTTAAAAAGCACTCTATAAGCTGATTAAAACTAAACTAGTATTTTTCTAATTTATTTTAGCAGCTATATTTTAATTTCCTAGAAGCTTATGAGCTAAATCTCATTATTAAACACACAGTAAAATTCCAAAGTTTATTCAAAAACGAGCTAATGAAAATTTTGACTTTTTAATAACACATGCAGTTTGACTAATTTGAGATTCTAATGATCCTATGTTACTAAATATGTTATATTAAGCTATTGTAGGATGAAATTAGGCTACTATATCAAGTTATAAGCTAATGTGATGAGATTTGCATTGAAAAATCCTAACAGTGAACTGTTAAGAATGAGATTAAGATTATTTTGACTTTTTACTAACTAGGACTAATTTTTATGCTTGAATTGAACTATTAGACACAAACATGACTTATAACAACAATAAACAACCACAAAACTTGCCTCTAGCAGGTGCTTTATCGAGCAAATCCAAACACCCTTTAAACACATTGTTTTGAAGCTTTTTATACTAAAACAAGTATTTATACCAAGAAAGCCGTTAATTAACTTATACTAACTATAATGAGACAGATAAACTAGGAATTAGCAAATTTTGAACACTTTTACTATATATTGCAAATTTCAAAGGAATAGCTTACAAATTGAGTTTAGGCACAAAACAGGGAACTGAGGATTGAGATCACACCCTATTGCTTCCCAAGAAGCTCTATAACCCACAGCAATCCAAATTCAGCTCTGACCAGTTTCTTGATGATCATTGCTTTTCTTATAGATTTTTTATTTTCTCACTAATTTTTCTTGATTTTTGTGAATTTTCTCGCTTTTGATTCTAAACAAAGTTTTAGGCTTACTAAAAGCTCTCAGAAGCTATATAATGAGATTATATGAGCTTATAGGTTCTTTAACAACAATAACAACAACATTAAGCTGATTTGAGAATTTTAGCTTAAAAATGGTATAAACTGAATTCATTACATAAAACTTGAAATTGAAACTGAAATTATATTTTTATTACACACAGGTTTTATTACAAAATGCTTGAAAGCTTAAAGATAAACTGGAAAACTTAGAAAAATTAAAACGACATAAGCTAAAACTAAATTACACTACTCCCTCCCTTGCTTCTCTTTCTTCACTTATTTATACTTCAAAAGTGCTTCCACTTGTACTCTGAACCTTTCCCACCAATAAATTTGGCCGTTGGATGCTTTGACTCAATTTAAGCCGTTTGATGAAATTTGGCGCCAAAATGGATATTGCAACTGGGATTTGATTGAGTGTTTAGGAGGATGAAGCATTAATTGTTTCTTGTTTTGTGTTGAGGTGGAGGGGACAAGGAGGGGAATGGGAGCCGGGGAATGGGTTGTGTCCGGGTTTTGCAGAGGGAGCAGTGGGAAGAAAGACTTTGGCGGGTTGGCTTGGTTTGACCAAGGTAAATATTATAAGGGGGTCAAAACAGGGGGGGCCAATTGGTTATGGCAGGGTCACAAGTGTTTTGACAAGGCCCAAATGTTTAAGGGTTAATAAACAAGGACTAAATGTGCAATTTCTGAAATTCAAGGGACCAAAACTGCCAATTTGCAAAGTTGCTCCAAGGGATTAAAAGTGACAAGCTCCAATAGTATAAGGACTAAACTTGACATTTTCAAAATTTCCAAGGACCATTTTTGCCAAATTTGAAACTTGAAGGACCAATTTTGTAATTTCTCAAAACTTTTGATATTTTTCACCAAAGGACTAAATTTGACAAATTATGATTTTAAAAGGACCTTTGGTGATTTTTCTTTTGAAATTAAGGGCTCGGGACTATTTTGACAAAATTTGAAATTTGGGGGACTGAAACTGCCAATTATGCAAACTTAGCTCAATTTTCATCTGATTTTGAACATTTTGCATCTGAAACATATAAAATGCAATTTTGGAATATTTTCGGTATTTTGATGCATTTCTCGAGCATTTTAAGTGTTTTGCGTTCAGATTAACCAAAATGATGAGTATTCAGACACTCATCAATCCCCCACACTAAACTATTGCTAGTCCCTAGCAATCTTTTGAGAAAACTTAATGGATTTGAATCTCTTTACCAAAAGCCATTACTTTTGGAGTAGCCAAATGTTTCAGTTCAAGTAAGAACCATGGTACACCGATAACCATGTGATTTTGAGCAAATCATAAGTCAAACGGATTTGATTTGTCTTTACCGTAAGCCGCTTGCTCGACTAGCCAACTCTTAGATAAATTATCGTAATTATCTTTGGTGAGTCGAATACCATTATGGATTTTCCACTGCCTTTACCACAAGCCATAAACTTGGGGGCTAGCCAACTCTTCACTTTTAAGGATATGGTGAGTTGAATACCATACAATTTTGGGCAAATTGCAAGCCATAAACGGATTTGAGAAATCTTTACCAAGAGCCGTTTGCTCCTGGATTAGGCAATCCTTTTGTGTGTTAGACATGGCGGACTGATTACCATATGATGAATAAGTGAAAAACACTTATTCCAAAAAAAATAATTTTGGCCAAAAAACGGGGGAATTGGGTGGTATAATTACATGATAAAATTCGTGAGAATTCCCCCACACTTAGAAATGAATATTGCCCTCAATATTCAAAGTACCGGCGTTATGCCGAAACAAAGAACGTAAAAGGGAAATATTACGGCCATTATTATGAAAGCTTTTTTTTATGAAAACTTATATATACACAACATGTGGGGCAACTCCCCCACACTAGGGTGGGACACACGGGTGAAAACCCATGTTTAGCTACTGTTTTTGATTACCGAGTCGCTAGCTTGACTCGACCCGAATTAATTGGTTCATGGGGAAGCAAGTGGAAGAGACAATCTCCATCAGACTTTCATTCAAGATGTTGGATAAACATTTAAAGCACGCGGAAAGTTCCACACCGATGAGATATAGATAGAACCGGCTCAAAAATGATAAATGAAAATGCCGAGATCAAAAATAGTGTCCTCATTCCCAAAGGAGAAAAGGGAACGAGAAGTCACACCATATGTGAAGAAAAGAAAGAAAATCATGATAAAAATCATGACTAACTCCTCATTATCAAGGGGAATTCATGATTTTTGGATCATGAATCTCATCAGAGAGGATAGAATCGTCATCACATGATGGAAGAGATAAGTTAGAATACAGAGGTGGGAAGTGGGTGTGCTCGGAGCTAGCAAGTTCCACCACTTCCGATGGTTGTCTCGTGATCTACTTCTATTATTTCATCGAAAAGATGATTTACTTTCCCAAAAGTGTAGTCATTATTAAATTCAAAAAGAGGATTTGAGAAAATCCGGAAGTAACCTCGAAATGTCGAGAGAATCACAAATATGCAAATCACAATCACTATCGGATATATCCTCAGACTCACTTGGGATTGGGATAAGATCCTCAACACTTGATGATTCCGTTTCCTAAATAGTGCTGAGATGATCATCCTCCATTATGAGAGAGTCTTTGGAAGCAATAGTAGGTAAGATAGGTGTGATAGCAATAGACTGAGGGAGTTGAGAAATGATATTTTTCAAAAGAATAACACTCTCCTCGTCGTCCTCATAATATTCCCTCATTTGAATAGTATCCTCATCATCATCGTCATCATATCGATTCTTATATTCATCCGCTTACATACCATTCTTTTCATTTGTAGTTGCTTTCAATGCGTATTTCTTCTAACTTTGTGGAAGATTACACTCCTCGTAATCATTGAAATGCCGTGAAGGCTCGGAAGTCCGAGTACTAGGATTAGCCGTTCGTTCCTCATTTAGTAATTCTCCAATAGTTTTATCATGATGATATGATGAATGATGGAATACTGTGGGGGTTGGAAATTGTCAAAACCAGGAGAATTGGAATTGTGAAAATTTTGATTCATCGGTTGACATTCAAAAGTCGCATGAGACCCCCGCATTCTCACAACAGATAATTGGGAAATAACTTTCACCAAAGTTCTGATTGTAACATGGTTCTCGCTCATAGACAAGCTGACCCGTGGTGGACAATCAAAACCGTAATGAGAATCATTCCCACTAAACTCGCATGAGTAGGATTCGTATTGGGCTGAGGTAGGTAGGAAAAAATCGGTGTTTCATTATTAGAAATGGGATCGATTACCACAAATTTGTCTCCGAAACTCACATTGGTACATCGCCGACAATTTCCACCGAAATGGACCTCCACACAGGAACATGTCAAAACCATGACATAAAGAATTAAACTGGATAAGAGGGATAAGAGACTTAAGAATTAAACTATTGAGGATAAAGGATGGATATTTTTGGATTTTGAAAAACATGCTATAAAAACAAAGAATGAAAATATTTTTGGTGTTGTTAACACTTTAGGAAAAGTGTTAATGAACTTGATTATTGATAACTTACAAAAGAAAATTGTTTACAAAAGGTGGTATATGTGCAAGAATGGGTCCGAAAAGTTTAACACACCTAAAGCCTCCCCGCACGCCAAAATTTGATCTCTGTAATGAAAGTACCAAGCTACCTCACAATCTAGCCACTTGTGAATGGCCAACCGTAAGAAGCTTAAAACCGCTTAAAACACAAATACAATGAAGTCCTGGAGAATAGAATGAATTCCCGGGTCGTTAAGTCCCACGGAGACTCAATGGTGTGCCAAACTAACTCAGATGATAGAGTGATCACTAAGATAGTGATCGCAGTAGGTTTTGATGAATTATTACACTATCGATTGATTGGAATGTATTTGGAAACAGAATGGAAAACACAACAATCGATAAAAGAAACGTGAAAACGACGCTTAAAAAACTACGTAAACGTACAAAATAAAAAGTGATATCTAAGAAATAAAAGACCTAAAAATATGAAAATGACATTTTTGAAATCCTAAAAATAAAATAAAATTATTAGAAAAATAAAATTATTTTTACCACTATTTAATTAATTATTATTAATTAAAACTATTTTAAACTATTTAAAAATAACCCAAAAATAAAAGAAAATGTGAAATAAGGCTAAAAAATAAGATTATGATTCAGAAAAATCTAAAATATTATAAAACTAATTTTAAAATTAAAAATATATTTTTCACACTTTTTATCTAATTATTACTAATTAATTATTTTATGCATACACTTAAATTCTATAAAATATAAAATAAACCTGGAAAAATAAAATTTTAACTTGGAAAAATCTAAAATATGATAAAACTAATTTTAAAACTGAAAATATATTTTTATGCTTTTTAATTATTTATTACTAATTATTTAAGACTTTTAACTATTAAAAATTCTAATAAATACTAAAAAAATAGAGAAAAATATGAAACTTTTTCTAAAAATAACTTAAGGTGACAGAAAACTAATAAAAATATAAAAACAAGATTTGCTTATTAATAAGATGAAAAGAAAAATCAAAAAGCTAAAACCTATTAAATAAACACTATCACTATATTTAAATTGATGTTTTTCTGGATTTTCTTTTTGAAAACTACTTAACTACTTAAATTATGAAACTTTAATGAACACAAAAATTTTACAAACTTAAAATAAGCAGTTTGAGTGACTTATTATCCCAACAGTGAGCTTAAGAGCTTATTTTGGTGAAATAAGCTCAAACAAGCTCACTAGCTGAAACAGAAGCTCAAACAAGATGCAAACAAGCTAGATAAACTGAAATGAAACTAAAAGGAACAATTACAAATACTGATAAGCTACTCAAAAGACAATAAGCACTTATGTCAAACTGATGAGCTAAAATGTAATGGGACAAAGTTAGAGCTTATTGCAGTTCTTAGCAAACAAGCTAGAAAACGAAAAACCAAGCTTGAGACTTCAAGATGGCTTGGTTGGCTTTCCAAAGAACCAAGTATCACAGGATTTGAACAACAATTAAGCTCTGTGTGAGCTTTTGATTGAGCTTATGAAACTGGTACACAGGGCACTTTTCGAACAGGCACTCACAATAAGTTAATTAAAAAGCACTCTATAAGCTGATTAAAACTAAACTAGTATTTTTCTAATTTATTTTAGAAGCTATATTTTAATTTCCTAGAAGCTTATGAGCTAAATCTCATTATTAAACACACAGTAAAATTCCAAAATTTATTCAAAACGAAGCTAATGAAAATTTTGACATTTTAATAACACATGCAGTTTGACTAATTTGAGATTCTAATGATCCTATGTTACTAAATATGTTATATTAAGCTATTGTAGGATGAAATTAGGCTACTATATCAAGTTATAAGCTAATGTGATGAGATTTGCATTGAAAAATCCTAACAAGGAATGTTAAGAATGAGATTATGATTATTTTGACTTTTTACTAACTAGGACTAATTTTTATGCTTGAATTGAACTATTAGACACAAACATGACTTATAACAACAATAAACAACCACAAACTGTTCTCTAGTGTGCTTTACTGAGCAAATCCAAACACCCCTTAAACACACTGTTTTGAAGCTTTTTATACTAAAACAAGTATTTATACCAAGAAAGCCGTTAATTAACTTATACTAACTATAATGAGACAGGATAAAACTAGAATTAGCAACTTTTGAACACTTATACTATATATTGCAAATTTCAAAGGAATAGCTTACAAATTGAGTTTAGGCACAAAAACAAGGAACTGAGGATTGAGATCACACCCTATTGCTTCCTAAGAAGCTCTATAACCCACAAAGAATTCAAATTCACCTAACCAGTTTTTGATCATTGCTTATAGATTTTTTTATTTTCAACTAATTTTTCTTGATTTTTGTGAATTTTCTGTTTTTGATTTTAAACAAAGTTTTAGGCTTACTAAAGCTCTCAAAATATATAATGAGATTATATGAGCTTATATAGTTTTTAACAACAACAACATTAAGTGATTTGAGAATTTTAGCTTAAAATGGTATAAATCAATTGCATATAAACTTGAAATTGAAACTCGAAATTATATTTTTATTAACAATGTGTTTTATTACAAAATTCTGAAAGCTTAAAGATAAACTGGAAAACTTAGAAAAATTAAACGACATAAGCTAAAAACTAAATTACACTACCTCCCTCGCTTCTTTTCTTCACTTATTTATACTTCAAAAGTGCTTCCACTTGTACTCTGAACCTTTCCCACCATAAATTTGGCCGTTGATGCTTTGACTCAATTTAAGCCGTTTGATGAAATTTGCGCCAAAATGGATATTGCAACCGGATTTGATTGAGTGTTTGGAGGATGAAGCATTAATTGTTTCTGTTTTGTGTTGAGGTGGAGGGACGGAGGGGAATGGAGTCGGGGAATGGTTGGTGTCTGGTTTCATAGGGAGCAAGTGGGAAGAAAGACTTTTACGTTGGCTTGTTTGACCAAGGTAAATATTATAAGGGGGGTCAAACAGGGGGTCCAATTGGTTATGGCGTGGTCACAAGTGTTTTGACAAGGCCCAAATGTTTAAGGGTTAATAAACAAGGACTAAATGTGCATTTCAAATTCAAGGGACCAAACTGCCAATTTGCAAAGTTGCTCCAAGGGATTAAAAGTGACAAGCTCCAGTAAGGACTAAACTTGACATTTTCAAAATTTCCAAGGACCATTTTTGCCAAATTTGAAACTTGAAGGACCAATTTTGTAATTTCTCAAAACTTTTGATATTTTTCACCAAAGGAATAAATTTGACAACTTATGATTTTAAAAGGACCTTTGGTGATTTTTCTTTTGAAATTAAGGGCTCAGGAACTATTTTTGACAAAATTTGAAACTTTGGGATCAAACTGCCAATTATGCAAACTTAGCTCAATTTTCATCTGACTTTGAACATTTTGCATCTGAAACATATAAAATGCAATTTTGGAATATTTTCAGTATTTTGATGCATTTCTGAGCATTTTTAAGTGTTTTGCAGTTCAGATTTAACCAAAAATGATGAGTATTTATACACTCATCATAAGGGTTTAGCAACCTTGGATAAATCCAAAAATACTAACAATGAAACACTGATATAACTCTATTAAGTATGTTGAATCTACTTTAACAAAGCTAAGAAGAATAACTTTAAACTTCAACGATTATATTAAAACCAAACTTTGAACCTGCTTATTATACAGATTCACTAACAAACCTAATCGCTAAATAATTCTAATATTGTACTTGCATGTAAGTTCTAAGTCACGTCTAATATATGTATCTAATGCCAATCTAGGGGTCCTTTTATAGGCATAAGGAATACCCTAGTCGGTTTACAATTACAATCCTTGTACGATAAGTAAACTAATTCTAACCTAAGAATATTCTAGAATTACATAATAATCCTTAAACGATTTTCATAATAAATCTTTAGCATATCAAGACTTTGACGAAAAGTACTTTGACTTTCTTCATTAAGCAGTACTTTGACTTTCTTCATTAAGCAGTACTTTGACTTTTAGCAGTACTTTGACTTTATATCCCAACAAGCAAGCTGAACTAAAACGTATAGGTCCTTTGTGGATAGTCTCTATTTATAAGTAAAATAAAGTCTACTTCATTAATAACATGAGCCATTATAATTTATAGTCTCTTAAAAGGTAAACATGTCCATAAGATTGCATATGCATTTTTAATAGTTGCATTAAACGTAAAATGTGTAATGTCTCAAACTATATTCTCAGTTCTTACTTAAAATGACTCATGTTTGACCCATAAACTCAAAAGGCATGTCGTATATGCTAACAAGAATATTAATCTTCCTCCAATAAATCTTATAGTATTATAGCAAAACCAACTCACTATTTAAGGATAATTTGGGTTTTGCTAACAACGTTGTTGTTTAAACATTCTTAATTAAAAAATCAGCAATCAATGAACATCAAATACACCATGTTTAACATCACATTTCATGTTTAAAATGAATAAATATGTATCATTATAGAATATATTAGTTCATTTAATGTTAATTTGTTAATTAAGGAATGATTAAGCACGACTCATAAGGTTGTTGTTAGCAAAATTCTTAAAAAATTTAAGTATGTTAGTGAAACCTATTAAATGGCGAATGCAAGAATTAAATCATTTGAGATCCAACTTACTTGAGGTGACAAATGAGATATTTAGGTGTGTTGAATTAACTAATTAATAGCATCTTTTCAAGAGTTTCAAAAATATGTAAACATATTCATATATGCTAACTACTTTTATAAACATTCTTGTATTGTCATAAATCATTGAATGAGAATGAACTTCAAGAATCATTGTGGCACGTGGCTCATGCGAATCACTGTCAAATAGATCACTCTCCATAAAAATGTGCACCAAATGCGGTCAGATATACATATGGTATCGGCCTCTCAGATGGATCCGCAAACACTAAATATTGTTAGTACTAACAATTCTTAATCCCATGATATTTATATTTTTCGAAGACACACATAAAAAAAATCATGTTGAATGAGACCTCTGATAATGTTATAACCTACTTATTGTTCAATATTTGAAAATTATGGGTGCCTCAAGAAACATATTGCTCTATTATAGTGTATAGGAGTTTTAGTTCAAATAGCTAAAGGCCATACGACAATAACCAGCACACAAGGCTAAAAGGCCCCTAAACATCCACATCAACCCCGTCTAATTTATTACTCTCATTTGCCACAAGACGAGCCTTGTAGCGACTAAAAATGCCATTAGCCAAATACTTGTGGCGAAAAAACCACATATATCGAATAATGTTGGTGTCCTGGTCGTGGGCAATGTGGGTCCAAGTTCTGTTCTTAATAAGTGCAGTGTATCACGCATAGCATTTTGCCAATTTGGATCATTAAACGCATCACGATAAGATTTTGGTAATTGTGAAACCAAAGACAAATGCATATTGAGACGCTCAGTAGGATGAGTAGTCTCAACACAAAATCGTATGACCATGGGATGAATCGAGACTGTGTTTGGGTTGTGAGGACGATCTGGGATAATGATTTGGTGTTGGTTCGCAGATGGTGATGGATTTGGTGTATGTTGTTGGGCGGCGGGTGGTTATGGGGATGGTGATGGGTCATGGGCTGCGTCATGTTGGGCCGTATTGGGACTGGTGGGAATTAGTGTTGTTGGCTTGTTTGTGGGTGAGGCACAGTGGATTGCATAACAGGGGCGGATGGAATGAATGGAAGATTTATATCGGGTGAGTCATTCAAGGAATTGTAGTTGGGTGTCGATGTTGGTTTAGAAGTGCCATATGGAAAAACAGTTTCATCAATGGTTACATGGAGGGAAATGATAATTTTATTGGTGTTTAATTCGAGGCAACAATACCCACGATGATTTAAAGCTTGACCAAAATAGATGGAGGGTGCGGCGTGTGGTTTAAGTTTATGATTAGGATATAAGTGGGGGTAACATAAGCAGCCAAATGTGTGTATAAGGCTATAGTCCGGGTTTTGGCCAAACAATAGTATAAGGGATTTCGCTATAATAGTAGTTGGGGCAAGATATTGAGTAGGTGAACAACCATATTGAGAGCTTCAACCCAAAATGTTGCTGGAAGGTTGGCTTGAAAATTAAGTTCGAATGAGATTATTGATGGTGCGAATCATCCGCTCGCTTGCCATTTTTTGTGATTTTTGGGCATTAAAGTTTAAACTAGATGCCATTGTCTAAGTAAAAAGTGTATGTAGGTTACTTCGTTGTCAAATTCACCACCATGATCACACTGAATGGACTAGTTTTCACACTTAAATTGAGTGAGAACATAATTACGAAAGATTACAAATTTAGACAAAACATCAGATTTGTTAATTAAAGGATAGACCCAAACAAAATGCGAATAATGATCCAAGAATAATACATGATATTTGAAACCCAAAGGACTCGGAATTGGTGAAGTCCATACATTCGAGTGAATGATGTCAAAACAAGCATTAACTACAGTATTTGAGCTAGCAAATGGAAGTCTAACGTGTTTGCCAAGCTGGCAGGCATGACAAAGCACGGGAGGCTTCTCTTTATTACTTAAAATGAAATTACTTGAAACTAGATGATGTAACACTTCGCTTCCTGGATGTCCAAGACATTTATGCCACGTATGTTGAGTGACTAGGAGAGCTTGAGCAATGGGATACAAAGTTGTAACTGGATAAAGGTCCCCCGTGCTATCACATCGGAGAAGCACCCGACTGGTCATGAAATCTTTAACAGAAAATCCAAATGGATAAAATTCAACAGTGCAGTTATTTTCACAAAAAAATTGAAGAACGTATATTAAATTTTTTGACAATATGCGGGGTAATAAGA
>OU343217.1:260866845-260921541 GCA_910596185.1 Chrysanthemum makinoi
AAGATGGGTTTTAAGTAAATGGGTTATGGGTTAGGGGTTAGGGGTAAATGGGTTTTTACTAAAAAAGGGTTTTAGCTTAAAAGGGGTTTTAAAAAGATTTAAGTAAAAACTTTTGTATTTTTAAATAAAACTTTGTATTATTATTTTTTTTATTTTTTATTTTTTTTTATTTTTTTTATTTTTTAAAAAGAAAATAATTTTAATAAAATTGGTTTAAAAAATAATTGTTGTAAAATAAAAATGAGGTTTTAAAAAGAGTAGATATTTTAGGATTTTTGCGAAAAAGGGTAAAATGGTAATTTTGGGTTCGGGAAGAGGGTAAATTGGTAATTTGGATTTAGGTTAGGTTTTTGAGTCTGATTCCCCAAGCTCACTCCCAAATGTGTATCCCGGGCTCCGAAAATGTAGAAAATCATCATCCGGCTCTGTCGGCAAAGCACGTATTCCAATCCGAGCTCATTTCTGTCCATTTTGGTCCTGTTTTCGATCCTTTGTACCTGAAATACATAAAAACACACTCCAAGGATATCTGCAGTATAATTGGTTATATTTCCGTGTTTTTGGACATTTTGTGGCTTAGATGGGTAAAAATGATGAGTGAATAAGCACTCATCAAATCCCCCACTCTATCAATTGCTAGTCCCTAGCAATCCGATCATATGAAGTAATGAAAGGAAAAATACCAAGAATACCCCGTTTCGACTTTTTATTCACTACGAGAAATTTAAAACTAGACGATAATAAATAAAATGCTTGATTATCAAAACATGGCATCATAGAACGGATTCACAAAATGGGTGTTTCCGGGGGTATAATCGTCATCCTCTATTTGATACTCTCAAACCAAGCTTAAACTTATTGTGCAAACGTTTTTGTAAAATGCTAACACTACTTATACAAATAATCTATGTAAGTCGAGACTTAACTTTTACTCCATAATTTATACAATTTAAGTGTGTGTGCTCATTTTCAAAAGTTTGAGCATTAAAATCGACATTTGTTATGGTTGTTATCCACTTAACTAAAGTACTAACCTACCGGAAACGATGAAAGTCTAAGGATCGAAAGGGCCTCTTCCATGTAGCTTTCTTCTCGGCACATCCCAAAACATAAGTTTTAAGTGGCGGGCTTTTGACACCACAGAGAATAGTGCGGAATTAGCGGAATTCGATTCCAAAGATTTACGAAGCTACCGTTAAGTTAAAACTAAACCTAAATGGATTACAACCGACGACAATTTAGAAATTCGAGATTCAAGGTTTGGATCACTCCATGTTGCAACTTTCTTCTCAGCTTGTCCTTTTAAGGAGGCTAGGTTTTCACCCTCGAGAATAGTATCGGAGCTTTCGGGATCTTTGAAATCAAGGATTTCCAAATTAATCAAACTTTTGACAACTTTGTGATACCGAGTTCACTTCAACTCGATTTAAATTTAAGAAAAACAAGTTTAACATTTATTCATAAGCAACTTAGTGCTTTTATTCACGCAACTCATATTTTTCATTTTTCAATATTCACTTTTCACATTTTTTTTTTCTTTTTCACTTTTTTTTTTTTTTTTTTCATTTTGACTTTGAACTTTAAACTTGCAACTTTTGCAGCATTCGAGCACTTTACGGTACTTTCATTTTGCAACATTGTTCAGATTTAAAGAAAGTATGCTTTCTCGGAAATTTAAATAAAAAGTTTAACTCGGACTCTAAATCAATTTTGCTTAAAAACTTTTTATTGTAACAAGACTATTTGAATGTTCAAAAGTTTGACAATGAGCATGTATTTTAGGTTCAATTAAGAGCTACTGGGAGAAAAAGCCATAGATTACTTATATAAGCTCTAAAGAGAACCAACTACTCCACGCTTAGCATTTTCATTTTACAACTGCGTAAAACCTTAGCCTAATTGTTAAGAGAGCACTAGATCAACACTCTAGCAGTGGGATTCCCCTTGTTCTAGCCGAATCAAGACTAAACTATCATTAATACCGAAGCATCAATGCTTTATTTTTGTGCAAAGCACTTCTTGAAAATGTAAATACTTGACTTAAAGCGATAAAATTTTAAAATTTTTGGTCAAAACGGGGTGCTAGGGTACTAGAAGGTACATAATGTGATCAAATTCGCTTAGAATTCCCCCCACACTTAGAATTGAATATTGCCCTCAATATTCAAAGTACCGGTAGGCCGAGCACTATAGAACGGAAAAAGGTAATACTACTAGCCAAGTATGGGCGAAATCTTTTTTCACAAAGTATTTATAAAGATATCCCTAGATAATCGTTAGCAAAAGATCGGATATTGGGCGGTCGAGAAAACAGCATCAATCATCATGATCAACGGGAATCCTGACAAGACAGACAAACAAACAAACAACAGTGGGAGTTTCCCCCACTTAGTGTTAGAAAAGAAAGAAGATAGAAACATGGGTGGACACCCATGAAATGCCTGTTTTTGTGTAAATTAGCTAGCTTGACTCGACCCAATTCATTGGTCCATGGGGAGCAGTGGAAGAGAGATCTCCATCGGACTTGCATTCAAATGGTTTGGATAAACATTGAATGTGCTGAAAGTTCCACTCCGATGAGATATATCAGGCTCAAAAGAATGATGAATGGAGATGCCGGGGTCGAAAATGAAATCCTCATTTCCGAATGAGGTAACACGGGTGGGTTGGGTGGGCAAAATATTAGGCATGAGAACATAGTGTTCAAAATCTTTGCCCACCACCTTAGGATACAATCCAGTATTGGGTTCAAAACCAAAGATGAATCCATCATCCGGCGGTTTAGCGGGAAGACGATGGACTAATGGATCATCAAGAAGCACAGTCTTAGTCACAAATAACTCCATAGAGAAGAGGAGTTCATGGTTAGGTCGAAGAGTTTGAAACATTTGAGTTCTCTTAGAGTGAACTCCCTTGGAAGGTATTATACTGGGTTTGAACACTTTATCCTCGGAGAGGCATGAATCGAAAGTGTCAACCACGGTAAAATCCTCAAGAGAAGGGGAGTCACTCGGTTAAAAAGAATGAAGAACATCTTGATCATCAAGTTCATCAATTGAAACTTTCAAGTTCTTCTCTTTTTTGGGAAATAATGGATCATCAAAATTTTCCAAAGGATCATCGTTCAAATTTTCATTCTTAGATGGAATCGAGTCCGTGAGAGCGAGTTTATCGGAGAACTCCTTTTATTGAAGGATCAAGTGACGGATCTCCATACGACAAATACTCAAGTTCACGTAAGTCGGCTTCAAAGTCAAAGACTTCATTGTCAATTCCAGGTGGGAGAGGACCAAGGCGAGCGAGTTCATCGGCGAACTCCTCGAGAAGTAAATCAATAGTTGAATCCTCGGGCTCGGGCTTCGAAGGATTTTTGGTCAAAAGCTCAACTTCTTTAATTTCAATTTCTTCGGAGGAGAGACAACGGTCTTCATTTTCACTAAGTAATTGTTCAAGACGAACACGGTCTCCCTCCGGTTCAGATTCATCATCATCAATTCCTGACGGAAAATAATAAGCTTCGATCTCTTCCAAATTCAAGTTACTTCCCTCAAGCGGAGTGAGGAAGGGGAAAAGTCGGGAAATAATGAGGTCGGAAGTAGGAGTGGGATTGCCACTTGAAGAAGGTTCAACAAGATCGATTCGATTAACCGAATGCGGAGGTGGGACAAGTGGTGTGCTCTTAGAGCTAGCAATTTCCACCACTTCCGTTATGGTCTCCGGTTTCTTGCTAATCATTTTAAGCTCAGCACGTTTACTCGAAGATCTCTTAACCGTAAATCGTGAAAGACTTTGATCAATCCTAGATGAAGAATTTTGGATAACCTTAGGTTGGACGTTTTCAGTACTTCCGTTATTAGTAGGAAGCACCGGGTCCTTTGTCACCTTGGTTTCCCGGCTTTCAACTTTATCAATACCACAAATGGTAGGCATAGATTTCAAATCTGGTTAACATTGAAAGTTACGGCTTCTTTGTTTACCCTCAAAGTGATTTCCCCTTCATCAACATCGATCAATGCACTCCACCGCTTAATAAGCACCTCCCAAGGATGAGGGGCACTCGGGGATCGGCATCGAAATCGACGACAACAAAGTCGCGCGGAAATGAAATTTTCCTACCACGCATATCCTCGCTATACCCAACGGATGAGAATTCGTTCGTTCGGCAAGCTCGAGGATCATACATGTAGGTGTGAGTGGGGGTAACGAAAGCTTTTTCCACACGGAGTGTGGCATCAAGTTAATGCTCGCGCAAGATCGCCAAAGCGAGCATTGAACTAATCCTTGAAAACACGGGATGAGGAACTTTCCGGTCTCCTAACTTTTCGGGAAGTTTTTAAGGATAAATCCGAACAATTCGTTCAAGGAAGTTTTAGCCAACTCGGAAATTTTTTCTTTGTTGCCCAACAAGCTTTTGATCGTCGGACCAAACTTGGGCATTAGAAGGAGAGCTCCTCGCGAAACTAATCTCGAAGTGTATCTTGAAAGATTTGGATAAGCTTTTCCATTTGTTGATTAGTTTTGTCGCGGGCCTTTTGATCATTAAGCCTTGAAGGATAAGGGATTGAAGGCTTAATCTTCGGAACATCGGGCTCCGGAATGGGGATGTGGACTACCGGAGGTTGGACATGTGCGTACTGTGGGCTTGTAGAATGCACCTTGTCCTTTGTCACCTCGGTTTCTTGTGATACCTCCTCACGGAGAGGGTGTAGGCCTCGAGGGTCCATCATATGTCTTACCACTTCGGGTGGCAATAGCATTCAACTCTCCCTTCGGATTTGGAATCGTATTGGCCGGAAGGGTTTTAGAAGTTGAAGCTTGATTCATTTGACACATGATACTATTGAACATATTTTCAATTTTGTATTGATTTTGATCAATTTTGTTGTTTGTTTTGTTCAACTCATTTTTTAACTCATTTCCTTGTTTTGACATTGAAGTTTGGAATTCATTTCTCAAAGTAGTGATTTGGCTTTGCAAACCCCTAATTGTAACCTCATTAGACTTAATGTAGTTGGAAAGTTCATAGAGGTCCAACCGGGTTTGGTAATTAGAATCTTGATAACCATGATTGAGATTACCCCCTTGGGGAGGGTATTGGTTCATCGGGGCTTGATATGGAACATTTTGCCCTTTCACTTGATTTTGATTGAACCTATTTTGATTGTTAGGTTGAGGAAAACCGGTGGTCCCATTTGATTAGCAAGGTATCCTAGATTCAGATTAGGATTGTGATTGTGATTAGCAGCCGCCACAGTGGCATTATTTCGACGTCACCATCGTGGTTTGACAATTGTAATATGGATGGGGACCACCGCAAATAACACAAGTTTCGGTAACGGCTTTTACGGGTTCCGTTTTCTGAATTTTTAACTCTTTAATCATGCTATGAATAGCGTCGGTAAGTCCTTCCAATTTTGACTCCACAACGGATGAAGAAGAATTGGTAGTGACTTTAGCAACAACTGCTTCTGCTTTACGAGGTTGGAACCTTTCATTTGTTCTCGATAATCGTTCTAATATCCCCGGGCATACGACTCAAGATATTACCACCGGCGGCGGCGTTTAATCTTGGTCGGATGGGTAAAGCATGAACGTACGATGATGAAGGTCGGAGAAGCCATGGTGTGGGCATTTTTGTAGAATTTCTTTGAATCTATCCCACGCTTCACCGAAACTCTCGTCGAATCTTTGTCGAAAATTGGTTATTTCATTTCTTAACATTGTAGTTTTCGACGGAGGGAAAAATTGGTTAACAAATTTCTTAGAGAGGTCTTCCCATGTTGTGATTGAACGGGGGTTCTTTCTCGCCAAATCCGCTGCCCCTCGATGGAAAACGGGAATAACATCAGCCTTGATCGACTCATGAGGGATGCCCCGAAAGTTAATAGTGGAAGCCACTTGATTAAACCAACGGATATGGGCATGGGGCTCATCCCTATCAAGACCGCAAAAAGGTTTAGATGAAACCAATTGAATCAAATTAGTCTTAAGTTCAAAATTTTCGGTGTCAATTGGTGGAACTACGATAGCATCACCGTAGCCGTCTCACGGAGCTTGAAGTAACTCGCAGACATGGTTCGGGTATCCGCCATTTCGAATGGGGTTGGGATTAGTACGAATCTCGGTTCGACTATTGGCGGGGGCGTCTATTTCGTCAGCGAATTGTGGCGAGTTCAAGAAGAGGTAGAAGAATTAGAAGAACGAAGCGCATGCACTTCCAAAAACACTTTCAATTAAAACAAGACCGAGGCAAAACACGGTGAACTTAAACCAATAATCCCAAGTGAATAAATCACCTCTACAAGACAAACGCACAAGCGAGCGGAGAAGCTTTGTAGGTCAGCGAAGCTTATAAAAACCCCGCTTACAGCCGCAATTTAATGTCGGGCCGTCCTTATACCCACCACACAGTTTGTTTGTCCGATAGAAATAAATAAATCCACAAGCGACACAAAGGCAAGTTTTTGATCTTTAGTTCGAGAACTTATAATGATAACACCTCCATTGAGAATGTTATATTGATTGTGTCTTCTATTTTATTTAAAACAAAAGGGAAAATCTTTTGGTATTTTTATCTTTTATATATATATACAAAATAAAAAGGAAAATATTTTTACTTTTTTGATTTTATAAAAACAATAACTTCACGAAGGAAGGATCTCGAGTCACTAATCGTCAAACCGTAACGATATTGTCGCGCAACACAATCAGTGCGCCAAAAATTTGATTAGTTAAAATATACCAAATATAGAATACACGAGAGAATTACAAACCAACCCTTTTAGGAAAAGACACGCAAAACCCTCAAATATTCGATAAGTGATACCGATAAGGATATCCGGTCGTTTCCAACGAGGTGTGAATTGAGAATCTCGTTTGAGGTTTGTTATTAAAATGCTCGATGTTACGGTTTTTTTGGTTTTTGATTACGTTTTCTACAAATTAACTAAAGGGAAAGTAATTAGGGCTACGGGAACAAAGTAAATGATAATCTAACTACTACTAAGCATACGGAACAATAAAATTAAGTTACACTAAGTCCTAGAGTGATAATATGCAAAACGTGAACAACGGCTAATCCCGAGCCTCTAAAAGTGAAAATGATGCAATTTAAGGCCTAAGGATGTGAAACTAATTTTCCTACGTTCTAAACGACTAAAAATAATTTTAGAAAAAGTCGGTATTTTTTCGACTTTTAAATTATTTATTACAATTAAAACTAATTTAATCTAATTTAATTATTAAAAATACTAAATGATTTTGGAAAAATCTGAAATTTTCACTAAAAATACTTGAAGTTATACTGGTTTTAAGAAAAATAAAAAAATGGTACACTACTATACGAAATAAGCAATTAAAAAGCTAAAATAAGCTAATAAGCTTAAAACTGAAACTGATAGTTAAATATTAACTAGTGCAATATAAAACCTAAAAGACCCTAGGCGGTTGGATGTTGTGTGTTGGGTTGTGTCTTTGAGCAAGAAGGTCCAGGTTCGAGCACCTGTGGTACCTTTTTTCAAACTATTTTTTCAAATTTCTTTTTTCCACTTAATAATAAGATTAAAATAAGACTTTTTTGTGAAAACACTTTGTCCAAAACTTTAGAATAAGCAGTTTAGAACTGCTAACTCCAACAGTTGGACATGGCCAAAACAAACACTCTTTAGCTTCTAGTTAAGCACAAATAAGCAACAATAAAGCAATTGAGAAAATGGGAATAAGCACTTTAATACTGAGATTAATCTAAAATAAGCTATAGAAACTAAAAAGCAAATAAGTGAGGGAAAAGCAGTTGGGAGATATGGGAAGTTCTAAAAGTACTAAGCACACAAACAAAGTGATAAGCTAACTAGATCACCTAATAAGTACTAATTAAGCTAACTAGAATCAAATGACACCTAATCTAGATCACCTAATAAGCACTAAGGATACCTAAGTAAGCTAACTAGAAGCTGGAATAAGCAAAAGGAGAGGCTGCTATGGGACTACAGTGGGCTGCAGTAACAGGTACTGAAGTGGGGTTTGGGACAGATTTGTAATGCAATTTGAGCTAACCTAAACTATCCTAAGTGCCAAATAAAGTAAACAAATATTGAGGTGGGTATGTTGAGATGTGAGAAACAGCACTTTGGACAAAGTTTGGACCTAAAAATAAGCTGGAAAAAGCTGTGAAACAGCAACCTAGGCTGCTGTTTGTGTGTGCAGGACAGAAAGACAAGAGACCTTTTTTGTGTTTCAAACCAAACTTGAAAAATTGTTAACTCAATAAAACTACTTCAAAACTATTTTTAAACTTTGAAACCACTTTGACTTTGAATGTCAAAGTGGGTAAAACTGAGTTTTGGACTTCAAATAAGCTTAAACCAAACACCCTTTATGGGGTGAAACTCCTAATGATCTCTTTTAAAAACAGAACTTTGTATTTTTACTTATAAAACTTGCTTAAAACCTTAAAATGAACTTATGAATGAGGAACTAATGAGTAATAAGCAATAAGCTAATAAGCACTCAAGTGCTTATTAGCCAAATAAGCAGTTAAGTAAAAAGAAAATTGTTTTCATTAAAAAAAACTTTTACAACTGAAATTAAAACTGAAAAGTAAATTTAAAACTAAACCTAATGCCCTTTAAGGCTTACAAGCTTATCTATTTATACTAACTAAGCTAGGTCTTGGAGTCTTGAGCTTGTGCTTGTTGTGTGAGACAGAAGTGAGAGATGGACAAATTGTGTTTCTTTTGCTATCATCTCAGCCCTCCATCTCAACTTGGGCACCAAGGGATTAAATCCAAGCCGTCCATCAAATGAGCTCCAATGGGTGAGTTTGAGATTGCCAAGGTGGCATAGGAGACCATGTGCTTGTGTTGGGTAAAAGTGAGCTGGGGACCAGGGTTTTGATGTTGAGATGTGGGGAAGAAGACAAAGTGGAGAGGGTTTTGGGCGCCAAAATGGTTAAGCAGGGGATTGGTTATCTGGGTTTGTGTTTGTTTTTGTTTTGGGAAATAAGCAGAGAAGATGGGTTTTAAGTAAATGGGTTATGGGTATATGGGTTAGGGGTAAATGGGTTTTTACTAAAAAAGGGTTTTAGCTTAAAAGGGGTTTTTTAAAAAAAAAATTTAAGTAAAAACTTTTGTATTTTTAAATAAAACTTTGTATTATTATTTTTTAAAAGAAAATAATTTTAATTGGTTTAAAAAATAATTGTTGTAAAATAAAAATGAGGTTTTAAAAAGAGTAGATATTTTAGGATTTTTGCGAAAAAGGGTAAAATGGTAATTTTGGGTTCGGGAAGAGGGTAAATTGGTAATTTGGATTTAGGTTAGGTTTTGAGTCTCGATTCCCAAGCTCACTCCCAAATGTGTATCCCGGCTCCAAAATGTAGAAAATCATCATCCGGCTCGGCGTCGGAAAGCACGTATTCCAATCCGAAGCTCATTGTCCATTTGGTCCCTGTTTTCATCCTTTGTACACGAAATACATAAAACACACTCCAAGGATATCTGCAGTATAATTGGTTATATTTCCGTGTTTTTGGACATTTTTGTGGGCTTAGATGGGTAAAAATGATGAGTGAATAAGCACTCATCAAGAATCAAAAATACCCAAAAGTCATGAACATTAAACCCTAATTTCAAATTGTTAGCCAATTCGTGTTTCTGGGTGGTTAGAAACCTTGGAAATCATCAATTCAACAACACAAGAACATAACCCAACAATCTTTTTGACCAAAACACTTCACATTCAAAAATACCCAATCCGACTCATAAACCCTAATTTTCAAAATTCATCAATTCGTGTTTCTGGGTTTGTTTTGAGGATAGAAAACATATCATTGATGTTTTTAAAACATTTTGACATTATCTTTTTAGCCACAAACACATAACACATGATCATGTGTTCTTACGCGTAAGCAAAGAACACAAAATCACCCATATCAGTAGATTTGACCGTTGGATTCATTTGAAAATCAAAACCAATGTTTAAAAACATGTTAGAAACATTAATCCACTTACAGTATGATGATCAAAAACACAGATAGGATGAACGAATTTTAGGCGTAGGATCTTGTTAGGTTTAGAGTAATAAATGTGAAGTGGAAGTTAGGTGAAGGTGTTTTATTTAAAATAACTTTAACATTTTGACAGTTTTGGTCCCTCCACCTTTTCCTTTTTCAAACAAAGCCATTTAACTTCCATTTTGGTTACCAAACAAAGGTTTTTAGGAAAGAAACTTGACGACACTCCCCCTCGACTCTAGAAAATAATGAAAGGTTATTAATTTTAGTCCGAGGAGTGTCATTGAACCAGAAAATTCTCCACCATAGTTAATTGAAACAACCGAGATATGGTAACATGCAAGTACACAGTTGTTTTGAAACAGTTAAGTGAAAATTTTCTCCCCCTCAACACTTGATTGTGAAAAATACTGAATTTTGAAGGATTATAGTGTTGAAGGAAGAAATGTACTTGCCATGTTGAAAGATTATAGATTAGAAGAATATTTTTGTTGTTTTATAAGATTTTATATTTTTGTATTTTGTTTTTGAAAAATTTATTTACAAAGGATGTTTTGGTGTTTGACAGGTTTTTAAGACTGTTTTAAGAGGTCATCCAATTCCTCTTGAGTCAAACACCTCATACCAATCCGGTGGACCAACTCATTAAACCTAGCGGGAGGCAAGGCTTTGGTGAGAAGATCTGCCAATTGGTATTCTGTACCCACAAAGTATAATTCAACGGTACCCTGTTCCACGTGGTCCTTGATGAAATGATAGCGTAGATCGATGTGCTTTGATTTCGAGTGCTGAACTGAGTTGCACGAGATCGCAATGGCACTCCGATTGTCGCAGTACATCGGGATTATGTCAAATACGTAACCATAGTCTTTGAGTTGTGTTCTCATCCATATGACTTGAGCACAACACGCAGACATGGCTACATATTCTGCTTCGATTGATGACAGCGATGTACAATCCTGCTTCTTTGATTGCCAAGACACCAGTTTATCACCGAGAAATTGTAGAGCTCCTGAAGTACTTTTCCTTGAGTCTAAGCATCCTACGTGATCGGTAAAAAAAGCGATTAGTTAAAAACCAGAATCCTTCGGATACCAGATCCCCAAGTTAATGGTTCCCTTGATGTATCGGAGGATTCTTTTAGCCTCAGAGAGGTGGGTTTCAGTTGGTCGGGACTGATAACGGGAGCATAGATAAATGGCAAAGACAATATCAGGTCTGCTAGCTGTTAGATACATGAGGGACCCAATAATACTTCGGTATTTGGTAGGGTCAACTAATTTCCCATGTAAATCAGCATCTAACTTCTTGGTATGAGCCATTGGTGTGGCATAAGTGTCACAGGTTGTCATTCCAAATTTGTTTAACAGTTCAAGGGCATATTTGGACTGACTCAAGAAAATACCACGGGGTGATTGATGAACTTGCAGTCCTAGAAAGAATGTAAGTTCACCCATCATGGACATTTCAAAATTTCTCTTCATTAGTTTTGCAAAAGCGGTTGAAAACTTTTTATGTGTCGACCCAAAAATGATGTCATCCACGTAAATTTGAACAATTAAGATATGTGCCCCGTGATATTGTATAAAAAGAGTTGGGTCAACCGAGCCTTTGGTGAAATTATTGGCAATGAGGAAAGATGATAGCTTATCGTACCATGCCCGAGGGGCTTGTTTGAGACCATAAAGAGCTTTGTTCAGTTTGTAGACATGGTTCGGGCACTCTGGATTAACGAATCCGTCGGTTTGGCTGATATAAACCGTTTCTTTCAGTTGTCCGTTGAGAAACGCAGTTTTGACATCCATTTGAAAGACCGTCATATTCATATGAGCCGCGAACGCGAGAAATATCCGAACAGCCTCAAGACGAGCAACTGGAGCAAAAGATTCTTCAAAGTCTATTCCCTCTTCCTGACGATAACCCTTAGCAACTAGACGTGACTTGTTTCGGATGACGTTCCCTTCAGCATCCAATTTGTTTTTCCAACTCCATTTTAGACCAATGACGTAGACCCCTGTTGGTCTTTTAACCAGTTCCCATACTTCAAGACGTTTGAATTGGTTGAGTTCTTCTTGCATGGATTCAATCCAGTTATCTTTTGTCATTGCGTCTTTAATGTTTTTAGGCTCAGATTGGCAGACAGTGAGTGCATAAATGCAATGTTCACCATCTGTGTGAAGACGTTGTCTCGTAACGACTGGTTGATTCGGGTTGCCAATAATGTTAGCCAGAGGATGGTCTTTTGTCCATCTATGTGTAGAGGGTTGATGTTGGTATACATTGTGCAGATTCTGAGGATTCAAATGGTTTGTTGAAGATTCCGCGACATCTGGTGCAGCAGTCTCATTGGCAAACGGGTTGAAGAACGTATTTGGATCAAAATCTGCAGGTGGGGGTACTTCATTCAGAATATCATCAGCTGGTTCATCATTATTGGAAGCGGTGTGTTCCACTGTTGTGTTGGAGTTAACTGGTGTAGGTGCATCTTCAACAGTAGTTGTTGTAGCAGGTGTATCAGGTATAGGAATATTATCAGGTTGTGCAGCGGGGCAAACGCGGATACACCTGGAGCACGTTCATCAATATCGTCCGCAGCAGAGGAGCAAATAACCGTTCCATTTGTTGACGAGTTAGCTGGGGGCTTTGTTCAGCTGATGATGGGGGTTGAGGGAAGTTTAAATGGTTGTGACCGGGTTCTAAGCTGTTATACTCAGAAGCCATCTCCGTGAGTTCATCAAAATGAGCATGAATCGTTTCCATCACCTGTTTTGTACGACGATTCCAGATCCGGTAACCTTTAGAATTCTCACAATATCCAATATAGATTCCAATGTCGGCTTTGGCTTTGAGCTTTCCAAAATCATCACGATCATTATTCGGATAGCAAAGGGATCCAAATACATGAAAGTGTTTGAGATTCGGTTTATGGTTGTGGACAAGCTCGAAAGGTGTTTTGTTGTGGCGTTTTGTGATCATAGAAAGGTTTTGAGTGTAGCATGCAGTAGATACGGCTACGCCCATAAGTAATCTAAAAGTTTAGCATTGATTAACATTGTTCTTGCAGCTTCCACTAACGTTCGGTTTCGTCTTTCAACAACTCCGTTTTGTTCATGTGTACGTGCAATAGATGTTTTATGCTGAATTCCCACTTTCTCATAAAATTCACGAAGGGTTTGGTTAACAAATTCAGTTCCTTTGTCTGTCCGAATTAGCCTGACTGTGTTGCGGAGCTGAACCTGTATTTTTGTGAGAAAGGTGATGATCATTTGTGGAGCTTGGTCTTTGCTTCGAAGAAAGTAGACCCAAGTCCATCGTGAGTAGTCCTCAACAATTACTAAGATGTAGCGTTTTCCATTGATCGTTTGCACGCGCATCGGGCCACACAAGTCCATGTTAAGAAGATGTAGCACATGCTGAGAGCTGTGTTCCACCTTTGAAGGAAAATGAACACGAGTGCTTTTCCCTTGTTCACAGGCTGACCAAAGGTGATCTTTTGAATATCGGAATCGTGGGAGACCTTCAACTAGTTTGTGTCGAGCAAGGTTGGTGATGGTTTGAAAGTTTAGATGTGAGAGACGACGGTGCCATAGCCAGGATTTTGTGGATGTTGCCTTTGAAAGTAAGCAGATGGGAGATGAAGCAACCATGTCTTGCATAGAGATAGTGTAGAGACTAGAATTACGTGAGCCAGACATAAGGTCATTTCCTTGTAGATCACGAATGAAACAAGTTTTCTCCCTGAAAGCAACCTCCAAATCTCCATCACAAAATTGACCTACTGAAAATAGATTGTGACCGAGGCCTTCCACATAGTAAACCCTGCTAATTTCGATGTTCCCATTGACATAATCTCCGTAGCCCATGATAGCTGCGAAGTGATCGTTCCCGAACCTGACAGTGCCATTAAACTTTGCAATAAAGTTTGATAACATGTAAGGTTGCCGTCATGTGTCGGGAACATCCGCTATCAACAATCCATAGAATTATCTGTATCACCTGCATTACACACAGACGACACAGATGGAATAGAAGTAGATGTGGAACCCGAAATGTTAGAGGGTTCCGAAGCAGGTATATTAGACATATACACATTAATAACTTTAGGCATCCATTTAAATCCTAGTGTGTTATATATCCATTTCTGCCATCTATAACTACTCTTTGCTTTAGTCTTAGTGAATGCACCAGGTGGTACTACATTCTCAGGAGGTGAAACTGGAGCTACAGTGACATCAAAGTTTGCCTTAGAATCTAAAGAAGGCGGTCTACCAAGCACAGACTTAGAATGATTAGTGGGCCTAGAGATATTCCGATTCTTAGGATTCCGTAGTCGAGAGATTATAGCTTTAGCAACACATTTGTCATGACAATCAGAATTCATACTCTTCCGACAAATAACACAAGGTGCATCAGACTGAATATCAAAAGTACTTAACGGTTTAGCCTTCGTTACATCACTATTTCTATTACATTTGACAGACGCAACATCTATAGTGGAAGCAACGTGAGTCTTATTCATGGTCCTATGGTGTTCTTCTACTTTAGCATTCTTTATTGATCTTTTCTTAGGTCGCAACTTCCTATTCTTCGATTGAGTGCTCCTAGGCTGTGAAGTGCGGACGTTGGGAAAAGACGCAACTATTCCTGTTTCAGTAGAAGGAAGCACGTTAGTAACTTGTGATTTGGCAGTAGGGATTCTAGGTTCACGATTACTAAGTGTTACAGGTGCTAATCTCTTAATGATGGTTGGCGGAAGTTGTTTATACTTTCCTAACATTTCTCTTAACTTAGAGATAGTGTGAATCAAATCTTGATTTTCAGAACGAATGTTACCAGCAAAATTTATGACTTCTCTAGTGTAAGCAAGATAGTGATCAAGTTCGTTGGATGCTTCATGACGAGTCTTATTGAGTAAATCAAATATGACACCATATTCCTGTTTAACTTTTACAAGTTCTTGTTCATATTTTGAGATTTGACTTTTCAAAGACACGTTTTGATCCTCCAGTTGCTCAATTTTAGGATCAAAAGATTTTGTTTGCAACTGAGCGATTTTCTGTTGAAACCGAAGTTGTTGATTGTGAATATCTTTTTCACACCAATTAAGACGACGTTTTGCATAAGAAAGTTCGGTAAGCAATCGTTCATTTTCAGCTTTTAAAGACTCGATTTGAAGCATCTTATCAGTATTCTCAACAGTTACCACAGAGTCAACATTATCAGCAGAGATATAATCAGATGCATATGGCAACGAATAGAGTAACACAACATTTTGGATATCAGCACAGATAACATCTTTCAAGAGTCGATCAACATCTTTTCTCACCATTTTCTTTTTGCGTTTAGTATTGGAAATAGATGTTTCAGTTTTCTCGAAAACGACCTTCATTACTCCAAGTACCTTATGAAAATCCTTTTCCCAAGCTAATGCACAACTTTTCAAATTTTTAACATTTGGTAAAAGATTTTTCTGAAAAATGTCTCTTTGTTCTCGCGCTAAAGGCGATTGAAAGTGTTGAACTTTGATTTCAGAATGATGTTCTATCTCATGTTCTAAAATTTTGAGGTCAGCCATGAAAATATCAAAATATCTAAGAATTTTGCGATTTTCAGGTTTTGAGTTTACTTCACTGATTGAAGGTAAAGGACCATAAATTTGTGCATAGTCTGGTTGGGGAGTAACATTAGAAGACTCAGGTGTTTTGATGATAACCCTTGGTGTGTTAGTAGAATCTGTTGGTGTGACGAAAGTGACCGCGTTTTTATAATTAAAAGGTTTGTTGTAAACAACGTTTTTTAATTTTGATCGACTCTCTTCTTCTGCATCTAATTCCTCTTGACGATGGTATTCAACAACACTCATAACAGTATTATCAATTTTGTATTCTGCACTGGAAACTTCAGGAGTTGGTTTGAATGATTTTAGTGAAAGCTTTGGTTTGTAATCAGCTAGATTTTTTCCATATCCTTTTGGATTGGGTTTTAAGGTAAACTTTTCAATAGCATCTTGATTCACCATGTTTTTAAACAACAGTTTTAAACTCTTTAAGTTTGTTTTGCAAGCCGATAATTTCTTCAAGAAGGTCATCCACCCGATTCGTTGAATGCTTTTTGTATGCAGAGAACTGTTTTTGACAATTTAACAACTCAGCCTTAGCTTTTGGATTTTCCAAGGTGAGAGCGTTAAGTTGCTTTTTATGTTCATGTTTCAGTTGTTCTATTTCAGACAACAAAGCATTCTTCGAAGCGGCTAGATCACGCATCTGTCTCTCTAAATATTTTTCGTTTTGATGAGATTTAGCAAAAGCGGCTTCAAAACCTTTTCACGGTTTTCTTGAGTTTTGAAAAAGTTGAGTTGCATTTGTAAGCATTCAAAATCCTTGGTTAACAGTGCATTTTTGCTTTTTAATTCCTTGTTTAATGCATAACATTCCTCCATTTTGATTTTATGGTCTTGAATTAACCGAGCAAAATCTGGATGAGGCAACAGATCATCTTGTTCAATGTGAGTCTCAACATGATCATTCTTTAGATCCTCAAGTACAACCACGGAGTCAATTTGATTATCAAAGGAAACCATAAGGTCATCTTGATCGTCAAATGTAACTATAGGGTTAACTTGAAAATCATCAGAAGGAGATGTAGATGACTCATTTTGATCCCCGATCCGTGCGGATTCCGAGATATTGGCGGAGAGATTAGTTCAGATATGATAATGGTTTGGTCGGGTACCTGAGACAAGCCATCAGTGTCATACACTGGGCTGTATCACTCATGTGCACTCATGCATATTAGCCATCAACATAACAAGCTCATTGGCCTGCAAGTCCTCCATATCATCATCTGAGTCTGCATTTGCTGCCATAAAGCTCTGTTTCTTGTTTGTGAGAGATCCACCAACTTCATCCTTAAGAGCTAACAGAAGAGCCTCTTTGAAATAAGCACTGCCCCTAGTCCTTGGCTTTGGGCATGCATTAGCCAGTGTCCCTTCTCATTGCAGTTGTAGCATCGAAGACCATTCAACCCATTCGAGCATTTCCTGTTCTACCACTTGAGCTCTGTTGTTATTCCTACCTATAGCATTAAACCCTTGACCACCTCCCATTTGACGACCATAACCACGATTCTGAACTTCAACTCGTCCATTGTTCACAACAGCCTGATTTCGTGTATTAGATGAGGAACGAATACGATTGTTGGATTTGTTTGTATAACGGCTAAAAGCATTAGCAATCATAACAAACCCTTGTTGCAATGCTTCGAACGGATCGGATTCCTCATTAGTCTGACTATGAAGTGCTTGATCATTGTTGTTGTTGTAAGGAACCAATTGATTTTGTTGAGGTTGTTGTGATTGATCGTTTGATGTAACTGAGGCAGTTGGTTGAGTTGCTTGTTGAGGAGGATAACTTTGTTGAGCATATAAGGCAAGTTGTTGATTGTCCGGATGTGTAGGTGGAGCAATTTGAGCACGGAGAATCCTTTCCCGATCAACTTCCTTCTCATTAGGCTTCAAGTAATCATACAACAATCCGTATGTAGAATGATGCATATTCTTCGCTTGACGGAGAAAAATGACATACTTCTCCCATTCAGGACCAAGACTACTCAGGAACTTAGTATTCACTGCAATTCTTGGCATGATGATGTTGTGTTTATCCAAAATCATTGATGATGTCTGAAAAACGATGATGATAAGACTCTAGTGTCTCTCCCGGTTCAATCATGAAGTGTTCATAAGCCAAGTAAATTTTGGATTCCAAATCCTCCTGATTGAGTACAGATCCTTCCATAAGAAGATGAATATGGTCCCACATTTCCTTTGTAGTCTTTTGAGCATCAACACTTTGAAGAATTGGGTTAGGTAATCCTAAAAGGATATATTGCATTGCAAGCTCATCAGCTTCATAGTGTAGAAGTTCAGTTGGATTTAGATCTGCAACAGTAGCAATGTTTGTTTGTTCATCTCTTGGTGGAATAGCAGTAGGATCTCCGGGTACAATGATAGTAGGCATCTCAAATGGACCTTCCAAGATAACCTTCTTTAAGAACTTTCCATGTGGCTTCTTCAGATCACAAAACCTAAAGAACCTTATCACCCATTGATCGTAGTTTCCTGGAGTGAGCATTAGAGGTCTATCAAGTGATCCAGCTTCATGAATTGATTGTTGGCTACTTAAAGCTTCACACATCTTTGCAAACCAAGTGGGTTCCTTCATAGTGTTCCTTGATGGATGTTGATTGAATTCATTAGTGTAGGGTTGAACTTGAAGACTTGGCGGTGGTTGAACCATTTCTGGTGGAGGAATTGCTCCAAGTTGTGGAGTATGTTGTTGATTAAATTGTTGTTGATAAATTGCTTGTTGTTGATTCCATTGTTGATGTTGAGGACTAAGTTGTTGTTGTCGTTGAGGATAGGTGTAAGGGAAATAGTTAGAGTATGGTGGTTGAGACATGTTGAAAACTTGTGTTGGTAAAAATGGATCTTTGTAGTCGAATGAACCTTTGTTGATGAAGTGTCCTTAGGCGTAGAAAAGACAAGAACCAAGTAGCACTTATGCGTAAAAATGCCAAAGTTACGCGTAACAATTAGGAGTTACGCGTAGGATTTAGCTTACGCGTAAGCAGGGAAAATACTCTAAAGTTATGCGTAGACACAAGTTATGCGTAGAAACTTAGGCGTAGGATTTCCTTATGCGTAGAACTAGGTTTACGCGTAAAGTGAATCTTATGCGTAGGATTTCTACGCGTAAGCTTATGCTTATGCGTAATTTTAGGGTTTTTGCCCAAATGATCTTTTACACTATCACAGTGCAAAAGATATCCAAAGTCGACGTATTTTAGTGACTTATCCAAGTAAGAAAACACGGAATAAACCACAAAAATGAAGATCAAACCAAGGAGATACTTACGCGTAGTTTTAGGGTTTTACTACGCGTAGTTTTACTCGTAAGTATGATTTCGTCCAAAATTGTTTCTAAACCGGTGTTTGTGGGATAAAATAGCTTCAATAACACCAAAATACACGAAAGTGTAAAACTTGATGAACCAAAGACTCTAAAACAGTTACGAGTAGGATGATACCCACGTTCAAAAACAACTATCCACGCATAAAGTTTGAAACTTTTTGCCAAAAACACGTATTTTAACACCTTAAGACATTGAAAGGACAAGAATCTTGGATTCAAAAGTGTAAAAAAGATGTTTTTAAGCGAACCAAAGTATCAAGATTCGTTTTAGGCGTAGGACCGAAACCCACTTCAAAAACAAACACGATTCACCCAACTAGTAGGCGATTGATACCACTGTTAGGTCACAAGTTTTACAAACACAAATTATAAGAGAAGAGATGAAGGCGGATGAACAAGTTATACGCACACACACATACTAATAATAATACGGTTAAAGCATATAGAGTGAAAGAGAGAATAACTTGAACAACCAACCCTCAAGTGAGGGTTATTACATTGTATTTATAGGCAAGGAGCTAGGGCAACACTCCCTCTCCTTCCCTATTCCTTATTGGGCATGGGCCTTAGCTTATGGGCCATCTACATAAGCTAGGCCTTATAACAAACATAAAGGCCATATAAAGCTACCTATTACATATGAAATATAAATACTTGAAATACTGTTTAGGAGTGATTCCAACACTTTGTTCACAAGAAGTACCTACTACTGAAATCATTGGTTCTCACACAACTAGAGGTTATATGAGACCGAAATTTGATTAAGTCTCTTCCTTTACAATTAATCCATTTAAAAATGTATGAGCACTATGTTTTAAATGAAAATTGAGTTTATCTTTGCTAAGTCAAAATTTTGGAAGTACTGCTAGGCATACTTTGTACTGCTAGCACAAACATTAGTATTGCTGACTAGCCGTTTTCTGTTTGGGGTTAGTTATTTTTTAGTCGTTGGGTAAAATTGGTTGTTACCATACTTATAGGGGTTTCTAAACTAAATATTCTTCACTTTCCTTATCTAGTTTAACCGATTTCCTCTCTTTAAAGTAACTTCTTTTAAAGTCGGTCAAATTGAAACCCTTGTATTACTCTATAAAAACCCAATTGGCTTCACCAAATATACCATCACATACTTTTGATTGAATCCCAGCATACTAATCTGTTCTTAACCAAAATTTCTAATGGTTCGTTGATAAACACAACAGGGTAGCTTTCTTGGAGAAAACAGAGGAAGGTGAAGGTCGAAACTTTCACCAGATAGTGGAATTTCTAAACACTACCCATATAAGGTATGCTTTAACTGTAAGTCCTACTATCTATTTCTCTCACATCACACAGTTTTGGCAAACTGCAATTGTTAAAACTAGTGAACATGGAGACACAAAATTAACTACAACAGTAGATGGCTCTCAATTCACTATTACTGAAGGGTCTGTTAGAAGACATCTTCAACTAGCAGACTCTGATGGTATTAGTGATATGGCGAATACTGACATTTTGGCAAGGTCTTCAAAGAATGGGTATGATACATCTGATCTAAAACTAACTTTTCAAAGAGGATGTTTATCCCCTCAATGGAGGTTCTTCATTCATACTCTACTACATTGTTTAAGTCCAAAGAAAACCTCTTGGGAGAAATTCAGTAGCAATATTGCTATTGCTCTCATCTGCTTATCTACAAATAGGACTTTTAATTTTTCAAAATTGATTTTTGAGAGTATGGTGAAGAATGTCAAAAGCAAAACAAAATTTCTCATGTACCCAAGATTTATACAACTAATTTTGAATAAAATACCTAACGAACTCAGAACTCATAAAAGAATTTATCTAACCCTTAGCCTTACTTCAAAACTTTCCAGTAATATGGCTATGGCTTCAAAATTGTTTAATGGGATTGAAGTCCCTCTTTTTAATGAAATGTTCAAGGTGAAGGATCAGCAATCCCGGTTGAGTCCCAACACATACCCCCTATTGTTATTCCATCCTCATCCCATATACCAACAGTTTCATACACCTATAGGAGAAAAACCAGAAAGGCCACTGTGGTATCTCAGCCCAGTGTTCCTACTCAACCCAATGTAGCAAATGAGACTGCCTCTGACAGAGGGGAACTGGCTGGCACTACTATCTCAGGCTTCGTAGCTGGGTAGGACAGTGTCAACATAACTAAGACCTCAACCATGGCAACATTTAATGTGCCAAGTCCCCTTGGCTTGATACATGTGATGGAATCCCAAGCCAATTGGAAAATATGGGTGGCTCAGTTGATGTTCCTAGTCTACATAGGACTGAGACTGATTATATGCCTCATGATGCACCTCTCCCAGAAGGTCACACATCTGGAAGTGCTGAAGGTAGTACTAAACTTATGGAATTGATGGAACTGTGTACCAGATTGACAACAAAGGTGGATACTATGGAGCAAGACCTCAAAGACACAAAGCAACTTTATGCAAAAGTTTACAAGAAATTGGTTTTGAAGGTGAAAAAGTTTTGGGCAAAGGTTAAAGATCTTAAGGTAAAAAGGAAAGAAACTGAAGCTGACTCCCCATGTTCAAATGATACTGATGATGATTTGGGTGATTCTCCCAAATAGGGGAGAAAAACAGATGCAGACACTCAAGGGAGGAAATTGGACTTTGATCAAGATTTGGGTGGAGATTATCAAGATTTGGGTGGTGGTGACTATCAACGACAATGGACTGAGCCAGTTGATCTGGATGCACCTACAGAATTAGTGGATGTGGATGAAGACATTGGAGATACTGCTACCAGTTCTAAACGCCAAAAGGTATTGCTACCATTACATAAGGTACTGTTGGGTGAGTTGAGTAGATGATTGAAGTTTCAAGACAGATGGAGGTAGCAGTAAAAAAAACAGAAGAAAAGGAAAGCATCACAGTTAGTACTGTTGGGTTTGAAGAAGGTACTGCTAGGGATGTTGCAAGAACTGCTGACAAAGGAAAAGCTCTATTGGCTGAAATTGAGCAACCAAAGAAGGTGAAGAAGAGGGTTCTTACACAGATTGAAATTGATGAAGAGGTTGCCAAGAAAGTCCATGAAGAAGAGGTTTCTAGGTTCATTGAAGAACAAAGGGTTATCAAAGAAGGAAAGGCTAGTGATGAGCTTGCTGCTATACACTTATATGATCTACATCATCAAGAGATTCCTACATATGAAAGAGAAGCAAATTTGAATGAGTTGATTGATATTATCAAGAAGGGTCAGAGAGAAAAGAGAGTTGCAAGACCAAAACCACCTACAAAAGCTCAGATCATATACCAGATAAAAGAATGTCTCAAGCATCAAGATAACTAGAAAGCAAGTCAACTGAAGGGAAAGTCTAAAGCTGAGATTGAGAGGATGTACTTTAATGCTTACAGAAAAGTACAAAGCTTTATTCTAATAAGTGAGATGGAGAAATTTTCAGGAGCAAAAAGGTGTGCCACAACTATAGAATCTGAAGCTTCAAAGAAACAAAAAATGGATGAAGATGATACCAAAAGACTGAATCAGCTGGTCATTCAAGAAGATGCAGTTGATGCAGCACCTTTGAATGCTAAATTTCCCATCATTGATTTGCATATAGTGTTTGATAGCTATAAAAACTACATTGAGCTGACAAGATCAAATGGCTTCAAAGGAAGATATCCTACTTTAGGCTACATGCTGCACTTCATTTATAGAGAAGATCTAGAAGCTTTGTGGAAGATTTTCAAATTCAGATACGGTTCTACAAGGCCCACATGTACTTTAAACATTGCTATCTGGCATGCCTTAAGGTGTATGTTTGAGCCTGATGCAAATGACCACTGGTGGGAAGGCTATATGGTGAAGAGTTGGAGATTATATCAGTACTTTGGAGTACAAGTAGTGGAGTTAAGTGAAAGTTGGGTGTACATTCTAGTAGACAGGAATTATCCACTTTCAACTTTGGTGGCAACTCAGAGGTTAGACAGCAAACTTACTACTTATGCTAAGAAGGGAACTCCTATGGCTTACAAGCTTTTAAAGAAGCTAGAGGAGATTGCTCAGAAGAAGTAGTGTGTTTTGATGAATCCCCCAACATCAAACAATTTAATTCATGAAACTTATTGATTTGCAGTGGAATCATAAGTTTGGGGAAGGATTGTTGGGAATTAAACGTATCAGTACTAACAGACTTAGTACTGCCAAGCACACAGATAGGAACTGCTGAAGATAACACTAGCAATACTATCTGACTTAGTACTGCTAGTACATATAGCTTGTACTGCTTATAAGATGTGTACGCATTTTGTATTTATAGAATAGATATTGTGTATATCTTATACAAATATAGTTTGATAGTTATCTTGTACAGGACTCCTTGTGCTATAAAAGGAGGTCCTAGGTTAGATGTTATATACGTATCTTTTTTTAAGCTTCAAGGTTGTAAACCCTAGTGATAGTTGAGATCACTCGTATTATAATTAATAAGATTAAAGCGTTTGGTTATAACATTGTTCATAACTTGTTTACTGTTTCATTCATTCAATCACACATCAAGCAATACTAATCTTCTAAAGTATCAAGTACTAGATCCCGCATCCTACTTGGTATATCGTCAAAGTATCTACAACACAAGTCTCGAGTGTTTAGATCCTCACAAAATAGAAACTTATTAAAGACGATATAATCACAAATTTTTTTGAAGATTAGATTCTTTAGGTTTCCATTTAGTTCATGGGTTTCAACTACCTCCCAAAATTTAAATACTCTCAGAAATTATATATGATATATTTATCTTCTTATCTAAATTGACTGATTGAACTACTTAACACGAAATGGTAAACATAGCATTTGTGATTCAATCTGCACAAACAAGGAAAAAGTTGATCATTTGGATGCTAAACCAACTAAAAAAGAAAGAAGCTACGCATCACTTATTTGGATGATAATTTAACATGGCAATATTATCTAAATTAAGTACTGCCTCTCAACAACAAATAAAGTGTGACCCTATTTGTTTATACTTTTATTTGTAAATTGTGAAGGGAGTTAATATTATAGTTATACTGTATATACTTGTGAGTTTGGTTCAGTAAAGATCATAGAAAAACTAAAGATCAAATAAACCATTCTCAACCACTCATTTTTCATAAAAACAATAAAATAAATTTCACCTTCATTTTTAAAAACTAAATATCTCACAAACCATTGATCGTTAGACAAAACTAATTATACCATCACGACAAACATAAAATTACCTTTAATTTGATATCCCACATCATATACTTTCGACGAAATTTTTTTTTCCGACTTTTTTGTGGGTTTAGGGTTTACGGTCAGGGTTTAGGTGTTTAGGGTTTAGGTGTTTGACTTTTTTGGGTTAAGCTTTTTAGGGGTTAAGTGTTTAGGTTTCTTACTGTTTAGCGGATAGGGTTTAGGTTTTTTGGTTTAGCTGTTAGGGTTTTAGGGGTTTAGAGTTTTTAGGGTTTAGGGGTTAGGGTTTTTAGGGCTAGGGTTTTTAGGGTTTTTAGGGTTTAGGGTTTATGGGTTAGGGGTTAGGGTTTTTAGGGTTTAGGGGTTAGGGATTTTAAGTTTAGGGGTTAGGGTTTTAGGGTTTACGGGTTGTGTTAACATAAATGAGTATTTTTAAAATTATCATTTATAGTGTAGTATATCGAAACTCGCAAAAAACGATAAAAAACAAGTTCGTCGAAAGTATACAATATTGGATCTTTATAGAAAGATAATTTTATTTTTGTCGCAATGGTATAATGAGTTTTATCTAATTATTAACGGTTTGTGAGATATTTAATTTTTAAATATAAGGGTAAAAGTGAATTTAATTAATTTGATTAAAAATGAATGGTTGAGAATGATCCATTTGATCTTTAACTTTTATTTGATGTTTATTGATCTCACCCACTTGTAATGTAAGTTTAATATGGCAAATGAGTTTCCCTAGACATGGCCGTGTGAACTCAAAGGTCAAACTTAGCCAGCAGGATTAATCAAAGTATCAAATTGTTGCTTCCAACATAGGCAGATGAAGACTGAGATCTATTAGCTATGAGTAAAATGGTACAAAATGGATGCATAATCAGATAGACAAGTACACCTTTTTCAAATTTAAGGAGAATTAATATATAACTTGTGACAGCCAAATGGTGATTGATTAAGAATTTAAGACTATAGCTACAAAAATGAAACATATGTATCCTTATAGTTGACTTTTCCACAGCCAGTCAAACCTGTTAACGTGTAGACGCCCATAAAGATATTCAAGTACTTGAAACTGATTTGAGTTAACATAGACTGGCTCCTAAAAATCACCCTGCAACAAAATTTTCAATTAAAAACTTGGGTTACTGTAGCAGAGTTAATACTATGATGCAATCTTATAGCTAGAAATCTTCAAAAAGAATTCCAACACAACTGAGGCTATATCAATAACCAATAGACTGTGATGGAAACACAACATTTAAAAACTTGCGACTATCCCAATAAGTGACCACAACCTAAACAATCTACGACGACCATACTGAACTTCCACCAAAGCTGGATAAAATCGATGAATGTAACATACATAAGGATTCAACAATAGCCAATAAAGACAATTAACAATATATAACCTGAAACATGCAAAAATTATCCAAAAAGTCAGCGTAGCCAACTGATGCACATAAACAACTAAACTTCCAGTAGGGCCCGATTCGTTGAAACACCATGATCATGCCTTACACTTGCTACCATACAGTTGTTCCCTTACCACAACCTAGCTGAAGCGACACAAAATCCGTGTCTTGACCGTTGTTCATGGATTAAATAGACTTTAAAAAACTGATAAGTAGAAAGTATCATATGAACAAAGTTTAAAACCATATTAGAAGGTTAAGAACAATTTCAAAACTATAAACGCATAAATATGCGCTATCTCTCTAATTATTCGCAATCTTATTCCTCCATACATGCATAAGTATAAAATAGGTTTTAAAACTTTTGATCATTCCACACAACATTAAGAACCACAAAATCATGTTCCTCACAATAGAATCCAAAATATCTCGTTTGTCATAAATAGCAATTACCATATAAAAAATTAGGGGAAAATACTAACCATTAGAGTCATCCATTTGTTCATGTGACAGCATGAGCATGTAGAATTTTAATATGTACATAAAAAAAACCGTATCCATGTTTTAAATGACCACTCGGGCTCCATCGATCAAACTCACTATTCATGACCAAACTAGTTCCAAATTTCCACCACTAATGCAGAACTTAATGACATGTAAATTGTAGCAATTAGAAAAACAAAATACATACCACTCCTTGAGATACATATGCTTCACTTCATCACACTTCACGTGATCTTGCACCAGTGATCTCAAAACACACTCCACCACATTACCCTCATCTTTTTCCAGCAACGCAATATCACCATCTACACACCTACTTCTTTAGGACTTTCATCAAATATTTGACACACAACAACACTACCATTTTCTTTAACCACTCATGTAACATTTGTTAAACTCAATGGCTTTGATAACTCACCTGTAAACTCCTTTGATGAATATTTCTCATATATTCAAGAAAGTACTATAATACTCATCTAAAAATTATCATCCTATAATTTGTTGGGATGTCTCTAGAAGCTCATGCCTGGACTAACCAAGCAAAGGAGAAAGTATCATTCATTTGATTTGTGTTTTGTGGTGACGCATGGATAGCAGCAAAGAAAGAATAACGGAACATTCCATTTGACACGTTAAGTTTTTTTGTTGGAGGTTGCAGTAACTTTATCGCTCACATTGTACAATCGAATACTGTCACCAAAAACATCACTAACTTTAGTCTCAATCATTGACAAAAATCAATCTTATTTTATATGTACATTGTAAATGGTTATTTTTATAAGAAAATTAGCAATTTATGGTGCTTGGATGATTGACCAATTAGTACAGCTATATACTTCTAACCTCCATCGAATTTCAAGTGCAAAAACATGACACTTATATTTAAACAAACCAATGATGGTAATAATAGTATATATGTACTAATTCTATTAACATTTAGGTAGATATAACATAAATAAAAGGAGCACAAAACATAAATTCAATAAAATAAGTATGCAACTTGTTTTAGTAACATAGCAGTCACCAATCATTTTTTTCACCATAGGAAATTAATTAGCAATAGCTGTCAGTAGCAAAAAACTAAACTCCTCAAGTGATTTTCCCCAATTCTGGACAATAAATACCCATTAAACCAACCTGATTTTCGACCTAGAGTCAATTAAATAAGCTTAATTCGAATTCATAATCTGAAATTTAACAAACATGTATTCTCAAATCAATGCATTAAAAACAAAAAATTACTTGTTAATAAAAAAACGAAAACAACTAAACTATGTCATGTGAAAGTCGAATTAATTTACAAAGATTCTGATTTGTTATAAATTTTATCAAAAACAAACACAAAATTTAGGGAAAAAGCCAAAACTCACTTGGACTCGGTGATGAATTAATTCAAATAAAAACCTGGTTCTTTTCTTAATACGTTCGATTCACCAAGGCATTAAGCAACAAAGTAGATCAACTAAGTTAGGATTTTCTTAAGACGATTAAGTGTTTAAACAAAAATGATAGAGTTATGATCACAATTAGGCATTCAAAGTGAAGAATATGAACACGAAATTGTAAAGATCAAAGGATTTGTTATAGGATATATGTGTGAAAATATTATAGAGGAAATGAGAGAAGAGTACAATTCATACATGATACGGAAATGAGAGAGTAAATAACTATTTAAAGGAAATAGGGAGGGAAAAATAGTTGGGTGATGAGGTGTTCCATCCAATTACAACTTGACATGTGTCTAAGTGATGAGTAGGCGCCAAAGTGTTCATTTAAATGGGTACATGCCTTGCACGTGACTCCTTATGTTGAATTCAGCATATAACAATCCATCCCCATTAACATTCTTGTCCTCAATAATGTAGCTCCATCTTTGAAAACCTCTAAATCAAGTCTGAGTAGGAGTTCCCAAGTTGCATTTTCATCTGATTGGTTGGCCCACTTAACCAAAACATACATCACAGCTTAGTTATTCAATTTTCCCAACCTTCTTCCAATAATAGCAACTGGCTCCACACTTAATTAGCATTCCATTAGGTTCACACTGAGGCAGAACTCCAGGCCTTTAGTCACTACCTTTACACAGTTTAAGTTGAGAAACATGGAAGACAGGGTGGATTTGGCTATGATCAGGCAGTTGAAGCTTATAGGCCACCTTCCTAACCTTGGCAGCTGTAATGAGAAAGGGGCCATAGTATTTTGCAGCAAACTTGTGGTGACTTCCTTGCCTAACTGTTAGCTGCATGTATGGCTGCAATTTCAAGTAAACCCACATTCCTACATCAAAGCTCATGTCACTCCCGTGTTTCTTAGCCATGTTCTTCATTCTATCTTGGGACCTTCTTAAATGAAACTTCAACATCTCAATGGCTTGCTCTCTAGCCTGCATTGTTCTGTCCACTTCTTTCACTGCACTAGTACCAGCAACATAAGGGAGGTATATATTGGGTGCTTGCCCATACACAATCTCAAAGGGAGTAGTTTGAGCTGCGCTATGGAAGTTGGTGTTATACCAATATTCAGCTAAAAATACCCAATTGACCCATTCATTGGGTTTTTCCCCAGTCATGCACCTCATAAAACATTCCACACCTCAGTTTGACCATTTGATTGAGGATGATAGGAAGTAGTCAAATTCAATTGGACCTTCAAAACCTTGAGAAAAGATTGCCAGAAGTGACTTATCTTGTCCCTGTCACTTACAATGGTGTTTGACATACCATGTAGTTTATAAACATTGTCCAGGAATACTTGAGCCACTTGTGCAGCAATAAAGGGGTGACTCATAGGAATAAAGTGAGCATACTTGCTAAGCCTATCAACAATTACAAAAAACACTGTTTTCCCATGGGATGGTGGTAATCCTTCTATAAAGTCCATGGAGATATCAGTCCATACCTTGGTAGGAATTGGAAGGGGCTGCAATAAGCCAGGATATGCTGCCAAATCTGACTGTTTCCTTTGACAAACATCACATTCAGACACAAATTTCTTGGTCATCTTCTTCATACCTCTTAAATACAAAACAATGCTCATCTTCTTAGTAGTCATTTGAGTTCCTGAATGCCTACCAATAGGTCCACCATGGAAGTGAGTCAACAATAACTTCCTGAGCTACTCATTATTACCAACAACCAGCTTTCCTTACCTCATCAACTCGCCATCCACCCAAGTGTACGTGTTTCCAGTGTAAGTCTTGTCTTCCAATTTCTTAATCAATAGCTGTGCATCAACATCACTGACCCAACTATCTTTGATTTTCTGCAACAAATCTCTTGTAACTGAGCTCAAGACAGTAGCATAGAACTCTGCACCACTAGAGACCCTGGATAGAGCATCAGTAATTGTGTTCTCACTGCCTTTTTAGTAAGAGATCTCATAGTCATATCCCATCAACTTTGGTAACCACTTAGCTTGAAAAGGTGTGGTTAACCTTTAATCCAACAAGTACTTGAGGTTGAAGTGATCAGTTTTGATCTTAAAGTGCCTATCCAGTAAGTATCCTTTCCATTTCTCCCAAGCCATTAGGACTGCATAAAACTCTTTCTCATAGGTGGACAAACCCTAGTGTTTAGGAGTGATTCACTCTGGAAAGAGATCAATAATAGAAGTGTGTAGTATGTGGGTAACTCAAACGTATTAGGTTTGAGCACCGAGATCGTTCCAAACGAGGGATGAATGGAATTTTCAACTCTCGTCGCGATTATTGTGATTTGAATGGAGAAAAAGGATAATTTGGGGATTTCTAATCTACGGTGCAAGAGAAAGTAAAAGGAAACAATAATAACAACTAAAGCTATGATGTAAACAAGGAAATGCAACTATTTATGAAAGATAAAACTAAAACGCGAATAAACGTGATTAAAGAAACGCGAATTAAATGCAAAATAAACTATTCTATCCTCTAAAAGTAATTTAATATTTTTATACAGCTAAAAAAATGATTAAAAAGTTATTTGAAATTTAAAACTAATTTTTTTGGTTTTTTCTTGATTTATTTGGAATTAAAAACTAATTTTTAACATTTAAAATAAATCTAAAATACTAAAAATTAGGAAAACATGCAAGAAAATTACAAAACTATATTTCAAAAATCTATTTTAACTAAAAAGAATTTTCAAAACTGGAATCACACTTTTATGACTTTTTCTCTAATTATTATGAATTTTAAACTATTTAAATCTAATTAAATTCCTATAAAATACTAAAATGACTAGGAAAAATATGGAAAAATAATATTTAAGACATTTTTATTTTTCTAAAACTGAGAAAATTGAAATTTTATTTTTTAGACCTTTTTCTGAATTATTTGCATTAGATACTAATTAAAAAGCCTAGAAAATGAAATTAAATGCAGAGAAATAGCAAAAGACCATGGAAAAATATGAAAGCTTCCAGAATATTATAAAACAATGCTGAGAATCAAGGAAAAATAAAAGAAACAACTAATGATCACATGAAATTAAGCTAAAAGCCTCAATAAGCTACCATAAGCTACCACAGCCTAAAATCAACCTAAACTATCTGTTATTAAACTACTTCAACTAATATGGACCATAAAAACACAGGCTACAAGCTAAAAGTTACAAGATCAGGTCCTAATTCTAATAAGCCAAACAGCCCCTAAGGCCCTACTTTAAGCACCAATTAAGCTAGCTTATAAAAATCACAAAAATAAACTAAAATCACCATGAAACTAACAACCTTCCAAAGTGTCTAAATCCATAATTTTAGCTACTGAGGACTAAATACAAGAGAATTAAAAATCAAAACTAAGAGCTACTTGGACAAGGAGTATGCTGATGCAAGGTGCACAGGGCACTTCTTACCTAAAAGAGGAGCTGAAAAAGGGCTTATAAAAATTCCTAAAAATTCTACTAAAATGGTACCTTGAAAGACAACCAACTGAAGTTAAGGTACCCAAAATCTCAACTAATTTGTACTAGAATTGAGCTCATGAAAAATCCACAAAAATCACTTGACAGATATGAAATTCACTTTTGACTTATTATGACAGAAACTGAATTTTGACTTTCCTGAAATTATGATGCCTCTAAACTGATCTAAATGATGAAATAAACAACAAAAAGACTTGATTAAGCTAGTAATAATATATCTAAACCTAATGATAACCTAATAAGCAACTATACCTTAACTGATAAAATCACAAGTTCAGATTAAATGAAATTTTGACTTTAAGGAAATGCAGAAGCAAGATAATGATCAAATAAAATCTAACTAACCTAGAAATGACTAACCAAACTAACTAAGATCCTGAATAAGCCTTAAACTCAAACAATAGAAGTGATCCAAACACCCCTTATTATATCAGATAGGCATAATTCAACCTCTAAATAAGATTCTAAACCATAATTCCAACTAAAATAAGATCAAATGAATATGAGACAACTAAATGATGCAATAATTCTAACCACTTACAACAATGAGAACAAAACTAATGATATGCAGGTAAACAAAAATGAAACAGTAATGAAAAAACACTTACGGAAGTCCTGTCACAATGACATGCTAATCAATTCAATGGAACAGTAAACTATCCTAATATCAACCCAATATAACACAATTAACCCATGTCCAATTCCATATCAGCAATTCTGAGACTAATCTGCAGGTTTGACCTTCGTTGACCAATGAGAAATTAGAGTGAATTCTGAGTGTAGCAAACTAAAGGAGATTTGACATAAACTCAAATAAGCATTTGAAATATTAATAAGCTGAGATTAGAGGTGGTAATTTGTGACCAAAATCAAAAAAATTGGATAAATGGGCAAACTTTTTAAAGATTTGGGCACATTTGGGCCCCCTTCTTTTTTTGAAATGGGCATGTATTACCCATTTAGAAGTTAAATGGGCATAATGGGCACATGTTTTTCTCGAACATAATGAGGTGTTACGTTCGAGGAATTTATTTTGTCGTTTTGGGTCTTTTTAAAAGTGATTCGTATAAAATTAGCCCGTTTGACCCGTGCCCATTTAGCCCGTGTCCGTTTAGCCCGCGCCCGTTTTGCCCATAGCCCGTTTAGCCCGTAGACCGTTTAGCCCAGCCCGCCCGTTTTGCCACCTCTAGCTGAGATGAACAGTGAAACAATGATTTAAATTTGAGGAGAATTTAATGCTGAAATAAAAGCTTGAATTAATAAAATTTGAGTACAACTGAAATTCCATAAACTAGAAAAAACACTTTTAAAACTAATTAACCTACTCAGAATATTACTCTACACTACTCCTCTCTCTACTCCTACATTACTTAACTTAAAAAAAACTCCTTTTACATAGGAATTACAACTAGTATTTATGCTAAAAACTAAGATGTCCTCTTTTTCTCTTGTGCTTGTGTTTCTTCTCTCAGATAAAACGGCCACAGCACATTCTTGTGCTTTCTTCTTGATTAATCTCTGACCTTGATCAATTAGGCACACGTTGGGAGATAATCTGAGCCTTCCAGGGGGCTTTTGTGAGTTTGGGATTTCCAACGTGGAGGGGCATCTCGTGACACTACCTTGGGGAAGGGGATGAGTGCTCTGGGGTGATGAGAAAGGGTGAAGCGTGCATGGAATGGGTAAAAGAAATGGTGGACAGTGGAGGGAAGAAAAAAGCAGATATGTTTTATTCTGTTTTGTGGAGGGATTTTGTTTTAAGTAAAAAAAATCCACTTTTTTGTATTTTTGTTTTAATTAAAAATGTATTTCTTGTATTTTAGGTTTTAAAACTTTTTTTTTTTTTTTTCTTTTTGAAAACAAAAACTGATTTTTAAGAAAAAATTAGTTTTTACAAAATTGGTTTTGAAGGCTAAAACGGATTTTTTTTGATTTTTTTGGTTTTACGAGGCAATTTGGTCATTTGGGTGTCGGGAATTGGTAAAATGGTGATTTTGGTATCGGGTTAGGTTCTAAGGTTTGTTTTCCCACTCTCATTCCAAAAACATGTCCCGGGCTCTGAAAATATAGAAAATCCACTCCCGGCTCCGTCCACAAAGCACTTTTTCTGATTTCGGCTCGTTTTTGTCAGTTTTTGCTCTGTTTTCCATCCTTTTGTACCTGCAAGACACAAAACACACTCCGAGGATATTTTTAACATATTTTGAGCTTATTTGGGTGTTTTTAGTCATTTTTTAGGTCTTAGGCGGGTAAAAACGATGAGTGAATAAGCACTCATCAGGCATCAGGGAGATAGAGCTTTGCTGAGGTAAGCAATGGGATGGCCCCCTTGTAGGAGAACTGCACCAATTGCCATGCCAGAAGCATCGGTTTCCACTGTGAAAGTTTAATTAAAGTCTGGTAGTAATACTGGTGCTTGTGTCATGGCCTCCTTGAGCTCTTCAAAGGCTGCTTGGGCAGTTTCAGTCCAAATAAAGGAGTTTTTCTTCAATAAAGCAGTTAAAGGTTTACTGATGATGGCATAATTCTTTTTGAATATTCTATAATATCCAATTAACCCCAATAAACCTCTTAATTGCTTCACAGTTGTTGGCATAGGCCATTTTTGCATAGCTTCTATCTTGGTAGTATATATGGCAACACCCCTGCTAGAAATGATATGGCCAAGGTACTCCACTTGTTGTGCAGCAAATACACACTTGCTCATTTTGGCATACAAAGTATTCCTCCTCATCTCTTGTAATACCAGTTTCAAATGCTGCTAATGCTGTTCTAAACTTGTGTTGTATACCAATATGTCATCAAAAAATACAAGTGTGAACTTCCTTAGGAAGGGCTTAAAGACAGTATTCATCAATGCTTGGAATGTTGAGGGTGCATTTGCCAGTCCAAAAGGCATGATTAGAAACTCATAATGCCCTTCATATGTTCTAAAAGCTGTCTTCTCAATGTCATCAGTGTGCATTCTGATTTGATGGTACCTTGATCTCAAATCCAGTTTAGAAAAGTACTTTGCCCCACTTAGCTCATCAATCAATTCCTCAATCACTGGTATGGAAATTTATCCTTCATAGTCTGTTTGTTTAGTAGCCTATAATCAATGCACATCCTTCATGCCCCGTCTTTCTTCTTAACCATCACAACAGGAGATGAGTATGGGCTTTGACTATCTCTGATAACCCCTGATTCCTTCAATTCCATAACCATGGCTTCCACAACATCCTTCTAGCTAGGAGGATGCCTGTGAGGTATGATATTGACAAGAGGAATGTTTGGTAGCAAAGGAATGGTGTGATCATGTGATCTTGGTGGAGGTAATGAAGTAGGTACATCAAATACATCTTTGTATTCCCCTAAAAGTTCAGTGAGTTATGGTGGTACTGGCTCTTTTGGTGTTGATTTCATACTGAACAGGGTGTTTGGATTGATACATAACACTTGAGCATTAGCCTATAACTTGTAACTCTGAACCTCCTTGCTTGTTTTCTTGCCACTCATCCATTGTAATGTAGCCTTCTGAGTACCTCTGAGCACCATCCTCCTATTATTGTAAACAAAGTCTATCACCAGATCTATGAAATTCCACTTGACAGTACCCATAAGAGACAACCACTAGACTCCCAATACTAATTCACACCCTCCCAAAGGTAGAATGAGCACATCAAACACAAATTCTACTACTTGGATAGTCCATTTGAAGCTCTTGCATTCAAACATACTGTTGATCACTTGTCCATTGGCCACTGAAACTTCCATTGGACATATTTTTTGGAGTCTACCACCCAATTTCTTAGCAGTTTGAAGATCCAAAAAGATATGAGTACTCCCTGAATCAATAAGTGAGTGCACTGTATGCTTCCCTACATATGCCTTCACCCTTATTGTCTTGTAAGTACTTTCACCAGTTAAAGCATAGATTGAAATTTGGGGCTCCTCAACCCTTTGTTTCTTCAAAATTTTGCATTAATTGTTCCCCAATAGGCTCATCATTATAACCTCCTTCCATCTCACCTTCATTAACACAAATTTCCAATGAAAACAGCTGACCATTGCACTTATGGCCTGGTACAAATTTCTGATCACAATAAAAACACTAGCCCTTAGCTCTCTTATCTACTATCTCCTCTTGAGTTAACTGCCTTCTATTTTGCACATAAGCAGACCTAGTGTTCTGAGGTGCAGGTAGGGCTAGTTTTTGTTGGAAATGTATATATTTACAAACACGTAAATGTCCGGATTCGAACTCGTGATCATGGGATTGCACACATTAGCGAATGAGAATTAAAGTTAAATAATTAATGTTAATGTTTACGATTAATTATTGCACTTTAAGTCCGGTTAACGATCGTTAAATATTTAACGGAAAATTTACTAACGACCGTTAAATGAAAAGAGAAAGGACTAGTAATGGAAAATCTTGAAAAGGAAAAGTTATGGGTTTCTCTTGGGCTTGTCTAGTGGCCTGCCAAGGGAATGGGTTCTCAACCCAAGCCCTAACTTGTTCCCAAAGTTTTCCATACACTATATAAACAAGGCTAGGTTCTAGGGCTTTTCATAACTTTGTGCATTGAATTAACCCTAGATCTCTCCTCTCCTCTCTCTTGTCCCTATTCGGCCGAACACCCCCTTGTTAGGGAGTTTGGTTTTGTTTTTCCTTAAAATGAGGACTTGTGTTAGATCTAGCAATCGCTTGATTCGTTGGTTAATTCGTGTGTACAAGAACGTGGTAGTAAGACACTATTCTTACACCCATTGGTTTGAGTTGTAGAACGGTAAGGGACAACTCTTTAAACCACTTCTTTGTTTTGCTCAAGAGATCTGACATTCGCAAGAGGTACGTTACGCATACTTTCAGTTAATTATTTATTTGTTATGATCTTTAGTCTTCCGCTGTGTACTCTTGATGTCTACATGTTTTATTGTATATAATGTATTATAAACTCACCACTGGCATCACGAGCCTTGTATAACAAGTAATTAATTACTGAAACACATAAATAAAATAAACATGTTGTGTTATTATTTGTATGAGTAGATCTAGGGTTTGCAAAACCTAAACCTTAATTTTTTTTAGGGGGCGTTTATTTTGGTGCCCTAATTAGGGTTTTGTAAACTAAAGTTTTAATTGGATTAGAAACCCTAGGATGCATGCAATTTTATGTGTATTGCGTAACTCTGTTTAATTGCATTAATTGTTAAGTGTAATTTTATGTCCATGATAATTATCTACATGTTTTATCATGGATCTGCTTTTATTGTATGTTCTACTTGTTTAAGTGATATATACTAAATTATGATAGATCTAAAATTGGGGAAGACCTCAATCATTATTAATTTAATCAATTATGTGCTATGTGGTATGTATTTAATTTTGACTTACGCAATCGATGAATCGATGCATGTGGCTCACCTTGTACATAGATGAAAACGGGTGAAAGTCTTAATTAAATATATGCATATTGACAGATCTAGAATTGGTTATTAATAGGATTTATCAAAAACGTTTGCATGTGGCTATTTGATATGCATGACTTATTTTTTGTTATGCATTCATTGTTTATTTGTTTATTTTTATAAATACTTGCTTGTTTGTTATGTGTAACAAGGGTATTTTTACAAGAAAAATAAACTGACCTAAACAATGGTGAAACATGTATTTTTAAGCATAGTAATCATAATCGTTTAATTGATTGGTGACTTTGGTACAAATGGTCTGAACGGCTCACCCATTAGAATGAACTATAAAGGGGTTAATAAAGAAGTGCACAGTCACACGAAAGGATGTCTAAGGTTATGCTTTAAGCGCTTACCGGTCCTCACTGTAAGTTCGAATGGAGCTACTTAGTAAGCCATTAAATGTGCAAGCTCATCTTAAGGGCGAAATAGTTTTAATTCCATGCGCCACTTTGGTGGTAATTACCCGAAACACTAAGTGTTTACACTTATGCAAAAGTACGGTATAATGGATGGTAATTAACACTAAATTCCTTGATTGGTGAATCCAATACCTCAATTAAAGTTTGATGATGAAAAGCTTATACATTAAAACAAGTTATAAATGTTTTAATAAAAACTATGCTACAAAGATGAATGCATGACATCTTTGTACATATTTGATTTGACATCAAAATTATTACCCTTTAAATTTAAGTTATATGCCATCCAACGAAACGGAAACACCTAAGATTACTTTCTATTTGCGTGAGAACGTGACTTAGATCATAATCAAAGGGTAAATTGTCCCATGTTTGTGAGAACAAGCATGGACGATTTTGCAGTTTCTTAAGTTGAACAACTTAATTGAGTTAGGCGGTGAGAACTGGCAACTCAAGGCATAAGATGGGATAAAACATGTTTACATGGCGATTGAAATTGGCTATATGTAAATCCCATAAATCTAGAAATTGCAATTGATATTGGCAATTGAGCAAAAACTCTACCATTTTGTATAAGGTTCATTACTAGCAGATCAACTAACGTGATGAAATTATGACAATTTGAAACCTAGTTTTCAATAATAATTAATTGGTTATATGAATATGAACCTTGGGTATTTAATTGTTTATTGAAAAAGGAAAATTATCAAAATACTAATTATGGTTTTTTGAACTTTTTCTGTAGATGGCTCAACCTGAAAACACTATGAGCTTAATGAGTTCTGCTTTCAAAGATATGATTGGAAGAGACAAGCTGACTGGCCTAATTTCAATGATTGGCATCGTGCACTTAGGATCATCCTTTGTGTTGCCAAAGGGTTGAAATTTTGACTACATCTACGCCTTATGCTCCTCCCAACACGGCAACTGCTCTTGAACAAGAGGCATATCGTGTTAAATATGAGAAGCACAATGATGTGGCGTGTCTAATGCTTTGGGGATGTCGCTCAATTGCAAAAACAATTTGAGCACTATCGCCTATGAGCATGCTAGATGAACTCAAGCGTATGTTTGAGAAGCCACCAGCAGTGAACTATATGAACTAATTGAAAAGGTTCACAGGCAAGCAAGCGGAGGTTGGCAAATCTGTCTCCGACCACGTCCTCAAGATGAAACATCACTTGGACCAATTGGAGCTTCGGTTTGTGGTTACTCGAATGATGTATGTGTCGGCCTCATCAATCACTCCCAATCAGAAGCGATTTGGTGATTTTGTCCAAAATTTTAACATGCATTGCACAGGGAAGACAGTGAATGAGTTACATGCAATGCTTGTAGACTTCGAGAAGAGATTGCCAAAGAAGGCTCCTACACGATGTGTCTGCAATACAGGGGTGGTAGGTGAATAAGCCAAAGCCATAGCAGATAAGAAAGGGAAAAGAAAAGGAAAGGGGAAACAAGTTGTCATCCCACCAGCTCCTAAGAAGAACCACGGAAAGAAAAATAGAATCCTAAGAAGGATTTAACTTGCCACCACTACAACTCACCGAGGCCACTTTAGGCGGAACTGTCCAATTTATCTGAATGAGTGCCTTGAATAAAAATAAGATGGTGCCTAGCTCATGGGTATTTTTATGTTTGAATTATTTTCTTTTCCTCAAAGCAAAATTCTGGATATATGATCTGGTATGTGGTACTCACATCATAATACATCGTGAGGACTTAGAGAGCAAGGAAGGCTGACATGTGGAGAGATACTTATGCGTTGGAAATGGAAGCGTGCGGTTGTGTCGAAGCCATAGGGACTTTTGATTTAGTGTTGCCTTCGGGCTTAATTTAAAACTAAATAATTGTCATTGTGCACCCTCCATTGTTAGGGGTGTTATTTCAGTTTCTTTGTTAAAAGATATTGGTTTTGTGCACACTTTTACCAGTTATGGAATTTCAGTTTCTTTAAATAATGTTTTTTACTTTAATGCAATTCCTATGCTTGGTGTGTTTGAAATTGATATGGATGGTTGTGTATCCAATGAAAATAATTCATTGTATAGCATTAGCAATAAGAAGAGCAAGTTGAACTGTGACTCTTCTTATCTTTAGCATTGTCGCCTTGCCCATATTGGCAAAGAGCATGGAAAAGCTGCAACACGATGGGCTTTTACAAACTATCAATGATGAATCATTTGACAAATGCGAGTCTTGCATAGCTGGGAAGATGACAAGGAAACCTTTTCACCAAAAGTGGAAAGGGCTTCTGATCTACTTGGATTGATACACACTGATGTGTGTGGTCCATAGACATGTGTCAAAGCGTGGTGCTTCCTACTTCTTAACCTTAGCGGATGATTTCACGTTATGGTTATGTTTATTAACTTAAACATAAACATGAAGTCTTTGAAACATTTAAGGTTTTCAAAAGTGAAGTAGAATTACAACTTGGAAAGAAGATTAAAGCTCTTCGATCCGATAGAGGTGGTGAGTATATAAGTCAAGAGTTCAAAGATTACTTAGCTGAGTGTGGAATTATCCGACAGCTCACATCTCCTTATTCTCCACAACAAAATGGTGTATCTGAAAGGAGAAATCGTACCTTACTTGACATGGTATGATCAATGTTTGAACTTACGACTCTTCCTTTTACTTTTTGGGATTATGCCCTTGAAGCTGCTATTCGCATTTTGAATATGGTTCCAACGAAGAAGGTTGTTAAAACTCCATATGAAATATGGACGGGAAAAGCTCCCAACTTTTCTTACTTAAAGGTCTAGGGATGTGGCGTTTGATAAGCGTGACTCACCGAGATAAGCTCCAACCCAAATCTGTTAAGTGTATCTTTGTAGGATACCCTAAGGAAACTATGGGTTACTACTTTTACTACCCAGGTGAGAACAAAGTCATCGTGGCTAGGTATGGAGATTTCCTTGAAAGGAATCTCATATCTCAAGAACTTCGATGGGAGAGTATATGATCGGAATATGATCAAGAAGATACAACACCTTACGAAAATACTAGCCAACTTCAAGAAGAACACGAAAGCTTAGGTGCTCCTCACGAAGTTGTTCCCATTCAGCAGTTCCGCGAAAGGACTATACGTGCACTTGACCGTCTATGTCTTAATGTAGAGGTGGAGGAAAATATGGTTGGGGATCTTAATGAACCTGCCAACTACAAGGCTGCCATGGCTCGATCACGAGAAGGATAAATGGCGATTGCTATGAATGGGAAATGCAATCCATGAAAGATAATGATGTCGGATTGAGTTGACCTTCCTCCCAATGCTAAAGTCATTGGAAGTAAGTGGATCTTGAAAAGAAAGCGACATGGATGGCAATTTACACACCTACAAGGCTCGTCTAGTGGCTAAAGGTTTTACTCAAACCTATGGCATTGACTACGAGGAGACATTCTCTCCTGTGCTTGAACATAAGAGCTATTAAGATTCTCATAGCTATAGCTGCACACTATGACTATGAGATTTGGCAAATGGATGTCAAAGCTGCTTTTCTGAATGGCCGTCTAGATGAAGACATCTATATGGCACAGTAGGAGGGTTTGTGAATCCATTATTTCCTACCGTGTATGCAAGCTTAAGAGGTCCATTTATGGACTGAAGCAAGCATCAAGGCAATGGAATAAAAGATTCGATGGAGAAATCAAAAGTTTTGGATTTACTCAGAATCTTGATGAGCCATGTGTATATCACAAAGCTAGTGGGAGTCATGTTACTTTCCTTATTCTGTATGTCGATGACATATTAATCATGGGAAATCATATACCAAGTCTGAATGAGGTGAAAGCCTATCTTGGTAAATGTTTTACGATGAAAGACTTAGGCGACATATATACTCGGAATCAAGATCTGCAGGGATAGATCAAGGCGGCTAATTGGTTTAAGCTAAAGTGCTTACATTGACAAAATATTGAAGAGATTCAATATGCAAAATTCCAGAAGGGATTTTTGCCAATGCAAGTAAATCATGGTTTGAGCGACCAAGAGCTGTGCTTTAACACTGAAGAGGTGGCGTATGAAGAAAGTTCCTTAGGATCTATCATGTACGCGGTCGCGATGCACAAGGCCGATGTGGCGTTGCTCAAAACTTGACCGGTCGGTATCAACGAATCGGGTGAAATTCCTTTGTGGCGTTAAACATATTCTCAAGTACCTTAGGGCTACAAGAGATATGTTCATAGTGTATGGGGAAATCGAGCGCGAATGCATTAGCATTACTATGATGCATCTGGAAGTGTGACAAAGATGATCTGAAGTCTCAAGCGGGTTACATATTTGTCATCAATGGAGGTCTTGTGGATTGGAAGAGTAAGAAATAGAAAACACTTGCAATGTCTCGCTAAGAAAGTGAGTACATAGCGCGTCTGAGGTACGCCATGGAAGGCTGTTTGGATAAGGAAGTTTGTTTCGGGCTTGGTGTTATGCCGTCGATTGAAAATCCTATTAAAGTATATTGTGACAATTCCTTTGCAATAACATTTATTTGCCCATGGAACTGGTCATGAAGGGCACCATACACTATCCTAGACAATATCACTATGTTCGAGAGCAAGTCGAGATAGGTGAAATTGAGTTGCTCAAAGTTCACACAGATGATAACCTAGCAGATCCGTTAACGAAGGCCTTACGTGGTGAAAAACTTAATCATTTGCACGATAAGTTTTGACTTCGTTTAGCTAGTAGTTTCATGCCCATCTGTGACTAAGTATTTTAGATAAAGGATATTGTAAACATTATTATTGAAATGAAATGAAGTATTTTGTTACGTTTATTATTCATTTATTATGATGTTATCCTATATTTGCATGTTTAAATCCTTGAATAACTTAAGTTATTCTAAATAGTCCGTTGTCAATCAATAACATGGGAATGATATTGAATTAAGACAAATTTAAGTATTAGTTAGAATATACTTGAAAGTATATTGATGTGTAGCATGACTAATTTCAGATGATATTCAATGTATTGAGTATAGGACTTATCCCACCCGCATGATAATACTTTATGGATCTTTGTCATTAAGTATATCATGGATATTTATCCTCGACTTGAGATACGGAGATATGTCATGGATGTAGTGCATTTTTGTGAAGCAATCTAGCTATCATGTTTGGTAGTTATAAGGGTTGTTTTAGGAAGTGGCGAAATTTATGAATCTTGCTTGTAGTCGAAATGGGATTTGTTTCCTTCAAATTTATTTTGAAGTATAATACCTCTTGGGCCCCTCGTAGGGTTGTTAAGATGTTTGCATGGCCATGCCCAAGGTCTTCGGAATATGTTGAGAAGAATTGGTAATCTTGATCAATCACATAAGCGAGAAACACATAGTTAATTAAGAAAAGAGTGAGATCCATATTCTTATTAACATGGTATTAGAAACAAAAGGATGAATATGATGATGAATCATCAAACTTGGTTTTCTCCAGAAAACCATACACGAGGTGTCTTGGGGGGCATTGGCGTGTTCTAGGCAACCAATGTCATTTCACGTTTTTAAACATATCCAGTGGGAGTGTTGGAAATGTATATATTTACAAACACTTAAATGTCGGATTCGAACTTCGTGACCGGATACACACATTAGCGAATAAGAATTAAAGTTAAATAATTATTGTTAATGTTTACGATTAATTATTGCACTTTAAATCGGTTAACGATTGTTAAGAATTTAACGGAAAAATGACTAACGACCGTTAAATGAAAAGAGAAAGGACTAGTAATGGAAAATCATGAAAAGGAAAAGTTATGGGTTTCTCTTGGGGCTTGTCTAGTGGCGGCCAAGGGAATGGGTTCTCGACCCAAGCCACAACTTGTTCCCAAAGTTTTCATACACTATATAAACAATGCTAGGTTAGGGTTTTTTAACTTTGTGCATTGAATTAACCCTAGATCTCTCCTCTCCTCTCTCTTGTCCCTATTAGGCGAACACCCCCTTGTTAGGGAGTTTGGTTTCGTTTTCCCTTAAAACGAGGACTTGTGTTAGATCTAGCAATGCAGCTTGATTAGTTGGTTAATTAATTGTACAAGCAGCGTGGTAGTAAGACACTATTCTTAAACCAATTGGTTTGAGTTGTAGAACGGTAAGGGACAACTCTTTAAACCACTTATTTGTTTTGCTCAGAGATTGACATTCGCAAGAGGTACGTTAAGCATACTTTCAGTTAATTATTTATTTGTTATGATCTTTAGTCTTCCGCTGTGTACTCTTGATGTCTGCATGTTTTATTGTATATCATGTATTATAAACTCAACTGTTTTGTAGTAGTGTTTCTAGGTGGATAAGTGACAGCCTTATTAGCTTAAGTGTTAGTATTAGCATAAGCAGTCTTAGGAGTAGGTAGCAAAGGTGCTGATCTTCCTTTGATAACCAAATTAGCGGCCTATTGCATTTTGTCTAAGCAGTACACATCAGTCAGGATTTTTTGTTTGAACACTCTAATTGCTAAGCCTACTTCATCCTTTAATCCCCCTATGAACAAACTAACAACATATGACTCATTCAAATCCACCTTATTCGACAAACACTCAAATTGATCTTGGTACACTTGTACAATACTTGTTTCAAAATTTTATATTTCAACCATTGGATCTTCAAACACTGAATCAAATCATTTTTGTATCTCAGTTTCATACACAGTCCATTCAACATCCTCACCAAACCTCTTAACAAATTGCTTATGCCAATTAAGAGCCTTATCAAACATTTGCATAAAGGCTAACCTCATTTTCTAAGTGTCAGAAACTGAATCAATAAAAAAGAATTGATTAACCCTATATAACCAGCCCTGAACATCCTCTCCATAAAATTTGGGAAACTCAAGCTTTGTTAACCTTCCATATTGTTGACCAGAGGCTACAGTTTTGTAGAAACTAGAAGGGTGGTTGAATAGTTTCACCGTTTCGAAATTACGTTATAAAATCTTTTACAAATTTCTTTTCAAAGACTTTTAAATTCGAACTTTATGCAATATCAACACAACAATATATGAACACAATGAATATAAACAATAATAACAAAGTAAGGAATGTAAAGGAGTAAAGAGAAGAAACGATCAAACCAAGACACGGAGATTTATAGTGGTTCGACTCTGACTCTATAGCCTACTCACTCCCAAAGTATTATTACACTCGAGAGTTTATGACCACTATGTCAACAAGCTCCCTTTAGGTGGAGAAAACCATACATGAACGCTTACAACTATTTACGACATTAAGCGGAATGTCTAGTTCTAATCCTAGCTAGAACCAATCTACACAACACTAAACACAATAATACACGGACGTACACACCCGTCCAATCTACAATCATCCACGGACGTACAAACCATCCAAATCTACCTATTACACAACAACTCACAACTTACACAAGTCGGATCTACCAATATACAACAATGGAAATATAAAGAATTTAGATCGAGGAGAGAAACATAACAATGGTTACGAGGTGAATGACTAGACTCTAACACTTCATTTCTTGACGAATATGAGTGTTCTTCTCTTGCACTTTGAAAGAGGATGAATGTGATTTATTGTAAACAATTACTGACACGTTAATGTGATCACATAAGAGATATTATAAAGATTTAAGAAGACAAAAAGTTTTAGTGCTCAAGAGGTAAATTTTTCTGTGGAAAATTTAGTATTTATATGCATCAAGAGGAGCGATGGACGGTCCCATAAAGGTTGGACGGTCCCATATATATAAGGGACCGCCGGCCTATAAAAGACTCCGCTCCTATTTTTGTCTTTTAGTGGGGAAGTGTTTATCTGTTGAAAATTTATCTGCTTTGGGTGGGAAAATTCAAATTCAAATATTTTCTTATGAATAAAACATGATAAAAGTACAAAAGGGGGCCAAAATATTTCTTGAAGTCCCTATTGTGGTCATTTTTAAACTCAATCTCCAAAATGGTCATGCGCAACTACTCGACTCCGCAACTCCACCCAAAATTCGCCATGTGTCCAATTGCAAGTACAGTTTGTTACTTGTCATGGGAACAAGTTAACTCCCAAAATTGCGCAACTGGTGGCTACTCCACTGGTGGCTGATTTGACCTGTAACTTTATTGGAAAGGTAACAAAATCTTCCTTTTTTTTTATTTCCGATCGTTTGATTTTTTTTAATTATGTTTGATTGTTGTTTGATCTCAAATACACACTCAACTCTTACACTTACTGTTTGATTCCATCATGAAACCGATGGTACGCTTCTTTTTTCTGATCCACGTTCATTTTTTTGGTTATTGATTCTTATGTTAAGTTAAGGCTTAATCTTTTATTTTTTAGTGTTTCGCTTATAAGTTTGTGATATAGATCTATGCTTATAACTATTTTAGATTATGCTTAAGTTTTTAGGTTTTGCTTATAACTGCTTAGAACTTATAGATATATGCTTATAACTGCTTATAACTACTTATAAGTTAGTATTTAGTGTTTTGCTTATATTGTGTTTTCGATTTGCTTTTTTGGATTTTTTTTGGTATTTGTTTCAGCTTTTAGGATTAAACCTTAATAACGTATCAAATTGGCTAATCCAAACAAGCTACTCATCTGCTTCTTGATAAGGTCGTGTTATTTAGCTAGTAAGCCGTATCAAATGAGCTTATTGGCTTATTTATTTTTTGAATAAGGCCAGCAAATTGGCTAATCCAAACACCCCCTAAGTCTATTATTCTGGCTTTACGTTGAATAATTAGTTTATGGCTTATGGTAAGACTAAAATGTACTAGAAAAGAATGCTTAAAAAGTTATATAAGCCCATAGGTCAAGTGTTTAGATAAGCATAAGACCAAATTACCAATCAAGATATCCATCTAATTTTTTCATGGAAAAATTGGTGTATAAGTATACCTCATCTACTGCTATCCATCTACGCTTAAAAAGTTATATAAGCCCATAGGTCAAGTGTTTAGATAATGTTAGAAAAGTATACCCCATAGGTCAAAGTTCTTCTTAGTTTTTCACAGGGATATGTTAACTGATCTTAATAGATCAAGTGTTTAGATAATGATGTGTAGGATACTAACTAACATAAACACATATGGTTCTTGATGTTTGGCCGTGTAGTAGAGAGAGAAATAAAGAGAGTGGGAGACTTCTAGTGAGAGAAATTAAGATAGATTAGGTTGTAACCAAATGAAGTTCCAACCCTCTCCCTTGGTGGGAAGAGGGTATTTATAGGCTTACAATAAACGCCCCTACGGGCTATAGAGCGAGCTGACAGTGGGTAAAGACCCGACCCAACTCCACGGTGATACTTAAACTAAACGTTTTCTAATAAGACGACGACCTAACTAATGCTAGATGATACTCAGGGTGACCGCGGGGTGACCAAATCTTTAATATGGATTTTCGTAATCCTAACAATCTCCCCCTAAGGGAGGTCACCCCGGAAATTACAATTTAAATTCTAGCATTCTATTACATAAATTTAATTTCCTAGCTTGTAGTCTTTGATTCTTCAAAGTCCGCAATCTTTGTACTTCCAGTAGTGATCTTTGAATGTTCCTTTGGCTTGGGTGATCTTTGAGCTTTCTTCGAGATCATCAGCTACCATAAATCTCTAAATCATCCTTTGTAGTATCGCCACCATGTGATGTTGTGACTTTCGGACTCACATGCTCACACTTTTCTGGATCATGATATTTTGCATCAGAGTTGCAGAAGCATTGTTGTACGTCTTTTAATAATCATGATTTATTTGATTGTGATTGTGAAGTGTGAGCATGTGGTTATGAATTGACATCTCATTGACCATCCGATGCAATGCAAACAACCGTTAGCAATAAACACACAAAAGTGTCTTTGTTAACTTTCGTTGAATAGGGTTGCAAGAACCGGTTTCCGTTGATCGTTATAAACTACTTTGTGATGGGTAGAATTTTGAAGAATCTCCTTGTGAGGATTAGCAGCTTACTAGTTGTTCTAAAATCGAAGCGTCTCAAAGTAGACAACAAGTGAGTGAACTAGAAGTGAGATTCAGATTGATGAGAAATTGATTTGAAAAAGCAGTCATGTATTCTTTGAATAAAGAGTTTTGCAATACGTGAGAGTTTTATGAGAAAAATCAAGCTTCAATCACAAATACTTTTGTTTGAAAATTTATGTGCAGTCGATGTCCTAGAAAACATTTTTTAAGCATCGAAGGGTTTTCCAAAAGTATACATCAATTTCTTACTGGAACAAGGTTGATTCGAATGTGAATCACCCCATCGTTGTTTTACAGTTGTCACAACTTTGATCCATGAAGGATCTCACATGTCACCTACCAAGAGCTTGTTTGATGTTGGCTCTAGAAGGATTTCCATCTTCATCGTGAATACTTTACGTGTTACCCAGATGTTCTGGCAATACCACAAGAATAATGCGTAGGACTCTTAATGTATGTTTTCTTACTTTTCATGGTGTATGGGACAGTAATCATATTGTAAGTGTGTCCTAATGAGATCTATGGATGATCTCTTGGCTCTAGACTCAATACTACACTTTGGTTTTCCTATGCGGAGACTAGGAAGAGGGTCTCATGCTTCAATATCAACCATCTCTAAGAGAAAGGTCGAAAGATTACATCGGTTTCTCGTGAGAATGAAACAATTCCTTTTAAGAGACCTTGACTGGATAGGAATTTTAGTGTAGTGCATCACTGGGTCCATGATGTCTTGTCTTCAATACCGGCATTACCTTGGTAACCATCAGTAGTATATGTATTGAGCCCGGTTTCTGCCCTAAGGTTGAATATTTGAAGGGATATTTCTTTTCACCCTTTATCTTTATATTTATTTTTCATTCTTCAACCCCTTCAACGCTTACTGAGACTTCATTACTAGAACCTTGTTGGGTTTGTTCCAGTACTAGCTCCATCTCAGTCGGCACTCTTCCTTTATTCTCACTTTTCTCCTTTTTTCATCATACCTAAGGACTTCTACACTATCTAGTGGATTGTCCCTGGGTAGATCCCTCCGGCTCTGGCGGGATCATGGGAACGAATACCTAACCTTACCATCCTTATAACTCCAATAAAATAAATGCAAGGTTAGTCATTTGGTATTGTTCTTTCCGCCTTAAAACCAATTGAAAATCAATCAAGGTACTTGTGATATATGATATCAAAGCATTTGTACCTCAATTGTTTTTGATCTTTCATAAATGCTCCCCCTCAACATGTGCATCAGTACTTGAAATCGTTTGCCACATAGAGGGAGGGGTGTTTGGTTGAGTCTTAAACAATCACAATTTTATCATATTTAATATTTAAATCACATTCTCTCCCCCGATCAGAAATTTCAAACCTTTTGAGATTTGGAATCTCAATTGATTTAAATAAGTTAGAAATTTTGGGAGAAAATGTGGTATGTTTTAATACATACTGATAAAGGAACATTACACCGCTCCCCCTCAATCTATGAGGGAGAATGTTAGTGTTAGGTATGATAGTTTTGAGAGATCATTGAATATAAAAAAAATCATATTTAAAGATTTTAGAATATACGAAAGATCATACACTGACATATAACAACAAAACCTTTATTCACTACTTATAATGTACAAATGGACTCGTTTGATGATGTAACATTTGAAAATATGATGATATGAAATCACTCTCTCCCTCAATCGATGATCTAAGTCATTGATTGAGAGACAAATTTTATGAAAAAATTGAGTCCGATTGATTTGCAAAAATTTGAGTACGATTTATTTTCCAACAATATGTTACCACCATGTGAAATAAAAATATTTTTTTGAAAAATCATAGAAGGAAGAAGATTTGTATAGGAACAACCGTCTTTTTGGCGATGTGCTTTCCTCATTTTGTTTTAGGATAAGTGCTTGAGATTTATGAAAATTGATTTTGTGTAGCACTTTCCCTTTTTGAAAAGCAGGTTGCATATCTGAGATAATAGCAAGCCATTTTAGGCATGTTGTGAAAAACTTTTTGAACTTCTTCTCGAACTTCATTTAAAGACCCGTGTCATTATTGAATGACATTTCTAGGACCGTAAATTTTAACGATACCAGAAGACATGCCTTGAAAAACTATTTTTGGTATTTTCTATATTTCAGATTTTTATGGTTTTTTGTAGGTTTTATATACTTCTATTTTTCTTTTGATTTTAAATATGTACAAGAGATACATGAAGAAACTCCATTACTCCTCAGTCTCTTCCTGTAGACGTTTAAGTGTTTCTGGTTTCAAACTCTTCATACCAAGTCGCGGGAGAATAAATTGAAACCGTTCTCTTGGAAGAGCTTTAGTGAATATATCTGCTAGCTGGTACTCATTCCTTACAAAGTAAATTTCAACCACGCCGTTTTCAACTTGTTCCCTGATGAAATGATGTCGGATATCAAAGTGCTTTGATATAGAGTGTCGTACATTGTTGCAGCAAAGAGCAATGACACTTTTGTCCTGATCTGAGAGAATCTTGTTGTATACAAAGCCATAGTCAGACAGTTGGGATCTCATCCATAAGATTTGAGCACAACATGCAGACATGGCAATGTACTCTGCCTCTGTGGAAGATATGGATGTACTCATTTGCTTCTTTGAAGACCAACTCACTAATTTATCACCCAGAAATTGAGCACCTCAGAAGCGTACTTTGGCGTGTATCTTGACACCCTGCATGGTCAGCATCTACATAGGCTGTTAGTGCCATGGTGGTGTCCTTCGAATACCAGAGTCCCATATTAATGGTTCCTTGGAGACACTGAAAGATCTGTTTAACTGCTTCAAGGTGCTTTTGGTAGAGCAACGTCTGCAGAGCACACATGCATACAACGAAAAGAATATCTGGTCGACTAGCAGTGAGATACATCAGGGATCCAATCATATTACGGTACTTAGTTTGATCAATCGGGATCCCAGAGAGGTCCTCATCCAGTTTTGTTCTCTCCACCATGGAAGTGTCAACAGGGTCACTAGAATCAAATCCAAATTTCTTTAAAATTTCATTAGCATATTTAGATTGATTTAAAAAAATGCCTCCGGGACTTTGAGAAATTTCTAATCCTAAGAAAAATGATATTTGTCCCATCATAGACATTTGAAATTTAGAAATTATCTCATTTGAAAAACGATCACATTCCATTTGATCGGTTAAGGAAAATATGATATCATCAATAGGGGAAAAATGAGGGCAGAGGCACGTCAGCTTCGAGCTTGGCTCGTTTAAGACTTAAAGGCTCGAGCTCGAGCTCGGCTCGTTTCCAGCCTTAAATTTTAGGCTCGAGCTCGGCTAGTGGTATTTTATATAGGCTCGGGCTCGGCTTGAGCTCGGCTCGTTTATATGATTTGGCCATGAAAAGTTAAAAGTTTGGCTCCGAGCTATTTCGTAATATATCTTTATTGAGCTCGTTAATAAGCTTGAGCTCGGCTCGTATATATGTTTAATACTTAAAATATCATAATGTCGTTTAGGCTCGTTTAGGCTCGCGAGCCCAAACGAGCTATGTATGTAAAGCTCGGGCTCGAGCTCGATTAATAAGTAGCTGCAACTTATGCTCGAGCTCGTTTAGGCTTGACTCGTTCGAGCTTTTTACCAATCCGATCCCAAGCTTTTCACGAGCGGCTCGGCTCATTTCCACCCCTAATCATCAACATAAATTTGAACATGAAATAAAATTTTTCCTGTTTTCCGAGTGAATAACGTGGGATCAACAACACCTTTTTTAGAATCCGTTTTCTAGTAGGAACTTTGACAACGTATCGTACCATGCCCTAGGTGCCTGCTTTAAGCCGTTAAGAGCCTTCTTCAGACGATAGAAATGTGTTGGATGACCAGGATCCACAAATCCTTCTGGTTGGCTAACGTAGATTACTTCTTTCAACTCATCGTTTAGAAAGGCAGTCTTTACATCCATTTGGTAGACTATCATGTTCTTGCTGGCAGAATTAGCGAGAAAGATTATGATAGCCTCTATTCGAGCAACCGGTGCGAATGACTCCTCAAAGTATATGCCCTGCCTTTGATGATATCCCTTAGCAATAAGCCGTGCCTTATTTTTCAAAACATCACCATGCTCATCAAGTTTCACCTTATAGATCCACTTGAGGGCAATAATCATTGCACAGCCTGGAGGTGGTACTAATTCCCATACTTCAAGTCGGTCAAACTTGTGAATTTCTTCTTGCATTGCATTGAACCAACAATCCTCATAAATAGTGGTCTTGAAATATTTGGGTTCGACTTTGGATAGTAAGGAATCATAAAAGCACCACAAAGTATCGGTGGCAAGTTTCTTTCATTTGGATACCGGACGAGAAGGATTCCCAATAATGTTATCAATTGGATGATCATTGGTCCATTTTCTAAGATGTTCATGTGGTTGAGGGTAGGGAACTGAGGTAGCCGTGTTTAGATCCCCTGAAGAAGATGCCTCAGAAGGGGATTTAGGAGAAAATATGTTTTCGAATGGAGCATCTTCCGGAGGAGCAAAAGGATTTACTTCTAAAGAATTGTCTACTGCAGTGCATTAATACACCGAAGGAGATTGAAGGTTTGATGATGACGATGAATAACTTGCAGAAGGAGCATCTTGATCTATAGAGGTAGACGTAGATGGACCATTGGAATTGTTTGGAGCATGAGATGTTGCAGCCGGTAATATTGAAGTATCACCAGTTGGTGGCTCAAAGTATTCATCAAACATCGGATTGAATAAGAGCTTCAAATCTTCATCTGAAGGGGGTACATAAGGAACTGCATGAGTGGATATTGTACCTGAACTAATTGGCCTAGATGACAATAAATTAGTCGTGGAACCGGAACTGGTGTGACCAGGAGCTGCTTGCTCAGTCAGCCAAATTACCCAAAAAATGAGCCGCTTCATGTCTTGCAATTCTATCCTAATTACCAGGGAAAAAAGTCGAAAATGCGCCTATTGCTGCCTGAAGAAGCCTACATTGAAACATTCAAAAATGAGATTTGACCCGATCCCACCTGGTAAAGTAATGAAAGTAGATAAAAACCAAATTCATGTTTGCTTCCAGTTTCCCACCTGTACACATCTCATTCAGAAACTAATTTTGACCGATTGGTCAAACACATAATTGATTTCATTGAAAAAGATGTGGATTGAAAAAGCCCCAAAGGGTTGAAAAAAATACCTTATGGCTGATGAAAAGAGAGATGGAAGATGAAGCACTGAAAAAGATGTGATAAATTCTAATTTTAAATTCTTGAGTCAAGAGTTGTTCTACATCTTTCTCGCATCTTTGGGGTGGGTGAGGATTTGGGGAGGGTGATGTTCATTTTTTATTGATTGAGGTTACATGATGATTGATTAAATGGATAAGGATTTAGGTGATATGAGATCCGATAATTGGGGGAATTGATTGATAATCAATGACTGAAGAGGGATTGTGGGGTGTTAATGTTTTGGGGAAAAGAAAATGACCGGAGGTTGTGGGAATTTTGGGGACTAGAGTGCTACGTGTCTTTTTTCTAGAGTTTTGAGGGGAGGTGAGATTCAAACAAACCCTCCTTATATAGAGGGGAGATTAGTTCATTTAATGTTAATTTGTTAATTAAGGAATGATTAAGCATAATCCTTAAAGTTGTTGTTAGCAAAACCCTTAAAAAAATTTCGGCGTGTTAGTAAAACCTATTAAATGGCGAATACAAGAATTTTAGTTGAGGTGATGAAATATTTAGGTGTGTTGCATTGACTAATTAATAACATCTTTTCAAGAGTTTCAAAAATATTGAAACATATTCATATGTGCTAACTACTTTTATAAACATTCTTGTATTGTCATTAATCATTGAATGAGAATGAACTTCAACAATCATTGTGGCACGAGACTCATGCGAATCAGTGTCAAATAGATCATTCTTCATAAAAATGTGCTCCGAATGCGGCCATATATACATATGGTATCGGCAGGGGGCGAAGCCAGAAAGTTTTCAACAAAAGGTTACATTTTGATAAAATTTAGAAATTACACTAAAAAATGGTTATTGGAGAAGGGGGGCCAATTAAAAAAAAAGCCAAATATTTTTGAAAATTTACACTACAATTATTTTCGCTAGGGGGCACATGCCCCCTTTTTTCCCTCTTTATCTCGCCGGTTGCTCGACCTCTCGGATGGAACATGACACTAAATATTGTTAGTACTAACAATTCTTAATCCCATCATATTTATATTTTCATAAGACACACATAAAAAAAAATACATGTCGAATGAGACCTCTGATAATGTTATAACCTGCTTATTGTTTGATATTTGAAAATTATGGGTGCCTCGAGAAACATATTGCTCTATTATAGTATATAGGAGTTTAAGTTCAAATAGCTAAAGGCCATACGACAATAACCAGCACACAAGGCTAAAAGGCCCCTGAACATTGTCTGAAAAACTAACGAGTAACTTCCCAGGTAAGTATCAGCCAACCAAATACATGACAGCCATTCCCTGGAATCCAACTCAGGGCAAGAACGGGCCTGAACCTTAACCTTATAGCCATCATACATTAACACTACATGTAGCTACCTCATTCGTGTAGAGGTAATGCCGCGAGTATTTCGTTAGTAGGTATTTATCTTCAACGACCATTCATATAACCATCTGAGCCAAGGATGTCACGTCACGTGTCATTCTTGTCTCCTCCATAGGATGTCCACAACATGTATCCTCTAGGTACATTGGATCATCTATGATTGTCTGATCACATCCACATGGCGCGCACAACCTCAAATGCATCCCCGTAAACAACTGATGCATTTGATGAAAAGAACCAAGCCAATTTGTCCATTTTCACACACAATAAACCATCGCATGTGAGTGTTACCCAGCTCAAGACAACATTCTTATCTCGGAGTTCTTACACGAACGAAATCACGGTCATCATTATCTTGACCGCATTTCTTTATTCTCTTATATTGAGTTAGTTTATAGAAGTCGTTTTTTTTTATGGACACATAATATTACAACTATGTTTATCGTTACTCATCGGTTACATTTTGAATATTTGGTCACTCTTTTGGAACTATAGATTAAGAGGGTGTTTGAGATTGTTGTTTTTTTTCCTGCTATGGCTACTTATGCTGACTAGAAAAGTGCTTGTAAATATAGTATATGAATTTAATTCTCATTATAAATATGCAGACAAGAAGATGAATAGTTTTTTTTGTTTTGAGAAAGTTTACTTATCTACTTACGAGTAAGGATCAAATGAGAAATAAAGTTGAAATGAGAAGAATGAGAAGAAACCACAACCGCATATTTGGATCGTCTACAAATAGATGCATCTCATTAATTTTTTTTTTTTTGATTTGAAATGTGTGTCTCAGAATATTTCTCACTCTTCTCATTTTATTTTCTCTTCTCACCTAATCTCTTCCCATCTACTTACTCAATAGGTAAAATGACAAACTTTTCTATTTTGTTAGAAACTGTTAAGTTAGTTAAATTAAGAATGATATACAACATGTCAAAACTTATTTTCAGGTCGTTAATTGATAATGTATCAAACTTTAATTTTTTACGTCAAACTTTTACCTTTTTGGATCGCGACATATGAACAACAACCTGGTTAGGCTCCAAAGGCCAAGAAAAAGACTTCATATTCATCAAATCAAGCTTATCTCCTTTTCTTGATTCATGTAGAACAACAATATGTTAAACTTCATTGGATAGAGTGGTACAATAACCTTTATAAGAACATTAGGTGTCATGAAAGAGTCAAGTTTACTCTCAGTTTAGGCTGTCCATTATTAAGCGTATTTATATGGCCTTAACTTACTTTTGGTGACACTACTTACAATTTAATTTTTATTCAAATTAAACCTGCTTCATTTTCATTAAAATTAAACTACATTACAACAAA
>OU343217.1:260921641-261207924 GCA_910596185.1 Chrysanthemum makinoi
CGATTTCATCATTCTCTACCGCTCTGAAATTTTAAAGGCCTTTAGCGATTTTTAATACATAAAGTTTGAAACTTTAGTAATTTTGCTCGTTAAATGAATCAAAGCTTTAAACTTTACTCTACTAATTAATGATAAAGATTAATAAAGTCAGAACTCCGCTTCTAATTGCGCTTATAAGATCGTGGTGTTTGATTCCTCATCGCTTCATCATCCCACTATTTTCTTTACTTTTTGAATCTTTAGTAGTTATAAATTTTAATATAATAGTTATGCTTATTTTTATTTAATTAATGCACATGTCGGCTTCGCTTACGCTAAAGGTAGAGCTTTTATATACTTTTGACAGCATTATTTCGTGAATTAAAGCATGGCTTAAAAAAAGTTAGAAAATCTATTGGTTAGTAATTGGGTTACTTAGACGAAATTTCGGTTGGTCGTCGCTAAAGTTCACAAAAATAATCGGGCTTTTTAATTTTAGATATCGATATCTTTTATGACAAATAATTTTCAAGTTAAACCAATGCTGCTGAGAAAATAATTATTTGTAAAGATATTAATTCATCAATAAAGGACTAAATTGAAATAATAAACCACACTTAAGGATCTTGACAATTTGCTTAACAAGTATATCTTTTCATCATATATTTCTTATTTGCTTGCTTAGCATAATTTAGTTCGTTACTTTAGTTGTTATCTTTTATCATTAACTTTTTTTATTTACTTGCTACTAGTTTTATTATTGTCTTTGCTTTAACCATTATCATTTTAATTAGTCAAAAACCCATAAACTTATATGTTTTTAGTTTAATTATTTATTGCTTTTAGCTTATTTGTGTTTAAGCTTTCCATCCCATAGTTTAGAAAACTTCAAATTATCCCTTCTCTTATTCAATCCGATAATCGCGACGTGAGTTGGAAACTCCATTCAACCTCGATTGAACGATTCCTGCCAAACCTAACACGCTTGAGTTACCCACATACTACACTCTCTTCTATTATTGGTTTTTAAATCACCGTCCAACTGCTTTTAAGTTTCTTCTGGTAGTATTCACAAGTGGCTAGCTTGTGTGAGATAACTGACGGGTTTATTCACGAAATCAATTTTATGCCACGGGAGGGCTTGTAGCGAGTTTTCGGTATTGCCTCGTCCGAAGGTGATTTGAAGATCCTTCCGAGTGAAGCTACCGTCATTTTGTATATATATCTTTTTCAAAACCCAAAACATCTAAAAACCAAACATTCTTCCTGAGTGTTTTCAAAACCATAAAAATTTAAAACCAACAAAACGAACCTGACCGTTGATTGCATTGCTCGGCTCACCTTGAAGGTACAACCTATACACGGTTTAAGGAAAGTCTTGACATTAAATTGTGAATGAAGAATCCATCCACTCTTCATTCTCCGCTCCGCACGCACTTTAGAGAGCCACCGAAATAACCGATTGACGTGAAGGTTACAAAAATATTGTGTTTTCCACATTTTCTTAAATATAAAAAACCAAAAAGATTTTCCTTTTCAAAATTGTTTTAAAAGCCCAAAATATTCTTCTTTATCCTTCCGAACCCGATTATTCTTTCTCTTTAACCCTCTATATGTTTAATTCTCATGGAAACAATCAATTATCGTCATTGTTTTCATTGCAAAGGCCGTATGGAAGAAAAGCAGTATTGTTGTTTGAATCCTGAATGTGTATGTGAGCGATGTGGATACCTTGCTCTAAAATCTTGCTATTGGTGCGACTTACGACAAACAATCTCGATGACTCTAAAAATGTTTCTGACCATCACAACCGAGATATGTTCTTATCGCCGCCTTCATTGCCAAAGTCATATGGAAGAAAATCAATATCGATGTTTGAAATGTATATGCGACTGATGCGGAAATAATTGTCGGAATGGATTTTGTGATGTATGCCGAATTTTATCAATCCAAATCCGGATCTCGCCGTCTTTATGCACGGCTAGAACAAAGAGTGCTCAATTGAAGAACCCTCGATTCCTACTCCTCGTGAGGAAATGGAATATGTTTCAACTGAGGTGAACTCGTTCAAGAACCGTGAGCCTATCACGGAAATGGTGGAAATAGCTAACTCTTATCCGTGATAATTCGATTTATCGCTCTTATGCATACGGCAGGACCAATATGGTTGGAATTGTTCCGGTAGCAATGGAAAATTCGAACCGAGTTTACCCACAATCCTAACTATGAGACAACCGCATTTTCCTAACCAACCTTCTATCATGAGCCGAATCATACTCTTGTGAGTATCGTGGTCCTCACCAAGGTTTTCAATGTCAAGCTCAATTTAACAACTCAACCTTTGGTTATGAACCTTATTCGTCACAACAATCATATTGTTGTGAGTATTGAGGTCGCATGTTAATTCCGATTGTCGATGCATAATCCGATTGTTTTACGAGCAAGTTCCTTGTATACAATTTACGATTATCCTTATAACCCACCTCCAAAATACCAAGAAGTTCAACCACAACCTTCACCATGTTTCAAGATTTTAATCAAAAATTTCTGGAAATGATGAGTGATCTTAAGAATCTTCTTGATAAATTTACTCACGGAAAAGAAGATCCTCATCGGAAGACCTGTCGTGAATCATTAGTCAAAGAAGTGATCCAACATCGTCCAACTACATGTTATTACGATTCGATTCTGATGACGATTATACTCTCCGAGTGGCAATCCCACTCCCGTTTCGAAGCCTTTAATTTCGACCCTTCCCTCTCTCACGGTTGAGAGAAGTGACGTGTTTTAAAGAGTCGATGATCATATTCTACGGACATTGTTGAACCCGTTGATTCTCTCATAATGGGGGATGAGCATCTTAGTACTATCGCGGAACCGGTGTCTAGTTCGAGATCTTTATCCCAATCCCAAGAGAGTCCGGGGTTGTTGATGATATTTGTGATGAGCCTTCTCTTGATATTTCAATGATCGCGATGAGATGTTCTCCATTCGATGATGATTCTTATGGAGACATCGATTTCGTCGACGATTTACCTTCCGAGCCGTCAATATAAGAAGAAACGATTTTGAGCCGGAAGTTGAAGAGATTGGTGCCCGATGATATAGAGATCGAGGATGAAGCATTACGTGAAACATTGTCGAATGTCCATCTTCTCATTTCAAAGATTGAAGCCCTAAACGATAATTGAGTCAGATCCTATCTCCTCAATTAAAGATAGTGATTTCTTTCCGAGAATGAGACTTTCCGATTTGATGAAGAGATTAGTATGCCCCACTATTGATGATGTTTTATCCGATTTGAGCGATCTCTACTGAGGTTGATATGAAAGGTTTGAACGATATTTCCGATAATTCGACGAATGACCGATCATTGAGAATGCCGATTCATCTCACTTTTGATGACCCAATACCATCGGTATGAGATATGAATGATCCCTGAGAGATATGGTTGTTCTTGATGGTTTTATTGACTCCCTTTCTCTCGACGAGTCCACCATCCTTTATCCCGTTGAGCCGGCATGTGAAGACAAAATCTTTAAACCCGGGATATGCATTGATGAGCCTTTTGTTAAAATCATTTCTGGATATAAGGATCCTTTCTTAGATGCCTTCATTTGTGAGCCTAAACCTCTTATCTTTTACCATGAGCTCCCGACTTCTTTGGAGTATTCTCTTATCGATCCTTCATCCTTTCGTCCACCTGCTAAAACACCGATGATGGATCCTTCTTACATCATATGCCTTATCCACCCATTTTCTTCTCCACCCAACCCACCCAGCCTCATTCCTTCTGAATGAGGACACCGCTTTTGACCCTGGTATCTCTACCACCTTCTTCCCCAAGGACAAATGAATTCGGGATCTAGTCGCTAGCACTTCGGTGATCAAAAAAACAAGTCGTGGGAGGCACCCCATGCTTATCTCTATCTTTCTTTCTATTTTCTAATAAGTGACGTGAAGGGGTTAGCCTCTTCGATTTCTCGTGTTTGGTTGTTTTTGATGATGTGTGTAGGATGTTCCCGATATGAAGACTCTCGTGTTCGTCGTTGTCTTTTCTCCACTCGAGTTTCATGATCTGCTTTATGGAAACCGATATCCTAATCTTATCGACTAACGTTTATCTTTTAGCATACTTTATAAACGGCTTTTAGATTTTCGTGATACCCTTGCTTTAAACATTGAGGACAATGTTTCGCGTTCTGTCCGGTAGGGTAATCTTTCGATTAGATTTTTGCCTAGCACTTTGCCGTGTACTCGCAAGAACTCCGTTTTCCTTACAAAATGAAAAATTGTGCAAAAATGAGCAAAATTTAAAAATTTTTGTAAGCTTTTGTTAAGTCTTTTTGATTGAAAAGTTTTGCTAGTCTCTTAGAAAAGAAGCTATAAAATGCGAATTCTAGCTCACAAGGCCAAGATTTTGCAAGTTTCCCGGAGTGACTTTAAATATGCATAACTTTATTTCATTAGACGAAGCATTTGCTAAGTTAATATATATTTTGACACCTTGTTGACCGGTGAGGGTAGGAATAGAATTGACTGACCCATGAGTTGTTCTGTCCCTTAACCATAGATAATCTAAAATTATCGGCTAAGCATCCGCGGATCTCATTATTTGGGATTTTAAATTTGTAGAGATCGAGAAATGATAGAGTTACTTATGAGTTTAGATGTTGCTGGAGTAGTTGGTTCTTTTAGAGCCCATCGAAGACTTATATGCTTTTGTTCACAAAATTGTTTCACCCCATACTGCTCCTAATAAATAATTGAGATTGAGTTTTAGTATAGTTAGTTATCTTCTTCTTAAAAGAATCTTTGTTTTAAAAATTGGGTACACATCAAGGATCCGTAATAAATGAGCAATAAGTGATAAGTGAAAAAGTAATAAGTAAAGTTATGAGTCTGCGGTTCAGGATCGGACCCTTGGATCTTTAGCCGGGATTGAAGGAGGTCTTAGCCTAGCCAAATGGATCTCTATTTCATGAAGCCTATAGTCTTGAATTACCAATGAAGTCTGTGAAGTTCATAGCTCATACAAGTAAAAGTTCATGCAAAAAAAAAAAAAAAAAAAAAAATTGTATGATAAAAAAAATGAAAATGGAAAAGTCAAAAATATAAGTGAATAAAATTCCTGATGTGGACCTCATTTTTGGGACAATGGTTCTCGAGAGAAGGCGGATAACTAATTATCGACTTAGCTTTATATCTTTTATCGGAATAAAATTATCGAAACGAGAAATTTGAAGAAATTCATTTCTCACCAAAAATAAAATAAATAGAGGAAAATAGGAAAATGAGAGCAAAAGGTAATTACACAAGTAACTTCCATGGGTAGTGTTAGCATCAAGAATCATATTTAACAATGATTTCGATTTTACGCTTAGTTTGGGAGCTTGTGAAAAATCGTGGATCTGTATTCTATCCGTATGGTCACTTCAGTCGCTTTGTGTTGCTTCCTACTCCGTGATCCTAACGTGTCGCTTGAAAAATGTTGGAGTTATTGATCGACATGAAAGTTCAACAAACCGTCACTCATAACCGAAATGTGCTTAATCGTAATATCTATATGTGAAATAAAAGGTAAATCCGGCGCTTTTAGAATTAAGGGTTCTTAATCTCTTTTGGGAATCTTTGCTACTTCTTCATGGTTTAGTAGAAAGAGACAAATCCTGGGTTTTAAAAGGAATGATTATATCATGCTGGTGACACGGCAATCTTCTCGTCTGGGTATTTTGGTATATGTGAAAACATATACCTTTTTCTTTATCAAAACCGGATCAAAAGACCAAAACTAACCCCAAAGCCATAAATATTTGGTTTTTTGATGTGATGTATGTGAATCTGATATTGTAAAATGGACAAAAGAAGACAAAATGGGCAAAAACGAGCACGAATGGAATGAGCACGTTAGTTTGGACCAATGATAATTTTATTTGGAGCATCGAGGCAAGAAAAGAAAAATTTTAAGACTAAACAAAGCCCGAACGAAGATTGCAATTAATTAAGATGCTTAAAAGGAAGGAAAAAAGAATTAGCAGAAAAAAAGAGCTTAAATGGAAATTAAATGCAACATTAAACACAAAAAGACTCTTGGTCTAGTGGGTGGGGACATGTTTGTCAAGCAAGAGGTCTTGAGTTCAAATCTCATTCTTGTCATATTTCATTTATTTTTACTAAATGTAGACTTGAGGCCCACGGGTTACGTTGTCCAAATCTGAAGCCCAGCACGGCCCAAGCTGTGGAAGCCCAGCGACAAGTTACCATTGAAGCCCAACAGTCCTTCGAGGCTCAATGAAAAAGAAATGGCCCAGCGATGATTGATAGTTCAATTTAATCAATATGGAATTTGCAAATTGAATGTGCAGTTTTCTGTTGTCCATGCGTGAGTCCCACTTGCCAATATTAATTCAAGTTAAGCGCGTGATTTCTTTTGCCTCTGCCATCCATCTCACTCGCCCACAATTAAAAGGATCCAGCCATTCACTCTTGGCCACGTGTCCCTGCAGCTATTTAAGGTCCGAGGATAAGAATCCCATGTGGGAAGGATCGAGAAAGGCAATCAGTTGGCTATAAATATCAGCACCTCAAGAAGACAGAGGACACGTTTTATTTTTTTACTTGCAATTTATTTTCACACACTCTTTTTATTTAGTAGCATTTATATTTTCTCTTTTAAGTTTTCAAGCTTTGTATTATTTAGCCTTTCCTTCTAGCTTATTTTTAAGTGCTTATTTGTATCAAACCTCTTGGCTTATTAATGAAAGTTATGTTTATGGTTTACTTAAATGCTTATTTCTTCTTCTCATCTCTTTCTTTATTTTCGTTTTCTTTTCTTACCTATTAAGTTATATTAGCTTATTAGCTTATTATAACTTATTAAGGCTTTTTGGTTAGCTTTTCTATAAGTTTATCTATTAAGCTCTTTATTTGTTTTTTTCTTCTATAAAACTTTTCTTTAATACTTTCATAAATTTTTTTAACTTATTTTATAAAAGTTTACATTTTTTTTATAAGCTTTTATTTTATTATGTCTTATTATCTTCTTCATCCTTCTACTGATTCAAACAACAAGAGATGCATGAAGCTTATTAAGTTCGCTTATTTTACAAATAAGCCTTGACATCTCTTAAGTTTGAGAGACCTTTTCTTTTTTTAGCTTATTATTAGATTTATTATTTTTATCAAGTTTTCATAAAAAGGTTGCAACTTTTAAGTTTTTATTGAACAATAAGTATTTATTTAGCTTGTTCATTTAGATCAAGTCCTAAATATACCATTCACGCTTAATCTTCGATGAACAACAACTTCGGTGGACTTAGATCTAATAGTTTTTAGTTATAAAGTTTAAATCTTTTTAATTTTTTAGATCACTTTTAGTTTATTACATTTAGTAGTAGTGCTTATTATTACTTATTATTACTTATTATTGCAAACCTCTAATAAAGTTCTTGTTTTTCTTGATTTCATCATCTCTACGCTAAGTCGGAGCTTAAAGGTCTTTAAGCATTTTTAATACATAAAGTTTGAAACTTTTAGTAATTTTAAGCTTGTTAGTGAATAAAGTTTTAAACTTTACTTACTAATTAGTGGATAAGATTACTAAAGTTGTAAACTTTTTGTAATTTGTGCTTATAAGATTGGGTGGTTTATTCCTCTCTGCTTCATCATCCCGGTTCTATTTTACTTTTGAATCTTTTTTAGTAGTTATAAATTTTAATATAATAGTTATGCTTATTTTTATTTAATTAATTGCTATGTGTTGGTTTGCTATGCTTAGTGAGTAGGCTTTTTATATACTTGTTAAGTAGATTATTTCGTGAATTAAGTGCGGTTTTAAAAGTTAGAAAATCTATTGGTTAGTAATTTTAAGTTACTTAGATTGAAATTTTTGTTGTTGAAGCGGGCAAAAGCCGTGAAAATAATTGGGTTTTAATTAGATATTGATATCTTTTATGACAAATTGTTTTCAAAAAAACCAATGTGGTAGAAAATAATTATTTGTAAAGATATTAATTCATCAATAAAGGACTAAATTGAAATAATAAACCACACTTAAGGATCTTGACAATTTGCTTAACAAGTATATCTTTTCATCATATATTTCTTATTTGCTTGCTTAGCATAATTTAGTTCGTTACTTTTAGTTGTTATCTTTTATCATTAACTTTAGTTTATTTACTTGCTACTAGTTTTATTATTGTCTTTGCTTTAACCATTATCATTTTAATTAGTCAAAAACCCATAAACTTATATGTTTTTAGTTTAATTATTTAATTGCTTTTAGCTTATTTGTGTTTAGCTTTCCTTATCCCATAGTTTAGAAAACTTCAAATTATCCCCTTCTCTTATTCAAATCCCGATAATCGCGACGTGAGTTGGAACCTCCATTCAACCCTCGTCGAACGATCTCTCGGTGCTCAAACCTAACACGTTTGAGTTACCCACATACTACACACATCTCATCTATTATTGGTTTTAAATCGTGTCCGAACTGCTTTAAGTTTCTTACGGCTAGTCATTCACAAGTGGCTAGCTTGGATAACTGACGGTTTATTCACGAAATCAATTTTTTGGCCGCCGGGGCTTGTAGCGTTTTCAGATTCCGCCTCAATCGTGTGCACAAGATCCTTCCCCAGTGAAGTTAATTTTTGTATATATATCTTTTTCTAAAACCCAAAAACATCTAAAAAACCAAAACATTCTTCCTAGAGTGTTTTCAAAACCATAAAAATTTAAAAACCAACAAAACGAACCCGAACGTTGATTGTTACGTTTCACCTTGAAGGTACAACCTATACACGGGTTTAAGGAAAGTCTTGACATTAAATTGCAGACCAAGAAGCGATCCACTCTTCATTCCCGCCCACAGACGTACTTTTGAGAGCTACCGAGCAACCGATTGACGGAAGGTTACAAAAATATTGTGTTTTCCACATTTTCTTAAATATAAAAAACCAAAAAGATTTTCCTTTTCAAAATTTGTTTTAAAAGCCCAAAAATATTCTTCTTTATCCTCCTAACCCGATTATTCTTTCTCTTTAACCTCTATATGTTTAATTCTCATGGAAACAATCAATTATCGTCATTGTTTTCATTGCCAAAGCCGTATGGAAGAAAAGCAGATTGTTGTTTGAATCCGTAATGTGTATGTGATGATGTGGATACCCCGGTTCTAAAAAATCTTGCTATTGGTGCGACTTAGCCGACAAACAATCTCTAGATGACTCTAAAAAATTTTGACCATCCCACAAACCGAGATATGTTCTTATCGTCCGGCCTTCATTGCCAAAGTCATATGGAAGAAAATCAATATCGATGTTTGAAATGTATATGCGATGTGCGGAAATAATTGTCGAATGGATTTTGTGATGTATGCCGTAATTTTATCAATCCAAATCCAGATCTCTGCCTTTATGCACGGGCTAGAACAAAAGTGCTCTAATTGAAGAACCCTCGATTCCTACTCCTCCCTGGGGAAATGGAATATGTTTTTGAACCAGAGGTGAATCCCGCTCAAGAACCGAGCCTATCACGAAATGGTGGAAATAGCTAACTCTTATCCGATAATTCTTCGATTTATCGCCTCTGTGCATATGGTGCAGAGGACCCGAATATGGTTGGAATTGTTCCGCTTTAGCAATGGAAAATTGGAACCGAAGTTTCACCACAATCCTAACTATGAGACAACCGATTTTCCTAACCAACCTCCGTATCATGAGCCGAATCATACTCTTCATGAGTACTGTGGGGTCCTCACCAAGGTTTTCAATGTCAAGTTCAATTTAACAACTCAACCTATGGTTATGAACCTTACTCTATTCGCCACAACAATCATATTGTTGTAGTATTGTGGAGGTCCATGATGTTAATTGTGTCGATGCATAATCCGATTGTTTACGAGCAAGTTCCTTGTAACAATTACGATTATCCTTATAACCCACCTCCACAATACCAAGAAATTCAACCACAACCTTCACCATGTTCTGAAGATTTTAATCAAAAATTCTCGAAATGATGAGTGATCTTAAGAATCTTCTTGATAAATTTACCCACGGAAAGAAGATCCTCATCGAAGACCTATCGTGAATCATTACTGAGAAGCCGCGAAAGTGATCCAACATCGCCCAACTACATGTTATTTATTCTCGACTGATGACGATTATACTCTCCGAGTGGCAATCCCACTCCGCTTTCCTTTAATTCTCGGTTTCTTCTCTCACGCTGGAGAGAAGTGACGTTGTTTTGGAAGAGGTCGATGATCATATTTCTACGGACATTGTTGAACCCGTTGATTCTCTCATAATGAGGGATGAGCATCTTAGTACTATTTCGAAACGGAAGTGTCTAGTTCTCGAGATCTTTATCCCAATCCCAAGAGAGTCCGGGTTGTTGATGATATTTGTGATGCCTTCTCTTGATATTCTAATGATCACGATGAGATGTTCTCCGATTCCGATGATGATTCTTATGGAGACATCGATTTCGACGACGATTTACCTTCCGAGTCCGCCAATATAGAAGAAGAAAACGATTTTGAGCCTAAGTTGAAGAGATTGAGCCCGATGATATAGAGATCGAGGATGAAGCATTACGTGAAACATTGTCGAATGTCCATCTTCTCATTTCAAAGATTGAAGCCCTAAACGATAATTGAAGTTCGTGATCCCATCTCCGTTAAAGATAGTGATTTCTTTCCAGCTTGAGACTTCCGATTTGATGAAGAGATTAGTGGCACCCACTATTGATGATGTTTATCCCATTCTTGAGCGATTCTACTTCGAAGTTGATATGAGCAAGGTTTTGAACGATATTTCCGATAAATCGACGAATGACCCGATCATTGAGAATGCTGATTCATCTCTCACTTTTGATGACCCAATACCATCGGGTATTGAGGATATTGTGAATGATCCCGATGGGGATATGGTTGTTCTTGATGGTTTTATTGACTCCTCTCGACGAGTCCACCATCCTTTATCCCGTTGAGCCACATGTGAAGACAAAATCTTTAAACCCGGATATGCATTGATGAGCCTTTGTTAAAATCATTTCGATATAAGGATCCTTTCTTGGATGCCTTCATTTGTGAGCCTAAACCTCTTATCCTTTACCATGAGCTCTCAACTTTTGGAGTATTCTCTTATCGATCCTTCATCCTTTCGCCCACTGCTAAACCACCTACGGAATGGATCCTTCTTACATGATATGCCTTATCCACCCATTTTCTTCTCCACACCCACCCACCTGCCTCATTCCTTGAATGAGGACACCGCTTTGACCTGGTATCTCTACCACTTTCTTCCCCAAGGACAAATGGGGACGAAGTCAAGCATGACTGTGATCAAAAACAGAAGGCCGGGAGGCACCCCATGCTTATCTCTATCTTCTTTCTATTTTCTAATAAGTGACGGCGGGTTAGCCTCTTCGATTTCTCGTGTTTGGTTGTTTGTGATGTTGTTTAGATGTCCTCGATATGAAGACTCTCGCGTCGAAGTTTGTCTTTTCTCCACTCGAGTTTCATGATCGTGCTTATGGAAACCGATATCCTAATCTTATCGACTAACGTTTATCTTTGAGCATACTTAATAAACGACTTTTAGATTTTCGCGGATACCTTGCTTTAAACATTGAGGACAATGTTTCGTTCTAGTCAGGGTAATCTTTCGATTATTTTGCCTAGCACTTTGCGCGGTACTCGCAGTAACTCGCTTTTCCACAAAATGAAAAATTGTGTGCAAAATGAGCAAAATTTAAAATTTTTGTAAGCTTTTGTTAAGTCTTTTTGATTGAAAAGTTTTGCTAGTCTCTTAGATAAGAAGCTATAAAATGCTAATTCTAGCTCACAAGGCCAAGATTTTGCAAGTTTCCCCGAAAGTGACTTTAAATATGCATAACTTTATTTCATTAGACGAAGCATTTGCTAAGTTAATATATGTTTTGACACCTTGTTAACTTTCCGCTAGTGAGTGAATAGAATTCTCACTTGACCGGGCGTGTTGAGCCCTAGCTTGTTCCCTTAACCATAGATAATCTAAAATTATCGGCTAAGCATCCGCCGATCTCATTATTTGGGATTTTAAATTTGCAGAGATCGAGAAATGATAGAGTTACTTATGAGATTAGATGCTAAGCGTGAGTAGTTGGCTCTTTAGAGCCCATCAAGGTACTTATGGCTTTTTTGTCCCACAAAATTGTTTCACCCCATATCCGTCTAATAAATAATTAGAGATGTTGAGTTTTGATATAGTTTTATCTTCTTAAAAGAATCTTTATTTTAAAAAATTGGGTACACATCAAGGATCCGTAATAAATGAGCAATAAGTAATAAGTGAAAAGTAATAAGTAAAGTTATGAGGTCATGTGTCGAGATCACCCTTGGATCTTTAGCCGGATTGAGTGAGGTCTTAGCCTAGCCAAGGGATCCTCATTTCATGAAGCTATAGTCTTGGAATTACCCCCCACTCCAGTTCATAGCTCACAAAGAAAGTCATGCAAAAAAAAAAAAAAAATTGTATGATGAAAAAAATGAAAATGGAAAAGTCAAAAATATAAGTGAATAAAAATTCCTTGATGTGACCTCATTTTGGGACAATGGTTCTTGAGAGAAGATGGATAACTAATTATCGACTTTGCTTTATATCTTTATCTAATAAAATTATCGAAACGAGAAATTTGAAGAAATTCATTTCTCACCAAAAATAAAATATATAGAGGAAAATAGGAAATGAAAGAAAAGGTAATTCACACGTAACTTCCATGGGTAGTGTAGTTAGACGAATCATATTTAACAATGATTTCGATTTTAGCTTAGTTTGGGAGCTTGTGAAAAATCGTGGACGATGTATTCTATCCGTATGGTCACTTCACTGTGTTGTGTTTCCTACTCGTGATCCTAACGTGTCGTTTGAAAAATGTTGGAGTTATTGATCGACATGAAAGTTCAACTAACCGCCACTCATAACCGAATGCTTAATCGTAATATCTATATGTGAAATAAAAGGTAAACGGGCGCGAATTAAGGGTTCTTAATCTCTTTTGAGGAATCTTTGCTACTTCTTCATAGGTTTAGAAGAAAGAGATTGAAATCCTTAGTTTTAAAAGTGTGAGTTGATTACATTGCGTGACACCGGCAATCTTTCTCTGGGGTATTTTTGGTATATGTAAAAACATATACCTTTTTCTTTATCAAAACCGATCAAAAGACCAAAACTAACCCTAAAGCCATAAATATTTGTTTTTGTGTTAATGTAAGGCAGAACTGATATTGTAAAATGGACAAAAAGAAGACAAAATGGGCAAAACGAAAGCACGAGAATGGAATGAGACGGTTACGGGACCAATGATAATTTTATTTGGAGCATCGAGGCAAGAAAAGAAAATTTTAAAGACTAAACAGCCTCGAACGAAGATTGCAATTAATTAAGATGCTTAAAAGGAAGGAAAAGAAGAAGTAAAAAAAAAGAGCTTAAATGGAAATTAAATGCAACATTAAACACAAAAAGACTCTTGGTCTAGTGGGTGGGGACATGTTTGTCAAGCAAGAGGTCTTGGGTTCAAATCTCATTCTTGTCATATTTCATTTATTTTTACTAAATGTAGACTTGAGGCCCACGAGTTACGTTGTCCAAATTTGAAGCCCAACGCGGCCCAAGCTGTGGAAGCCCAGCGACAAGTTACCATTGAAGCCCAACAGTCCTTCGAGGCTCAATGAAAAAGAAATGGCCCAGCGATGATTGATAGTTCAATTTAATCAATATGGAATTTGCAAATTGAATGTGCAGTTTTCTGTTGTCCATGCGTGAGTCCCACTTGCCAATATTAATTCAAGTTAAGCGCGTGATTTCTTTTGCCTCTGCCATCCATCTCACTCGCCCACAATTAAAAGGATCCAGCCATTCACTCTTGGCCACGTGTCCCTGCAGCTATTTAAGGTCCGAGGATAAGAATCCCATGTGGGAAGGATCGAGAAAGGCAATCAGTTGGCTATAAATATCAGCACCTCAAGAAGACAGAGGACACGTTTTATTTTTTTTACTTGCAATTTATTTTCACACACTCTTTTTATTTAGTAGCATTTATATTTTCGCTTTTAAGTTTTCAAGCTTGATGATATTTAGCCTTTCCTTCTAGCTTATTTTTAAGTCATTTTATTCAGACAAACCTCTTGGCTTATTAATGAAAGTTATGTTTATTGTTTACTTAAGTGCTTATTTCTTCTTCTCATCTCTTTCTTTTTTTCTTTTCTTTCTTACCTATTAAGTTATATTAGCTTATTAGCTTATTATAACTTATTAAGTGCTTTGTAAGCTAATTTTTCTATAAGTTTTATCTATTAAGTTCTTTATTTGTTTTTCTTCTATAAAACTTTCTTTAATACTTTTCATAAATAGTTTTTATTTCACTTATTTTATAAAGTTTACATTTTTATAAGTTTTAGCTATTATTTTATTATCTCTCTCTCTTCTTCATCCTAGCTCGATTCAAACAACAAAAGAGATGATGACATTTGATAAGTCGGTTTATTTTACAAATAAGCCTTGACATCTCTTAAGTTTGAGAGCACCTTTTCTTTTTTTTTAGCTTATTATTAATTAGATTTATTAGTTTTATCGTTTTTCATAAAAGGTTGCAACTTTTAAGTTTTTATGAACAATGCTATTTAATAGCTTGTTCATTAGATCAAGTCCTTAAATATACCCGATTCACGTTTAATCTTCGGATGGAACAACTTAGCTTTGAGACTTAGATCTAATAGTTTTAGTTATAAAGTTTAAATCTTTTTAATTTTTAGATCACTTTTAGTTTATTACATTTAGTAGTAGTGCTTATTATTACTTATTATTGCTTATTATTGCTAACCTCTAATAAAGTTCTTGTTTTTCTTTGGTTTCTCATCATCTCTACCGCAATGGAAGCTTAAGTCTTTAAGCATTTTTAATACATAAAGTTTGAAACTTTAGTAATTTTTAAGCTTGTTAGTGAATAAAGTTTTAAACTTTACTTACTAATTAGTGGATAAGATTAATAAAGTTGTAAACTTTTGTGTTAATTTGTGCTTATAAGATTGGGTGGTTTTATTCCTCTCGTTTCATCATCCGGGTTCTATTTTCTTTACTTTTTGAATCTTTAGTAGTTATAAATTTTAATATAATAGTTATGCTTATTTTTATTTAATTAATTGCTATGTGTTGGTTTGCTATGCTTAGTGAGTAGGCTTTTTATATACTTGTTAAGTAGATTATTTCGTGAATTAAGTGCGGTTTTAAAAGTTAGAAAATCTATTGGTTAGTAATTTTAAGTTACTTAGATTTAAATTTTGGTTGTTGAAGCAAAAAGCGTGAAAATAATTGGGTTTTAATTTAGATATTGATATCTTTTTATGAAAAATTGTTTTCAAAAGAAACCAATGCTGTGAGAAAATAATTATTTGTAAAGATATTAATTCATCAATAAAGGACTAAATTGAAATAATAAACCACACTTAAGGATCTTGACAATTTGCTTAACAAGTATATCTTTTCATCATATATTTCTTATTTGCTTGCTTAGCATAATTTAGTTCGTTACTTTTAGTTGTTATCTTTTATCGTTAACTTTAGTTTATTTACTTGCTACTAGTTTTATTATTGTCTTTGCTTTAACCATTATCATTTTAATTAGTCAAAAACCCATAAACTTATATGTTTTTAGTTTAATTATTTAATTGCTTTTAGCTTATTTGTGTTTAGCTTTCCTTATCCCATAGTTTAGAAAACTTCAAATTATCCCCTTCTCTTATTCAAATCCCGATAATCGCACGGAGAGTGAACTCCATTCAACCCTCGTCGGAACGATCTCGGTGCTCAAACCTAACACGTTTGAGTTACCCACATACTACACATCTCATCTATTATTGGTTTTAAATCGTAATCGAATCGTTTAAGTTTCTTACGGTTAGTCATTCACAAGTGGCTAGCTTGTGTGAGATAACTTGACGGTTTATTCACGAAATCAGTGTCCAATAGTCCAATGACGTTGTGATAAGTTTCATGAGTTAGTTAACTTTACCTTTTAAAGTTTATGTTATCACTTATTTTACACAACATATTAAACATTTAAGCTTATTAGTGACATTATTGGTTTCGTGAGCATGATTTGTTTATTTACAAGATTGCACGCTGCACAATTCATAATTAAGGTCAATCAAGACTTAGCGTAAATGTGGAAAAGTTATGCGAACAAGAGTGGTATATGCGTAGACGAAAGCTTATGCGTAGGATCCCGACTTACGCCGTAAGAAATATTACGGCAGGAACAGGGAACCTTATAGCGTACGCTGCAGGGCGATAAAAATTGCGCGTAAGGCTTACTGTGAAGAGTAGGCCTTATGCGTAGAGGTCATGCTATGCATATCCTTCACAGGATACGCCAGAAGTCCCATTGTAGAACCTTATGCATAGACGCTACAAGAAGACATTTTACGCATAACATGCTACGCGTAAGGTGATCCTTATGTGTAGTTTGCTTAGAACCTTGATTCTTAATTTTCACTTGTAACATACCTGAAATAAATTCATCATATCATCAATATTAACCCATACATTCATCTTATAACAGATCATGGCATGAAAACTTGTTAAACAGTTTAAGCGTAGAAAATCTTACGCCTAGAACTTAAACCCTAATTTCAAGAATTACGCTTAAGAAATCTAGCCATGGAAATTTCACCAAATCATTTCTGGGAAGTCTTAGAAGCCTATTGAGTTGTTTTGTTCAAGTTTTAACATCAAACACCATGTGAATCAAAAATACCCAATTCGTATGAACTAGAACCCTAAATTACAATTCTTTCACTTTTGTTGTTTCTGGGCAAGTTCTAAGCATGGATATAGTTAATTCATCACTTAAACAACACATTATAAGCCACCAATTAGCCAGAGACATTCACACATGAAAACACCCAATTTTACGCATAAACCCTAGTTTTTCAAAATTAATCAATTCGTGTTTCTGGGTAAGTTTTGAGGATAAACATAGTATCATTGATGTTATTGAAACGTTTTGACACAATTGTTTTAACCACAAACACACACCAATGATTGTGTGTTCATACGCTTATGCGTAGAACACATAATCACACCTATCTCACGTTTTAGCCGTTGGATTTGCCTAAAAATCAAAACCCTTGCTTGTAATTACGTTTAGATTATGAAAACACTTACAATATGATGATCAAAAGCACGGATTTTTTGAACGATTTTAAAGCGTAGGATTTGTTAGGTTATGAGTAATAAATGTGAAGTGAAAGGTTAGGTGGAGGAGTTTTATTAAAAGTAACTTTAAGCTTTTGACAACAATAGTCCCTCCACCTTTTCGATTTTCATCCAAAGCCATTTAACTTCCATTTTTGGTTACCAAACGAAGAATATTTGGAAATAACTTTGACGACACTCCCCCTCGACTTAAGAAATAATGAAAGGTTATAAATTTTAGTCTGAGGAGTGTCAGAAACCAGAAATGTGACCACCCTTTTAAAGAAACAACCAGGATAGGATAACATGCAAGTACACGGATGTTTTGAAACATTTAAGTAGTTATTCTCTCCCCCTCAACACTTGATCAAAAAAATACTGAATTTTGAAAGATTTGAGTGTTGACGGAAGAAATGTACTTGCCATGTTTGAAGAAATATGGATAGAAGAATATTTTTGTTGTTTTATCTGATTTTATATTTTTGTATTTTGTTTTTGAAAAATATTTACAAGAGAGATTTGGTGTTTGACTGGTTTTTAAGACTGTTTTAGGAGGTCATCCAATTCCTCTTGAGTCAAACACCTCATACCAATTCAGTGGACCAACTCATTAAACCTAGCGGGAGGCAAGGCTTTGGTGAGTAGATCTGCCAATTGGTATTCTGTACCCACTAAGTATAATTCAACTGTAACTGCTCCACGCGGGTCCTTGATGAAATGATAGCGAAGATCGATGTGCTTTGATTTCGAAAATGAACCGAAGCACGAGATCGCAATGGTACCGATTGTCGCAGCGACATCGGGATTTTGTCAAATACGTAACCATAGTCTTTAAGTTGTGGTCTCATCCGCATGACTTGAGCACAACACGCGATGGCTACATATTCGCTTCCGCTGATGACAAATATGTACAATCCGCTTCTTCGATTGCCAAGACACCGTTTATCACCAAGAAATTGTAGTGCTCTGAAGTACTTTCCATGAGTCTAAAAATCCTGCGTGATCGCGATCAAAAGCGATTAGTTCAAAACCGTAATCCTTGGATACCGGATCCCCAAATTAATGGTTCCCTTGATGTATCGGAGGATTTTTAGCCTCGAGAGGTGGGTTTCAGCTTGGTCGACCGATAACGGAGCATAGATAAACGCAAAGACAATATCGGTCTCGCTAGTGTTAGATACATGAGAGACCCATTTCGGTATTTAGTAGGGTCTACTAATTTCCCATGTAAATCGCTAGTTTCTTGGTATGAGTCATTGGTGTGGCATAGTGTCGTGTTTTTCCAAATTTGTTAAACAATTCAAGGGCATATTTGGACCGACTCAAGAAAATACTCGGGTTATTGATGAACTTGCAGTCCTAGAAAGAACGTAAGTTCACCCATCATGGACATTTCAAAAAAATTCTTCATTAGTTTTGAAAAGCGATTGAGTACTTTTTATGTGTAGACCCAAAAATGATGTCATCCACGAAATTTGAACAATTAAGATATGTGCCCCGTGATATTGTATAAAAAGAGTAGGGTCGAACGAACCTTTGGTGAAATTATTAGCAATGAGGAAAGATGATAGCTTATCGCACTATGCCGGAGAGCTTGTTTGAGACCGTAAAGAGCTTTGTTCAGTTTGTAGACATGGTTCGGGAACTCGGGATCAACGAATTCCGGTTGGTCGGACATAAACCGCTTTTCGCTTGTCCATTGAGAAGCGCAGTTGACTTCCATCTCAAAGACCGTCATATTCATATGAGCAGCGAATCCGGAGAAATATCCGAACAGCCTCAAGATGAGCAACCGAGCAAAAGATTCTTCAAAGTCTATTCCTCTTCCTCGACGATAACCCTTAGCAACTAGACGTGACTTGTTTGATACGTTTCCTTCAAAGATCCAATTTGTTTTTCCAAATCCATTTTGAGACCAATGACGAGACTGTTGGTCTTTCAACCAATTCCCATACTTCAAGACGTTTGAATTGGTTGAGTTCTTCTTGTATGGATTCAATCCGCTTGTCTTTGTCATTGCATCTTTAATGTTTTTAGGCTCGACATCAGGCATGGAGTGCATAAATGCAATGTTCACCATCTGTATGAAGACGCTTGTCTTGTAACGACCGGTTGATTCGGGTGCCAATAATATTTTCCAAAGGATGGTCTTTTTCCATCGATGTGTAGAGGTTGATGTTGGTATACATTGTGCGATTCTCGAGGATTCAAATGGTTTGTTGATGATTCGCGACATCAAAAGTAGCGGTCATTAGCAAGCGGGTTAAAGAACGATTTGGATCAAAATCTGCAGCGGGGTACTTCATTAAGAACATCATCAGCCGGTTCATCATTGTTGGAAGCGGTTTGTTCAACTGTTGCGGTGGAGTCAACTGGTGGTGCTTCTTCAATGAAGTTGTTGTAGCAGTGTATCGGTATAAGAGTAGTATCGTTGAAAATGAAAACAGCGGATACACCGAGCACGCTTCATCAATATCACACGAACAGGACCAAATAACCTTTCCATTTATTGACGATTGAGCTAGGGCTTTGTTCACCGGATGATGGGGTTGGGGAAGTTTAAGCGGTTGTGACCCGTTCCAAGTCATATACTGAAGCCATATCGGTAAGTTCATCAAAATGAGCATGAATCGCTTCCATAACCCGCTTTGTACGACGATTCCATATCCGTAACCTTTAGAATTCTCACAATATCCAATAAAGACGCCAATGTCGCCTTTGAGCTTTCCAAAATCATCACGATCATTATTCGGATAGATAGGATCCAAATACATGAAAGTATTTGAGATTTGGTTTATGGTTGTGGAGAAGCTCAAAAGGTGTTTTGTTGTGGTGTTTAGTAATCATAGAACGGTTTTGAGTATAGCATGCAGTGATACAAACGCCCATAAGTAATCGAAGTTTAGCATTGATTAACATTGTTCTGCAGCTTCCACTAACGCTCGGTTTCGCCTTTCAACCCCGTTTTGTTCTCGTGTACGCAATAGATGCCGATGCTGAATTCCTACTTTCTCATAAAGTTCACGGGGGTTGGTTAACAAATTCGCCTTTTGTATGTTCCATTTGGCGAACGGTATTCCGGAGCTGAACTTGAATTTTCGTGAGAAAGGTGATGATCATTTGTGGAGCTTGGTCTTTGCTTCCAAGAAAGTAGACCCAAGTCCATCGTGAATAGTCATCAACAATTACTAAGATGTAGCGCTACCATTGATCGCGTTGCACGCGAGATCGGCTACACAAATCCATGTGAAGAAGATGAAGCACATGCCGAGAGTCAGGTTCTACCTTTGAAGGAAAATGAGCACGAGTGCTTTTCCCTTGTTCACAAGCAAAGGTGATCTTTAGAATACCAATCGGGAGACCTTCAACTAGTTTGTGTCAAGCAAGATTGGTTATAGTTTGAAAGTTTAAATGTGAGAGACGATGGTGCCATAGCCAGGATTTTGTTGATGTTGCCTTTGAAAGTAAGCAGATGGGAGATGACGCGACCATGTCTTGCATAGAGATAGTGTAAAGACTTGAGTTACGCGAGCTAGACATAAGATCGCTTCCTTGTAGATCACGAATGAAACAAGTTTTCTCCCTGAAAGCAACCTCTAAATCACCATCACGTAACTGACCTACTGAAAACAGTTGTGACCAGGCCTTCCACATAATAAACCCGCTAATTTCGATGTTCCCATTGATATAGTCTCCGTGAGCCCGTGATATGCTGGGTGATCATTCCTAATCGACAATGCCAATGAACTTTGCAATAAAGTTTGATAACAGTTTAAGGTTTCCTGTCATGTGTCGGAACATCCGCTATCAACAATCCAGAATGATCGTATCACCTGCATTACACACCAACGACACAGATGGAATAGAAGTAGATGTGGAACCCGAAATGTTAGAGGGTTCCGGAGCAGCTATAGTAGATATACACACATCAATAACTTTAGGTATCCATTTAAATCCTAGTATGTTATATATCCATTTCTGCCATCTATAACTGCTATTTACTTTAGTCTTAGTGAAGGCACTAGGTGGTACTACATTCTTTGGAGGTGAAACTGTAGCTACAGGGACAGCAATGGTTGCCTTAGAATCTAAAAAGCGGTCTACCAAGCAGTAATTAGAGTGATTAGTGGGCCTAGAGGTATTCCGATTCTTAGGATTCCGTAAATGAGAGATTATAGCTTTAGCAACACATTTGTCATGACAATCGAATTCATGCTTACTTAGACAAATAACACAAGGTGCATCGATCAATATCAAAAGTACTTAAAGGTTTAGCATTCGTTACATCACTATTTCTATTACATTTGCCGCATCAATATCTATAGTGGAAGCAACGTGAGTCTTATTCATAGTCCTAAGGTGTTCTTCTACTTTAGCATTCCTTATTGATCTTTTCTTAGGTCGCAACTTCCTATTCTTCGATGTAGTGCTCCTAGGCTGTGAAGTGCGGACGTTTGGAAAATACGCAACTATTCATGTTTCAGTAGAAAGAAGCACATTAGCAACTCGTGTTTTGGCAGAAGGCATTCTAGGTTCATGATTACTAAGTGTTACAGGTGCTAATCTCTTAATGATGGTTGGCGAAAGTAGTTCATACTTTCCTAACATTTCTCTTAACTTAGAGATAGTGTGAATCAAATCTTGATTTTCAGAACGAATATTACCAGCAAAATGCATTACTTCTTTAGTGTGTGCAAGATAGTGATCAAGTTCGTTTGATGCATCATCACGAGTCTTTTTAAGTAAATCATATATGACACCATATTCCTGTTTAACTTTTACAAGTTCTTGTTCATATTTTGAGATTTGACATTTCAAAGACACGTTTTGATCATCCAGTTGCTCAAATTTAGGATCAGAAGATTTTGCACGCAACTGAGCGATTTTGTTTTGAAAAACAAGTTGTTGATTGTGACAATCTTTTTGACACCATTGAAGACGACGTTTTGCAAATGAAAGATCGTTTGTTAATCGTTCATTTTCAGCTTTTAAAGACTCGATCTGATGCACATTATCAGTATTCTCAACAGTTACCACAGAGTCAACAAGACGTAGAGATATAATCGATGTATGACATGACGAATTCAATAACACAACATTATGGATATCAAAGAGATAACATCATTCAAGAGTCGATCAACATCTTTTCTCAACATTTTCTTTTTACGTTTAGTATGAGAAATAGATGTTTCGTTTTTCGAAAATGACCTTCATCACTCCAAGTTCCTTATGAAAGTCCCGTTCCCAAGACAATGCACAATTTTTCAAATTTTTAACATTTGGTAAAAGATTTTTTCTGAAAAATGTCTCTTTGTTCTCGCGCCCGAGGCGATTGAAAATGTTGAACTTTGATTTCAGAATGATATTCTATCTCATGTTGTAAACTTTTGAGGTCAGCCATGAAAATGTCAAAATATCTAAGAATTTTGCGATTTTCAGGTTTTGAGTTTACTTCACCGATGGAAGGTGAGGACCATAAATTTGTGCATAATCCGTTGGGGATTAACATTAGAAGACTCGTGACGTTTTATGATAACCCTGGTGTGTTAGAAGAATCCGTTGGTGTGACGAAAATGACCGGTTTTGAATAATTAAAAGGTTTGTTGTAAACAACAGTTTTTAATTTTGATCGACTCGTCTTCGTGATCTAATTCCTCTTGACGATGATATTCAACAACACTCATAATGAATTATCAATTTTATATTCTCGTGACTGGAAACTTCGTGATTTGGTTTGAATGCTTTGGTTGAAAGTTTAGGTTTGTAATCGCAAGATTCGTCCATATCCATTTGGATTGGGTTTTAAAGTAAACTTTTCAATAGCGCAGCATCGACTCACCATGTTTGTAAACAACAGTTTTAAACTCTTTAAGTTTTGTTTGCAAGCGACAATTTTTTCAAGATGATCATCTATTCGTTTCGTTGAATGCTTTTTGTATGCAGAGAACTGTTTTAGACAAGTTAACAACTCACTTAGCTTTTGATTTTCCAAGGTAGATTGTTAATTTGCTTTTTATGTTCATGTTTCATTGTTCTATTCAGCACAACAAAGCATTCTTCAAGCGCTAGATCACGACTGCTCTCTAAATATTTTTCGCTTTGATGAGATTTAGCAAAGCGGCTTCAAAACCTTTTTCACGGTTTTCTTGAGTTTTGAAAAAGTTGAGTTGCATTTTTAAACATTCAAAATCCTTGGATAATAGTGCATTTTTACTTTTTAAGTCCTGATTTAATGCACAACATTCTTCAATTTGGGATTGCTGGTCTTTAAGTAAATGAGCAAGATCTTGAGGAAAAGTTCGGCTTGTTCAACGGGAGTCACAACATTATCATTATTTAGATCCTCAAGTATAACCACGGAGTCAATTTGATTATCAAAGGAAACCATAAGGTCATCTTGATCGTCAAATGTAACTACGGGATCTAATTGAAAATCGTTGGAATGAGAGATGACTCATTTTGAACATTCTGAGCCTGCCGGATCTGGACATGCGGAGATATTAGATCAGATAAATATGGTTTGTTCGGTACTGAGACAAGCCATCAGTGTCACCGCCTGGGTGGTCACTATGTAACTCATGCATATTAGCCATCAACATTACAAATGTGGCAGCAAGTCCTCCATATCATCATCTGAGTCTGATCCGCCATAAAACTCGTTTTTTCTCGGAGAGTTCCACCAGCCTTCATCTTAAGAGCCAAAAGAAGAGCCTCTTTGATAAGCACCCCGCCTAGTCCTCGGCTTTGGGCATGCATTAGCCGTGTGTCCTTTCTCATTGTAGTAGCAAGACCATTCAACCCATTCTAGCATTTCCTGTTCCACCACTTGAGCTCTTGTTATTCTTCCCACAAAGATTAAACCTGACCACCATCCATCTGACCATAACCACGATTCGAACTTCAACTCGCCCATTGTTCACAAAGCTTGATTCCGTTTGTTAGATGAGGAACAAATACGATTGTTGGATTTATTTGTATAATGGCTAAAAGCATTAGCAATCATAACAAATCCTTGTTGCAATGCTTCGAACGGATCGGATTCCTCATTAGCTTCACTGAAAAATGCTTGAGCATTGTTGTTGTTGTATGGAACCAATTTATTATGTTGAGATTGTTGTGATTGATCATTTTGTGATAGTGGCGCTTGGTTGAGTCTTGTTGAGGAGGATAACTTTTGAGCATACAAGGCAAGTTGTTGATTTTCCTGATGTGCAGTGAAGCAATTTGAGCACGGAGAATCCTTTCCCTATCAACTTCCTTTTCATGAGGCTTCAAATAATCGTACAACAGTCCGTATGTAGAATGATGCATGTTCTTCGCTTGACGGAGAAAAATGACATACTTCTCCCATTCAGGACCAAGACTACTCTGGAACTTAGTATTAATCGCAATTCTTGGCATGATGATGTTGTGTTTATCCAAATCATTGATGATGTCCGAGAATCGATGATGATAAGACTCTAGTGTCTCTCCAGGTTCAATCAAGAAGTGTTCATAAGCCAAGTAAATTTTGGATTCCATATCCTCCTGATTGAGTGCAGATCCTTCCATAAGTAAATGAATGTGTTCCCACATTGCCTTTGCAGTCTTTTGAGCATCAACACTTTGAAGAATTGGGTTTGGTAATCCTAATAGGATATATTGCATTGCAAGCTCATCAGCTTCATAGTGTAGAAGTTCTTCTGGAATCAGGTCTGCAACAGTAGCAATGTTTGATTTTTCATCCCTTGTTGGATTAGCATTTGGATCTCCGGGTACAATGACTGTAGGCATCTGAAATGGACCTTCCAAGATAACCTTCTTTAAGAACTTTCCATGGCTTCTTCCATCACAAAACCTAAAGAACCGAATTAACCATTGATCGTAGTTTCCTGGAGTGAGCATTGGAGGTCTATCAAGTGATCCAGCCTCATGAATTGATTGTTGGTTGCTTAAAGCTTCACACATCTTTGCAAACCAAGTGGGTTCCTTCATAGTGTTCCTTGATGGATGTTGATTGAATTCATTTGTGTAGGGTTGAACTTGAAGACTTGGTGGTGTTTGAACCATTTGTGGTGGAGGAATTGCTCCAAGTTGTGGAGTATGTTGTTGATTAAATTGTTGTTGATAAATTGCTTGTTGTTGATTCCATTGTTGATGTTTTGGACTTAGTTTTTGTTGTCGTTAAGAATAAGTGTAAGGGAAATAGTTAGAGTATGGTGGTTGTGACATGTTGAAAAATTGTGTTGGTAAAAATGGATCTTTGTAGTCGAATGAACCTTTGTTGATGAAGTATCCTTAGGAGTAGAAATCACAATAAACCAAGTAGCACTTATGCGTAAAAACACCAAAGTTACGCATAACAATCAAGAGTTACGCCAGAGGTTTAGCTTACGCTAAGTAGGGAAAATACACTAAAGTTATGCGTAGACATAAAGTTAGGAGAAACTTAGGCTTAGGATTACCTTATGCGTAAGACTAGGCTTAGGCGTAAGATGAATCTTATGCTAGGATTTTCACGCGTAAGCTTTATGCTTATGCGTAAGTTTAGGGTTGTATCCCAAGTGATCTTTTACACTATCACAAAGGCAAAAGATATCCAAAGTCGACGTATTTTCAGGCTTATCCAAGCAAGAAAACACGGAGTAAAACCACGAAAACGAAGATCAAACCAAGGATAAAGTTACGCGTAAAACTAGGGTTTTGATATGCCGTAGCTTTACCGTAAAATGAATTTGCCCAAAGATGTTTCTAAACCCATTTTTGTGATGAGATAGCTTCAATATCACCAAAAGAACACAAAAGTGTGAAACTTGATGATCCAAAACTTCTAAAACCGTTACGCGTAGGATGAAACCCTCGTACAAGAACTAGCTTAAAAACGTAGATCCACGCGTAAAGTTTGAAACTTTTTGCCAAAAACAAGTATTTTAACACCTTAAAACATTGAAAGTACAAGAATCTTGGATTAAAAAGTGTAAAAAACGAGTTTTTAAGCGAACCAAAGTATCAAGGCCGAAGCGTATGTTCTACGCGTAGACCAAACAAACGTTCACCCAACTATTAGGCGATTGATACCATTGTTAGGTCACTAGTTTTACAACACAAGCTTAATAGAAAGAGATAAAGGCGATTGAACAATAAACAAACACACACACACGTAAGACTTAGACGGTTAGGCGCAGAGATGTGAGTGAAAGGATAAATTGAACAACCAACCCTCAAGTGAGGGCTATACAAGAGTATTTATAGGAGGGAAGCTAGGGCAACACTTCCTAGTCCCTTCCTTTCTCCTATGGGCTTGGGCCTAAGCTCATGGGCCTTCTACATAAGCTTAAGGCTAATAACAAACATAAAGGCCATAATTAAGCTAACTATTACATATTAATTACTAACACTTGATTTAGGTTTAGGAGTGATTCCAATAGTGTAGTATATCGAAACCCGCAAAAAACGATAAAAAATAAGTTCGTCGAAAGTATACAATATTGGATCTCTATGGAAAGATAATTTTATTCTTGTCGCAATGGTATAATTAATTTTATCTAACTATTAACGGTTTGTGAGATATTTAATTTTTAGATATAAGGGTGAAAGTGAATTTAATTAATTTGATTAAAAATAAATGATTGAGAATGATCCATTTGATCTTTAAATTTTATGTGATCTTTATTGATCTCACCCCATATACTTGTAATGTAAGTTTAATATGGCAAATGAGTTTCCCTAGACATGGCCATGAATAGGTGTGAACTCAAAGGTCAAACTTAGGAGGTGATATTATCCACATCTTTTTAATCCACCACACCGCCATTACAGTGTTGTACGGTACAATACTGTAATGCACCGATTGTGGTGGATTAATCAAAAAGTGTGGTGTGAGTATCAATTCCCCAAACTTAGCCAGCAGGATTAATCAAAGTATCAAACTGTTGCTTCCAACATAGGCAGATGAAGACTGAGATCTATTAGCTATGAGTAAAATGGTACAAAATGGATGCATAATCAGATAGACAAGTACACCTTTTTCAAATTTAAGGAGAATTAATACATAACTTGTGACAGCCAAATGGTGATTGATTAAGAATTTAAGACTATAACTACAAAAATGAAACATATGTATCCTTATAGTTGACTTTTCCACAGCCAGTCAAACCTGTTAACGTGTAGACGCCCATAAAGATATTCAAGTACTTGAAACTGATTTGAGTTAACATAGACTGGCTCCTAAAAATCACCCTGCAACAAAATTTTCAATTAAAAACTTGAGTTATCAGAAAGGAGTTAATACTATAATGCAATCTTATAGCTAGAAATCTTCAAAAAGAATTCCAACACAACTGAGGCTATATCGATAACCAATAGACTGTGATGGAAACACAACATTTAAAAACTCGCGACTATCCCAATAAGTGACCACAACCTAAACAATCTACTCGACTCATCATAATGAACTTCCACTAAAGCTGGATAAAATCGATGAATGTAACATACATAAGGATTCAACAATAGCCAATAAAGACAATTAACAATATATAACCTCAAACATGCAAAATTATCCAAAAAGTCACAGAGCTAACCGATGCACATAAACAACTAAACTTCCAGTAGGGCCCGATTCGTTGAAACACCATGATCATGCCTTACACTTGCTACCATACAAATGTTCTTACCACAACCTAGTCGAAGTTTACAAAAGCCGTGTCTTGACCGTTGTTCATGGATTAAATAGACTTTAAAAAACTGATAAGTAGAAAGTATCATATGAACAAAGTTTAAAACCATATTAGAAGGTTAAGAACAATTTCAAAACTATAAACGCATAAATATGCGCTATCTCTCTAATTATTCGCAATCTTATTCCTCCATACATGCATAAGTATAAAATAGGTTTTAAAACTTTTGATCATTCCACACAACATTAAGAACCACAAAATCATGTTCCTCACAATAGAATCCAAAATATCTCGTTTGTCATAAATAGCAATTACCATATAAAAATTAGGGAAAATACTAACCATTAGAGTCATCCATTTGTTCATGACGCCATGAGCATGTAGAATTTTAATATGTACATCAAAAAAAATCAGTATCCATGTTTTAAATGACCACTCGGGCTCCATCGATCAAACTCACTATTCATGACCAAACTGGTTCCAAATTTCCACCACTAATGCAGAACTTAATGACATGTAAATTGTAGCAATTAGAAAAACAAAATACATACCACTCCTTGAGATACATATGCTTCACTTCATGACACTTCACGTGATCTTGCACCAGTGATCTCAAAACACACTCCACCACATTACCCTCATCTTTTTCCAAAGAACGCAATATCACCATCTACACACCTACTTCTTTAGGACTTTCATCAAATATTTGACACACACCAACACTACCATTTTCTTTAACCACTCATGTAACATTTGTTAAACTCAATGGCTTTGATAACTCACCTGTAAACTCCTTTGATGAATATTTCTCATATATTCAAGAAAGTACTATAATACTCATCTAAAAATTATCATCCTATAATTTGTTGGGATGTCTCTAGAAGCTCATGCCTGGACTAACCAAGCAAAGGAGAAAGTATCATTCATTTGATTTGTGTTTTGTGGTGACGCATGGATAGCAAAGAAAGAAAGAATAACGGAACATTCCATTTGACACGTTAAGTTTTTTTGTTGGAGGTTGCAGTAACTTTATCGCTCACATTGTACAATCGAATACTGTCACCAAAAACATCACTAACTTTAGTCTCAATCATTGACAAAAATCAATCTTATTTTTGTTGGAAATGTATATATTTACAAACATGTGAATGTCCGGATTCGAACTCGTGACCACGGGATTGCACACATTAGCGAATGAGAATTAAAGTTAATAATTAATGTTTATGTTTACGATTAATTATTGCACATTAAGTCCGTTTAATGATCGTTAAGTATTTAACGGAAAAATGACTAACGACCGTTAAATGAAAAGTGGAAGGAGTAGTAATGGAAAATCTTGAAATGAAAAAGTTATGGGTTTCTCTTGGGCTTGTTGTATGGCCGGCCAATGGGCTTTATCCAAGCCTAATCCCTAACTTGTTTTTCAAGAATTCCATTCACTATATAAGCAAGGCTAGGTTCTAGGGTTTCATTCATATCTTTGTGCATTGAATTAACCCTAGTTCTCTCCTCTCCTCTTTCTCTTGCAATACTCGGCCGAACACCCCCTTGTTAGGGAGTTTGGTTTTGTTTTGTCATATAACGAGGACTTGTGTTAGATCTAGCAATCGCTTGATTCGTTTGGTTAATTCGTGTGTACAAGAACGTGGTTGTAAGACATTATTCTTACACCAATAAGTACTACTTTGTTTTGTTTTGCTCGAGGGTTGTTTTTCTTTGCTCGAGGGATTTGACATTCGCAAAAGGTACGCTAACGCATACTTTCAGCATTAATTTATTTGTTATGATCTTCTTCCTCCTGTGTACTCTGATGTCTTTATGTTTTATTGTATTTTATATATCATAAACTCAACAATGGCATCACGAGCCTTGTATAACAAGTAATTAATTATCGAACACATAATTAAAATAAACATGAATATGTTATTTTTTGTATGCATAGATCTAGGGTTTGCAAAACCTAAACCCTAATTTGAGGGGCGCTTTTATTTAGTGCCCTAATTAGGGTTTTGTAAACTATTGTTTTAATTGGATTAGAAGCCCTAAGATGCATGCAACTTTATGCGTAACTCAAGTAATTGCATTAATTGTTAAGTGTAATTTTATGTCCATGATAATTATCTCTGATGTTTTATCATGGATATGCTTTTTATTGTATGTCTTTCTTGTTTAAGTGATATACACTGAATTTTGATAGATCTAAAATTGGGGAAGACCTCAATCATTATTAATTTAATAAGATTTATCATAAACGTTTGCATGTGGCTATTTGATATGCATGACTTTTATTTGTTATGCATTTATTGTTTATTTGTTTATTTTTACAAATACTTGCTTGTTTGTTATGTGTAACAAGGGTATTTTTACAAGAAAAATAAACCGACCTAAACAATGGTGAAACATGTATTTTAAGAATAGTAATCATAATCGTTTAATTGATTGATGACTTTGGTACAAATGACTGAACGGCTCACCCATGAGAATGAACTAATAAAATGGGTTTAAAGAAGTGCGACATACAATCGGAAAGTATGTCTAAGGTTGTGCTTTTAGCTGCATCACCTTCCCATGTAAGTTCGAATGGAGCTACTTAGTAAGTCATTAAATGTGCAAGCTCGCCTTAAGCGGCTTAATTAGTGTTGATTCCATGCCACTTAGGTGGTAATTATCTCAAAACACTAAGTGTTTACACTTATGCAAAAGTACGGTATAATGGATGATAATTAACACTAAATTCCTTGATTGGTGAAACCAATACCTCAATTAAAGTTTGATGATGAAAAACTTAAACATTAAAACAAGATATAAATGTTTTAATAAAACCTATGTTACAAAGATGAATGCATGACATCTTTGTATATATTTGATTTAACATCAAAACTATTACCCTTTAATTTAAGTTATATGCCATCCAACGAAACGAAAACACCTAAGATTACCTTTATTTTGCGGAGATCGTGACTTAGATCAGTAATCAAGGGTAAAATGTCCACGGTCGCGGAGAACGGGCATGGACGATTTTGCGCTTCTTAAGTTTGACAACTTAATTGAGTTTTGTAGTGAGAACTGGAAACTCAAGGCATAAGATGGGATAAAACATGTTTACATGGTGATTGAAATTGGCTATATAAACCATAAATCTAGGAATTGCAATTGAAATTGGCAATTGAGCAAATAGCTCTACCATTTTGTATAAGGCTTCATTACTATTGCTCAAACTGATGTGATGAGATTATGACAATTTGGATCCTAGTTTTTGTTAGAGAAATTAAATGGTTATATGCTTATGAACCATGGGTAATTAATTTTCTTGAAAAAGGTTAATTATCGAAAATACTAAAATTGAATTTTGTAATTCTTTTGAATGAATTAAATGCAACATTTAACAGCAAACAAAGTTTAGTCTTTGATCGGTAATTGCTCCATTCGCTTTCAAACAAATGTTTGATCGAGAATAATTTCGCGAGGAATAAACGACAAACCAAGTCTCTTTCCATGGGAGAAGCATTAGACTCAATCCTATTCCTTTTCATGAATGAGAAAGGTATAATAGGAACATTTTGAATTGTCTAAATTCTAATGTAACTCATAGCAATGAATTGCACGTCATATTTTCCATAAAGATTTCATTACCTTCATTAGGTGAATGAATCCTTTTGTAACAAACATGAATGTTGGTTAACTGGAAAACATGTATATGAGTTACTAAATTAGAAGCTAGACTAATTACCGTGAAAATTGGTAAAAGGAAAACTAGCTTAATTTATCTAGTTGGTTTACTTTAACTTTTAAAGGTGCTACATACCCGATACGATGGGCCGGTGGGCTGTTAAGGAAGAAATTGCATAACCAATTTTTTCAAATTAATAACATTGATGGATAACCCATCATTTAAAGAGTAAGAATACACTTTTAGTACCTTAGTAATGATTACGTATGGTTCTTTAAAGGTGTAGGAAAGTAAATAGCAAGCAAGTTGTTTTCATTGGTTATGCAACACTTACAATGTTGTCGATTCAAGTGGGAGCATTTGTGTTGCATTCCCAGATAAGAAGTTGTTTTAATGATTTCTAATTCGGTGGAGCTACAAGCCTTATTTCTGTGTAGTAACCCAGATTATCTTCAAAGATAATTACTTTCCAATTGTAGGCACTTATGGATTTCAAGGATTGTCATGCTGCTTTCTTACCTTAATCAATATAGTCCTACATCTACTTGTTATATCTATGACACAAATCATATTAATCAAATAAACGAACTTGTATCGTGTTGTTTATCACCTACATGATGTTGTTCCATGCACAAGTGGGAGAAATCTTTATTGTGTGCAAGGTACAACACATATTAATATGATTTAAGTGAATTCTCTTGGTTGAAAGTAAGAGAATAACGTTCTAATAGGAAGTATACATTTAAATATGTTTGATTGCCCTATTAAGAACATGTGTCAAGATGATAACAAAGACTACTTTATTTTAAATATTTATGTCATTCAATATTTAAGAAACACTTATAGTTACAATTTATGCATTGAGCGTGAACTAGATTGTAGCCCAAGGTAAAAATATCCACGTGTCGTGAAAACGAGCATGGATGATTCGCGATTTCTTACATGGAACATTTCATGGAATGACATAATTAAATGAAGTAATCTAATACTACTTTGAATTTAAGTATTCGTTGAATGACTTAAATATATGTAGTAATTATTAACTTGAAATATTAATTGAAACACGGTGGTGTTCATAATTACTTTAATTAAAAATGTTTATGATTTTGTAAAGTCACAAACATGAAGTCTTTTAATATAAGACTTACAATATAAAGTAAGACGTTAACTTGCTATGTTTTAAGACATATGCATGAAGTCAATAAGTTGATCAAAGACTTATGACGTATAGTAGGATTATAATTGTTATATCTTTTGACTTGGTCAAGAATACTTATGATATAATACATGCAATTGACTTGGTAATTCTATTGTACCATTAAGTTTTACTTTGTTGGTAAATATGATAAACCAAAGAGTAGATGGTTATCTTAAATATTGTTAGATTAATCTTACAATATTAATTCTAAGGAAATACCATAGTTTTATGGTATGTTCAGTTAGAAGAATCAAAATCTATTGGCATTGTTTGATTCAAGATAACTATAGTTTCTTCCAAAAGTTATCAAGGTTAGTAGATTGAGTATAGATTGAATATACTCAATAAGACTCCAATCTAGAAGATTAATAAGACACCATTTGTTTATGGAATGTGATGAATCACATTAAGTCTTATAAATGAAGTTCTAAATTTGTTAAACTACTTATAGAGTGAGTTGTAACAAACTAATGTTGGAAGCTGTCAATGTTTTTTGTAATATCCCAAAAGAGAACAATGTATTGTTGCTCTACTTGCTAAACTATTTAAAGGTAATCTTTAAATTTTTAAAGGCAAGTGGGAGTTTTCTTTAGATCTTGAAAGATTGAATTACAAAATACATAATCTTCTAAAATGCACTAGCAAATATCATGATGAGGCTAAACATGTAAATGATAGACCTCAAAATGATGGAATTGTCATTCATAGATTCGTAAGGATATCTCAGATATTTAATAATGGCGTCGAGGATTATGAGTTACAGGATCATGGTAAGCCTGTTAATCATAATGATGAATTTACCAAATGTTGAATTGTGGTAAATCAATCATACTATGAATGTTTGAGATGCTGTCCATAAATATAATCAATTTTAGATACTTGGTTTATCTAAATGAAGATGATTTTCTTCTAAGGATGGAAACCCTAGTGGTTTAAATCTTTATGTAGAAATCATATGGACAATATTGTACACATATTTAATGCATGTCTAGTGATAATAATATTAATCATATTTAAGCAATTAACTATGATTGAATATTCTTTACTAGATACATTAAATAGAAGTATAAAGATTATAATTGTCATACTTAGTTTCATTGATATGAAATTTGACAATGAATGTCATAACTCTTTGTTGTGGAATTACATTTGCGAGGACGATAAGTAATACAAAGTAGTTTTATGAATTCAAATAATCTTTGAATATGTACAAACTGCAAGAATCTATGAACGGATATATGCATGCATCTATGAGATGATTCTTATGTTTAATATTAAATCAATGTTTGATTTAATAAATTAAAATAAGATAGCTCATAAGTATTCCTGAAAGCTAGTGGGAGTATTATTTTCTTAAATCTTATATGTTGTATGGGCAACTACATTCCACCTAAATTAAGTTTTAATTGGGAATGAAACTTTGTTTGTAAGATTTGGAAATAAGACATACAACCTTGGAATATATGTTTATAAACATATGCGGTAAAATAAATGAGTCTATTAAAAATGATAAATACATATCTTTAACAAGATATAATATGAATGAGATCTTAAAGTTTAACTTGAAGATTCATCATGTACATCATGTTGTGTATAAGATTGTTGTGTCATGCTTGGTTACAAGATGATTTGACAACATTGAAAGTTGTTAGTGTAATAAATATTTTAAAAGGAATATGTTTGGATTTAGAATCATATTCCACACCGATATGCTCCTAGATTCTATGGACGAAAATATGGCAATTATTTCATAATATGTCATTGCCAACAAACTTGAGTTTGGTAGGCACCAACATTACACTATAACGTTCAAAGTTTACTGGACGCATTTAAAGAGCATATTGTTGTACACAATGATGTTGGTATAATTGAGATGACACTCAATTCTAGTCATGGTATCCTTGATGATGACCATGTTGACTAGTTATGCTCAACTAGGAGCATAGTTGCATTATACATTAAAGAAAAAGAATACTTTAAAACTTTAAAGTTTTGAAAGATTATTGTCATAAAAGGGTGGTTGGAGTTATCACGCGACCTTATGGAATGATATGACAATATCAAGATATGTGTAAACATATACAAGAAATTCACTTATTGAATTTTTGAAATAAGTATTCTCAAAATTCATATAGATCAAAGTTAATTGAAATTATGCCTTGTCAACAAGTATGATTCTCATGACTTGTGGCAAAATTCATTAACTAGTATTATCATGCATTGATCTATTTAGTATTTGGATAAAGGATGTTAAACAATTATTATTTATAATGAATTAAATTACGGTATACGTTTAATTTCATTTATAATATTGTGTCCTATGTTTGCATGTTTAAATCCATGAATAACTTAAGTTATTCTAAATAGTCCGTTGTCAATCAATAACATGGGAATGATATTGAAATAAGACAAATCTGAAGATTATTAGAATATACTTGAAAGTATATTGATGCGTAGCATGACTAATTTCAGATGATATTCAATGAATTGAGTATAGGACTTATCCCACCCGCATGATGATACTTTATGGATCTTTGTCATTAAGTATATCATGGATATTTATCCTCTGACTTGAGATACAAGAGATATGTCATGGAAGTAGTGCATTTTTGTGAAGCAATCTAACGCTACACGCGAATCGGTAGTTATAAGGGTTGTTTCGGAAGTGTGCGTAAATTTATGAATCCCGCTTGTAGTCAAAACGGGATTTGTTTCCTTCAAATTTATTTTGAAGTATAATACTGTTGGGGCCCTCGTAGGGTTGTCAAGATGTTTGCATGGCAGCCAAAGGTCTTATACAGATTATGTTCGGAAGAATTGGAATCTCTCAATCACATAAACGAAATGGTAGTTAATTAAGAAATGAATCCATATTCTTATTAACATGGTATTAGAAACAAAAGGATGAATATGATGATGAATCATTAAACTTGGTTTTTCTCAGAAAACATACAAATTATCTAGAAGCATGTAACCGGGGGTTGCTTAAAGCAATTAACAATGTCATTACGTTTATAATATATCAAGTGGGAGCTGTTGGAAATGTATATATTTACAACATATGAATGTCGGATCAGAACTCGTGTCTGGAATACACATGGAATGAGAATTAAAGTTAATAATTAATGTTTATGTTTACGATTAATTATACATTAAGTCATTTAATGATCGTTAAGTATTTAACGGAAAATGACTAACGACCGTTAAATGAAAAGTGGAAGGTAGTAATGAAATGTGAAATCTTGAAAAAAAGTTATGGGTTCTCTTGGGCTTGTTGTATGGTAGGCCATGGGCTTTATCCAAGCCTAATCCCTAACTTGTTTTTCAAGAATTCCATTCACTATATAAGCAAGGCTAGGTTCTAGGGTTTCATTCATAGCTTTGTGCATTGAATTACTGAGTTCTCTCCTTCTCTTTTGTCTGCAATTCGGCCAAACACCCCCTTGTTGGGGAGTTTGGTTTTGTTTTGTCATATACGAGGACTTGTGTTAGATCTAGCAATGCAGCTTGTCGTTTGGTTAATTGGTATTGTACAAGAACGTGGTTGTAAGACATTATTCTTACACCAATAAGTACTACTTTGTTTTGTTTTGCTCGAGGGTTGTTTTGCTTTGCTCGAGGGATTTGACATCCTTGAGAGGTATGCGTTCTAGCGCATACTTTCGATTAATTAATTTATTTGTTATGATCTTAAGTCTTCCGCTGTGTACTCTTGATGTCTTTATGTTTTATTGTATTTTATATATCATAAACTCAACAATTTTATATGTACATTGTAAATGGTTATTTTTATAAGAAAATTAGCAATTTATGGTGCTTGGATGTTTGACCAATTAGTACAGCTATATACTTCTAACCTCCATCGAATTTCAAGTGCAAAAACATGACACTTATATTTAAACAAACCAATGATGGTAATAATAGTATATCTCATGCTAATTCTATTAACATTTAGGTAGATATAACATAAATAAAAGGAGCACAAAACATAAATTCAATAAAATAAGTATGCAACTTGTTGGTAACATAGCGATCTGATCATTTTTTCACCATAGGAAATTAATTAGCAATAGTACATAGGTCAGAGCAAAAACTAAACTTCGTCAAGTGATTTTCCCCAATTACGGACAATAAATACGTTAAAACCAACCTAATTTTAGGCCTAGAGTCAATTAAATAAGCTTAATTGAATTCATAATCGAAATTTAACAAACATGTATTCTCAAATCAATGCATTAAAAACAAAAAATTACTTGTTAATAAAAAAACGAAAACAACTAAACTATGTCATGTGAAAGTCGAATTAATTTACAAAGATTACGATTCGTTATAAATTTTATCAAAACAAACACAAAATTTAGGGAAAAGCCAAAACTCACTTGGATTTCGGTGATGAATTAATTCAAATAAAACACGGTTCGTTTCTTTAATACGTTGATTCACCAAGGCATTAAGCAACAAAGTAGATCAACTAAGTTAGGATTTTCTTAAGACGATTAAGTGTTTAAACAAAAATGATAGAGTTATGATCACAATTAGGCATTCAAAGTGAAGAATATGAACACAAAATTGTAAAGATCAAAGGATTTGTTATAGGATATATGTGTGAAAATATTATAGAGGAAATGAGAGAAGAGTACAATTCATACATGATACGGAAATGAGAGAGTAAATAACTATTTAAAGGAAATAGGGAGGGAAAAATAGTTGGGTGATGAGGTGTTCCATCCAATTACAACTTGACATGTGTCTAAGTGATGAGTAGGCGCCAAAGTGTTCATTTAAATGGGTACATGCCTTGCACGTGACTCCTTATATTGAATTCAAAGACATAACAATCATCCCGTTAACATTCTTGTCCTCAAGAATGTAGCTCATCTTTGAAAACCTCTAAATCAAGTCCGAGTAGAGGTTCCCAAGTTGCATTTTCATCTGATTGGTTGGCCCGCTTAACCAAAACATACATCGGCTTAGTTATTCAATTTTCCCAACCTTCTTTTAATAATAGCAGTAGCTCCACACTTAATTAGCATTCCATTAGAGATCACACTTGAGAGAACTCCGGGCCTTTAGTCACTACCTTTACCGCAGTTTAAGTTGAGAAACATGGAAGACAGGGGTGGATTGGCTATGATCGGCGGTTGAAGCTTATAGCCACCTTCCCACCTTGGCATTTGTAATGAGAAAGGGCCATAGTATTTTCGCGACAAACTTGTGGTGACTTCCTTGCCTAATTGTTAGTCGCATGTATGTTTGCAATTTCAAGTAAACCAGCATTCCTCGTCAAAGCTCATGTCACTCCCGTGTTTCTTAGCCATGTTCTTCATTCTATCTTGGGACCTTCTTAAATGAAACTTCAACATCTCAATGGCTTGCTCTCTAGCCTGCACTATTCTATCCACTTCTTTCAATTTGCATAGTATCGACTGCATAAGGGAGGTATATATTGGTGCTTGCCCATACACAATCTCAAGGGTAGTTTGAGCGCACTATGGAAGTTGATGTTATACCAATATTCAGCTAAAAATACCCAATTGACCCATTCATTGGGTTTTTCCCTGATCATGCACCTCATAAAATTCCACACCTCCCGGTTTGACCATTTGATTGAGGATGATAGGAAGTAGTCAAATTCAATTGGACCTTCAAAACCTTGAGAAAAGATTGCCAGAAATGACTTATCTTGTCCCTGTCACTTACAATGGTGTTTGGCATACCATGTAGTTTATAAACATTGTCCAGGAATACTTGAGCCACTTGTGCAGCAATAAAGGGGTGACTCATAGGAATAAAGTGAGCATACTTGCTAAGCCTATCAACAATCAACAAAAACAGCATTTTCCCATTGGATGGTGGTAATCCTTCTATAAAGTCCATGGAATATCCGTATCCATACCTTGGTAGGAATTGGAAGGGTGCAATAGCCAGATAGCGCCAAATCATTTCCTTTGACAAACATCACATTCAGACACAAATTTCTTGGTCATCTTCTTCATACCTCTTAAATACAAAACAATGCTCATCTTCTTGTATCTTTGGAGTTCACGAATGCCTACCAATAGGTCCACCATGGAAGTGAGTCAACAATAACTTCCTGAGCTACTCATTATTACCAACTCTTGACTTTCTTACCTCATCAACTTCGCCATCCACCCAAGTGTATGCGTGTTTTCGGTCATAAGTCTTGTCTTCCAATTTCTTAATCAATAGGCGTGCATCAACATCATCGACCCAACTATCTTTGATTTTACGCAACAAATCTCTCTTGTGCCGAGCTCAAGACGGTAGCATAGAACTCTCACCACTAGAGACCACGGATAGAGCATCAAAGATGGTATTGTTCTCTTGCCTTTTTAGGTAAGAGATCTCATAGTCATATCCCATCAACTTTGGTAACCACTTAGCTTGAAAAGGTGTGGTTAACCTTTAATCCAACAAGTACTTGAGGTTGAAGTGATCAGTTTTGATCTTAAAGTGCCTATCCAGTAAGTATCCTTTCCATTTCTCCCAAGCCGTGGGGACGCCAAACTCTTTCGTAGGTGGACAAACCCTAGTGTTTGGGAGATAGAGCTTTGCTGAGGTAAGCAATGGGATGGCCCCCTTGTAGGAGAACTGCACCAATTGCCATGCCAGAAGCATCGGTTTCCACTGTGAAAGTTTAATTAAAGTGCGGTAGTATCTGGTGCTTGTGTCATGGCCTCCCGAGCTCTTCAAAAGAACGCTTGAAGCGGTTCAGGTCAAACAAGTTTTCTTCAATAAAGCGGTTAAGGTTTACCGATGATGGCATAATTCTTTTTGAATATTCTATAATATCCAATTAACCCCAATAAACCTCTTAATTGCTTCGGTTGTTAGGCATAGGCCATTTTGCATAGCTTCTATCTTGGTAGTATATATGCAACACCCTTGCTAGAAATGATATGGCCAAGGTACTCCACTTGTTGTGCAGCAAATACACACTTGCTCATTTTGGCATACAAAGTATTCCTCCTCATCTCTTGTAATAAGTTTCAAATCTTTTGCCTAATCTTTGTTTCTAAACTTGTGTTGTATACCAATATGTCATCAAAATACAAGTGTGACTTCCTTAGGAAGGGCTTAAGAGCGGTATTCATCAATGCTTGGAATGTTGAGGGTGCATTTGCCAGTCCAAAAGGCATGATTAGAAACTCATAATGCCCTTCATATGTTCTAAAAACATGCTTCTCTCAATGTCATCGGTGTGCATTACGATTTGATGGTACCTTGATCTCAAATCCGGTTAGAAAAGTACTTTGCCCCACTTAGCTCATCAATCAATTCATCAATCACTGGTATGGAAATTTATCCTTCATAGTACATTTGTTTAGTAGCTATAATCAATGCACATCCTTCATGCCCCATCTTTCTTCTTAACCATCACAACAGGAGATGAGTATGGGCTTTGACTATCTCTGATAACCCCTGATTCCTTCAATTCCATAACCATGGCTTCCACAACATCCTTCTAGCTGAGGATGCACTGAGGTATGATATTGACAAGAGGAATGTTTGGTAGCAAAGGAATGGTGTGATCATGTGATCTTGGTGGAGGTAATGAAGTAGGTACATCAAATACATCTTTGTATTCCCAAAAGTTCATTGGAGTTATGGTGGTAATCTTGCTCTTTTTGGTGTTCCTCTTGACAGGTGTTTGGATTGATACATAACACTTGAGCATTAGCCTATAACTTGTAACTCTGAACCTCCTTGCTTGTTTTCTTGCCACTCATCCATTGTAATGTAGCCTTACGGTACCTCACGAGCACCATCCTCCTATTATTGTAACAAAGTCTATCACGGATCTATGAATTCCCTTGTGATTACCACCAAGAGACAACCACTAGACTCCCAATACTAATTCACACCCTCCCAAAGGTAGAATGAGCACATCAAACACAAATTCTACTACTTGGATAGTCCATTTGAAGCTCTTGCATTCAAACATACTTGTGATCACTTGTCCATTGGCCACTTTAACTTCCATTGGACATATTTTTTGAGTCTACCACAATTTCTTAGCGGTTTGAAGATCGAGAAATATGAGTACTCCCTGAATCAATAAGTGAGTGCACTGTATGCTTCCCTACATATGCCTTCACCCTTATTGTCTTGTAAGTACTTTCACCAGTTAAAGCATAGATTGAAATTTGGGGCTCCTCAACCATTTGTTTCTTCAAAATTTTGCATTAATTGTTCCCGATAGGCTCATCATTATAACCTCCTTCCATCTCACCTTCATTAACACAAATTTCCAATGAAAACAGCTGACCATTGCACTTATGGCCTGGCACAAATTTCTGATCACAATAAAAGCACTAGCCCTTAGCTCTCTTATCTGCTATCTCCTCTTGAGTTAACTGCCTCCTATTTTGCACATAAGCAGACCTAGTGTTCTGAGGTGCAGGTAGGGCTAGTTTTGTAGTAGTGTTTCTAGGTGGATAAGTGACAGCCTTATTAGCATAAGTGTTAGTATTAGCATAAGCGGTCTTAGGAGTAGGTAGCAAAGGTGCTGATCTTCCTTTGATAACCAAATGCTTGACCTCTTGCATTTTGGCTAAGCAGTACACATCAGTCAGGATTTTTGGTTTGAACACTCTAATTGCTAAGCCTACTTCATCCTTTAATCCCCCTATGAACAAACTAACAACATATGACTCATTCAAATTACCTTATTACAAAACACTCAAATTGATCACTGTACCTTGTACAATACTTGTTTCAAAATTTTATATTTCAACCATTAGATCTTCAAACACTGAATCAAATCATTTTGTATCTAGGTTTCATACATCCATTCAACATCTCACCAAACCTCTTAACAAATTGCTTATGCCAATTAAGAGCCTTATCAAACATTTGCATAAAGGCTAACCTCATTTTCTGAGTGTCAGAAACTGAATCAATAAAAAAGAATTGATTAACCCTATATAACTAGCCCTGAACATCCTCTCCATAAAATTTGGGAAACTCAAGCTTTGTTAACCTTCCATATTGTTGACCAGAGGCTACAGTTTAGTAGAAACTAGAAAGGTGGTTGAATAGTTTCACCGTTTCGAAATTACGTTATAAAATCTTTTACAAGTTTCTTTTCAAAGACTTTTAAATTCGAACTGTATGCGATATCAACACAACAATATATGAACACAATGAATATAAGCAATAATAACAAAGTAAGGAATGTAAAGGAGTAAAGAGAAGAAACGATCAAACCAAGACACATAGATTTATAGTGGTTTATTCTGGCTATCTTAAGCCTACTCCACTCCCCAAGTATTACACTCGAGAGTTCATGACCACTATGTCAACAAGCTCCCTTTAGGTGGAGAAAACCATACATGAACGCTTATAACTATTTGCGACACTAAGCGGAATGTCTAGTTCTAATCCTAGCTAGAACCAATCTACACAACACTAAACACAATAATACACGGACGTACACACCCGTCCAATCTACAATCATCCACGGACGTACACACCATCCAAATCTACCTATTACACAACAACTCTGCTTACACAAGTGGGATCTACCAATATACAACAATGGAAATATAAAGAATTTAGATCGAGGAGAGAAACATAACAATGGTTACGAGGTGAATGACTAGACTCTAACACTTCATTTCTTGACGAATACGAGTGTTCTTCTCTTGCACTTTGAAAGAGGATGAATGTGATCACTTGTAAACAATTACCGACACGTTAATGTGATTACATAAGAGATATTATAAAGATTTAAGAAGACAAAAAGTTTTAGTGCTCAAGAGGTAAATTTTTCTGTGGAAAATTTAGTATTTATAGGCATCAAGAGGAGCGATGGACGGTCCCATATATATAAGGGACCGCCGGCCTATAAAAGACTCCGCTCCTATTTTTGTCTTTTAGTGGGGAAGTGTTTATCTGTTGAAAATTTATCTGCTTTGGGTGGGAAAATTCAAATTCAAATATTTTCTTATGAATAAAACATGATAAAGTAAGTAAAGGGGCCAAAATATTTCTTGAAGTCCTATTGTGGTCATTTTAAACTCAATCTCCAAAATGGTCATGCTTGCAATCCACACTCGACTCATAACTCCACCCAAAATTCGCCATGTGTCCAATTGCAAGTACAGTTTGTTACTTGTCATGGGAACAAGTTAACTCCCAAAATTGCATGGCCCGGTAGCTCTTTCCTTTGGTAGGTGGTTTGACCTGTAACTTTATTGAAAGGTAACAAAATCTTCCTTTTTTTTTATTTCCGATCGTTTGATTTTTTTTAATTATGTTTGATTGTTGTTTGATCTCAAATACACACTCAACTCTTACACTTACTGTTTGATTCCATCATGAAACCGATGGTACGCTTCTTTTTTTGATCCGCGTTCATTTTTTGGTTATTGATTCTTATGTTAAGTTAAAGGCTTAATCTTTTATTTTTAGTGTTTTAAACATAAGTTTGTGATATAGATCTATGCTTATAACTATTTTAGATTATGCTTAAGTTTTTAGGTTTTGCTTATAACTGCTTAGAACTTATAGATATATGCTTATAACTGCTTATAAGTTAGTATTTAGTGTTTTGCTTATATTGTGTTTTCGATTTGCTTTTTTGGATTTTTATGTATTTGTTTCAGCTTTTAGGATTAAACCTTAATAACGTATCAAATTGGCTAATCCAAACAAGCTACCCATCTGCTTCTTGATAAGGTCGTGTTATTTAGCTAGTAAGCCGTATCAAATGAGCTTATTGGCTTGTTTATTTTTTGAATAAGGCCAGAAAATTGGCTAATCCAAACACCCCCTAAGTCTATTATTCTGGCTTTACGTTGAATAATTAGTTTATGGCTTATGGTAAGACTAAAATGTACTAGAAAAGAACGCTTAAAAAGTTATATAAGCCCATAGGTCAAGTGTTTAGATAAGCATAAGACCAAATTACCAATCAAGCTATCCATCTAATTTTTTCATGGAAAAATTGGTGTATAAGTATACCTCATCTACTGCTATCCATCTACGCTTAAAAAGTTATATAAGCCCATAGGTCAAGTGTTTAGATAATGTTAGAAAAGTATACCCCATAGGTCAAAGTTCTTCTTAGGTTTTCACAGGGATATGTTAACTGATCTTAATAGGTCAATTGTTTAGATAATGATTTGTAGGATACTAACTAACATAAACACATATGGTTCTTGATGTTTGGCCGTGTAGTAGAGAGAGAAATAAAGAGAGTGGGAGACTTCTAGTGAGAAAAATTAAGATAGATTAGGTTGTAACAAAATGAAGTTCCAACCCTCTCCCTTGGTGGGAAGAGGGTATTTATAGGCTTACAATAAACGCCCCTACGGGCTATAGAGCGGGCTGACAGTGGGTAAAGACCCGACCCAACTCCACGGTGATACTTAAACTAAACGTTTTCTAATAAGAAGACGACCTAGCTAATGCTAGATGATACTCAGGGTGACCGCGGGGTGACCAAATCTTTAATATGGATTTTCGTAATCCTAACAATCTCCCCCTAAGGGAGGTCGAGAAATTACAGTTTGAATTCTAGCACTCTATTACATGATTTTAATCTTGTAGCTCATAGTCTTTGATTCTTCAAAGTCCGCAATATTTGTACTTCCAGTAGTGATCTTTGAATGTTCCTTTGGCTTGGGTGATCTTTGAGCTTTCTTCGAGATCATCAGCTACCGTAAATCTCTAAATCATCCTTTGAAGTATCGCCACCATGTGATGTTGTGACTTTCGGACTGACATGCTCACACTTTTCTGGATCATGATATTTTGCATCAGAGTTGCAGAAGCATTGTTGTACGTCTTTTAATAATCATGATTTATTTGATTGTGATTGTGAAGTGTGAGCATGTGGTTATGAATTGACATCTCATTGACCATCAGCTGCAATGCAAACAACCGTTAGCAATAAACACACAAAAGTGTCTTTGTTCACTTTCGTTGAATAGGCTTGCAAGAACCACGGTTTCCCATTGATTAGTATAAAACTGCCTGTGATCAGGTAGAATTTTGAAGAATCTCCTTGACAGGGATTCGCAGCTTGTACTAGTTGTTCTAAAATCGAAGCGTCTCAAAGTAGACAACACGAAGTAAGTGAACCAGAGAATTGAGATTCACTGATTGATGAGAAATTGATTTGAAAAACAGTCATGTATTGCTGAATAAAGAGTTTTTGAAATACGACGAGAGTTTTATGAGAAAAATCAAGCTTCAATCACAAATACTTTTGTTTGAAAATTTATGTGCAGATGCGATGTGCTAGAAAACATTTTTTGAGCATCGAAGGGTTTTCCAAAAGTATACATCAATTCCTTACTGGAACAAGGTTGATTCGAATGTGAATCACCCCATCGTTGTTTTACAGTTGTCACAACTTCGATCCATGAAGGATCTCACATGTCACCTACCAAGAGCTTGTTTGATGTTGGCTCTAGAAGGATTTCCATCTTCATCGTGAATACTTTACGTATTACCCGGATGTTCTGGCAATACCACAAGAATAATGCGTAGGACTCTTAATGTATGTTTTCTTACTTTTCATGGTGTATGGGATAGTAATCATATTGTAAGTGTGTCCTAATGAGATCTATGGATGATCTCTTGGCTCTAGACTCAATACTGCACTTTGGTTTTCCTATGCGGAGACTAGGAAGAGGGTCTCATGCTTCAATATCAACCATCTCTAAGAGAAAGGTCGAAAAATTACATCGGTTCCGTGAGAAGAAACAATTCCTTTTAAGAGACCTTATTTGGTTAGGAATTTTAGTGCAGTGCATCACTGGGTCCATGATGTCTTGTCTTCAATACCGGCATTACCTTGGTAACCATCAGTAGTATATGTATGGAGCCCGGTTTCTGCCCTAAGGTTGAATATTTGAAGGGATGTTTCTTTTCACCCTTTATCTTTATATTTCTTTTTCATTCTTCAACCCCCCGGTAGCTTACCGAGACTTCATTACTAGAACCTTGTTGGGTTTGTTCGGTACTAGCTCCATCTCAATCGGCACTCTTCCCTTATTCTCACTTTTCTCCTTTTTTCATCATACCTAAGGACTTCTACACTATCTAGTGGATTGTCCTTGGGTAGATCCCTCCGGCTCAGGTGGGATCATGGGAACGAATACCTAACCTTACCATCCTTATAACTCCATTAAAATAAATGCAAGGTTAGTCATTTGGTATTGTTCTTTCCGCCTTAAAACCAATTGAAAATCAATCAAGGTACTTGTGATATTTGATATCAAAGCATTTGTACCTCAATAGTTTTTGATCTTTCATAATGCTCCCCCACCATGCCATGCGCCAGTACTTGAAATCGTTTGCCATAGAGGAGGGTGTTTGGTTGAGTCTTAAACAATCACAATTTTATCATATTTAATATTTAAATCACATTCTCTCCCCGTCGAAATTTCAAACCTTTTGAGATTTGGAATCTCAATTGATTTAAATAAGTTAGAAATTTTGGGAGAAAATGTGTTATGTTTTTATACTGTCTTGATAAGGTGATACGCATCCCCCTCAATCTATGAGGGAGAATGTTAGTGTTAGGTATGATAGTTTTGAGAGATCATTGAATATAAAAAAAATCATATTTAAATTTTTTAGAATATACGAAGATCATACTGACATATAACAAACAAAACCTTTATTCACTACTTATAATGTACAAATGGACTCGTTTGATGATGTAACATTTGAAAATATGATGATATGAAATCACTCTCTCCCTCAATCGATGATCTAAGTCATTGATTGAGAGACAAATTTTCATAGAAAAAATTGAGTCTAGATTGATTTGCAAAATTTGAGTACAATTTATTTTCCAACAATATGTTACCACCATGTGAAATAAAAATATTTTTTTGAAAAATCATAGAAGGAAGAAGATTTGTATAGGAACAACGAATCTTTTGTGATGTGCTTTCCTCATTTTGTTTTAGGATAAGTGCTCGATATTTATGAAAATCGATTTTGTGTAGCACTTTCCCTTTTTGAAAAGCGGGTTGCATATCTGAGATAATAGCAAGCCATTTTAGGCATGTTGTGAAAAACTTTTTGAACTTCTTCTCGAACTTCATTTAAAGACCCGTGTCATTATTGAATGACATTTCTAGGACCGTAAATTTTACGATACGAAGAAGACATGCCTTGAAAAACTATTTTTGGTATTTTCTATATTTCAGATTTTTATGGTTTTGTGTAGGTTTTATATACTTCTATTTTTCTTTTGATTTTAAATATGTACAAGAGATACACGAAGAAACTCCATTATTCCTCAGTCTCTTCCTGCAGACGTTTGAGTGTTTCTCGTTTCAAACTCTTCATACCAAGTCACGGGAGAATAAATTGAAATCGTTCTCTTGGAAGAGCTTTAGTGAATATATCGCTAGCTGGTACTCATTCCTTACAAAGTAAATTTTAACCACGCCGTTTTCAACTTTTTCCTTGATGAAGTGATGTCGGATATCAATGTGCTTTGATATAGAGTGTAAATGAATTGTTGCAGACAAAAGCAATGACACTTTTTGTCCGCGATGCAGAGGAATCTTGTTGTATACAAAGCCATAGTCGAACGGTTGGGATCTCATCCATAGGATTTGAGCACAACATACGGGATATGGCAATGTACTCGCCTCTGTGGAAGATATGGATGTACTCATTTGCTTCTTTGAAGACCAACTCACAATTTATCACCAGAAATTGAGCACCTCGGACGTGCGGCGTGTATCTTGACACCTGCATGGTCGGCATCTACATAGGTTTATTAGTGCCATGGTGGTGTCCTGAATACGAGTCGTATTATGGTTCCTTGGAAACCTTTGAAAGATCGTTTAACGCTTCAAGGTGCTTTTTGGTAGACTTAGCACGATACAGAGCACACATCATACAAGCGAAAAGAATATCGAGCCATTAGCGGTGAGATACATCAAGGATCCAATCATATTACGGTACTTAGTTTGATCAATCGGGATCCCGAGAGGTCCTCATCGGTTTTGTTCCTACCATGTGGAAGTGTCAGCAGGGTTAAAGAATCAAATCCAAATTTCTTTAAAATTTCATTAGCATATTTAGATTGATTTAAAAAAAATGCCTCTGGGACTTTGAGAAATTTATAATCCTAAGAAAAATTATATTTGTCCCATCATAGACATTTGAAATTTAGAACTTATCTCATTTGAAAAACGATCACATTCCATTTGATCGGTTGAGGAAAATATGATATCATCAATAGGGGTGAAAACGAGCCGAGCCGAGCCCGAGCCTGTCAGAGCTCGAGCTTGGCTCGTTTAAAAAAGGCTCGAGCTCGAGCTCGGCTCGTTTCATTTTTAAATTTTAGGCTCGAGCTCGGCTCGTGGTATTTTATATAGGCTCTGGCTCGGCTCGAGCTCGGCTCGTTTATATGATTTGGCCATGAAAAGTTAAAAGTTTGGCTCGAGCTCGGCTCGTAATATATCTTTATTGAGCTCGTTAATAAGCTTGAGCTCGGCTCGTATATATGTTTAATACTTAAAATATCATAATGTCGTTTAGGCTCGTTTAGGCTCGCGATCCCAAACAGAGCTGTATGGCTTCGGGCTCGAGCGCGATTAATAAACGTTTTGCAACTTAGGCTCGAGCTGGATTTGAAACGACTCGATTCGAGCTTTTACCAATCCGATCCTAAGCTTTTCACAAGGCTGCTCGGCTCATTCCACCTAATCATCAACATAAATTTGAACATGAAGTAAAAAATTTTCACGTTTTAGAGTGGATAGCATTAGGGATCAACAACACCTTTTTTAGAATCCGTTTTCCAGTAGGAACTTTGACAACGTATCTGATGCCCTAGGTGCCTGCTTTAAGCCGTTAAGAGCCTTCTTCATATGATAGAAATGTGTAGGATGACCAGGATCCACAAATCCTTCTGGTTGGCTAACGTAGATTACTTCTTTCAACTCGTCGTTTAGAAAGGCAGTCTTTACATCCATTTGGTAGACTATCATGTTCTTGCTGGCAGAATTAGCGAGAAAGATTCTGATAGCCTCTATTCGAGCAACCGGTGCGAATGACTCCTCAAAGTATATGCCCTGCCTTTGACGATATCCCTTAGCAATAAGTCGTGCCTTATTTTTCAAAACATCACCATGCTCATCAAGTTTCACCTTATAGATCCACTTAAGGGCAATAATCATTCACTGACACAGGTGGTACTAATTCCCATACTTCAAGTCGGTCAAACTCATGAATTTCTTCTTGCATTGCATTGACCCAACAATCCTCATCAATAGTGGTCTTGAAATATTTGGGTTCGACTTTGGATAGTAAGGAATCATAAAAGCACCACAAGGTATCGGTGGCAAGTTGCTTTCATTTGGATACTGGACGAGAAGGATTCCCAATAATGTTATTAATTGGATGATCATTGGTCCATTTTCTAAGATGTTCATGTGGTTGAGGGTAGGGAACTGAGGTAGCCGTGTTTAGATCCCCTGAAGAAGATACCTCAGAAGAGTTTAGGAGAAAATATGTTTTCGAACGGAGCATCTTCAGGAGGAGCAAAAGGATTTACTTCTAAAGAATTGTCTACTGCAGTGCATTAATACACTGAAGGAGATTGAAGGTTTGATGATGACGATGAATAACTTGCAGAAGGAGCATCTTGATCTATAGAGGTAACGCATAGATGGACCATTGGAATTGTTTGGAGCATGAGATCTTGCGTAGAGTAATATTGGAGTATCACCCGGTTGGGTGGCTCAAAGTATTCATCAAACATCGGATTGAATCTCGACTTCAAATCTTCATCGAAGAAGGGGTACATAAGGAAGCTGAGGAGTGGATATATACACGAACTAATTGGCCTAGGTGACAATAAATTAGTGGAGTAACCGGAAGCGGGTAACGACCGAGGCGCTTGCTTTCGGTCCGGTCAGTACCCAAAAATGAGCCGCTTCATGTCTTGCAATTCTATCCTAATTACTAGGGAAAAAAAGAAAATGCAATTGGCAAGAAGCCTACATTGAAACATTCAAAAATGAGATTTGACCCGATCCCACCTGGTAAAGTAATGAAAGTAGATAAAAACCAAATTCATGTTTGCTTCCAGTTTCCCACATGTACACATCTCATTCAGAAACTAATCTTGACAGATTGGTCAAACACATAATTGATTTCATTGAAAAAGATGTGGATTGAAAAAGCCCCAAAGGGTTGAAAACAATACCTTATGGCTGATGAAAAGAGAGATAGAAGATGAAGCACTGAAAAAGATGTGATAAATTCTAATTTTAAATTATTGAGTCAAGAGTTGTTCTACATCTTTCTCGCATCTTTGGGGTGGGTGAGGATTTGGGGAGGGTGATGTTCATTTTTGATTGATTGAGGTTATATGATGATTGATTAAATGGATAAGGATTTAGGTGATATGAGATCCGATAATTGGGGGAATTGATTGATAATCAATGACTGAAGAGGGATTGTGGGGTGTTAATGTTTTGGGGGAAAGAAAATGACCGGAGGTTGTGGGAATTTTGGGGACTAGAGTGCTACGTGTCTTTTTTCTAGAGTTTTGAGGGGAGGTGAGATTCAAACAAACCCTCCTTATATAGAGGGGAGATTAGTTCATTTAATGTTAATTTGTTAATTAAGGAATGATTAAGCATAATCCTTAAAGTTGTTGTTAGCAAAACCCTTAAAAAAATTTCGGCGTGTTAGTAAAACCTATTAAATGGCGAATACAAGAATTTTAGTTGAGGTGATGAAATATTTAGGTGTGTTGCATTGACTAATTAATAATATCTTTTCAAGATTTTCAAAAATATTGAAACATATTCATATGTGCTAACTACTTTTATAAACATTCTTGTATTGTCATAAATCATTGAATGAGAATGAACTTCAACAATCATTGTGGCACGAGACTCATGCGAATCAGTGTCAAATAGATCATTCTTCATAAAAATGTGCTCCGAATGCGGCCATATATACATATGGTATCGGCAGGGGCGAAGCCAGAAAGTTTTCAACAAAAGGTTACATTTTGATAAAATTTAGAAATTACACTAAAAAATGGTTATTGGAGAAGGGGGGCCAATTAAAAAAAAAGCCAAATATTTTTGAAAATTTACACTACAATTATTTTCGTTAGGGGACACATGCCCCCTTTGACCCCTCTTTATCTCCGCCGCTGGTTATCAGCCTCTCAGATGGATCCGCAAATACTAAATATTGTTAGTACTAACAATTCTTAATCCCATCATGTTTATATTTTCATAAGACACACATAAAAAAAAATACATGTCGAATGAGACCTCTAATAATGTTATAACACCTTGTTTTGATATTTGAAAATTATGGGCGCCTCGAGAAACATATTGCTCTATTATAGTATATAGGAGTTTAAGTTCAAATAGCTAAAGGCCATACGACAATAACCAGCACACAAGGCTAAAAGGCCCCTGAACATTGTCTGAAAAACTAACGAGTAACTTCCCAGGTAAGTATCAGCCAAGCAAATACATGACAACCATTCCCTGGAATCCAACTCAGGGCAAGAACGGGCCTGAACCTTAACCTTAAAGCCATCATACATTAACGCTACATGTAGCTACCTCATTCATGTAGAGGTAATGCCGTGAGTATTTCGTTAGTAGGTATTGATCTTCAACGACCATTCATATAACCATCACGAACGAGGATGTCATGATGAGTGTGAAATACTCATCATTTTTACATAATATAAACGCAAAATCATCAAAATACCGAAACACATCTAAATGATCAAAATATCACAAATCAGTGTTTTATGTGTTTCAAATTCAAAAATATCAAAATCAGATGAAAAACATATCAATTTTGCAAAATTGCGTTTCATCCCCAAGTTTCATAAATTGTCAAAAATAGTCCCGAGCCATAATTTCAAAAGCAAAGTCACCAAAGGTCTTTTAAAATCATAAATTGTCATATTTAGTCCTTTGGTGAGAAATCTAAAAGTTTTGAGAAAATTACATTTTAGTCCCTAAAAATCCAAAATGTTCAAAACTAGTCCTTGGAAATTTTCAAAAATGTCAAAATCAAACCTTGGATTAGTAAAGTTGGCAAAACCAACCCTTTGACTCACTCTTCATAAGTTACATGTTTGGTCCACGGGAATTTCGGTTTTACAAGTTTGGTCCTTTGGTTTTGGAATGTTACATCTTTGGTCCTTTGTATTAATAATCCAACAAATCCAATCCGGACCCTAATATAACCCAAGCCCAAATTAAACACCCCTAGCCCAAAATCTTTACGGCCATTTACCCAAGCTTGAACCGATGTTTAAATAAACAACCGCCCCACTTTCTCCTTTCCACTCCCACTTCGCCCTTGCCCATTCCCTTACATGCCACTATCTCATCCTTTATTTACTTTCACCTACCAACCCACTACATTTAATGCATCACCTTTTGTCCCAATGTAGACGAGAATTTGGCGCCAAAACCTCTCACGGTCAAGATGGGTCAAACACAATCCTAGGGCTCAGTTGTTCTTTGGGAAATGTCAGGAGAGAAGAAAAGACTTTTGAGCCTATAAGAGTCCAAGTGGAAGCATGAAGAAGGAGTTAGTCTTAGTTTTAAAAATATTGTATGTCGTTTTTTTGTTTGTATTACCTTAACTAGTTTTCAGTATTGTTTTAAAGTTAATTTGTACTCAACAATAGTATTCAAGTGTATTTCAACCTTAATCAAGTATCAATTTCAGTCCAAGTTCATTTTCCATTTTTTATACTCTTGTGCATTTTCTCAAGATCAAATTCATTATCAAAGCATTAGCATTCTACTTTAAAGCTTAAACAAGGTCTAAAAGCTTGTAAAGCTTTATATCTCTTTATTGGTACATTTCATACAACTTGTGCAACTGGTCAACAAAAGTCAAAGTTGGAGCAAAATGGAGTACAGTGACATGGGTTGATTCGGAGTTGGAATGGGTTGAAATGGATGCATTGGGTGGAATTTGAGATAGGTTCTTTTTTCAATTGGCGAGGCCATAGTAGCTATTGGACTTTTTGTAAGTCAATTCTCAAGCTTTGTTGCACAATCCTCATTTGCGTAATAACTAGTTCATATCGTTGATTTAGTTGTATTTAGGTTAGGTGGGCTTAGTTTAATCGGTAATGCAAGATTGTTACGTGTTTGGATCTAATTAGCTGCTTAACCGTTTATAAAGGGTGTTTGGGATTGCAAAGTTTTACATGACAAAGACCCGGTGTTTATCGGTTGGTGACTCATGTTTGTTTAGTCTCATTCAACTCATTTACGTCAATATTGTATGCCTACAAGCTCAAAAGTCAAAGTTTATGTGAATCATGTCTCACTTGTCCATGTTGTGGATTTGGGTTGAAATCATTGATTTTGTGTGTAAAAGTCTCAAACAAAGCTGGTCTTAGCTTCATTTCATCATAATTAGTCCATATCAGTCTTAAAATTGGATCCAAATCTCAAGAAAGTCAAAGTTCTATTTCAAAAAAAAATCAAATAATGTCAAAAATTGGTTTTTTTACTTGAGAAAGATCTGCAGCTTATCTGCAATTTCATTAAAGGTTTTCAAGTTCTGATTTTTGGGATATAAGTGGTCCTCTAGGTGGTATATAAGTTCTAATATCTGTTTTTACCTCAAGTGCTTTGGATAAGCTGTGTGGGGGCAAGTGAACCCCGTGCTGCTGCTCCATATCGATGAATACTGAGTTTTTCTAATTTTGCATCAAGTGTCTGACAGAGCTCATAAGAGCTCACCATGGCCTCATTTTTGGTTTAAGTACTCTCAACGGTCTACTAGGACCTAATTAATAGTGTTCAGATTGAGCTTATTGTTAAGCTAGTGCTTGTGCTTAAAGTTGCTACCTCTAAGCTGTTTTTAAGCATACTCAAAACATCAAATCTGTGAAATATTGCTTATCGAGTTATAGCTGTTGATTTTAAGTGCATTAGGGTATATTTAGCTTTATAGCCTGACATCGATTAATGGTAGCTTTGGCAAGCTTTTTGGCTTATTTTAGTGCTTATTATAGCACAGTGAGATCGATTCAATTCTCTACACAAGTACCTGTTTTCTAATTTTCATAGCTTCTTAATATAATTTTGAATTTCCTGAAATTTTCAGATTTTATATAAAGCGTTACGCTATTTTTCCTATTTTAATTAGTTTTAATACTTTTTAAATAGCATTTAATACAAAAAATTCAGAAAAGGTTCAAAAAAAATAAGTTTCATTTTTCTTAGGCTTAGATAAATAAAAAAGTAAAAAAGTAATTTTCCATATTTTCATAGTTCATTTGGTAATTTTAGTGATTTAATTAGTTTTAATAGTTTAAAATCTAGAAAATAGAAAAATAGTCATAAAAATACAAAAATAAGTTTTGAAAAGTCTATTTTGATATTTTAGACTTTTCCAAGTCTTAATCTTATTTTTCTATCCTAATTTCCTATTTTCTGTAAATTTAGGTAATTAATTAATAGTTAAAAAATAGTTTTTAATTAGATAATTAGTTTTAAAAATAGTTTTCTTTTTCTAAAAATTTTCTTATATCATTAGGTTTGTAAAACATCATTTTCATATTTTTTTAGAATATCTGATTTAGTTTCACTTTTTTTTTATTTTGTCATTCGTAGATTTTAATTTTAACGTACGTTTTAGGTTTTAAACGTTCATCACTTTAATTATAGTGATAGCGTTTATTTAATAGGTTTTATCTTTTTAATTTTCTTTAATTTGCATTTAAAGCGTTTTTAATTTGTTTGATATTTCTGTAGTCATAATATTCACAATTCCCTTTATCATTCAATTTCTCGATCACTAGACGTTGATTGATCCATTCGCATAGCTCTGGGACATAACGACCGGGGGAGACTCTATACTCCTCGATCTTAATTGCATTAGTGTTTGAGCAGTTTTTTAGTCTTTAGACTTGATGTTTAGCTTACCGATCAAATTTTGGCCGTGGCAGGTATTTATCTTGATTTATCTCCCGTTTTAGCAGATTAGTTGTTTGAATCCTCACTCTTTGTTTATATCATCCATCTCTGTATATATATATCCATATTTTCTTCTAAAAAATCCAAAAGCAAAAACATCAAAACATTATAAACACAAAAATATTTTCTCTTTGTTTCTATATATGTATCAAAAATAAAAATACAAAAGTCAATCGTTTTTCTTTAATAGTAACAACTTAAAAGATTACCATGTAAACCAAGGCCGGTGCACTACCCTAGCGGTGCGCCATAATAAGTTCGAACTAAAGATATAAAACTTGCCTTTGTGTCCATTGTGATTGGTGTACCTTTTTTTAAAGAAGCCATTCATCTTGGATTATTGGTTAAGTTCCTTTGTTGTTTTGCCTCGATTTTGTGTTAGTGATTTTGTTGTGATATCGACGTTTGAACCGAAACCCATAAAGATTCTTCCACCATTTTTACAAAAGCGTCTTCATAATTCCATTTCTCCTTAACTCGAGTTTCCTTAGAGTTAACTCTTGTGTATCTTGCTAAGCTCTTAGATCGTGAGCCCATTTCGTGAGCTTGTCAAGATTCCAAGAAGGCGTGTTAAATGACTGCTACTCGGCTGATCGGATCACGAGATCCGTGACCATACTACTCCCGTTGTCATGGCGGATGAGATTCCTATGCGACTTCTCCAGGCACCCATCGACGGGTATGGAGATGCTATCGTTGTACCGACCATCGTGGTGAAAATTTTGAACTCAAGACCCAGTTCTTGAATCTTGTAACTTCAAATCAGTTCTACGGTTTTGAGCGGGATGATCCTCATGCTCATATAAGCTGGTTTAACAAGATTGCATCTACCATCAAGTATAAGAATGTCCCTTACAGGTTAAGCTATTTACATTCCCGTTTTCTCTTGAGGGCAAGCGGATTGGCGAAAACAACCTCAGTCATAGAGACATGGGAAGATCTGGTGAAGAAATTTGTGAATGAATTCTATCCACCTTCCAAGACCAGGTCTTAAAAGTAAATCATCAAGTTCACTCGAAGTTTGATGAATCCCAGTGAATCGTTAGGATCTCGTTTCAAGAATTGCTTCGCAGTGTCCTCACTACGGTTTCTCCGAGTTGATGCAACTCGACACTTTCTACAATGGAGTGAGTCAGCTCGACCAAGATTCTCTCAATTCCTCCGCGGAGGAATTTCCTCTGACAAAGCTGTCAAGCTTTGGCGATAATCGAAAACAAGTCCAAGGTCCGCGACCGAAACAAGCGGTTGTTTCCCAAGTCGGTGTTGGTCCTTCTTCTTCATCGCCATGAGTCAGGTCTAGCACCGATGCTAAGATTGATAAACTCACGGAAGCTATCCAAGCTTTGGTTCTTTCCAACGGAAAGAAAGTTTCTTTTCACAAACTTCACCTCTGCAGAAGTTAAGAAAGTGGAGAGTCTGCGTATTTTTTTGTGTTGGCCCCGTGCTTATTATAACGTATGTACCGTGGTAACCTTTGAAGCCAATCGTGGGCGGGATGTCTAATCAGGAGCAATCAATATCGTCACAGCTCAGGCCAGAACAAGTCTAACCCTACTACACTGACCTCCGGTTTCAATCAAAACCAAAACCATGTCAGTAGAATAATAAGACCAAGGTTTTCAAAACCAGGTCATTTCAATCCAAACCCGGTTTTCAAAATCAGAATCAAATTTCCAACATCAAGGAAATTACAATAGAAACCAGTGGGAAATTTCAACCACGGGTATTTTCATGGAAACAATCAGGGAATTTTTCGAGAATCAAGGCCTAATCCTAACAATAGAGGCCGAATTTCCTGTTCAAACTCAAGCCATTGTTCCAACTGGACCATCATCGATGAGTTTGTTGAAACAATTCATGAAGTCGAGGAAGAAATGAATCGGTTGTTGGTGGGAAGCCCGATTTCGAGATCAAGAATCTTTAAATGATCGCCCTCGGGCTCGGTACTCACCTAGCAATACGATCGCTAATCCGAGGCGATGCAAAGCGTCACAACCGAAGTGGTGCCATACTGCTGGACCTCTTTGTTCTACTACCTCTTCTTCTTCTTCTATATCGAAGGTAGTGGACGAACCTCCAAAACACAATGGACTTCGACTCCAATGCCTCCTCCTCCGGCGGCATTTAGTCAAGTTACAAGGAAAACGGACAAGGTGCATTATTCAAGTCCACGAAATTACAGCATGTCCAACCTTCGGTAGTCCAACCTCAAGTGGTCCAGCAACCCAAGTCAAATCAAGGAGTTGTTTTTGAACCTCCTGTAGCTCTGTTGAGAATCGAAATCCAAATCTTCTATTCCTTATCCTCACGGTTACATGAGCAAAAACTCCGCGAAAACTAGTCATCGATGGAAAAATTCTTTCAGATTTTCCAAGAACTTCACTTTGACATAAGCTTCGCGGATGCCATCATGTTAATTCCCAAGTTTGCATCTACTCGAAACATATGTGACAACAAAAAAAGCTATTTGAAATGGCTAAGACTCCTTTGAATGAGAATTGCTCATTTGTCTTGTTAAAGCTTCGACTGAGGAGATCGAAAATTTCTTCTTCTGTTGTGTTTTCCGGGATGATTGAATGCTTTGCCACTTGCCGATCTTGTTTGCAGCATGTCGATGCCGTCATTCGATATGAAACAACTTTCTCTTAGAACTCATTCCTGCATGACTCTTGAGCTTGCGGATCGATCTATCTCGCGTCCTCTGGCATCGCCGAGATGTATTCGTGAAAGTGGAAAGTTCCATTTTTCAGTGATTTTGTGATGCGTTGATTTCGATCTTGATCCTCGAGTTCCCCTGTTGAAGCTGAGGATTCACGAGGGCCGGGCGTGCCCTCGTAGATGTGTTTGAGCAAGAATCCTCTCAGTGTGGGTAATGAAGGCATTACCTTTAACCTGTCCGGACTTCGAAGTACTCAAATATGATCTTGAATCAATTATCAGTCGATTTAATTGACGACCTTGAGGCTCTCAAGAGTTTCTTGGTTATCTTCATAATTACGTGGTAAATTCCATTCCACCACATCTTCTCATCCTATCATTGCGACTCTTCCCTCTCTCGCGTTTGATGACTTCATACGGGAAGAGATCGATGCATTTACGACTCTTGATGAATCAATTCCACGGAATTGATGGTGTGTATGATTCGGAGGGGATATTCTTTATCTTGAGCAATTGCTTAATGAAGATCCATTACCTTCACCCCTAGAAGAGATCTCCAATTGAAATCAAATCGGTGCAATCTTCCCATGAAGAATTTCCGAGGTTGAACTAAAGGACCTACCTCCTCATCTTGTTATGCATTCTTGGAGGGTGATGATAAATTACCCGTCATTGTGCTAAAGACTTAAGCGAGGGGAGAAAACTAACTCTCATAAAGGTCTTGAAGTCGCACAAGCAAGCAATTCTTGGAAACTCTCCGATATGAAGTCAACCACGAGTTTTGTACCCAAAATCTTAATGGAGGATGACTTCAAGCGGCGGTCCAAAGTAGAGAGAAGGGTGAATCCTAAGATTCACGAGGTTTATCAAAGTTTCTCAAACTTCTTGATGCCGTTCACGATTTACCCGATCTCACGATAGTCCTTGCGGTTAGTGATTACATTGCGTTCCAAGAAGGGGTGGCATGCGGTTGTTCAGCGAATGAAGAACGAGTTGATTCCAACTCGATTGGTTACGGGGTGGCGTGTGTGGACTATCGAAGTTAAGCGAAGCCGAAAAGACCATTTTCTCTACCCTTCATGGACGGATGCTCGAGAAGATTAGCAGGAGCGAGTACTATTGTTTCCTTGATGGTTTCTCGGGATACTTTCAGTCCCCATTGATCGGCGGATCAAGAGAAACCACATTCACCTGCCCATACGGGGCGTTTGCCTCTGAGCGTATGCCTTTTTGGTTTATGCAATGCTCGCACGTTCCAGCGTTATGATGGCCATTTTCCGCGACATGATCGGGGGAAACTATGGAGGTGTTTATGGATGACTTCTGGTCCGATTATTGGGGACTCATTTCAGACTTGTCTCTCCCACTTGGACAAAATGCTTAAAAGGTGTAGAAAGACGCAATCTATGTCTAATGGGAAGAAGAGCCACTTATGGTCAAGGGGCATTGTCCTCGACCATAAGATTTCTAGAATGGGATTGAGGTAGATAGAGCCAAAGTTGATGTTGCTCGCTAATGCCTCATCCCATGATAAAGGTGTTAGGAGTTTCCTTGGTCATGCCGGATTTTATACGTGAATTTATTCAAGATTTCTCAAATCGCTTCATTTTATGACCCATCTTCTCAAAAGATGTCCTTTCATCTTCTCTCTGAGTGCATCGAAGCTTTTGAAACACTTAAGAAAAGCTTGCAGGCACCCATTCTAGTTACTTAGGCAGGATTTACCTTCGAGCTCATGTCGATGCAAGTGACTTTGCAATCGGAATTAGATCTTGGAGACATAAAACCAAACATTTCGACCAATCCACTACGCGAGCAAAACTATGGTGAGGCTTCAGACTCATTACACCACTACAGGAAAAGGGTATTAGCCGTGGTTATGCGTTTTAAGTTGGCCATATCTCATATTGACCAAATGCTGGTGTATACGGTTCTCGGCCTCAAATATCTCTTTGAAACAGATCAAAGCCGAGATTGCTCCGTACTGGTTCTCCTCACGCAGAATTTGATATCATCATTCGTGATAAAAGGAGCTGAGAACACATTAGCGATCATCTCTCCCGATTAGAGAACCCTCATCAAAATGTGTTTGAAAAATCAATGAAACTTTTCCTCACCGAAACACTCAATATAGTTTCTTTTCGTGGAGATTCTTCACCCCATGGTTTAGGACTTTTGCAAATTACCATGCGGTAACTTAGTTATTGAGGATGTGGTCCCAACAGATAAATTCTTTAAAGATGTGAAAACATTATTTCGGGGCGACCCCACTTGTTTAAAATCAATGCGGATCAAGTCATCCGGCGATGTGTGTGTATGGTGGAAGCCGTTGACATTCTCAGGCTTGCCATTCTGGCCCTCTTGGGGGACATCATAGCCCCAACTACACCCGAAGGTGTTTGATCGAGTTATTGGTTGCGTCTACAAGGATGCCCATGAATTCGTCGAAACACATGGCAATACGTCTGCGGGAATATCTCACAAAGGGAATGAAATGCCTCAGCGCCATTCAAGTGTGTGAGATATTTGACATCTGGGTATTGACTTTATGGGCCATTTCCTTAGCCTCACGGAACAAATACATACTCGTGGCCGTTGACTACTTGTCAAAATGGGTTGAAGCTAAAGCTTTACCCACCGATACCGAGTTGTTGTGGCAGAAATTCTTGAAATCCTTATTTGCTAGGTTTGGAACTCCACGAGCCATCATCGGTGATCGTGATACGCCTTTCTGCAATGACCAATTTGCAAGAGTCATGCAAAAGTATGGTGTAACTCACCGTACCTCTCTGCATTATCACCCGCGAGCAAATTAGGCAAGTGGAAGTCTCCAGCGGAGGATCAAGAATCTTGGAAAGGGCGGTTGGTGGCAGGTGCCTCTTGGTCGGATAAGTTAGATGGCCAGCGCTTTGGGCCTTCGTGCGGCTTCTGAAACTTACCCATGGAGTGCATCATACAAGGCGGGTATGCGGGGAAGGCATGTCATCTTCGGGTTGACTTCGAGCACAAGGCATCTTTGGGCGCTTGAAGCATATAATTTAGACATTGGTGGCGGGTGATCGTTCGGAAAGTTCAAATGAATGAACTAAATGAACTGGTGATCAAGCTACGAAAACTCTTTGATCTATAAACAAAGACAAAGAAGATCCATGACTTCGAAAAAATCAGAACGGCGTTTTTCAAGCGTTGGTGATGCGAGTCCTTCTTTTCCCGGCTCAAGATTGAAGATTTTCTCGGGAAAGCTGTCGGGTTAGTGCAGAGATCCATTTACTATCGCTAAGGTTTATCCTTATGGTACCATTGAGTTATCTCAGCCCGATGGTCCTAATTTCCAAGTAGAATGGTCATCGAGTGAAGCATTATTTTGGAGAGGACATTCCATCCATGGTTGTCCCAGATTTACAAACTTTCCCTATGAACCAATGAATGCGGGGATCGAGTCAAGCTAGCGACTCGAATCAAAAAGATAGCATGCCATATGGGTTCTCACCCATATTTCTGCTTTCTTACCTCTTTCTACCACCACCCTAGTGTGGGGGTTGCCCACATGTTTCAAAAAAAAAAAAAATCTTCTTTCTAAATAATGGCCGTAGTATTTCCCTTTTACGTTCTTTGTTTCGGCATAACCGCCGGTACTTTGAATATTGAGGGCAATATTCATTTCTAAGTGTGGGGGGGATTCTCACGAATTTTATCATGTAATTATACCGCCTAATTCCCCCGTTTTTGGCAAAAATTTTTTTTGGAGTAAGTGTTCTACACTTTCTCATCCGTTAATCCGCCGTTGTAAGACAAAAGGATTGGCTAATCCAGGAGCAAACGGCTCTTGGTAAAGATGTCTCAAATCCGTTTATATGGCTTGCAATTTGCCCAAAATTGTATGGTTCTCAACTCACCATCATCCTCAAAAGATAATGAGTTGGCTAGCCCGCAAGATTATGGCTTGTGGTAAAGGCAGTGGAAAAACCATAATTGGTATTCAGCTCACCAAAGATAATGTTGATAATTTATCTAAGAGTTGGCTAGTCCGAAGGTACGGCTTCCGGTAAAGACAAAATCAAACCGTTATATGGTTTATGATTTGCCAATAAATCGATGGTTATCGTGTACCATGGTTCTTACTTGAACTGAAACATTTGGCTACTCCAGAAGTAATGGCTTTTGGTAAAGAGTTTGAAATCCATTATGTTTTCTCAAATCATTGCTAGGGACTAGCAATATCTCAGTGTGGGGGATTGATGAGTGTGCAAATACTCATCATTTTTACATAATATAAACTGCAAAATCATCTGAAAATACTCAGAAACACATCTAAATGATCAAAATATCACAAATCAGTGTTTTATGTGTTTCAAATTCAAAAATATCAAAATCAGATGAAAAACATATCAATTTTGCAAAAATTGCAGTTTCAGTCCCCCAAGTTTCATAAATTGTCAAAAATAGTCCCTGAGCCATAATTTCAAAAGCAAAAGTCACCAAAGGTCTTTTTAAAATCATAAATTGTCATATTTAGTCCTTTGGTGAGAAATCTAAAAGTTTTGAGAAAATTACATTTTAGTCCCTAAAAATCCAAAATGTTCAAAACTAGTCCTTGGAAATTTTCAAAAATGTCAAAATCAAACCTTGGATTAGTAAAGTTGGCAAAACCAACCCTTTGACTCACTCTTCATAAGTTACATGTTTGGTCCCTGGGAATTTCAGTTTTACAAGTTTGGTCCTTTGGTTTTGGAATGTTACATCTTTGGTCCTTTGTATTAATAATCCAACAAATCCAATCCGGACCCTAATATAACCCAAGCCCAAATTAAACACCCCTAGCCCAAAATCTTTACCCGGCCATTTTACCCGACCCAAACCCAATGTTTAAATAAACAAAAAAACCGCCCCCTTTCTCCACCTTTCCCTCCCCCTGTCTGCCCACCATACCCTGCCACCAGCCACCCACCTAGCCAGCTATCTCACCTCCTTGTTCCCCCCACCTCACCTACCAACCCACTACATTTAATGCATCACCTTCCTCGTCCCTGCATAACGAAACAGAATTTGGCGCCAAAACCTCTCAACGGTCAAGATGGGTCAAACACAATCCTAGGGCTCAGATTGTTGCTGGGAAATGTCCAGAGAGAAGAAAAGACTTTTGAGCCTATAAGAGTCCAAGTGGAAGCATGAAGAAGGAGTTAGTCTTAGTTTTAAAAATATTGTATGTCGTTTTTTTGTTTGTATTACCTTAACTAGTTTTCAGTATTGTTTTAAAGTTAATTTGTACTCAACAATAGTATTCAAGTGTATTTCAACCTTAATCAAGTATCAATTTCAGTCCAAGTTCATTTTCCATTTTTTATGCTACTGTTGCATTTTCTCAAGATCAAATTCATTATCAAAACTGTTAGCAGTCTACTTTAAAGCTTAAACAAGGTCTAAAAAGCTTGTTAAAGCTTTGTATAAGCTTATTGGTACATTTCATACAATCCTGAAAAAAAAGTCACAAAAGCAAGTGACATGGGTTGATTCAGGAGTTGGAATGGGTTGAAATGGATGCATTGGGTGGAATTTGATAGGATAGGGTTCTTTGTTTCAATTTGGCAGGCCATAGTGGCTATTGGACTTTTTGTAAGTCAATTTCAAGCTTTGTTGCACAATCCTCATTTGCAGTAATAACTAGTTCATATCTGTTGATTTAGTTGTATTTAGGTTAGGTGGGCTTAGTTTAATCAGTAATGCAAGATTGTTCTGTGTTTGGATCTAATTAACTGCTTAAACAGTTTATAAAAGGGTGTTTGGGATTGCAAAGTTTTCTGTATTAAAGACCCAATCAGTGTTTATCTGTTGTTGACTCATGTTTGTTTAGTCTCATTCAACTCATTTCTGTCAATATTGTATGCCTACAAGCTCAAAAAGTCAAAGTTTATTGTCTCACTTGTCCACTGTTGTGGATTTGGGTTTGAAATCATTGATTTTGTGTGTAAAAGTCTCAAACAAAGCTGGTCTTAGCTTCATTTCATCATAATTAGTCCATATCAGTCTTAAAATTGGATCCAAATCTCAAGAAAGTCAAAGTTCTATCTGTTTCAAAAAGTCAAATAATGTCAAAAATTGGTTTTCAGAAAGATCTCAGACAAGGCTTCATTAAAGGTTTTCAAGTTCTGATTTTTGGGATATAAGTGGTCCTCTAGGTGGTATATAAGTTCTAATATCTGTTTTTACCTCAAGTGCTTTGGATAAGCTTGTGCAGGGGCTTAAAGTGAACCCTTTGTGCCCTGCTCCATAACTCAGTGAATACTGAGTTTTTCTAAGTTTTTGCATCAAGTGTACAGAGCTCATAAGAGCTCACCATGGCCTCATTTTTGGTTTAAGTACTCTCAACCAGGTCTACTTTAGGACCTAATTAATAGTTTTCAGATTGAGCTTATTGTTAAGCTAGTGCTTGTGCTTAAAGTTGCTACCCTCTAACTGTTTTTAAGCAAATACTCAAAACATCAAATCTGTGAAATATTGCTTATCAGTAGTTATAGCCTGTTGATTTTAAGTGCATTAGGGTATATTTAGCTTGTTATAGCTTCTGTATCAGTGTGGTAGCTTTTGGCAAGCTTTTGGCTTATTTTAGTGCTTATTTATAAGCACTTGTGAGATCAGTTCCATAATTCTCTACACAAGTACCTGTTTTTCTAATTTTCATAGCTTCTTAATATAATTTTAGAATTTCCCTGAAATTTTCAGATTTTTATAAGCTGTTCTGCTATTTTTCCTATTTTTAATTAGTTTTTAATACTTTTTAAATAGCATTTAATATAAAAAATCAGAGGTTCAAAAAAATAATTTTTCATTTTTCTTAGGCTTAGATAAATATAAAAAGTAAAAAAGTAATTTTCCATATTTTTCATAGTTCATTTGGTAATTTTTAGTGATTTAATTAGTTTTTAATAGTTTAAAAATCCTAGAAAATAGAAAAATAGTCATAAAAATACAAAAATAAGTTTTGAAAAGTCTATTTTGATATTTTAGACTTTTCCAAGTCTTAATCTTATTTTTCTAGCTTAATTTCCTATTTTCTTGTAATTTAGGTAATTAATTAATAGTTAAAAAAAATAGTTTTAATTAGATAATTAGTTTTAAAAATAGTTTTCTTTTTCTAAAAATTTTCTTATATCATTAGGTTTGTAAAAACATCATTTTCATATTTTTAGGGCTAATACTGATTTAGTTTCACTTTTTATTTTGTACGTCGCGTAGATTTTAATTTTAACGTACGTTTTAGGTTTTAAACGTTCATCACTTTAATTATAGTGATAGCGTTTATTTAATAGGTTTTATCTTTTTAATTTTCTTTAATTTGCATTTAAGGCGTTTTTAATTTGTTTGATATTTCTGTAGTCATAATATTCACAATTCCCTTTATCATTCAAATTTCTCGATCACTAGACGTTGATTGATCCATTGCATAGCTCGCTGGGACATAACGACCCGGGGAGACTCTATACTCCTCTGATCTTAATTGCATTAGTGTTTGAGCAGTTTTTAGTCTTTTAGACTTGACTGTTTAGCACCGATCATGTCACGTCACGTGTCATTCTTGTCTCCTCCATAGGATTTCCACCACATGTATCCTCTAGGTACATTGGATCATCTATGATTGTCTGATCACATCCACATGGCGCGCACAACCTCAAATGCATCCCCGTAAACAACTGATGCATTTGAAGAAAAGAACCAAGCCAATTTTTCCATTTTCACACACAATAAACCATCGCATGTGAGTGTTACCCCGGCTCAAGATAACATTCTTATCTCGGAGTTCTTACCGAACACGAAAAACCGAACATACGGTCATCATCATCTTCGACCGCATTTCTTTTATTCTCTTATATTAAGTTATTTTATAGAAGTCGTTTTTTTATGGACACATAATATTACAACTATGTTTATCGTTACTCATCGGTTACATTTTTCAGATATTTGGTCACTCTTTTGGAACTATAGATTTAAGAGGGTGTTTGGGATTGTTGTTTTTTTTCCTGCTATGGCTACTTATGCTGACTAAAAAAGTGCTTCTATATATAGTATATGAATTTAATTCTCATCTATACTATATAATATATATATGATAATACTGTACCACCAAATAAAACGTAGCATTAAATTTTATTATTAAAAACACTTCCATATTTAGCACTAATGTATAACACCCGATGCATCCCTTAATCACGTGCAGGAACACGCGAGGTAGCACTGACTTATTCAGTACTCCACCTTCATATTTGGAAACTCATTAAACCCATTCAATTTCTTTGTAACTGAATAACCCAAAACACGCTCCACATCAATTTAATATCAGTTTCAATTCATCCATTGTCAATGATTCAAAAAAGCACCCAACAATAACCTACGAATTGGTCCGTATATATTTGATTCAAGCATTAACATCAACCCTAACAACTGGAGAAGATGTCTGAGGTAAATTTACAATTATTTTGTTTCGGTTCATATATATGATATTTCGATTCAAGCATTAGTATAGATTGCGTTACAATTATTTTGTTTCGGTTCATATATATGATATTTCGATTGAATATGTTATTAATTATTTGTGTTTAATGAGAACCATAAATTTTTTTGGGGAAATCACCTTGACAATTTGTGTGTTCTGCGGATTCAGTTTATATACAATCATTCTAATTGTGCTTGGATTAAATGTATAACAGGTTATGAATAGGAAGGATGGTTTGTGGGTGGTCACTGGTGGGATGCCGACGAACTCAAACAACAGGTATCTTATGGAATTTTTTTTTCTATATCTGATGACAATTGTATGTCAACGAGATGATTGTAATTGTTGTAATATGTGTTTATATTTTTTTTTCTTTTGTAGGAATTGTGGTCACTGATGATGGGAATGCCATTTTGCTCTCACCCTGCTGCAAAGGTATTGACATTGAATGAATAGATTAAGTCAGTTATGTTTAAATCTTCACTTTCCAGTGCCATCTTTTGTTCATAAATTAACCTATTGCAGCAAATGGTGATTCCATGTGCCACTCATTAGTATGCTGTCAATTAGCGTCAAAACTGGTAAGCATCAATTTATAAGAACCCTAAAAATATGAATTGGGGATTTTACTAATTGGTAATTCAGCGTTTTTTTCCCGGATTCAATTATAATACATTTGTTCCTATTTTTGATAGTCGTTCAAAACAACGCATTTCCATGTTGTTTTTGTTGTGTAATGCAAGCGAGGCGTTGATGATATGTGACCATTATTTGTGGGTTAAAGTGTGTAATAGTTGTTCCTTGGGATTGCTTTCTGCTTACCCTTTTATATTGAAAACAAAAGTGGTTGATCATGTAAAAATAAGCAATCAAAACAATCCTTTAGTGCTTGAAGTCTTGAGCTAATTTTAGATGTTTGTTTCTTTTTTCAGGTTGAAGATTGGGTTGATTCCAGAGCCTTGCATATATCTACGGATATAAAGGTTATTCATTACCTTCTTTATCTTTGGAAAATGTTTTTCACTGAAATCCTATTACATTATTTTGTTGAAGTTGTATAGAGTCAATTCATAAAGAGCACAACTGCCTTGCTGATGATTGTGTGCATTTTGTGATGTTTTAGTGAATACATGTGAAGTTTGTTTATGTCGTATTTCATAGCGGCACATGCCGAGCCATGGGAGAGTTTGATGTGTTTACGATAGTCATTATTTCCTGAAAGTGTTGCAATCTTTTTTCCAAAAATGTGATTTTTTTGCTGATTTTGTTTTACTGCAATTTGATTTCCTGGATGGTGTCAGTTGGAAATTAAGTGAAGTCGTATTGTGTTTTGTTACCTTTTAAGTATATTGATTGCTGTGTATACCTTTTAAAGTAATCTGATGCTTTACTTTGCAAAATTAAAGAAAACAAAATGTGTATCATTAGTGTAGAATGATTTATGTAGTTTAAAGTGGATGTTTTGGTTGGCATGAGTATGTTAAAAGAACAAAGGTATGTATCTAACCAATAATGTTGGTCTTCCATGAAAGGAGCTGTATTTTAAAAAGTAGTTGAATCATTATTTTGCAGGAACAAAAGGTAATGGCAATGGAAAGACTTAGTTGTTTGGAAATGAAGGTGCATATTCTTGAACCAATGCTATTTCTTTTTCGATAAATAGGTGATAATCATGAGAATGGCAAGAATCACTAAGAAGGAACTATTTATTCTACATGTGAAAAAGGTACTTTTTTTGCAAGAAGGATCCATACGTTCATATTGATGCTATCCTAAAGATCACTTAAGTAACTTCTCTTAGCGATATAGATAAATATCGTAAACCATTTAACTTTCATCATTGGCTAATATTCTACTTTCACGAGAAATGTTAGCGAGTAAGTCAAACTTTTGGAATTTGTCAACAGATAAATATAAAAGGGTTACTGGATTACTTTTATTTGTGTCAATATGTGTAGCTAATGCTCTTTTCCCTTTTTATAACTACATAAAGTGAAAACGGATTAATGGATAATTTTGACAGAAGAAACTATCCAGGTGAATTTGAAAGATTTGTATGCACTTTTGTGTTTAAGTACTTGCCCTTTTGAACCATATGGAGGTTCCCTCAAAGTGCTACCACCGTTAGTTCAACACTTATATTAAGAAGTTGTAGCATCTGATATAGTGTTGTTTGACATTTCTTGCAGGGTACTTCATTCCTGATATTATGGTGACGCCAATTATTGGAGCAAGGACAGGTGTATTTGTGGGCCCTATAGTACCAGTTATTGGTCATTATTGTGCAAGATCATCCATTCTCAAGTTCTTGCTGCATACCAGTGTCATTGCATTGGCTGCCACATCACTTTCTTTGTAACTGAATAACCCATTCAGTACGCTACACCTTCATATTTGGAAATCAATACACCATTCAGTACGCTCCACCTTCAGGTTTGGTGATAGAGATGGTTACCGTTCTGGTCCAAGAGGGCCTCCGGGGGAATTCGGAGGTGAAAAGAGTGGAGTTGCACCTGATTACCAACCTGCTATCAACAGGGTAAATAAAACTACTTTGCGTAGTATATTTTTTGTCATTAATGTCTTTTCACATGGAAACTACTATTGGATTATGAAATTTAGGCTTTTTTTTTTTGCATGAGCGTAGCATGGTTTGTGGTGTTTGTTTTGCAAATGAATCATTTGCAGTGTAGATTTTATTGGATGGTCATCTTACTGATTGTTACTGATTGTTTTAAATCATGATTCGCAGATTTATCCTCATGGATTGACCGACATGCTACCATTTGCCACAATGGGATCTGGATCTCTTGCTGCAATGGCTATCTTTGAATCAGAGTATTGTGAAGGATTAAATGTAAGTTATCACATCATGCATATCCACCTATACAAAGTTTTGTTCTTCATGTGCACCATATTATCTTTACCATTTATTTTGTGAAATGTTTTTTGTCTATAAGATTCTAACATTCATGTTTATTCAATGATACGTCGTCTCTTTGTTAACTAACTTGCTTTTAATATCAATATTTGAGTTCGTCCTACCTACATGCCAAATTACAATATTGTAAGTCTGTGTGAATAAATTAACAAACAACATTGTAAGCATGTAACAAAGTTTATCTCGAAAATCCACTGATAATTCTCTATTATCTACAATGATGGATAAAGTGAGTCATGAAGATTAGTGAAACATAGAGTTGGCAAAACGGACGGGTCAAAATGGTTTGGGTCACAACAACAGTTTCGCATGTTAAAACGGGTTGGGTTTGTTTGATATGAAACATTCGTAGTATGACACATGAATGTCACCCATTGACTTTTAAGGGGTGTTTGGGCTGCAAAAAACTTATGTTTCAGAGGGATATTTGGGTCTTTTCAAGGGGTGTTTGTGACTGCTGCATAACTGCAGTTTCAAACGCATATATAGGGTCATTTTATGAGGTCCTTAACTACCATTTCTACACTAAAAGTTGGAGACTGAACGTGTTTGATTAGTACTGGTATAGTACATTAGTTACAGGTAACATCTTACGACTACTTTAGGTTTCTGATAATTCTTAATCTGTTTGTTTTACTTCTCATTTGATAATGCAACATGTATATATACATGGCATGCTACATATGTTCAGTACTGCAATACTTCATTTTGATGTGCGGTTTTTAGCTCTCTTTATCTTTACGGATGTGTCTACATGGAAGCATCTATATTTACTAAGGCGTAGGAGTGTTGCCCCTTTGATAGGATTCCAATAATTGAAATTCGTAAAGATATTTCAATGTTATGACTGTGATGTGCACATTTTGTAAAGATATTTCAATGTTATGACTGTGCTGTGCACTATGATTATACACAAAATCGGTTTTGTTTTTAATTGCTTATGCTCTAAATATGCCATCCGGTGAGAGTAAAAAAATGACAACCATTTTCATTTTTATCAACAAAGTCACTATCAAAGCAGCAATTGCTTCAACTAATTCTTCTTTAGACCCTTAGACACAGATGTATCACACTTTCATCAAGGTATAATGTTCAAACATAAACTACACTTAGTAACAACCTTTCATTGAGCTTTATTGTAACCATCAATTAAGTATGGTTCGATTTCTTTGTAAACTGGTATCCCGGTCCTAAAAATCTTATTTTTATTAGTATCATTCTTTAATAATCACTGAACCTGATTTGCATGGACCTTTTTAGGCAGCAGATAATTGTATATCTCAACCGGGAACAAGAAAGACTACAACCTTTCGATATGGTATCCTTGATCCTTGATCCTTAAACTTTTAGTTTTAATTTTTACGTTTAAAAATAATGCAACGCAATAGAAGGCCCCATCTTTTCTGGGTCATTGCAGATACTAGAGAAACAGAAGGTCTCATTGTTGATGGGAAAAATTGTGAAATATTCATTACATGGCTCAGAATATCTATTGCTTTAGAGCTGGAACTGCAGCAGATACAGAGGGTGTTATAGGTACTATTTTTGGACACACATATGCCATACTATATCACTTCTTTGATGAAAGGTCCTATATGTGCATGTAGTTATTATGTGATAATTTTTCTTTGTGATAGACAACATTAGCTCTCAGCTGAAGCTTTACATATATCAATGTCTCCTGCACTATTAAAGTCCCATATATTCCGGTGAGTTTTCTTTTATGGTGTTTTTTATACATTAACAATACTGCACTTTTCTAGTATTTATGGTGGGCCTGACTTTGCTCTTAAATTTCTACATAGCTACCAAGACCATGTCGCTTTGGTGCTTGGTTGAGTTGATGGTGACGGGCCTACATTTGCAGTGTAAATTTTATTCTACCTGTCTCATGAAATTGCATTAAGATATTTGAATGAAAATTGAAATATTTGTAATGCTCTTCTACAAGAACATAGTAAATTTTCATTTTCAAATGAAATTTTCATGTGAATGTAGATTTATAATCTCATTAATATCCTTGAACATATAGATTGTAAGAAAGGTGTAGCTGATTCTCCATTGGCATAAAAGATTGATAATAAACCATGTTTTGTTAGTTTGGAGAATGTTATTTCGTCTCTTATTAGTTTTCATGTTACATGATGGGAAACTGGTGAACTTATTAGCTATTTCTATAAACTTTCAAGACCTCATGCATATGTTATTTGATGCAGGTTTTACTTGAGAACTAATTCTTTATTTTTCATCTCACGTGCAGATCATATGGCTGCCTAACATCTCCAGAATTTGACACTGTGTTGCTAAAGTAGTTTGCATCTCACGTGCAAATCATATGGATGCCTAACTATTTGTCCCATTTAAGTCATCATGTAGCCACAAACCCGTAATTCGTCCGCTGTTTTGATAACTATATCAAGTGGTGTCACTACCTGGGCATCCCGCCAATATGGAGCAAGTATGGCATGTTAACTTATGTAACTCCTTTGTTCATGGAATGGATATTGGCTACTCAACTAATTAAACTCAATGTATACATTTGCTCTTAAAGACTATCAAAGGTGGAAAAGATAATACACCGTTGTTTATTATTCTAAAGTTGCAAACTATATTGTTTATCGTATGAGACGTATTAGTTATTATTCATTTCAATATTAATGGAACTTATTTACGTTCATTGTTGTTGGTTGATTTATTCACACAAGTATCTCTTTAATGAACAATTTCTATAAAAATCTCCGTTATTCCACGGGTCTATAAGAAGTTTAAAAGTTGGATAAGTATTGCCAAAACAATATAAACGTCCCGTATTGTATAGATAGATATGATACATTATCATGAATACATACATGATCTGTCCTACTTTCAGGAAAAGGCCATTCTTGCTCCAACCAATGAATTGGTTTATACGAATATTCAATACAAAGCATACGTTGTGGGAGTTGTTAAGCTCGGCGCATTGGGAACCATGTGAAGATATCTTGAACAAACTGAATTTATGTTTTTTTTGGTTAAGTTGTACTAGATATGATTACCTAAAGTGTAGATTGGATAATATTTTTGTTTCACTTTAAATCAAAACTATCTCCACAATTTTCTCATCACCAGACTGGATGGAAAAATAGCACAACCAAAAATAGTCATTAGTGATGAGACCTTTTTTGGTTGTTCTTGCTCCTGTTTCTCCAAAAAAGTCTTCATCGCCAAGTAAATGGTTGCAAATGACGATATTCGCATTTACCAGATTGCACTTGAATACAATGAATGCTCAACATCCTTAGGTTAATTTGTGTTTTTGTGTGAGTTTAAACGTCTTCCTAACAAGTGATGTTGACTTTTGAAGATGCATGTATTTTCGCCAAGCGTACTTTTTATTTGGCATATTTTAGATGAATTGTTATTTTTTAGATGATTGTTTTTTATGAGCAGAATTGGATCTACTTCCTATATGGTCCATATTAAACTTTTTATTTGGCATTTTTTAAATGAATTGTTATTTTTTAGATGATTGTTTTTTATAAGCAGAACTGGATCTACTTTCTATATGGTCTATATTAAAATTTTTATTTGACATTTGACGAGATTAAGGCGTTCTATGATTGTAGGTACCTGTCTGCTTGTGAAGCCGCATGGAGAATATTTGGATTCGAGATAAATTATAGAACACCAAATGTCGAACGTCTCTCATTTCATCTCGAAGGCGACCGGCCAGTTGTATTTGGTGAGAACTCTGACCTTGAAACCGTTATTCACAAACCAACGGTTGGTGCTTCTATGTTCGAATCATGGATGCATATAAACGAAATGTATCCATCAGCAAGGGAGTTAACATATGTTGAGTTTCCTACAAAATTTGTATGGAATCTTGCAAAAAGAACGTGGACACATAGGAAGAAAAAATATGCAATTGGCAGAATTCATAATGTGCCAATCTCAGCAGTGAAGGTTACTATTGTCGGATGCTACTAAATAGTCAAAAAGGTTGTCGAAATCACGCTGAGATAAGGAAAATCAACGGTGTAGTTTATCCTACTTACAAAGATGCCTGCTACGCAGCGGGACTTTTAGATGACGACAAGGAACATATTGAGGGTATTAAAGAGGCAGCCCATTGGTCCTCTGCTGAGCATTTGCGCGACCTTTTTGTTACATTATTGTCCCAAAAAGAGCTTGACACACCATTGACAGTTTGGTTGCAAACTTGGCATTTGCTATCAGAAGATGTCGAGTACAAGAGAAGAATTCTTTTAGGCATTCCAGGTATAACCACCAACTTAGCTTTGTTACTAACTTTTTATATAAATTTATACATGAATGGAAATGGTTAATTATTACAAATTAGTGATTTATCATCCCTGTTAAAAGACCATCTTTTTGCAAGTCACCTCAACAAAAATTATCTGATTCTTACGATATGTGTGTTAGTCTATAAATATCGTACAATGCTCACTATTTTTGACAAGCATTATTTGCATACATAAGCTACGCCTCATATATGGCTATTTTGATACAGGGTTTACACGACTAAGCGACGACGAGAAAAAGAATGTTTGTTTGTTCTATATCGAACAACTTATGCGCTCAAGAGGCACCACTTTGAAAGCTTTTCCGAACTTCCTTATCCGGATGAGACTTACATGGCCGACTTTGGTAACAGGCTAATCTTTCTTTGAGAGATTATAATCCATCGAGTTACAGTGAATACGAGACTCTATATGCGCGTTAACCACGAACGAGAAATGTATATGACACCATCATGACGTCCGTTACAAATGGTAGAGGAGGAAATTATTTGGTATACGGATACGAAGGGACTGGTAAGACATATTTATGGAAAACCCTTGCTGCCGGGATTAGAAGAAATGGTGACATAGTCATAAACGTTGCATCAAGTGGCATTGCATCTTTATTGATGTCAGGCGGACGGACTGCTCATTCGAGGTTTCATATTCCGATAAATATTGATGAGACTTCTACGTGCTCAATAACTCCGCAAAGTGACTTGGCCATGTTGTTGAAGAAATGCAAGCTTATTATTTGGGATGAGGCTCCCATGACAAATAAGCTGTGCTTTGAGGCTTTAGATAGGTCTTTGGAGAGATGTCTTGCGTGAAACAGTCGACGTTTTGATCGCCCTTTGGTAATATGACTGTAGTATTTAGCGGTGATTTTAGGCAGGTGCTGCCCGTTATTCCAAAAGGTTCCCGGCAAGACATTGTAAATGCATCTTTAAAACAATCGTACTTGTGGGATCATTGCAAAGTCTTAAAATTAACCCCTAATATGCGCCTTACGGTCGGATCACGACCTGAGGATGTACCTGAGATAAAGGAATTTGCCGAATGGATATTGAAAGTAGGAGATGGAGATATTGGAGGACAACACGACGGAGAGGTTTTGATAGATATACCTGAAGATATTCTAATACATGAAACTAATGATCCCGTACAATCTATTATAGATTTCACTTACCCAAACATTTTTGATAACATAGGTAATCCGTCTTACTTCCAGGAAATGGCCATTCTTGCTCCAACCAATGAAGTGGTTGATAGTATTAAAGATCATTTGCTTCAAACCTTTCCTGGTGAAGAAATGGTTTATCTTAGTTGTGACAACATAGATAAAAATGATCGTGGTGGTGCTATAGACCAAGCCGTGTTTTCACCGGAATTTATCAACGGTTTAAAATTTTCGGGTGTCCCAAACCATAGGCTCGCATTAAAGGTCGGTGTCCCAATAATGTTGTTGAGAAACATTAATCAATCACAAGGTTTATGTAATGGGACAAGGCTTCAAGTGACTAAATTAACGCGTGCGTCTATTCAAGCCAAAATAATTAACGGAACACATTTTGGGAATACGGTTATACTTCCAAGGTTGAAAATTACTCCATCGGATAAACATTTACCACTCAAGATCGTGCGCAAACAATTTCCCTGTAGCCGGTTTCTTTTGCCATGACGATAAACAAGAGCCAAGGACAATCACTTTCGAAAGTTGGTTTATACCTACCACGTCCTGTTTTCACACACGGACAATTATATGTGGCTCTTTCACGCGTAAAAAGCAAAAAGGGTTTGAAGGTTGTTATTTCTGATGCCGATAGTAATTTATTGAAGACTACTACAAATGTAGTCTATAAAGAGGTTCTTCACGGTCTTTGATCAGTTATCAACAGGTATGTTCGGATATTCACTTAATGTGATACGAATTTGTTTTTTACATGTTTATTGTAATTCACACAAATGTTTTACTTATGACTTCATATTAATAAATAATAGATTCACTATTTGTTTTCTTTCATTATTTTTCTTATTTTGTTTACATACTAATTTTTCATCTTTTTGCAACATCTTTTTTCATCTTATTACTTTTATTATCATCTCATTTATCTATTTTTTTTTAAAATAACTCGGTGTCAACAGGTCTTATAAGCTAGTTATAAATATGCAGACAAGAAGATGAATAGTTTTTTTAGTTTTGAGAAAGTTTACTTATCTACTTACGAGTAACGATCAAATGAGAAATAAAGTTGAAATGAGAAGAATGAGAAGAAACCACAACCGCACATTTCAGATGCATCTACAAAAGTAGATGCGTCTTCCCTTAAATATTTTTTTTGATTTGAAATGTGTGTCTCAGAATATTTCTCACTCTTCTCATTTTATTTTCTCTTCTCACCTAATCTCTTCCCATCTACTTACTCAATAGGTAAAATGACAAACTTTTCTATTTTGTTAGAAACTGTTAAGTTAGTTAAATTAAGAATGATATACAACATGTCAAAACTTATTTTCAGGTCGTTAATTGATAATGTATCAAACTTTAATTTTTTACGTCAAACTTTTACCTTTTTGGATGCGGCATATGAACAACCTGGTTCGGCTCCAAAAGGCCAAGAAAAGACTTCATATTCATCAAAATCAAGCTTATCTCCTTTTCTTGATTCATGTGAGAGCAACAATATGTTCGCTTCATTGGATAGAGTGGTACAATAACCTTTATAAGAACATTAGGTGTCATGAAAGAGTCAAGTTTACTCATTTGAAACGGAGTGTCACATCACTATAACAAACCTCCACAACTAAACCCCTTCACTCATATTTTACCTTAACTTACTCATTTGGTTACACTACTTACAATTTAATTTTTTTATTCAAATTATCAAATAAACTAAATTCATTTCATTAAAAATTAAACTACATTACAACATACAAATATAAAACGCAACTAAAAATACGCTACGAAAAAAATACGATACAGGGAAAAAAATACAACACATACTAATAATAGGAAACTTAAACATTTTACTCGTAATCGGCATCGGCATCTCGTATTCAAACTTTGTAATCTCTTGATTGCATAGGCCTAGTTCTTTGCTAAGTCGTCTTTTATATATAATTGTTGTTCGGAAAACATATACCCGACATATATGTGTTTAATAGGGCCTACTTAATTACGTAAAGTCAAAACATACTTTTCTTGGTAGCGAGTAAACAAAGCCTATTTGTGAAAGTAATGATCTTGAAGCATAAAGAACGTTGGCAACAATCATCTTCCAAATGGGTCATAAATATATACAATCTTCCACAATGTATTCTTCAAAAGGTTTAGATCGGTCGGGAAACCCTCATCGCTGTGAACTTTTTTGGATGACGACCGACCATTTAAAAATGGATTACATAAGCTGATTATACAATATAGTAGAACTAATTTTGTTTAATTTCAGTTTAGGAGAAATTGCATAACCATGTCTACAGTCAACTTAACAATTTCCAAAAAGTTCTTTATAAGTTAACACATGGAATACAATAGTGGTTAGAACTATATACCGAATAATATAAGTAACTTTGTTGTCCTGCCTCATATGTTCCCTAGATTGGTAATACCGTATGTTTCATTTCATATTTTAGGACATTATTAGTTGTAGTCAATATAAAAGGTGAGGGAAAAAAAACTGCAAACAAGTGAATACAGAGGAAATATAGCAGTGTGCTTTTCAGGCCGTTTGGTGTTGGTGCGTCTATCCCGACATACTAGTAATGACAATTTTATTCCTTGTGTTACGTTTTTGTTCTTCTTTAAAATAAATATCACTTAACAATTTGATTCTTTGAAGTCAAGAGCACCTGCACGCTTCTTAACTATGTTTCTTTTGTATATATAGTTATATACTAGGTACGGTCTGTGCTAAAGCACGGCCCAAAACGTCAAATGATCTCTTAGTTATGATCTGTAAATGTAGAGAACAACAATCATATAGTGTTTCCGTAAACAACTCGGAAAATATTTAGTGTGAACCAAAGTTGTAGTTGTACATTACCGTTCTTCATTGATTTTTTTTAATCACTTCTCCTTGACAAACGTTTAGTACACTCGCTAAGGAAAAAGAGTACAAGTCTCGTTAAGTTGTTTCACCCTGCTTGTCTTCCGAAACATTTTATTTATTTTGGGATCACCCAAAATGAAGGAATACAAATAGCTTTATCCATTCATGACACGCAACAAAGTAAATATATTGATCAAGAAGCAATAGACAGCCCCATTCTTCTAATACAAAAACCAAACATACTAAAAACAATACTACATACAATACTATAGAACCCTATAGTAAGAAAATGGCTTCAATTGTGACCAATCACAGCCATAAGTGATGCATAAAATCAGCAGTTTTATCCATTCATGACATGCAACAAAGTCTGCAGTAAGAGATGACCCAATAGAAGCCTGATACGAACTACATTTCCATTTGAATATAAAACACATCAAACCCCGTGAAGACGGCACATCATTCATATCATATTGTCATCTACCACATAACAAGAACTGGAACCAAGATCAGGCAACTATAATGATAAGGGATATCATCCCAAGAACCAACCAACAGTACAAATCATTGGTACTCAGAAGACCATAAAACAAACCAAGTTCAGGAAACTTCCTTTTGTAACTTAATTACACAACTGTAACATGACTATAAGCATCTATCATATTTTATTGCCTCAGCTAGACCCGTATAACTATGAAAGACCTCATACCAGATCACAGTCTATCATCTATATAAGCCATCTGAACATGAAACCCCATAATAAGCCAAATAGTCATTCATCATAATAAGGCAGGAACACCAACCAGACAACTTACAAGGGGCACATCAATGTGACCAGCATATAACCAAACTCCAAAATATCTTTAAAAAGCAGGACAGCAATCAGCTTTTTCAAACATGACATGCAACAAAGGAGATACAGGGCATATTCAAACTGTTGTCTAAACAACCTCCAAAACAAAAATGTATATTCGCAAGGTATGAGTATCTGTTTGGATTGAAGTTAAACCCATACAAGTAGTAAGCATGAGTGATTAAAATTCCGAATACTTACTAGTCAATAACTAAACTCTCACAAATATGAGCTAACGATAATCAAGAATTGCGTGTTGAACGTTAATAACAAAATTCGGTAGATTAGTTTGTGTATTAGGTTAGTGGGTCGATTGTTTGGGCTACAAGTCCAAGCAAGTTATGTAAATAAGGCCCATATGGCTATAGGTTAGAAACGGTTAAAGATAGCAGTTATGCATTGAACCGTTGTAATGCCTGATGAAGCGGCATAACTGCTCTCCAAAGCAGCGTTTCAATATGTATATATAGCATAGGACCTGTAAAACGATGTACTCATTCATTATTATAAAATACACATTGTTTTACAAATACAGTTTCTTGCTTTCTGTCTTTTATACGCTGTCCCAAACAGCCCTTTCTGTTTTGTGCAGCAAACTCGAACCAGAAGGATGTCAAATCAGTATCGTGTATTGCATAAGGGTTGGTCTCGCATCCTGGAAAACCAACAGTGGCATCAGAGACAGGAACAACGTCCATGGGAGAAGCCAAGTACGAGTGGTTTGTTACCATACAAACCAAGAAGGAGGATTTCTTTGGAGACAAAAGAATTGCTCAAGAAGAAACTGTTTGAAATCGAAGCGCATAACGCATCAAGGGGATACGAGGAGGCAGCGTCCAAGAAAGAAAGAAGGGCGAGATGCTATGCTTGTAGAAAGAGGGGACACTACTTCTGGAAGTGTCAAGAAAAACCAGACGGTTTTTTGGAGGGAAAACAGAAACATGTTGAAAAGACAAAGTACCCTGAACAAGTCCATGTTAAGACAACCCACATGATCAAAGGGACGGATTACGCAAACTGGAACCATGTGTGGTACATAAGCGACACATACAATAATCATACGTGTCCTACAAAATCATTGTTTAGGAGAATCAAACCAAGGTTTTTAATGGAGGAAAAGGAAGAAGATGAGAAAAAATTTATTTTCTCATATGGTGTAGGCGAGGCCATTGTTGAAACAAATGAAAAGAAGATGATCATACCATGTGTTTCATATACACCGGAGGCAAGTTTGAACGTGCTTAGCGCCAAGCAACTTTTGGCACAAGGTTTCGAAGTGACTTATGAAGACGACGAATGCAAAGTCTCTTACATGTTCGATGATGAAGAGATGGGGCACGAAGGAAAGAAGGTCATAGGAGAGTCAAGTTCGATGGCTAAGGAACACGACAAGTATTTGGATGATTACTACGCGTCAATTGATCCAAAGGAAACTTGCATGAACATTAAAGGCTTGGAAGATCTCGAATGGAAGGATAGAATGATCCATGATTATTTGGATGACGAATTCTTAAGCATGAATGGAACTCTTTACATCATGAAGGTTGATTCATTTAAGAAATTTATTTCATTTTTAATCATGATAGAAGATGACAATCTAGTATACAAAAATTGGAATGTTTTAAGCAAACACTTTGAAGAGATGATAAAATGGTTTTACCAAGTTTATCTTGGTCGAATCATGGTGGATCCCTTGCCCCCCGTCATCAACGGTATAAAGATCGATTTACTTGGTCTTTATAAGATAATAGGTAGTCTAGGAGGCTATCTTGGGGTTACCTTTGGTAACCAATGGGGAGATGTTGCACTTATACACGGTTTGGAACGAGAACATGGTGAGGAACTAAAAGAATGTTACAAAAGAAACATTGACTTAGTACGGTGTTATTTCGAGACTACATTACGAGCCCGAGGGAAGATAGCCAAGAAAGAAGGTTATGGGAAGGCCCCAAAGAGTGAAGAAGGGTCGAATGGGCAGTGGTCACAAGATGGAAATGCACAAGTTCTCAACACGTATGGCAATAAGGATACATGGATGGACAAGAAGGATTCACAAGAAAAGATGCACGTTTGAAGTCTTTACACATTAAGGGGGACAATGTTGGTTTTAATGTTTTAAAGACTTCTGTAAATTTGCTTTGTAAACATTATTATGTCTTGTAATACATAGGATAGAAAGACCGTATATTTAGTTTGTCGAGTTTTTGGGAAAATCACGTAAGTTTGATTGGGCTTGGGCCAAATGGGTCAAAATGGTTTCTCTGTAAACCATTGTGTCGGTTAGTTTATATTACGCCTCTTCTAGGTTTTGTGAAACGTTATATCACTTATTGGTACCGTTTCACTTCATATAAAAGGGAAGCGTATAGTCGTTGTAATTCATTCATTCATACTTCAATACAATACAACGTTTATACAAGGTTTCTGTGTTATTTACTTTTTCTGCAAATTGCATACAAAACCAAACACCTTTTCTTGCTTTTACGTATCACCAAGAAAGCGGCGGCCATGTCTAGTTTCAAACACAATTCGATGAGTACTTGGCCAAGAGGAACAAGATTCCATCAGTGGTATCAGAGCAAGGTTGGAGGATCGTGGGAGAGGCCAATTCAAATTGAAGATGAAAACACGACCGGTATGACTGAAAGGGATGAAGGAAGCAACAACGGAAGCATTGGCAGCAATGTTGTAAGTTGCGTGGAGGGGCAGGAAAGGCAAAACGAAATAGGAGAAGAGGCTTTTAATTCGGATAAAAACCAAAGGATGAAGGTATCATTTACATGTGAAATTGAAAGTCTCATTGGGTTCATGACAATGATTTGCAATCAGAGAATAAATGTTGAATATAGAGATGTGGTGAAAAACTACTTCAAGAGGTTTGTGGCATGGTTCTATAAGGACTACATGAAAGTAGCAGAACGACCCATGCCCGTTAAGATTAATGGAATACAAATTTGTCTTTTAGACCTTTATCTCACGGTGAAGGGAATGGGTGGTCACACCCAAGTTGTTAAGAAAAACAAATGGACTAAGGTAGCCAATGCAATGGGTTTCCCAAGAGAATATGCGGATGGTTTAGAGGAGTGCTACGGAACGCACTTGAGTCTTTTAGGAAGCTACTATGAAGTGGCAATGAATTCCAACGGACTGGAATAATGGCACAAGAAGATGCCAAGGAAAAGACCGGACCAAGCATTAGTGGACTCGGGGCAAGGCAAAGTCAAGAAAAGGCACATTTGGTTTCAAAAGATGAAGATTGCAACATTAAGGAATACATGGAGAAGGAAGCAAAAGAAGACTGTGTTTATATGATTTTGTTATTAGGGGGAAGTGTTGAACGTTAATAACAAAATTCGGTAGATTAGTTTGTGTATTAGGTTAGTGGGTCGATTGTTTGGGCTACAAGTCCAAGCAAGTTATGTAAATAAGGCCCATATGGCTATAGGTTAGAAACGGTTAAAGATAGCGATTATGCATTGAAGCTGTTGTAATGCGATGAAGCGGCATAACCGCTCTCCAAAGGCGTTTCAATATGTATATATAGCATAGGACACGTAAAGCGATGTACTCATTCATTATTATAAAATACACATTGTTTTACAAATACAGTTTCTTGCTTTACTGTCTTTTATCTGTTGTCCCAACAGCCCTTTACATTTTGTGCGCAAACTTCGAACCGGAAGAATGTCAAATCAGTATCGTGTATTGCATAAGGGTTGGTCTCGCATCACGGAAAACCAACGGTGGCATCGAGACGAGGAACAACGTCCATGGGAGAAGCCATAATGCGAGTGGTTTGTTACCATACAAACCAAGAAGGAGGATTTCTTTGGAAACAAAAGAATTGCTCAAGAAGAAGCTGTTTGAAATCGGCGCATAGCATCAAGGGGATACGAGGAGGCGTCAAAGAAAGAAAGAAGAGGCGAGATGCTATGCTTGTAGAAAGAGGGGACACTATTTACGGAAGTGTCAAGAAAAACCAGATGGTTTTGGAGGAAAACGAAACATGTTGAAAAGACAAAGTACCACGAACAAGTCCATGTTAAGACAACCCACATGATCAAAGGGACGGATTACATGGCTGGAACCATGTGTGGTACATAAGCGACACATACAATAATCATATGTGTCCTACAAAATCATTGTTTAGGAGAATCAAACCAAGGTTTTTAATGGAGGAAAAGGAAGAAGATGAGAAAAAATTTATTTTCTCATATGGTGTAGGCGAGGCCATTGTTGAAACAAATGAAAAGAAGATGATCATACCATGTGTTTCATATACACCGGAGGCAAGTTTGAACGTGCTTAGCGCCAAGCAACTTTTGGCACAAGGTTTCGAAGTGACTTATGAAGACGACGAATGCAAAGTCTCTTACATGTTCGATGATGAAGAGATGGGGCACGAAGGAAAGAAGGTCATAGGAGAGTCAAGTTCGATGGCTAAGGAACACGACAAGTATTTGGATGATTACTACGCGTCAATTGATCCAAAGGAAACTTGCATGAACATTAAAGGCTTGGAAGATCTCGAATGGAAGGATAGAATGATCCATGATTATTTGGATGACGAATTCTTAAGCATGAATGGAACTCTTTACATCATGAAGGTTGATTCATTTAAGAAATTTATTTCATTTTTAATCATGATAGAAGATGACAATCTAGTATACAAAAATTGGAATGTTTTAAGCAAACACTTTGAAGAGATGATAAAATGGTTTTACCAAGTTTATCTTGGTCGAATCATGGTGGATCCCTTGCCCCCGTCATCAACGGTATAAAGATCGATTTACTTGGTCTTTATAAGATAATAGGTAGTCTAGGAGGCTATCTTGGGGTTACCTTTGGTAACCAATGGGGAGATGTTGCACTTATACACGGTTTGGAACGAGAACATGGTGAGGAACTAAAAGAATGTTACAAAAGAAACATTGACTTAGTACGGTGTTATTTCGAGACTACATTACGAGCCCGAGGGAAGATAGCCAAGAAAGAAGGTTATGGGAAGGCCCCAAAGAGTGAAGAAGGGTCGAATGGGCAGTGGTCACAAGATGGAAATGCACAAGTTCTCAACACGTATGGCAACAAGGATACATGGATGGACAAGAAGGATTCACAAGAAAAGATGCACGTTTGAAGTCTTTACACATTAAGGGGGACAATGTTGGTTTTAATGTTTTAAAGACTTCTGTAAATTTGCTTTGTAAACATTATTATGTACTGTAATACATAGGATAGAAAGACCGTATATTTAGTTTGTCAGTTTTTTTGGGAAAAGCCTGTAAGTTTGATTGGGCTTGGGCCAAATGGGTCAAAATGGTTTCTCTGTAAACCATTGTGTCGGTTAGTTTATATTACGCCTCTTCTAGGTTTTGTGAAACGTTATATCACTTATTGGTACCGTTTCACTTCATATAAAAGGGAGGCAGTATAGTCGTTGTAATTCATTCATTCATACTTCAATACAATACAACGTTTATACAAGGTTTCTGTGTTATTTACTTTTTCTGCAAATTGCATACAAAACCAAACACCTTTTACTGCTTTTCTGTATCACCAAGAAACGACAGCCATGTCTAGTTTCAAACACAATTCAGTGAGTACTTGGCCAAGAGGAACAAGATTCCATCAGTGGTATCAGAGCAAGGTTGGAGGATCGTGGGAGAGGCCAATTCAAATTGAAGATGAAAACACGACCGGTATGACTGAAAGGGATGAAGGAAGCAACAACGAAAGCATTGGCAGCAATGATGTAAGTTGCGTGGAGGGGCAGGAAAGGCAAAACGAAATAGGAGAAAAGGCTTTTAATTTGGATAAAAACCAAAGGATGAAGGTATCATTTACATGTGAAATTGAAAGTCTCATTTGGTTCATAACAATGATTTGCAATCAGAGAATAAATGTTGAATATAGAGATGTGGTGAAAAACTACTTCAAGAGGTTTGTGGCATGGTTCTATAAGGACTACATGAAAGTAGAAGCGACCCATGCGTTAAGATTAATGGAATACAAATTTGTCTTTTAGACCTTTATCTCACGGTGAAGGGAATGGGTGGTCACACCCAAGTTGTTAAGAAAAACAAATGGACTAAGGTAGCCAATGCAATGGGTTTCCCAAGAGAATATGCGGATGGTTTAGAGGAGTGCTACGGAACGCACTTGAGTCTTTTAGGAAGCTACTATGAAGTGGCAATGAATTCCAACGGACTGGAATAATGGCACAAGAAGATGCCAAGGAAAAGACCGGACCAAGCATTAGTGGACTCGGGGCAAGGCAAAGTCAAGAAAAGGCACATTTGGTTTCAAAAGATGAAGATTGCAACATTAAGGAATACATGGAGAAGGAAGCAAAAGAAGACTGTGTTTATATGATTTTGTTATTAGGGGGAAGTGTTGAACGTTAATAACAAAATTCGGTAGATTAGTTTGTGTATTAGGTTAGTGGGTCGATTGTTTGGGCTACAAGTCCAAGCAAGTTATGTAAATAAGGCCCATATGGCTATAGGTTAGAAACGGTTAAAGATAGCAGTTATGCATTGAACCGTTGTAATGCCTGATGAAGCGGCATAAGCGCTCTCCAAAGCGGCGTTTCAATATGTATATATAGCATAGGACACGTAAAGCGATGTACTCATTCATTATTATAAAATACACATTGTTTTACAAATACAGTTTCTTGCTTTACGTCTTTATCTTGTCCCAAACGGCCCTTTTACGTTTTGTCGCGGCAAACTTCGAACCGAAGGATGTCAAATCAGTATCGTGTATTGCATAAGGGTTGGTCTCGCATCCTGGAAAACCAACATTGCGCAATAAAATAAAGCAAAAAAAAAAAGAGAGAGAAAAATGTAGATATCATTAATTGTAGTTGTCGGATTAGATTGAGTTACAACATAGTGAGCTTTCTTTCCCTAACACGTATAAAATCTCGTCTTTCTCAAACAACAACTGTAATAAAACTAGGCATTCAAGAAACATACTAAAAGCGATGCCTATAAAAGTGACAATCGTGGCAGCATCAGCAAACCCGGGGCCTGAAAAACACACCCCTCACGGCCTCATCCTCACGGCTCCACAACCCAAAAAAGAAATCAAATCCTATATAAAGCCCCAATTAAAATATTGATCATGATATCAAAAACGACCCAAACCAATTTTTATAAACAACCTCCAAACCAAAATATACATATTCTTAAAACAAACAGGCTCCAAAACCAAAATCCCCTTTTCCAAACAGTAACCAAAACCAGATGATATCCTATTCTTCAAACAGCCTCAAAAACCATAAGAAACTCCATATCCAAAACCAAATATCCTATTCTTCAAAGTAACAGCCTCAAAAACCATAAGAAACCTCATATCCAAACACTAACCAAATATCCTATTCATCAAAACCCGACATACTACTACTACTAAAAACTTACTATTAAAAAACATAACTACTAGTAATATAATATAGATATAGATAATAACTAGTAATAAGTGTGTTTAGACGGGATGACTTATTTAATACTAATAAAGTGTGTCAATCACCATCATTCACACACACAAACACACATAGCAAGCTTAGTTTTGCGCACCGCCATCCTCAGCAGGAGGAGGCTGCTGCGGAATGAGTGGCTGTGGATGTGGAAGGATTGGTGGGTTAGGGTTTAAAGGACAGGTTAGCGTATGCTCATATAGCTTTGCCGGAGCACAGCGGTAGTTGCAATCCTGAAAAGGACAGTCAACATATGGTCTGTAGCTTTTTGGTTTTGATCTGGGGACTTTTTCGGATTTTTTAACGGATTTCTTTTGTGATTTGTTCTTCATTTTGTGTGTGTGTTTTTGGAGGTGAAAAAGCAGAGTGAGTGAGAATGAAGAGTGTGGGTGGGTGGGATGCTTTATATATAGGGATGAGAGAGTCGAGGGTATATTTGGAAAACCCATATTTTTCTTGCAAAGAGGAGTGGTACCACATGCTTTTCTGATGAAAAAATGGATCATTTTTGTTTTCCTTCTTTACCCTTTGTCTGAATTCTACCCCACATGGGTCAATAAGCGTCTCATTCTGTTATATCATATCTTTTTCAAATATCTTTCTTTTTCAATATCTTTTCACTAAATTATTACTACTACTTGTTAAATTTCACTAAACTCACCCATATTTTTACCAAAACTTAATTATCTCATTTCGTCCCTACTACTTTCAACATGCCTACCCAACAGTGTTCCGATCTGCATATATAAAAACTAAAAACATAATTTTTTATGCATCAGTTATTCTGAATAACCGATATTTTTACCAAAACTTAATATTACATCGCAAACCCGCTCTGATTTTGTCCCTGCTTTTCAACATGCTTACCCAACAACGTTCCAGTCCTTACCCTATCTCTTACACACACGTTCAAATCTCTCTTATGTTTTGATAATTTTGTTACGTGGTTTGAGTTTGTTTAATATTCGTTTTATTTTTTGCTTAACTGTGGTTTCTAGTGTTTTTACGTCTATCAATCTATGAGATTTGAACTCACTGTCACACACTAAAACCAAATCAAGTCATTTCCAAAAGATTGACACGATCAATTTAAAATTACTTATGGTTAGCATAAATTGATCATGTGACATCACACGTTTTCATTTTGTTAGTCACAAACATTTTGTTAACCCTAGACACAGGTGGTTTTACCGATGTCCTATAATCTGGTTTCTTGTTGTTTCATTTAGTTTGACCTTTCGTGTTGCAAGCGTCTTGCATGCCTAGATGGAATTCAAGAACGCTTCTACCTTATTAGGGTCACCATCTAAGACGTGTTTTAGGTGTTTGGGGGAGAATTTGGTTGTTCAGGCGACCAAATCGTGGTTGATTGTGTGTGATTCTAGGATTTTGAGAGGTATATATATTTTATATAAGTGAGGCATATTTTGGTAGTAAAGTTAATGGTTTTGTTAGACTAAATTGATTGTAGAGAGAAAAATAAATAAATAAACAAAATAATTGAGATGACAGTATTGAATACGATTTTTAAGTAGTTTTGTGTGCCTTGTAGAAAGGGAAAAGTTGGAAAGTTAGATTTTTTTTTTTTTTTTTTTTTTTTTTTTTTTTTTTTTTTTTTTATATGTGATGATGAGACGTTGGTGACTACGACTTGCTTTTGTATTTCATTGAACTTTTTGCCTACACCACTTGTTGTCTTGTTACTAGAATGATTCTATTCATGAGTCTTTTTTAATTAATTTTATGTGTTTGGTAGTATATTATTCTATTATAACTTTTCAAATTAAAAATTGGCTACCAGATAAAGGATTAGTTTGGCCACTCATTGGTCACGATACTACGTACCACAAAATCTGTTACAAATAAACGGACATGTCACCCATGAGCCTATCACATTATTTTGCCGTTATTTTTTTCATGTTAAAACTAAAGGCGTTCGCTATGCCGTGGCCAATAACTAACAAATTTTTTTTATTTATGCTAAAAGCGCTGGTTAGCGTCAATGACTCAAGTCAAAGCAAATTATTTTGTGTTACCTCAATTTTCTTCTTTAACACAGCCCCTTTACTTTTATATTCAAAAAATCACCATCATTCAAAACTAACTATTTTTTCATTAACTAGAATTAAGAATACATTGCACACTAGGCTTTTTGAAACGTACAATGCATAGGTCTTGTTTATGATTAAAAGATCAAACTCTCTTTAGAAATTGTAAAACACCAACTACTTAATCCAACCAACCATCCCTTGATTCAAAAACTTATGAGTACGATTAAAATACAAAAGAAAAAAAACAAGATTGTACACCAGATTGTGAACAATCAGAATACAAAGACAAACAACAACACAAGACTGGATCAATATGTTTGATCAGTCAAACGATTACAAGACACTAAGATTTGCAGCAAGAACTTTGAGAGAGATTGAGATTGATCAGATTGTAAAAGTGAGAAACCCTAGCCGGATGAGATCTTTTATAGACTGCATCTTTGAGATTCTCCAGCTTTAGTCCCTGCACAAAATAAACTAGACAAAAACATACTAAAACAAAAGAATTGGTGTTAGAAGATTATTCAATGTGCTGAACTTTAAAAGTGAAAGTTTGACCATATTATTCAACACCCTCCCTTAAAATTTTACACTGAACATATCCAACATTCCAAGCTTTTCAAAAAATTAAAAAAAAAAAAAAAAAAAAAAACGTATGTAGTTTATTATCCAAAGCTTTAGTGAAAACATTATCTATCTGTTGAGAAGTATGAATCTTCTCAGTTTTGATGACTCCAGCTGAAACTTTTTCTCTAACAAGATGGACATCAATTTCAAAATGTTTTGTTTTCTCATGGAAAACATGATTTCTAGCAATTTGTAAAGCAGAACTATTGTCACAATACAAGCAGTTGCATTTAAAATAACAAAACAAAACTAACACAGAACCAACCTAACACTACAAAACTTCGACCCATGATCCGAAACACTTTTGCTAAGCAACCCAGATTTGAGCCAAAAACATGTTGTTTACTGTTTTTCCAAATAATATACCCATCAGCCCAAATGACAAACTGCCATAGATCGTTGGTTGAATTTGCCAAGAACATACCACCACAAAAACATGTTGTTTACTGTTTACCGTTAACACAAACTACCACAGATCGTTGGTGTAATTTTTTAGGCCTCCACAGTGATTTAGGAGTTCTTACTTATAGTATAGGTAGATAGATATTTCAAAACACATTTTTGGCTCATTAACTAGGGCTACTCATTCATGGTATTGCATATGATTCTCCCAAACAATCACATCATTTGACATCGATTCGATTGGTAATTTGGCCAATGAGGAGGTTTTAAGTTTAGCGTCACCAAGTAACGTACTAAGGTAAACACAAAAACAAAATAATATGTTAATCAGACCTCAAACCTCATATGATGTTCTAATAATCTACTTATTGTTTAGTTTTTTTTTTGCTTATTCACTTGCTGTAAAGACGAGCAAGCTGAACTAAAACGCATAGGTCCTTTGTGGATAGTCTCTATTTATAAGTAAAATAAAGTCTACTTCATTAATAACATGAGCCATTATAATTTATAGTCTCTTAAAAGGTAAACGTGTCCATAAGATTGCATATGCATTTTTAATAGTTGCATTAAACGTAAAATGTGTAATGTCTCAAACTATATTCTCAGTTCTTACTTAAAATGACTCATGTTTGACCCATAAACTCAAAAGGCATATCGTATATGGTAACAAGAATATTAATCTTCCTCCAATAAATCTTATAGTATTATAGCAAAACCAACTCACTATTTAAGGACAATTTGGGTTTTGCTAACAACGTTGTTGTTTAAACATTCTTAATTAAAAAATCAGCAATCAATGAACATCAAATACACCATGTTTAACATCACATTTCATGTTCAAATGAATAAATATGTATCATTATAGAATATATTTGTTCATTTAATGTTAATTTTTTAATTAAGGAATGATTAAGCACGACTCATAAGGTTGTTGTTAGAAAAATTCTTAAAAAATTTCAGTATGTTAGTGAAACCTATTAAATGGCGAATGCAAGAATTAAATCGTTTGAGATCCAACTTACTTCAGGTGATAAATGAGATATTTAGGTGTCTTGAATTAACTAATTAATAACATCTTTTCAAGAGTTTCAAAAATATGTAAACATATTCATATATGCTAACTACTTTTATAAACATTTTTGTATTGTCATAAATCATTGAATGAGAATGAACTTCAAGAATCATTACGGCACGAGGCTCATGCGAATCAATGTCAAATAGATCACTCTCCATAAAAATGTGCACCGAATGCGGTCAGATATACATATGGTATCGGCCTCTCAGATGGATCCGCAAACATTAAATATTGTTAGTACTAACAATTCTTAATCCCATTATATTTATATTTTTCTAAGACACACACAAAAAAATCATGTTGAATGAGACCTCTGATGATGTTATAACCTGCTTATTGTTCAATATTTGAAAATTATGGGTGCCTCAAGAAACATATTGCTCTATTATAGTATATAGGAGTTTTAGTTCAAATAGCTAAAGGCCATACGACAATAACCAGCACACAAGGCTAAAAGGCCCCTAAACATCCACATCAACCCCCTCTAATTTATTACTATCATTTTCCACAAGACGAACCTTGTAGCGACTAAAAATGCCATTAGCCAAATACTTGTGGCGAAAAAACCACATATATCGAATAATGTTGGTGTCCGTGGGTCGGGGTACAAGGGTCTAAGCAGTGGCAGACCTAGAAATTCAGAAGATGGGGGGCAAAAAAAAATACCTTTACAAATAACGTTGTGTTAAAATGTCAACGAGAGCTTATATTGCTGAGAAAGAGCTTCAAAACAGCTTAGGAGGTCCAAAAAACAACTTTTACTATGTTAAAACAACATCCCAAACGAGCACCAAAACATCCTCACTATACATCAATTTATTCCAGCTTCTAGTGTGCAAAAAATAGCCAGAAACATAGTGCAAAATATTAACCATTTATTCGAGTAATCCCTGCAGCAACAAAAAGTTGAATTTAGCATAAAAGAAAAGCACATCTTGTTTGAGCAGAAAATATAAAAAAAAATAACAACAATAGAAGCTATCTTACCTTAACCAAACAATTATTCTACATTTCTCCTCGACGATCTGTCATATTTTGGAACCGCTTCATTACATCTTCATCTTTAACATTTTCAAGTGTTTCTCTTTCTACGGCAGATATAACACAAGAGTTTAGGAAGTTTTCACCAATTCTATTCCTCAAATCGGACTTTATAATCTTCATTGCAGAAAAACATCTCTCTACACTTGCGGTTGCAATAGGCAAAATCAAAGCTAACTTTAATAACCGATACACCAACGGATAAGAAATGTGTTTTCTTTTCTTCACCATCATTATAACGAGGTCGGCGATACCATTTAAGTCGTCAAAACTCTTATCTTTTGTCACATTGGCATAATACAAATTTAGTTGAATCTCAAGTTCCTTCCTTTCAATGCTACAAAAATCATTTGGGTACAACTCACTCAACCTCACTAACTTTGATATGTCGAATTGAGCAAATTAATTAAATGGATTCAAACAAGCCATATTTGTAAGTAATTCGGAGCTCGCCTCACTAAAACGATCACTAAACTCTTGAATTTGCATATCCACAACCGTGTTAAAACATTCAACCTCAAAGAAATGTCTATTAGTAATATTGATCCTTTGTCTCCGGCCACTTGGATTAACATATACTTCATCCATGTTCAACAATTTAATATTATGTTTTTGGCAAAACAAAGATATTCTAGTTAAAAGTGGAACGAAACTGTTTACCCTAAACTCTTTCAGTTGCTCCTTTGTTGATTTGATCAATGAAACCGCTTCCACAATATCTTGATCTTTTTTCTGTAGAGCTTGCGACAATATATTTGTTAGACCCAAAATGTATTTCATCAAATGCAAATAGAACCAAGGTTGCAAAAATCGCTAGGCGGTAGCTGGGTGGCCGGGTAAGGCCTAGCGATTAATCGGTTAGGCGGGGATTAATCGGGGATTAATCGGATTGGATTTTTTATATATAAAATTATACAATTTTGAAACTATATTCCCGATTTGGCCTATCTAGCCGATTTTTTTTCGATTTGGCCCATTTTTTCCGATTTTGCCGATTTTTACCCGTGAATCGATTTTTCCGATTTATCCGATTTTCTCGATTTGGCGATTAATCGGCGCCTAAAGGCCGATTAATCCGATTTTTATCCAATTTTTGTCGATAACCGATTAATAAGGCCGATTAATGAAAATCGGAATGGCTAATCACCGCCTAGCGATTAATCGGCGATTAATCGGCCGCCTAGACCGATTTTTGCAACAGAGAATAGAACACAAAATCAAACGATTCAAAATACACTAGAATACCACTTGCTTGATTTTGGGTGGAACCGTTATTTCCTTCGCTTTCTACAAATTCAAGAACCATTATAACAGATGGAAGCATATCAATCAAACGCAAAATTTTCTTGTAGTGAGAATTCCATCTTGTATCCCCGGCTCGTATAAGAGAAAGCTCTTGGTTTTTACCACTTCCGGTTTCAACTTCACCATTACCAATGCTTTTTCCACTCTCACTTTTTCACATTCTATGAGTATATATTTTCTTTTGCAAGAAGCACAAACAACATTTGTCACAAGAGATAACTTATCAAAGAAGTCCACGACACCCTTGTAGGTTCTCCACTAACATGATTCGATGTTGATGAAGATGGCGTTTTTCTTTTATAGTATGCTTCCATATTTATAGTGTGCTTCCATGTAACAAAAACAAGTCAATTGTCTATGAGTTTATCAACTAGAAAAAAGGACAAATTAAAAGTTAGACAAAGTAAAATCAACACAAAATTAATCAAAGGAAGTATAAGTAAGTAACTTACTTACTTATACTGAAGTACAAAAGGGCAAAAAGCTACTCGACAAAAGACATTCGTTAACCCATATTAAATTATCACAAAGGCAAAGAGCTACTGATGTACACAAAGGAACAACGTTTAGTGTTTTCATTACTTAAGTTAAAGTAAGTATTAAACTATTAAAGTATCACAAAATTGTTTAAAGCTACTAGAAAAAGGACAAGAACACTAGCACAAAATATGATTTTCCCTATTAGGCAATCACAAAATCAGTGTATTTTAAACGAATAGAGTAATACAATTATACAAACTAACAAACTAACAATTTGTAATTTATAACAAAAAATTTATAATTTACATAATTAAAATTGAGGTTAGGGTTATCACTTAGCACACTCAAAAGATGCAAAAGTTGATTAAATTAGGCAAAATTTTGGGGAAAGAATTGAAGGTGTTCAATATAGAAGATTGATTAACCGAAGATTGTATGATTGATGAATTGTGATATGTAGATTGATGTGTTCCAGAGATGATTGATGACTTGATTTGTAATGTGTTCGATTGTATTGTTCTAGTTCAAGAGAAACGCATTAGTCATGTTTTAGAATTATGGGCTCAAGCCTGGGTGGGGGGCAAGTTAATTTTTGGGTGGAGGGCAAGCCCAATAATGAAAAAAAAATTACATTGAGATTTGCAGATTTTGGACCAACAATGGAGGGCACTTGCCCCCATACTAACAATGTACATCCGTCCCTGGGTCCAAGTTTTGTTCTTAATAAGTGCAGTGTATCACGCATAGCATTTTGCCAATTTGGATCATTAAACGCATCACGATAAGATTTTGGTAATGGTGAAACTGAAGACAAATGCATATTGAGACGCTCAGTAGGACGAGTAGTCCCGACACAAAATCGTATGACCATGGGATGAATCGAGATTGTGTTTGGGTTGTGAGGACGATCTGGGATAATGAGTTGGTGTTGGTTCGCAGGTGGTGATGGATTTGGTGTATGTTGTTGGGTGGCGGGTGGTTATGGGGATGGTGATGGGTCATGGGTTGCGTCATGTTGGGCCGTATTGGGACTGGTCGGAATTAGTGTTGTTGGCTTGTTTATGGGTGAGGCACAGTGGATTGCATAACAGGGGCGGATGGAATGAATGGAAGATTTATATCGGGTGAGTCATTCAAGAAATTGTAGTTGGGTGTCGATGTTGGTTTAGAAGTGCCATATGGAAAAACAGTTTCATCAAAGGTTACATGGAGAGAAATGATAATTTTATTGGTGTTTAATTCGAGGCAACGATACCCACGATGATTTAAAGCTTGACCCAAATAGATGGAGGGTGCGGCACATGGTTCAAGTTTATGATTAGGATATAAGTGGGGGTAACATAAGCAGCCCAATGTGTGTATAAGGCTATAGTCCGGGGTTTTGGCCAAACAGTCGGGTATAAGGGATTTCGTTGGCAATAGTAGTTGAGGGCAAGATATTGAGTAAGTGAACAACCATATTGAGAGCTTCAACCCAAAATGTTGCTGGAAGGTTGGCTTGAAAAAGCAAGGTCCGAATGAGATTATTGATGGTGCGAATCATCCGTTCAGACTTGCCATTTTTGTGATTTTTTGGGGCATGAAAAAAGCTGGATGCCATTGTCGGCAAAAAGTGTATGTAGGTTACGGTTGTCAAATTCACCATTATGATCACACTGAAAGGACCAGTTTTCACACTTAAATTGAGTGTGAACATAATTATGAAAGATTACAAATTTAGACAAAACATCAGATTTGTTAATTAAAGGATAGACCCAAACAAAATGAGAATAACGATCCAAGAATAATACATAATATTTGAAACCCAAAGGACTCGGAATTGGTGAAGTCCATACATTCGAGTAAATGATGTCAAAACAAGCATTAACGACAGTATTTGAGCTAGCAAATGGAAGTCTAATGTGTTTGCCAAGCTGGCAGGCATGACAAAGCATGGGAGGCTTCTCTTTATTACTTGAAATGAAATTACTTGAAACGAAATTACTTGAAACTAGACGATGTAACACTTCGCTTCCTGGATGTCCAAGACATTTATGCCACGTATGTTGAGTGACTAGGAGAGCTTGAGCAATGGGAGACGAAGTTGTGACTCGATAAAGGGTTTAGGGTCATGAAATCTTTAACAGAAAATCCAAAAGGATAAAATTCAACAGTGCAGTTGTTTTCACAAATAAATTGAAGAACGTATATTAAATTTTTGACAATATGCGGGGTAATAAGAACATTATTTAGGTGAAGAGGTCAAAAGGGAGTTGGCAAAATACTATGACCCATATTGGTGACAAGAATAGAATGCCCATTACCAATCGAGACGGAAGGATACATGCATGTATTAAAAACATGACTAAAACTATTAACTGAGGCATTAAGATGTGAGCTCATACCTGTATCCATGTTCCAGGCACCCGTTGCGGGATCTTGAAGTATTCACGCAGTGAATGCATGAGGCAAAATAGTTTCATGTACGTATGGGTCCCATTGACCCGAGAGCAGTAGGTGTTGACCCAGATTGGGCCATAGGGCACGATGACGATAGCATACCGGGTGGTAGAGTCAGAGTCGTAAAGTGAAGTAAGCCAGTAACATGTGTTTGAGCTGGGTTATACAAAGCTACAGGAATAGGGTAGTGGGCCAGTTGGGATTGAGTAACATAGTACTCAAAACTTGGTGGGGGCCCGATGGGTGTGGGTGGGCGTTGGTTATGAGTTGTAGGGTATGTTGGGCCAAAATTGTTGAGTGGGCTTGGGTTGGTTGTAGTATAGTAGGTTGTGAGCTTAGTAGTCGTGGTATTAGGGGAAACAGAAGGTGTCTCGATGTCATTTCCTGAACCCAAACGTCTTAATAATGTGACTAACAAATTTTCTGAGTTACTAACAGGTGGTGCGTTTGTGTTGTTGTTATTCCCAGTAACATTCTCAACATGCCCAGTTAGCCCCAATCTCTTTAATAACTTAAGAACAACTTCCTCAGTATTGTTACCGGTCATGATGATGAGATGGTTTGGGTTTTAGAAGGTACATACAATATGTAAATGAACAAAAGAAGAGAACCGATTCGTGACCTAAGCACGAATAACTTATGCCAACGTGTGGATTAATGACCTTTGCACAATCACCAACACGATTTGCAAAGAGAAAAAAAGGGAAATCACCAAAGATCGTGACCTTAGCACGAGCAACACAAACAAACAAGTGTGGATTTGTGACCTATAACTCAAACTAGGGCTGAGCAAATCCACCCGAAACCCGACCCGACCCGAAAAACCGATCGAAACCGGACCGAACCGAACCGACCTTTTTCGGTTCGGTTTTGGTTTTCTATATTTATTTCGGTTTTTGTCGGTTTCAGTTCGATTCGGTTTTTGTCGATTTTTTCAGTTCGAAACCCGAAAACCGACCCGAATCGAGGTATTGGGTTCGGTTTCGGTTATCGGTTTGAATTTTTTTCTTTTCCGGTTTTTGGGTCGGGTCGGGTTTGGCCCGATGCTCACCCCTAGCACAAACTACCAACACAAATGAGAGGGAAAATAAAAAATGGCGACTAGTTTTAGGTCGAAATGGATGCTGCGAAATTGAATTATTGGGCGGCAGTTTGTGTCAGGGATAGGATGATCGGTTGACTAGGCTGTTGATACCATGTCAACATATATTCGGTAATGATTGTGTTTGATTGATTGATCACAAGTACATCGTACATATTTATCAAGGTTGTAAAAATCGCTAGGCGCTAGTGAGGCGGTCGGGTAGGGCCTAGCGATTAATCGGTTAGGCGGGGATTAATCAAGGATTAATCGGATTCGAATTTTTATGCACAAAATTTTAATTTTTGATATTAAACTATATTATATGTATGAGATAAGCATAGTGAATCAAAGTTCAAATATTTCATGTGTTCAAATATAAACATAATATATAATTCTTCAAAGTCAAACATAGATATTAGTCGGTTTGTTGACCATTTTAAGCGATCTTTGATCGATTAATCGGTTTGTTGATTGATTTCTAAGCGATTTTGTCCGATTTTTAAGCGATTTTGTCCGATTTTTAAGCGATTATGTTGACCGATTTTTAAGCAATTTTGTTCGATTAATCCGATTAGACCGATTTTGTTTGATTTTGTCCGATTAATCGGTTTGTTGACCTATTTTTAAGCGACCTTTGACCAAACCGATTAAATAGGCCGATTATGATAAATCAAGGCGCTTAGTGAGTGATCAACGATTATGCGGGGATTAATCGGCCGCTTGGGCCGATTTTTACAACAGAGATATTTATAACATTATACAAAATGTTCTAGACATGGGCTTGAGCCCGTTACACTAACACAATACGGGTTAACAATTTCATGATGCGTTGATGCCATTTAATTATTGTACCATTCTAACAACAACAATTTTCCTTTGTTTTTCTTAACAGGTGAACTGACCCCATGATCCTCATCAATCTCTTGAATCACTAGACCCTTTGAGGACTGAGAACCCTTAACCAGCAACATATGTTTTTCTATCATATGTTTTTCAACCAAAGATACATCAGTCTCTACATAAACATTTATTTCCTTATACCTAGGCACAAATTTTAACAATGTCAGCACGTCGTGATGCAACATCAAGGGAACTAATCCATCATCTAAAGACAATCCTTGGACCTTAAAATGGGTAAACAACAACTGTTTATTATCATCCAAACCCAGTTCAGCTAATATTTTGACCATCTCACGCATGGAGAAATTGTTAGAATCAATTAGGTCTACATGATCAACCATAGCAAAATTGTATACTCTACCATATGGATAAGAAAACTCACCAGTGTGGTGGATTTGAATAGTGAAGAGGTTTTGGTACGAATTTGGGAAGATAAATCAACGAAACAAAAAACCCAAAATAAAAAAACACCCACAACATTGTCATGAATCAAGGTAACATGTTTTAATTTCCATATATATATATTGCATAGTCATTCGAAACAAAAGTACACAAAAAAATTGTACCGTACAATGTAGCAATATCCAGAATCGAAGAACTCCGAGCTCTAATTGCCAGCCACCCATGTTGGATCTAATGTTAATTGAAGTGATTTGGAGAATATAGAAGTTGGAAGCAAGAGTTCGATCGAATATGTGTTTCGGTGTGGTAAGTGGTAAGATATGAAAGAATTAAAACTTTGTTGCATTAGACTAAGAGAGGGCTGACTTTGAGGAGCACAAGGAAAACGAGGAGGAGACGCGGGCAAACTAGGCGGAACATCAGGCAGAAATGGAGGAGCATCGGTGTGTTTACTGGTAAAAAATGAAAGAAGTAAAACTTTGTTGCAAAAAATGTTTCTCAACACGAAGGTAGGTGTGCTAGTGGGGCCGTCAGGTGGATTTAATGACGGAAAAAGTGAAATAACGAAAATACCCTCACGTGCAACGCATGTGATGACTAACTAACGGGTTTAGTAACGAGCGTTAGCCAAAATCGGGTTTTTGCAACTACAATAACGGCTCACGGGCATAACTCGCAAAAAAATGAAACATTAGGGACATTTCTTGCAACTTTTTTTAAATGAATACATTTCTCGCAAAAAACATAAAGTTTAGGGACATGTTTTGTCATTTACTCTAAGGGTTATGGCCTTGTGGTTAACAATTGTGCTTATTTGTCTTTAATATAATTCTATATTTCAAATGTGAAAGATGTGCTCATGTGTAAGAGCTTAGGGTATGACAACGAAATCAAGTTCGCCACTATGACATGGACCTTGTTGTGCCTCGTTATTCCCTCGCCGCCACATCAGATGACATCGTTGTCTTTCGCCGGTTCAAGCTTCGTCGTGCAGACGACGAACGTATATGTCGTCCTTTTGTCAGGTTTTGTCATAAATAAACGTTATGTAACGTTTTAAATTTGATTTATCCGTTTTTTATTTATTTTATTTTTATTTTTTAGTTTTAATAAACATATATTTCACACTATAACTACTAACACATTTTAACAAATTTTCACAACATTTCTTTCAAAACACTACATCTTAAATAACCAATAAACATGAGTAATTCATCTCATACCGATGAAAGTGATCTTAATGAGATATCGGAGCTAGAGATGATTATGCAATAATATGAGATTGAGCAATGGTTGCAACAACAAGAAGCTGAAAGTTCACACCGCCTTAGATACATCTACCGTGAACTTGATGTTGCTGAAGCACATCTAATGGTTGGCTATTTTGGTGAAAACCCAAAAAATCTGGACACAAATTTTAAGCGTCACTTTCGTATGAGCCGTAAACTATTTTTAGAAATAGTCCAAGGTATTGAAACATATGTTGAAACACGTCATCCTCTTCCCAAGTATTTTTATTTCTTTAGAGTTCGACCTGATGGTGCGGGTCAAATGAGTTTTAGTTTGATTATGAAATGCACATCCGCCATACGTCAATTGGCATACGGCATAGCACCCGATGCGCTAGATGAGTTATTACAAATGGGAGAATATTGTGCACACGATTGTCTAGATCATTTTACTATGTGCATAATCCAATTATATATGCCTGAGTATTAAAACAAAAAAACAGATGTGAATGACATTCACAACTTATACAATGCACATAACGCGATGTATAAGTTACCATGAATGTAGGCGTCAGTGAAGCCAATGCATTCCCCACCATCGTCTTCATTCCATGGTTTGCTTAAAAGGGCTAAATGAATGAGGAAGGTTTTAAATAAGGGAGGTGATTTGTACACTCCTAAAAATAATTGAGACATTTAAATTTTGAGTGCTTGAACATTTATATTTTTACAAGATAAATATAACTAAAAATAATGTGAGGGTATAAATGTTCAAACATTAAAAATGTGAGTGTCCTAATCATTTTTAAGGAAGTGTGCAAATCACCTCACTTTAAATAAAAGGAATATTACTTTGCACGTTATGTAAACTCTTGTTTAAGACATCAACTTAAACCTCAATGAATTAAGAGTGTGTAATACTACCTCCGTCCCATATTAATTGTCCTGTTTTGACTTTTTAAGTCTTTTTTTCTCAACTTTGACCTTAAATATTTTTTTGTGTTATATAATATTTAATAAAATTATACCAATGTAAAATACATTTAAAACTCAATCTATTCATATATTTTGCATTAAATATTATATAACACAATTGAAAATATTTAAGGTCAAAGTTGGAAATAAAAAGACCTAAAAATGTCAAAGTGGACAGTCAATATGGGACGGAAAGAATAAAAAATAATTTTATAGAGTTTAAGCATACAACTAAAACTAAAACTCATTTTTGTTAAGTAATTATATTAGTCATGTTATCAGTATTTAATTATGTTAAGCAGAAAACAAAGTTACAAGGGAGCAACAATTTTGATTGCTTGGAAAAAATTAGTAAATACCAATAAGATAAGGGCAAATGGCACAAAAAGTCATTAAATTTAGCGTTCATTTTCAATCAGGGTACTCTTCTTTTTCTTGCACAAAAAGCCATCCAATTTTTTTTTCCAGCGGATTTAAGTTTTTTACTAACTTTCTCTACTAGTAAATTACATGTTTGGTTTTTGAGTTTATATAATCATTTCATCCAACATCTACCACCATCACCCACCTCCACCACCACCGTCCACCGCCACCACCACCGTCCGTCACATGTAAAAAAATATCGAAAAAAATTAAAAATAATTATCGAACAAAATTTTCTTAAAATATTTAAAAAATAAAGTTCTATTTGAAAAAAAAAATCGAAATTTTCTTTTGGAAACTTTTTTTTCGATCTTTTTTTTGAAAGTTTCGATTTTTTTTGAAAATTTTTGAAAAACATTTCGAAAAAAAAGGTATAGTATTTTTTTTTGATAATTATTTTTTAAAATATAACTATTTTTTCGATTTTTTTTCTACATTTTTTTTCGAAAAAAAGGTTTTTGAAAAAAAATTAAAAAAAAAGTTTTCGAAAAAAAATTTGATTTATAAAATATTTTAAGAAAATTTTTTTTCGACAATTTTTTTTTTTTTAATTTTTTCTAAAAATCCAGAAAAAAACTCGAAAGAAAATTTACAAAAAATAATCGAAATGGGTATATACTTGCCCGTTTACTGTTTATAAATTTTAATAGCTTTTTTTATTAATGAAGTGGCTTTTTTTTACATGTAAAAAGAGTTTATCGAAAGAATAATGACAACTCAACATCAAATCAACTTTTTTCTCCATATTAACGTCATCACCAAGATTGTGTAATAAGAAACAACCAACATCATAACTAAAACATATCCCACAATATACTTACACACACAAAAGTGCTGGCCGTATAATCGACCAAGTTGTGCAAAAAATAGACAAAGACGCATTGTTTCGGGTGAGTGTAATAACGATAGGCGCGTACTTGTGGTCTTAGACACCTTGGCATTGCTCCTTGTCTTATGCCTTTTGGTCTTGCTTGCTCATCTTTGAAGCAAATTAATAAGCAAAGAAACGTACTAGCCAGGAATTTATAGGATCAACGACTTATGGACATTTCTTTGCAAGTATAATTCTTGTTCACTATCTAGAAGATTTAGAGCAAATTTAGGGTTTAGAAGATAGTGAACAAGTATAATTCTTGTTCACTATCTTTGCAAGTACTAGCCAGCTTTATTCTGATCTTTTCTATCGATTCGTTTATAATTTGACTATACTTTTCGTATGTTGGGCATGGTTGGGGGAAACGATGTTAATGTAGAAGTGCCTTAACAATTTACAAATTTGGTACACTATCAGAAATAACAAATTAATTTTAGTAAAAACATTACACGTAAAATAGGAAACTCCAAGTTTAACATACGGTCAAATTTTGAGAATGTTTGGTGTTTATAACTATCTTTTAGTAGTCTAACTTGTCAATATTTTAACACCTAACCATGGTGATATTGGTGATATTGCTGCTCACTGCATTTCTGTAAACTGCTAAAAATTCTTTAAAAGAATAAACATAGCGCGAAGTTCAACACCCAATAAATATCCTTTGAACTTTAAGCTATAGCTCCAAAAGAGTGACCAAATATCCTAAAATGGGAACCGATGAGATACCTATAAAAACTTAGTTGTAAAATTGCGTGTTCGTGAAATAAACGACTTCTATAAACTAACTTAATATAAGACAATTAAAGAAAACACAAGAGCTACAAATACTAATCTATTTTTCATGTTGTTCCAATATGACTAGCATACTTCGAAAAACTCACTATAATCATTGAACTTTAAAAGTCTTTTCAATATAACTAACCACTTGACATTGTAATTACACATACACAAATTTAGTCCTCAATACATAAATGATTGTACCGTTGGTCCTCAATACATAACCCCAGTTAGTCTCCAATATAAAAAAATTGCACCGTTGATCCTCAATATATAATCCCAGTTACCACCACCACCACACAGCACCAACACCCATTGCCACCACCACCAACACCTACATTACTACTTACATAAGCTTTTGAAAAAATTAAAGTTTATCAGTCTTTTCTAAAAAGCTTTTTAAACAGATATCAATACAATGCAAGAAACCCTTTCAAAAGACTTTCTAGAATAGTAAAAAACAATTGTTATTTTATGCATCGGAGATGCTTTAAAGAAAAGAGATTTACATGTGGCTCGTTACAAGTGTGTTTGTGTTAGAGCACTCCCATCCATAACACCATAACACCAATAACACCGTCCACGTCAGCGCCACATCAGCTTTAACATTTAACATTAACATCCCCAAAAAACACTCTCATCCATAACATCCCAATAACACCATAACACCACTAATATTTTATATTTTTAATTTCAACCCCTAAACTAAAACAAACATTTCATTTATTAAACTAAAACAAACATTTCATTAAAACTTAAACCATATTACAATACGAGATAGTCAAAAAAAAAACAGAAATGAAAAAAAAAAAAAACACCGCAATTAAAAGCGTTACAACAAATTAAAGGAAATACGATCTCGACGAGGTTTCAAGTTATATTTTGCGATGATTCGATCTTTTTCGTCATTGATCCACCTTTGCGACCATTGGATCTTGCCCCTCGAGATCGCGTCATCAAAACTTGATCTCTTCCAACCGGTTATTGTGAGCTCTTTTTCCTGCGTGGCCCGATCGCCGCCGGAGACTTCGTTTCATCTGAAACTCATTTGCCATAGTTTGATTGAAATAAGTGATGAGCTCGTTCCTCCGGTGCTTGTTCCCGGTACTTGTTGTAGTCTCGGATCGTGCTTTCTTGGTAGCACGTTTCTTTCCCATGGGGCGTGGTTGTTCATCATTACCAAACAAAGCCTCGTTTGTTTGGCTTAGGACTTCGCCGGTTAAATCAACCGTCCTCGTCTCCCATTTTTATAATGACGCAAAATATCCCAATCGTCATCCGGACCAACGATTGCTCCTCTGTTTTCCTCACGACACCATTGCTTTGCCCGTTTCATCACATCCACATCACTTTCACCGCTTACGTTGCTCAAGTTAGCGCAGCGTGCGTAACAAGAGTTGAACTTTGTGCATATCTGTTCAGCGATGTCCATTTGCTTGACATCATGTCCTTGGTGCGCCGTTGAAAGTTCAGTCTATTGAACTCATTTCGACCCGATGCACCAAAGCGTATTATCTCTAGGTTGGCACTTTCCAACTTTTGGATCCTCCGAAACGGCTATGTAACACCTTGCAAGTAATGCTTCCTCTGCTGAATTCCAACGATTGGTAACGACAACCTCTCATCGAGAATCAATTGGTTCGGGCTCGGGGTCTTTGGATTTTTGGATTTTCGCCATCACGACCTTTCCTTTTTTGGTGGAGATGTGGGTGTCTCAAAGAACATCTTGTGTTTCGGTTTGTGATTGTTTGTATTTGTTGTGTGAATTGTAGGTTTTGAAAGTTGGAGTTTAAGGTGTTTTGTTGGTTTTGTTGTTGCCAAAACAGTAATGTTTGTTGTTGTTTCCACATTTCTTAGCTTGATAAGCCTAGTGGGTTGGGGTTTGAAGATGAACCAGCGTTCGGGTTAGATGATAAACCCGGGTTTGAGGATTCCACCCATCATTGAGAAGATTGAAGAAAGTATCGTCGTTGCCTCCCGAGCATTGTTTTTTGCGTTAATTGAAGTTGATAGATTGAGAGTATTGAGAGGATTTAGAAGTGGAAGTGTGAATAAAAATGGTGTTTTGATTGTGTATTTATAGTGGTAAAAAAGGTTTTTGAATTTTTTATCAATTCTAGTTGTTAGGGACTAAAATGATTTTTTAAAGTTAACGGCTAGTAGCCGTTAGAGGACTAGATTTGAAATTTTTGATTTTTTTTACGCTGCGCTTGGCGTTAAAGGGAATAACGTTGGGGGATTAACGCCGTGACACAAACACACTTCCAAGGGTAATAACGGGCCAACGCCGTTATTTTTGGCTATAACGCCGTTTCGGCGTTAACAATGGAAGTGCTCTTAGTGTGAGAATAAAATATTTAAAAGAGAGGCATATGTTTGTAGATCTAGGAAATTTTTTTTGGAGATTTTAATTTTGTGTAATGTTTGGCGTTTTTTTAATGTTTGGGATTTTGGGAAAATTGAAGTTTTTTTTTTATTTTGTGTAAGGTTGTTGCATATTCTTGGTTGATAATGATTTTGTTTTTGGTGTGTAAATATAGTATGAATTGAAGATCTAATATGTTTTTGCGAATTTGGATTAAAAAAGTTTTGTTTACAAAATTTGTATGTTGAATATTTGTTGAAGAGTTGAAAGTGTTCTTCATGTTCACGATTTTAGATTTAAAATAAAAAGGAAAATTCAAGAGTAAAATCAAAGGGGTTGAAGACAAGGGTAATGTTGTTATTTCACTTAATATTTTGATAATAAATTTGTCATATTGGTGAACTCGGATTTTTTTTTGAAAGTTTCATTACCTATATTGTTAAAAACGGATGTAAATGTAAAAAACGGACATAAACGTAAAAAACGAACAAAAACGTAAATAAACAAATGAAAATGTTTAAAACATGCAGCGAAAGCGAACAAAACATAAAAAATGCAGAAAGCGTAAAATGGGCGAAAGCATTATAAAACAAACAAAACATAAAGAAAAAGCTTATAAGCGTTTAAAAGCAGACAAAAACATAAAATTAGGCGAAACGTAAAAAGCGGACAAAACCTAAAATGGATAAAAACGTATTAAAACAAAGCGGCGTAAAAACAGATGAAAGCGTAAAAAATGGGACGAACGTAAAAACAATGGGCGAACACATTAAAAAATGGGCCGAACACGTAAAGAAAGCGAACAAGCGTAAAAAATAGACGAAAACATAAAAAAGATAGACGAAAACGGATAAAAACGAGTTTTTAATTCATTTTAAAAAATGAGGACTAACGGTGCAAAAAAATTTAACGGAGGGACTAACGGGCAAATATTATTTTACCACTTAACGGATTAAACTAACGACCCATCCAAAATATGGACTAAATTAGTGCAAGGTTTCAAAAATAGGTATCTCTGATGTAATTAAAATGATTTATAGACTAAACATGAAATATGAGGAAACCACAAGGACCAAACATGTAATTTTTCTTTTACTTTTTATAATATTGAGTGAATATAAACCTCCAAACGAATTGTTTTTATGAGTTGAGATCCAGTATGGGGCTGAATTTATTAAATAACCAAATTAACGTCACATTCATCCATTTTTTATTTTCACTTTTTTTAAAACAACATATCTTTGCAAGCGGTAAATCTTCAAGCTTCTGAAAAATACACGTCATGGCGAGAATTAAATTATCTTTCTATAGATATGCATTGTTATATACTTTTCATGACGAACTTTTTTAAAAAGTTAGTAAAAATCACATGTGATTTGTAAAAATCATGTGATTTGTAAAATCACATGTGATTTTTAAAAATCACATGTGATTAAGTAAAATCAAATCACATATGATTTTAAGAAATCACATGTGATTCTTACAAATCACATGTGATTTTTACAAATCACATGTGATTTTTCGGGACCAATTTTTTTAAAAAGTTCGTGAAAGTATATAACATATCTATAGAAAGATAATTTAATTCTCGTCGAGATGGTATATTTTTTTGGCGTAACGATTAACGGTTTGTGAGATATTTAATTTTCAAAAAAAGGGTGAATATATTTTTAATAAAAGAAATGAGTGGCTATGATTGGTTGATTGGTTCTATGGCAAATATGGGTTCTATAATGAACTTTTCTCATGTTTTTATAAACTCAAGACATGTTTTGGTATGTTTAGTATCGATATCAAGTGTTTAAGAGCGTTCTGAAACAACTTGTAACTAGGGGTGTCAAAATCAGGACCGAACCCGAGGCTAAGCATATTGGTCGGCCAGTTACTGGGTCCAAAGTCTAACTTCGGTCAATCGGGTCAAGTTGTCGTTTGCTTTAAAGTGCACTAAATAGGAGTCGGTATCGGGTTCAAATATTTTGCTTAGTCGGGTTGGTCAACCCGACTAACCCGAAGTTAGGATTTTTTTAGGGATGGTCGTAAAATGGTGCGTTGTCAAGATTTGTGTTATCTTTAGGATGTGTCGTAATGGGTAAGAAATGCTTATGGTATTGTGATTATTCAATTTGCTTGTTTGGATCTGTCATGGACTTGGAGCTTCTTTTTTTGACTTTGTGTTTTTCATGTTAAAGTCTTGTTTCTTGTTTTCGTTTTAAATTCTTTTATTTGACGAAAAATCTTCACAACTACATTTGATTTGAGTCTTTTTTAATAATATCTATGCTCTTAACAGCATCTGTTATATTCAATAATAGATTGAACAAGATTTTAATCTTTGTTTCCCATTTATCAACTACGATGCAAACGTTAAAAGCCTGACTTTTTACGTGTGTTAGTTTGTTATTGATTGATTTATTCATTGGTGATGAACTTTTCATAATGTCACAACTTAGGCAGCGGCCAGACAACCGTGGGTATGGTTTCCACAGATTAACAGTTTTTTCTATCTGTTCGTCTACTAGCTTCCATCTCACATCATTAAAATTTATATTTTCAATTGTTTTTGGATTGTCCAATGGATGTATTTGATATAAATTTGTTTAGGTGCTAATTTACCATAATTAAACTTATTTACACAGTCGAATCGAAGGTCCAGCAGCACATGATTTACACATTTAAATTCTATGATTTTGTAAATGGCAGCACTCAACCCGACCTGACAATCTCCGACTTGACCCGACCGACTTGACCCGAACCGAACTAACAGCCCCGAGTTCAAATAGGGTCGGGTTCGGTATATTATTTTTAGCAACCTCGACCGACTTGGACCGACCCGTAGGTTGCCAGAACCCGACCAACCCGACCCGAATAGCACCCCTACTTGTAACTAGCGGTTAGCGTTCTATATAAACTATTTGTTTAGAAATAAGCAACTAGGATTTTTTTAACATTTTCTTAAATGCTCTAAAATCAAAACACTACTTTTAGTAATATTTACAAGCAGTTACCCAATTTTAAAAGTTTATATAAGCAACTTTTTTTTAACGGAATTAATAACTATCTAACAACATTCACATCACAAATCAATCTCATATGTCTTAAGCAGGATTTAAACTCACAATCATTTGATTGAAGAGTTTCTCACACAACATGAGATATCATTGGGACACAAGCTTTTTGGTTTGTCATGCTTTTACTTACTGCTGCTACTGTTCTTTTTCTACCGATATCTTCGTCACAAATACCCAATTCTAAAAGTTTATAAATTATAGACTGTGAGCATAATGATCTCGTATATTGAGCAAAATTTGAAAATCTTTGAGTAGCTAAAACAATATTGGTTTTTTAAGGAACATATGATATCTCGTTAGTCGACACACCAACAGACTTGTGTTTCAATGGTACCTCATATTGTATCAGGGTATCGTATTTTGTATCGTATCATATCGTAGGTTTACGTATTAAATGTTTATGTAATGTTTATGAATGAACTATTAGTTTTTGAAGGGTTTATTTAATATTAGCTAAAGAGTTAGTTTGTAATTTGTAATTTTTATTTAAAAATGTGGGTCTTAAAAAGTGGTGTTATGATTACGGGGTGCTTTTTTGGTGTTATGTTATTTGATGTTGAAATGATATGACGCTGGCATGACACAAAAAACTAGATGTTAACATGTTATTGCTCCCTTTGCTCTTACAGCATTTGCAACCATAACTTGAGTTATGGTTTAACTTTCTGTCATGTCAAGCGTCGCCTTTTACTTTTCACATTTTACCTTAACTTAACAAAAAAACACTCGCAATCATAACTTTCTCAAGGTTAAACCTTAACTCACCAACAATTTAGGCTGGTCCCAATCGATGGGTCAACATCGGTTGAGCGATGTTGAAATCGAGTGCTTCGGATGTGGAGATCGGGCTAGACATCGGTTGTGGCATCAAGAAATAGAATATCGGTTCGATTTTTGACCGATATTCACGTGCTTTGTCCCTTTTTTTTTTCTCTCTTTTTTCTTTTTATATAAAAAAAAGCTGGGTCATCGACGGGGCATCGGTCGTGTCCGGCCGTGTCACTTGGAGAGGACGCTACAATGGATGACGCAGGCTGTCCCAGTCACATGACGGACCAAATTTTACAAAAACAACCTCTCATTTAGAGGGAGAAAAAAAAAATGAAATAACGTGCGTTAGTAGGGTAACACCCAACCCTTAACTTGGGAATAACTTGAAGCATGACGTGGTTAACTTGCATTTAACACCCAAATAACTTGCCCATTGCAAGTGCTCTTAAAGGTTAAATATCACTATAGCACTAGTAGTAGTAATACAACAAATAACTTTTATGTGTAGCTGTTTATAATTACTTAACATGCAACATACCTTGAATAAACATAAACTTATCCATTATCCAATTTTATTTGAATATTCCATATAAGACAATAGATTAAACAAGCCAATCACAATCCATTCTGTGTAGTGGAGAGACCATGCAAAATAGAGGAGCACACACGTACAACTGTATAAAAATGCTTTCGTCCTTTTTATTTTGCTTTGCAGAATTACAGCTGTTGGTGGCCAAGCGCACACATTCATTGTCATGCCACTACCTTGTCTAGCACCATTTTTGGACATTGGTACTATTTTTATTACGGTATATTGTTTGGTTTTTTCGTAATTTCATTAATCAAATATTTTAAAGTTAAATATGTGTAATAAGGACCACTACACAGACCCACCATTTTATTCTTGCAACAGAAAAGTGACATTGCCATATACATGTTAGTCTGTAATATGTAATGGGCTCAAGCCCAAGCCCGAATTCTAGAATATTCGGTATTTACCTATTTATATGTACATTATATTGAAAGTAATCAATCGATAAAATCATCATTCAATTGTATTATCTTACATGGTTTCAGAGGGTTAAGATCCTAATAATACCTAACCCTAAACCTTCCGCCACTTTAACCTTCCGCCGCCGCCTCCGGCCGCCGGCTACATGCCGGAGGTTCGGAGGGCTCTCTTTAAGCCTTAACATCTGCCATATTTCATTTTAAATTATCAAGTAATAAAGAAAATCCACCTCAATCACAATGAACCCATCCTCGCTCCCGATCCATTTACTCCGATCCAAGACCCACCATCGGATCCGCATCTCCTTCTTGGCAAAGAGCCGATCGAATAGTTTGGTGAAAGTTAGACCCATCCTCTTTTGGTGACGATCACGAGAGAAGTTACGATTGATTTGATTTGATCGGATTTCAAGAGAGAGAGAATAGACGTGAAGGACGGAAGCGAGATCTGGAATGGAAAAATAATGTTTTCCATGGCAACAATGATTGATTTATTTAACGTGTCCTTTTTTTTTTTAATATGTGATGTTGAAAGGTTTTGACATATTCTTGCTTTCTGTCTATTTCATTAATAAAATAAAATAAAAAAAAAATAAAAAAAAAAATTGATATTTATATGTCGAATCCAGGGTATCATTTCCCGAGACGACTTTTGTTGGTGTCGAATCCAGGGTATCAATTCCCAAGACGACTTTTGTTTTATGTCGAATCCAGGGTATCAATTCCCAAGACGATTTTTGTTTTATGTCGAATCCGGGTATCAATTCCGAGACTAATTTTTGTTGGTGTCGAATCCAGGTATCAATTCCCGACGGTTAAAAAAAATCCTCGTGATCCCGACTGCTGTCTTCTCATCCCCGCTCACCCTCATCAAACACTTTCCTCACCTCCATTCTCCTCTTCCAATCAATCTATCCCACTTCTAAACTCACCTTAAAAATTAGATGTTTATGTTTTTCTATGGAAAAACACGTCCCGTTTGTTTGGAAGGTTCTTTGGGGGTTGAAGTTTTAGAACCAACTTTGGTTTATTTGCTTTGGTTTATTGTTTATTAGCTTTAATCTCCAGTTCGAAGCCATGATTTCGCCGCCGAATCTGAGAAGGTTAGTCAGGATATGTAATGGCTCAAGCCTGCCTCAAGTCTGAATATTCGGTATTTACCTATTTATATGTACATTATATTGAAAGTAATCAATCGATAAAATCATCATTCAATTGTATTATGTTACTATACATTCCCTAGTCCCAACCTTGACATGAAAACGACCATCTCTTTTTGTTTGTATATCTTATCTTTTTTATGCAATACTTTTTGTTTTCTTTTCTTTTTCTGTAATCCCAAGCAACTGACTTGTACAAAATTATAATATAATTGTTTGATATTTTTTCATATATGAACAAACAATATTCCCTTCAAAGTTGTGTTCATAGCTATATAAGAATATAAATGTAAAATGTACCAAAGCTTTGTTTAAAAAGTTATTGACATAAATTGTCTTAAGCTGAAACAAACCTCATACATGATGTTCTCTAGTCACAAAAGAAACAAAAGTTTCATTTTTCACATAACCTATTTTGTTTTGTTTAAAATAATTTGGTTTTAACACGAAAGTTAGTGGGTAGTTAAACTTGTTAACATTTTCCTGATTCTTCTTAATTTGGCAAAAGAATCTAAAGAAAATGGGATGTCATTATACTTTCTAGAAACAAATCTTGGAGTAAACGTGTAACCAAAGCAATCAACTTATTGCATGCAAGAGCAATAAGTAAAAACATTTTAAGTTAACTCGTTAAAAGTTGACACAAGTTCCAATCGGAGTTAGTACTCTAGTTAACTATAGAGTCACCACTGAAGGACTCGTACGCTAAAGTTTGTGAAATTACTAGGACTGTGTTATTACGTCATGGTTGGAGATCCAAAGTACTATGCTCCATATATTTCCATAATAGATCTACTAAAATGCACAATGAAATCACAGTATGTTTTTGCACCCATTTAAAATATTCATTGAGGGCGTCTCGAACGTTGTCGTATGTCAATTAAGGAATTGTGGATGTGCACTTCATCAATGCCAAATTGCCTTCTTTTCCGGTATGATTAACATTATTACGAAAGAATTCACATTGATTAATTACATTTTTGTAGATTTCAAAGAGATGAGATTTTAAAGAGATGAAAAAACTTGTATATTAACTTGATAATGAAAAGACTGTACAATTGACATATAAATACACATAAAAGAGAAACGTAGCCCTAACTCTAGACGGGCTAATGGGCCGACACAAGTGGGCCGACTTTATTAACTAACATACTCCCTCAAACTCACAATGTTGCAGCGAGAAACATTGAGAGTTTGTCCGATAGAAAACGAAAACGCGGGCCACAATGAGGCTTGGTAAATATATCTGCAATCTGTTAAGCAGACGGAACAAAAGGAAAACAAATGGTGCCCGCCTGAAGATGGTGACGAGTGAAATGACAATCAATCTCTATATGCTTGGTCCTTTCATGAAAAACCGTGTTACGCTCAATCTGAATAGCACTACGATTATCACAATATAATGGAGTAGGTTTAGCAATATGAACACCCATATCTGCAAGTAACCAACGTAACCAAACAATCTCGCTAGTAGTAATGTACCATGGCACGATACTCAGCTTCAATAGAAGATCTTGAAAGAACATCTTGTTTCTTACTCTTCCACGAGATAAGCGAATCACCAAGAAAAACACAAAACCCAGCTTGTAGATTTGCTTAGCAAAGTGAATCACCACCCAATCAGCATCACAATAAGCATGCAAGTCTAAAGAAGATGTGGAAGGAAATAAGAGTGTCTCGAACCGAAAATTACCACGAAGATACCGAAGAATTTGTAGGACAGCAGCCCAATGAACTGTAGTGAGAGCAAAGAACAAACTGACTAACAATGTCGATAGCATAAGCAATATCAGATCGAGTCACTTTAAGATAAACCAAACTCCCAACAATAGTGCGATATAAACTAGGATCAGGTAAAGGATCACCATCTGTAGGGGTATATTTTGCTTTTGCATCAAGAGGAATGTCAGCAATCTTATTATCTGTCATTCTGGCACGATCAAACAAGTCGGCAATATAGTTGGACTGAGATAGAAGATAACTTTTCGGTGATGAAGCAACCTCAATACCAAGAAAATAACGTAGTAAACCCAAATCTTTCATAGCAAACCGATGGGAAAACTCTGCCTTCAACAATTCAATTCCATCACAATCATCTCCAGTAATAATCATATCATCAACATACAAGGACAACAAAATACGCCCAACATTTGAGTGTTTGTTAGGAATTAGAAATTCCAGGTATTAAAGAGTCGGTCACCTCTAGTATATGTAATCGTTTGAAAGCTCGTAGTCGTAGTTCTTTTAAGCTAAGTAGTATTTAGTTAAGTAACACTGTGGAGGACGGACGGGTCTTTACCCACTGTATGCCTGATCCACAGCCCGTTATGTGGCGTTTTATTGTAAGACTATAAATACTCTCTACCTTCCAAGGTAGAGAGTTGGAGCTCATAATAAGATTTTTCTTTCTCTCACTAAAGTTCCCTAAACCTCTAACTTTCTCTCTCTAAAACCTCTTGTACGCCTACTTTGTGTTATGGTTTGATGTGTATGTGAAATCCAATATCTTACAATTGGTATCAAGAGCCATGGTTAGATCATCTCTCACATATCTTGGGATTTCTAGTGGTTTTTAGGTGGTTTTTGAGTTTGAAAAAGTTTAGTGGTTTTTGCATCATTTGGGTGATTTCTAGTGTTAAAGTTTGGATTTTAATAGTACTTTTGTGTTTAGAATCATCACAAGTGTTTAGGTTCTGATTTTGAAGGCTTGAATCATCGTGGTTGAGTTGTTTTTGGATTGAAAGGTGGTGTTTTTGTGATTTTCTAGTTAGCGACTTGGTTCTCGGTGTGATATTCATCATAGCGACTTGCTTCATAAAAATTTAGCGAGTTGGAGTGGTATTTGGTAGCGATTTGGACCTAGGGACTTGTCTATTGAGACAAGCCGACAAAAAGTACACGTAGTGGATTCTCCACTACACGTAGCGACTTGGTGTAAGTTAGCGACTTGTACTTTATATTGTTAGCGACTTGGTGTTAGCGAGTTGGTACCTAGCGAGTTGCTATTTAGCGACTTGACAAATTAGCGACTTAGTGCTTAGCGAATTGCTGTCAAAATTTTGCTAGCGACTTGGAGTGTAGCGAATTGTTATATAGAGACTTGGCACTTAGCGACTTGGTTTAAGGTTTCCTAGCGACTTGGGTGATATCCTTTGAATACGGTTTTCTCTTGATGTAGTAAAATCCCGTGAAAGAATCTATTTCCCGGTTTAATCATAGAGTTATAAAATCCCGTTTAATTAGTCATCATGTCTACCAACATTCCTACAATCATCTCCATGCTGTGCGAGGATGTTCAAGCAACCGTTCGTGATACTCGTCCACCCATGCTTGACGTAACCGACTACGACTCTTGGGCTCAAAGAATCGAGATTGCTCTTGGAAAGGAAAATGGAGTCAAAATTCTCAAATCCATTGATGAAGGACCATATCGGGTTAAGACTTTTAGAGACTTAATTGATACAACTGAAGATGGAACAATCATCTATGGAATTGACAGACCAAAGACATATGATGAGCTCGATGATAAGGACAAAAAGAGATTCGATCGATATCAGGCTTCTAACATTGCTTCAAGGTCTTCCAAAAGATATCTACAAGCCGATCAATCACAACACCGGCAAAGGCGGTGTGGGATAATGTCAAGATGCTTCTTTCGGGTTCTGAATTAACTATGGAAGACAGAGAATCACAACTCTATGATGAATTTGAACACTTCAAGATGAAACCGGATGAGAGTGTTTATGAGTACTATGTGAGATTCCACAAGCTTGTTAATGATATGAGGAACATCAGAATGACTATGCCAAACATTCATTTGAACTCAAAGTTTGTGAACAACATGAATCCCGAATGGCACAAGTTTGTCACCTCTGTAAAGCTAACCAAAGGATTGAAGAATACAAACTATGAGCAACTCTATGCCTTCCTCCTTCAGAATGAGAGACATGCTATGTTTGAAAAAAGGATTCTTAATCAGTTCAAAACCAACCGTGGAAAGACAAGCTCATCAAATGATTCAACCGCCTTCTACTCAAACATCGGAATCACAACCAAAGCCTCACAAGTCATACCCATGGGTAATGGTAATCACAAACTCATTCCTGATCCTATGTTCAAACAAGGCGTCGATGCACACGTGGGAAACTTCATTAATCAACTAGCTCTCTCCTGATTAGTCAAAACATGAACTCTCTTCCACACACCAACAACAATCTCGAACGCTTCCAACCCACATAATCAAGCCACCGGAGATGGGAAGGTTATGGTGCGGCCAGTTCAAAACGACAGATTGAACAAGCAAGAGGTGGAGCGGTAGAGGTTATGTTGCAAATCGAGAATAGATGAAGGAATGGAAATCAGGGTCAAGCAAAGCCAATCAAATGTTACAATTGTGGAGGTGAGGGACACATTGCAAGGAATTGCACATCGCCAAAACGCCCCGAGAATGCGAGTACTTCAGGGGATAAGATGTTGCTTGTGCAAGCTCAGGATAATGGTGCAGCTTTGGATGAAGAGGAGTTGTTGTTCTTTGTTGAGGGAAATGCTAAGACATATGATGCAGATGTGGATGAGCAACCAATTCAGAGATAGGCCATAATCATCGAATGCCTTTCAAGTAGCGATTGTGATGCATACGACTCTGATGTTGATGAAGAACCCACTGCACAAACCATCTTCATGGCTAGCATTTCTCCAATGGTCTCTTCTAAAGTCTCTTCATCACCACAAGCTGGTCCCTCCAAAGACAAACTCATCTCTGAGGTATTAAAATTATACGATGAAGTTGATGAGCAAAAGATACATAACAAAGTACAATCAATCTGAATTTATTGAATCAAATATTGAAAATATGGGTAATATCAATGTTGTCCCATATGATCAATATGTGAAACAAAGTGAAAGTGAGATTGTACCAAGTAATGCATCTTCCGCAGTCAATAATGACTATGTTTTTGATGAATACACTGCATGTGCCCCTGATGATTCTGTCATCTCTGAACTTAATGCCTATAAAGAACGTGTTGCTATTTATGAACAACGTACTAAATTTGAGTTGACCACCGTGAGCAGGAAATGGATGACCAAATGCGCACAACTATTAGAAAAAGTAGGTTTTTAGAAGAAGTATTAAAACAAGAGTTAAACTCCTTACAAGAAAAGCTTTCTAAAACCGCTAAGCAAAAACAAGAACTTCAAGAAAATGTTAAAATGCTTAAGCAAGAATTAAGTGCTAAGGAATCAAAACTTTTGAATGATTTTTCTAATCTAAAACCTTGAAAAACAAGCTTGAAAATAAGTTGTACGTACAAGGAAATACCATTCAACTCGCCCACAATCACTAAGCATAGAGTTCTTAGCGATAAGCATAGCATTCCCCTTGTTGAGGAACCAAATCCAGAGGTCATTAAAAGGCTAGAAATGCTCATAAGGTTCTTTATGATGGCAATGAAATTCTTAAACCTAGACAAAAACCTAGTTGCATTAAGTGTACAGAGGAAGATAAGAAATCAGATGAAGTCACTAGGGAGAAGATGAACAAGAAACTAGATGATCCTAAATGTAAAGAGAAGAAAATAATTATCACACCCCATGACTACAAAAAGGAGAATTGGATCTCCTTGAACATGTTTAAGCCTCAAACATTGTTGACTCCCGAACAAGTGTTCTGGAAAATGGACTTAGATAAGCAGAAAATATTGTTGAAACAAACTCTCCCCTTAGGAAAATGCCTAAAGCGACTGTGTATCCTCCCAATACACCAATGCATCTAGTTCCTAGAACTATTGCCACTAAAAGCAAGACCTTAATAAGTCAATATGTTATTTTTCAACTATTTGTTGATTTTGAGAAAACTTGTAAGAAAAGGATCACACCCACTGGTATAACTGAAGGGAAAAGGGGTTTTGAGCAAACAAAAGAATGTTATTTAACTGAAGTCATGCCTTTCTTTAAACAACTAAAAGATCATTTTGAAAGTCTTAAAAGGGAATGAATTTAGACATTAAAGAAATGGAAAAGGAATTTGATGCAATGATAGTTGAGGTTAGTGACTATGAGTGTGCATTAAAATATAATGAGATTGAGAGGAAGAACTTGCATACATTGAATGAGACTCTTATTTCTGAATGTGTTGCTCAAGATGTGTTTTTCACTGCTACAAATTGTTCCATTAATGCTTCCAAATTTCATGAATTATCATTTGCCTGAAAGTCTCCCATGATCGTGTCATTGAGCTTGAAAAGACTAATTCTAAACTAAATGAGAAAATTGAACTGGATGATCACGACAATTTGGTTAAACATTTTTCTAAACTAGAGGTTGAGCATTTTAATTTACAACTAAAATATCAACATCTTAAAGAAAATGTCAAAACTTCAAATATCAAGACATCCTCGGATGCTCTAGAGTTTGATGCAGTTTTTCAAATTAATAAACGTGATGAACAGATTCAAGCTCACTGTAACACGATCAGAAAGTTGAAAGCCCAAATCTCTCAATTAAAGGGGCCAAAGAACAATGTGACAGGCTCCCAAATGCCTCCTCCTTTAGATTCTCAGAATTCTCAAACGTTTCATCTTCAAAACTTAGTAAATGCATTACAAAAGGAAAACGAAAGTTTTCTAGAAGAAAATGAAAAAGTTAAACGACATTTCAATGAGTTATTTGAATCAATAAAGGTCACTCGTAACAAAAACAACGAACAAATAGCTTCATTGCAAAAGGAAATTGAGAATATGAAGAGCCAGGTAAAAGGGAAAATGCCATTGACCAATGGGGAGAATTGTGTATCAAAGGTTCACTCTTGTAATAAATATGCTTTGTCTATGAAATATGTTCCCCCTCATCTCAGGAATAACAAACTTGCTATTCAAACATATTTCTCATCCCTTAAGGATTGTCTAGAATGTCTCCGTGAGATTGTTGAAGAGGATAAGTTAGAGAAACCACTTGACAATGCAATTGGGCATGCATGCTTATGTGCCAAACGATCTCAAGAAATTCTAGAATGCTTAATCACAATATGCCCTAAGTCCTTAGGTGAGAGAGTTAATCCTTTGATTCCATGTTCTATGCCTAGTGCCAAGTATGATATTCATTCGATGCCCGATGTTTTGAATGTGAACCTTAGTATGCCTTCAATTAGTTCAGATTCTAGATCTGTTAATGCTAAGAAAGCGAACTCTAGTGTGACTTCTAGAAGTACAAATTCAGACTTCTAGTGTTAAGAAAGTGAACCTTAGTGTGCCTGCATGTAATTCGTGATCCCTTGACATCTAAGCAGGAGATGCAAAGAATAGCAAAACCAACTAATGTTCCCATTCCCTCTACAGAGTAATCAAGTGACATTAAAGCGAGCGGGTCAAAGTCTCAAGACAATACAAGGAATGATAGGACCTCGCAAGCTAAGAATGTGCATTGGAAGAGAGTAGAAGACCAACCTAGGAACTTTAAGCTTGAGTTGAATAAAACGAATCGTGTTGATACTAGTATTAGCCATAGGCTTCAGTAATTAATTCAATTCGATACTATTTGCAAACCTTGTAATGATGTCCGCTTGAATTACGCTCTAATCATGAATGTGGTGTGAATGTCTTGTTTAATCTTTGTCATACCCCGTTAATATTGCTAATGCAAAAATCATGTTAAAAACTAAAAAGGCAAAGGAAAAGAAAGTTAGAAAAAGTGGAAACCCACAGGAAGAACATTTAGTAAGATAGGTTATCAATGGATGCCTGTTGGCCATAAGACTAATCAGACAATGCCCACTAGAAAATGGATGCCTACTGGTAGAACTATTCCCTTAAGAAGTGAACATACTTTAAATAGGACAAATACGGACACTAGTAATTGTATCTATTCATAATAACTCCATTGATTCAATTTCTAATATGAATGCTTCTATTTCTGATGTGGGTGTTCCAACCATTGTTACTAACCAAATGGAACCCATTCTTGCATGGGGATCCCAATTATCCAGTTATCCATTCTTGTCTTTGTTCAACTGTAGATCGTTCAAATCGCTCGTGGTAATTGACTCAGGCCGTCGCGGCTCATGAACTTCGTGAGCAAATTCATCGACGCTTAGATTCGGAATGATCATTTCGGTGCAATTATGGGTTATGGAGATTATATATGTTGTTGGAAAAAGTGTTATCTCCGAGTATATTATGTGAAGGTCTTGGTCATAACTCGCTCTCTTATGGTCAATTCTCGATTCTCGATCTAGAAGTAGCCTTCATAAAACATACTTGTTTTGTTAGAGAACTTGATGGTAAGGAACTTTTAAGAGGTTCACGTGGTTCAAATCTATACACCATCTCTATCGAAGATATGATGAAGTCTTCTCCAATTTGCTTGTTGTCAAAGGCTTCAAAACAAAGTCATGGTTATGGCATCGTCGTCTCAATCACTTGAACTTCGGCACCATCAATGATCTCTCCTGAAAGGACTTAGTTGTAGGTTTACCTAGACTTAAGTATGAAAAGGATCATCTTTGTTCAGCATTTCAATTGGGAAAAAGCAAGAAGTATGCCCATAAACCCAAACCTACTAACTCGTCACAGAAGTTCTTCATACAATTCATATGGATTTATGTGGACCCATGAGAGTGGAGAATATCTTTGGGAAGAAATATGTGTTAGTTGTGGTTGATGATTACTCTAGATTCACCTGGGTAAAGTTCTTAAAGACAAAGGATGAAACTCCAGATATCATCATCAAACTCATCAAACAATTGCAGGTTCGACTTAACAAAATGGTCGAATCATCCGAGCAGACAATGGAATTGAGTTTGTTAACAAACAACTTAGTGAGTTTTATGAAAGCATTGGAATCAATCATCAAAGAAGTGTTCCTCGAACTCCTCAACAGAATGGTGTAGTTGAAAGACAAAATCGAACTCTTGTGGAAGCCGTAGAACAATGCCGATTTACTCAAAAGTTCCAATGTTTCTCGGGGTGAAGCTATCGCCATCGCATGCTACACCAAAATCGATCCTCGATTCACCTGCTCATGGAAAAACTCCATATGAACTTGTCCACAACAGAAAACCTAATCTTTCATTCCTTCGTGTGTTTGGTGCATTGTGCTATCCAACTAATGAGGGCCAAGATTTAGGCAAACTTAGAGCTAAAGCAGACATTGGAGTATTTGTAGGGTATGCACCAAACAAAAAGGATACCGAATCTACAACAAAAGAACCCGAAATATCATGGAAACAATTCACGTTCGCGTTTGATGAGTGACGGTCAAATGGCTCTGGACAATCCGGTTCATGACCCGCTCTTCAAAAGCAGTCCCATTGGTTCATCCCTTGTTCCAAACTCTTCTCAAGTAACTCCATATGTACCTCCATCTGAAGATGATTTAAAGAAATTGTTTGATCCTATGTTTGATGAACTCTATGAGCCAAGTGTTAATGAGGTGTCAATTCCCACAATAGAGGCCGCTCATATCCCGAGAATGAAGTCAATCCTCGGCCTCAATATCATTAAGTCAAGAAGTGCCACTCGATCTCTCAGTCTCATCAACAAATCATCAATCTTCAATGTACATCATGGAACTGTGCGCATCAATGATGAAGTTAATCCTTTTACTACTCCTGAAGATGCTCCGTTTGAAAACATATTTGCTCTCGAATCATCATCGAACCATCTTCTTGAGAGACATCGACTCTCTACTCAGTCCCTCAACAACAGCCACATGAACACCTCAGAAAATGGACACATGATCATCCATTAGACAACATCATTGGAAATCCTCTCGCCCAGATCCACACGGAAACAACTTGCAACCGATGCCTTATGGTGCTTCTTCAACTCCGTACTCTCTAAGATCGAACCAAAAGATGTTAAAATTGCCATGAATGAAGACAGTTGGTTCAATGCCATGCAAGAAGAAATTCATGAGTTTGATCGACTTAATTTATGGGAGTTAGTACCGCCTCATTATGCTATGATTATTGCTCTAAAATGGATCTTCAAAGTGAAACTTGATGAGCATGGTGATGTGTTGAAGAACAAGGCTCGATTAGTTGCTAAAGGATACCGTCAAGAGGAGGGTATTGACTTTGAAGAATCTTTTGCTCATGTTTCTCGAATCGAGGCAATCAAAATCTTTTGGCTAATGCCGCTAGTAAGAACATGGTAGTCTATCGATGGATGTAAAGCGGCATTTCAACGGAGATCTTAAAGAAGTCGTCTACGTCGGCCAACCGGAAGGATTTGTGAATCAAGAGCATCCTACTCACGTTTATCGCTTGAAGAAGGCTCTCTACGGTTTAAAGCAAGCTCCAAGGGCATGGTATGATACGCTATCAAAGTTTCTTCTATCTACCGGATTTAGCAAAGGAGCAGTTGATCCAACATTGTTCACCCGGAAGTCAGGCAAACATTTAATTCATGTTCAAATTTATGTTGATGATATCATCTTTGCCTCGACTGACCCCAATGAATGTGATCGTTTTTCAAATGAAATGGGTTAATGATGGGACAAATGTCATTTTTCTTGGGATTACAAATCTCACAAAGTCCGGAGGCATTTTCATAAATCAATCTAAATATGCAAATGAGATTTTAAAGAAATTTGGATTTGATTCAAGTGACCCTGTTGACACTCCCATGATTGATCGAACTAAACTAGATGAGGACCACTCAGGGATCATGATTGACCAAACAAAATATCGTAGTATGATTGGATCTCTGATGTACCTCACAGCTAGTAGACCAAACATCTTGTTATTTCGCCGTTTGCATGTGTGCTAGATACCAGGCTAAGCCTACTAAAAAGCACCTTGAAGCGGTTAAACGGGTCTTCGGTATCTCCAAGGAACCATCAATATGGGACTTTGGTACCCGAAGGACACCGGTATGTCACTAACGACCTATGCGAGATGTTGATCATGCGGGATGTCAAGATACTCGTCGGCGCCGGAGGTGCTCGGTTTTGGGTGATAAGCTTGTGAGTTGGTCTTCAAAGAAGCAAATGAGTACTTCTATTTCCTCTATAGAGGTTGAATACATAGCCATGTCATCTTGTTGTGCTCAAATCCTATGGATGAGATCCAAATTACCGACTATGGCTTTGAATTTAACAAAATCCCTCTGTACAGTGATAATAAAAGTGCTATTGCTCTCTCATGCAACAACCTACAACACTCAAGAGCAAAGCATATCGACATTCGACATCATTTCATCAGGGAACAAGTGGAAAAAGGTGTGGTGGATTTCTATTTTGTGAGGTGAATATCGGTTAGCGACATCTTCACCAAAGCTCTTCCAAGAGAACGTTTTGAGTTTATTCTTCCACGACTTGGTTTGAAAAGCCTTCAACCGAAACACTCAAAGCGTCTTCAAGAGGAAGACGAGGAGTAAAGGTCTTTCTTCATCTATCTCTTGTATATATCTATTCGAAAAACAAAATACAAAATTATAAAACCTTCAAAAATCAAATAGAAAAATATAAAACTTTCAAAATCCAAAAAAAATTTGAAAAATTTGAAAAATCTTAAAAAATATTGTCTTTTTGTCATGTTTTCTCGATTCGATAATATCTACGGTCTTGTTGTTGTCATTCAAAGAATGACACGGGATTTTAGATTTTGTTCGAATTTAAAAAAAAAAAAAAAAAAAAAAAGGGAGAAAGAGAAACACAGGCTTATTGTCATCTCAGGCAGTAACCCGATTTTTAAAGAAAGAACAGAGCCACACTTTATCATGTTTTCAAAATTCCATGCTCTGATTCTATAAACATTTATCTGCTGAAAACTAATTGCTTTGAAAAATAACTAGTACTCTATTTTTGATAATCATCTGGACTTATTTGTTAAAATATCTATCTCTCAATCAACAACCTTTGTCATTGATTGAGGGGGAGAATGATTTCAATTAAATTAAAAGGTTATTTGTCAATCAATTGTTTTCAAAAGATATTCATGCATGTTTAATTCTATGGATTTTAAAGTCAAACAATCCGTTCTTTATCAGTTAAAACACTTTCATAATCACGTCACAATTCTCCTTAAAAGCTTTCAAAATCAATTTAAATCTACAAGAGATCACAAATCTCAAAGGATTTGATAATTGTGATCGGGGAGAATTTGTGATTTAAATTGGATTTAAACTGATAATTCGGTAAATGGTTTTATAAGGATGTACAAGCTCTCCTTCCCACATGTGCCCAACGATTTCAAATTTTCCATGCACATGTTGAGGGGGAGCATCTATCTTAAACCACAAATATTTAAAACGTGATCAACTTATCTCAATGTGCTGTCTTTTCCTAATATGTGCAAAACATTTTCAATATCTATGCACATATTGAGGGGGAGCAAGCTTATGAAAACCTCATCCTTCCCTAAAATGCTTTATCTACTTGTTTTGTTCAGGGAAGTGATGTTGATATCTTTTAGAAAATGGTAATCAAAGAAGTTAATTCTTTCTCCGTGTGCAAAACGATTTCAAACATTTGATGCACATGTTGAGGGGGAGCACTTGTTCTAAAAATATCAAAAACAATTCAGGTACAAAATGCGTTGATAATATATCACAAGTATCTAGATTGATTTTCAAATGGTTTTCAATTGGTTCAAATGGCAGATGAACAATACCAAATAGACCGACCAAATTTACTTTATGTACGGTGATATAAGGATGATAAGGTTAGGTATTTGTTCCCATGATCCGCCGAACCAGGAGGGATCTACCAGGACAATCCACTAGTTAGTGTAGAGTCCTTAGGTATGATGAAAAAAGGAGAAAAGTGATATGGGAAGAGTGCTTGGATCGAGACGAGCTAGTATCTGGAATAAACCCAACAAGGTTCTAGCTATGAAGTCTCGGTAAGCAATGAAGGGGTTGAAGAATGAAAAAGAATTGAATGAGAAAAGGGTGAAAAGAAATAGCCCTCCAATTATTCAACCTTAGGCGTAAACCGGTTCAATTCATATGCTACCGATGGTAACATTGGTATTGAAGACAAGACGTCATGGACCCGGTGACGCCTCGCACTACAACTTCCCAAACCACTCAAGTTCCTCTTAAAAGGGCTTGTTTCATTCTCACCGGGAACCTACATTATCTATCGACTTTCTCTTAGAGATTGTTGATATTGAAGAAGGAGACCCTCTCCCTAGTCTTCGATATAGGATCCAAATATGCACAAATTGAGTCTAGAGCCATGAGATCATCCATAAATCTCATTAGGACACTTTCAATGAAGACTCTCTGTTTCACACAATGTGGAAAGAGAGATTATATCTTGAGTCCTACGCATTATCCTTGTGGTATTGCCAGAACATCCGAGTGATATGCATACATATTCACAATGAAGATGGAAAGCCTTCTCGAGCCAACATCAAACAAGCTCCTGGTAGGTGGCATGTGAGATCTATTCTTCAACCATGTGACAATGAACGAAACAATGGAGCGATTCAATCTTTTGAATCAATCCCGTTCAGTTATGGATTGACGGATACCTTTGAAAACGGTCATTGTGCTTAAAAACTTTTTCTTTAGCACATCGATCGTGTACTAATATTTCAAATCAAAAGGTGTTTTATGATTGATAATTGATTTTCATTAAAACCTTCGTTGTATTGCAAAAACAATTTCTATTGAGCAATACACGATTGTTTTCCAAATATCTTTTCATCAATCGCTGAATTTCTATTCACGGTTCCCTCACTCGTGTTGTCTTCTTTGAGACGTTCGGTTTGAGAACGGCTAGAGCGAAACCTCATCAAGGAAATTCTTCGAATTATACCGATCACAGCATTACTTGTATCGATCAACGGGAACCGTGGGCGTGTACCTCAATTCAACAAAAGTGATCAAAGACACTTTTGGCGTTATTGCTAACTGCTTTATGCGGGTACACCCTACGCTTGCAAATGATCGAATGGAGCGGTCAATCCATAGCCGCATGCTCACACTACACATTCATCTCAAAGAAATCATGATTAGTGCATCAATGACTCTGATATTTTCACTCCATGCTTCGCTACGCCGCCAATATCATGAATCAACGAAAGCTTCCGCCACTGATGAGAAGATATCATGATCCAGAATGTGAGCATGTCGGTCCGAAAGTCTCAACATCACATAATACCAACACCACAATGGATGTCTCAGAGATTTTTGTTAGCTGATGATCTCAAAAGCTGGCTCAAAGTTATTATCACATGGATCAGTAAAATACCTCCACTTGGATTAACCAAACATGCAATGTGAAGAATCAATGACTACGACTTGAGCAAAGTGCTACATCAAGAATGCAAGAACAATTTTAATGTAATATCTGTTTGTATTCAATGTAATTTTAGTATATGTTTGAGGTGACCTTCCTAGGGGAGATTGTTAGGAATTAGAAATTCCAGGTATTAAAGAGTCGGTCACCTCTAGTATATGTAATCGTTAGAAAGCTCGTAGTCGTAGTTCTTTTAAGCTAAGTAGTATTTAGTTAAGTAACACCGTGGAGGACGGACGGGTCTTTACCCACTGTATGCCTGATCCACACCCGTTGTGTGGCGTTTTATTGTAAGACTATAAATACTCTCTACCTTCCAAGGTAGAGAGTTGGAGCTCATAATAAGATTTTTCTTTCTCTCACTAAAGTTCCCTAAACCTCTAACTTTCTCTCTCTAAAACCTCTTGTACGCCTACTTTGTGTTATGGTTTGATGTGTATGTGAAATCCAATATCTTACAGTGTTTAACAAATAACGCGGAATCATGATGGCTAGAGACAAATCCAAGAGAAGTAACAGCTGTTGAAAACTTCTCATACCAAGCACACGGTGCCTGTTTGAGTCCATAAATAGCTTTCTGGAGCTTACAAACTTCACCTAACTTATGAGGAACACCAGGGGGTGGTTTCATATAAACTTCTTCAGTTAGGTCACCATTCAAGAAGGCATTTTTGACATCCATTTGAGATATTTTCCATTGACAACTAGAAGCCACAACAATCAAAGTTCGGACAGTTGTCATTTTTGCAACAGGAGCAAATGTTTCTTCATAATCCATGCCATACTCTTGAGAGTAGCCTTTAGCAACAAGTCGGGCCTTATATCTTTCAATGGACCCATCATATTTGGTTTTAATTTTGTAGACCCAACGAGAGCCAATAACACGCTTGCTTGCTGGCAAAGGTACCAAGTCCCACGTGTGAGTCTGATGCAACACAGTAAGTTCCTCAGCCATAGCCCGGCGCCAAAGTGGATCAAATGCTACAGTATAGGACACAGGCTCATGAAGATCGTGTATAGCAGCAACAAAAGAAGAAAAAGAACTAGAATAACAAGAATAAACAAAATCATCTTTTTTTAGTGGACTTACGAATACGAGCGGGTCAAACATTTGGAGGAGGAACCGCTGGAACATCAGGCGATGATTGGGTAGTCGTGTGAGGAGGTTGTGTAACGGTTGGTGTTTCAGTATTAGTGATGGTTTCTGGAGGTGTATCTAATACTTGTGGTGTTTCAGTAGTGGTAGGTTCTGAGGTTGTTTCTAAGACTTGTTCTGATATTATGGGTGATACAATAGGTGTAGGTTCTTCAAAGGGGTCAATTTTTATGAGTTCAGATTGTGTTAAATTATGTGAACTAGCAGAAACGGAATAGTACGGAATGTGCTCTAAAAAATCAACATGGCGAGATGTATACAACTTTTGACTGGCCGAATCATAACAACGATATCCCTTTTGACTAATACCATAACCCAAAAATACGCATAAAGTGGATTTCGGAGATAATTTCGTACGCTTGACATGTGGTTTTAGCACAAAACAAGTACACCCGAAGACACGTAATGAAGAATAATCAGGCAAAGTTCCATACAACTTCTCAAAAGGAGATAAACCAGAATTACGTGCAATTGGGATTCTATTAATCACATATGTGGCTGTAAGAATCGCTTCTCCCCAAAATACACTTGGAACATCAGCGGACAACAAAAATGACCTAGCTGTCTCAACTAGATGACGATGCTTCCTTTCAGCAACACCATTTTGTTTAGGAGTATCCGTAGAAGAAGTCTGATATATGGCCCCATCTGATTTAAGTATACCAACGAAATCATTAGAAGTGTATTCACCCCCCAAATGACAACGAAAGCATTTTATGACTGTCGAATGCTGAGTTTTCACAAGAGCTCTAAACTCTTTGAAAACTGTAAGAAAATCGGACTCGGCGTTTCATCAGATAAACCCAAGTATAGCGAGTGAAGTCATCAATAAATGAAACATAATACACGAACCTCCTTTTGTGGATACATGAGAAGGTCCCCACACATCAGAATGCACTAGATCAAATGGAGCATTAGAAGAGGAAACACTATTACTGAACGGCAATGCTGAGAACTTGGCAAGTTTACAACCACTACAATCAGAAACATCATGAGCCTCTAGCTCTCCCAGCGCTCCTGTAGATGCTAAAAATCGTAAACGGTAACCAGAGACATGACCTAACCGAGAATGCCATAAATAAAATGTTGAAGAAGAACGATTTAACCAAAAAGAAGACAAATCCACACTAGATGATGCGGTATCATGAGTTTCTCTAAAGTGATCCAAAACATAAAGATCCCCTTGCCTATGACCTGTCCCAACCACCTCGTGTGTTTTCCGGTCATATATAGAACAATTGGAAATAGAAAATTTGATATCACACCCAGAATCACAAATTTTACTGACAGAAGCAAGATTCATAGTAAGACTCGGTATGTAGTAAACATCAGATAGAGCAACAAATGGTGTGTCAACTGAACCGATACCTGCTAATGGCATAGAATCACCATTAGCTGTCGCAATTGATTTCGAAGAATTAAGATTCAACGAAATAAATTGTGACATAAGATAAGACATGTGATGAGTGGCACCCGAATCCAATATCCATTTAAAAAATTTGTTAGACAAGGTTGACATAGCATGAGGCTGAAAAGCTAGAAAATTCTTTAACTGCTCTATCATGTCTAAAAATATCTGAAATTGCTCATACATATCCACAAACTTTTAAAACTGCTCAAACAATGATACATCAAATTTTAAATCATTCTTAGAAGAATCCATGTTAACTAACCGATGCAACCGAAACAAACCACTAATCAAATGCTACAAATCACGGAATTTATAACCAAGTTAACTAACCGACTTTTTGTTTCTAAAACACCAACGAATCAAACAAGATTTCCGAACACTCAATACTTGTAAACACACCTCTGTTGTGAACCACTAAAAAACAATCAAATTCAAATGAACAAATGCATCCAGCTGTAACTTGCTTCCTTCATAAGCGAATGGTACCACATTTAATTAAATAAGTCAAACTTCTAAATAATGTTGCCAAAGTCAAAGTTGTATGTCGCCATTAACTAAGGCTATGCACAGAGACCTACCTGCCACATCGCCTTTCTCTCCGACGACTGACGACGACCTTTGCAAGTGGTGCACGAATTTTTTTTTTTAATTCAAATATTTTTAAAAACAAAATTAAAATTCATTAAAAATAAATAAAAACATTACAATATATTAAAAATTAAACGATACGAAATACATAATACATAAATCCCAAATCTTAAATCCTAATCGAAAAGTCGTCACAGGATCAAACGCGAGGAGGGTATATAATCCCGAGGCGAGACAAAGCTTCCTCTCACGGAGATCCTCAGGAGACTCTGGATCATCATCTTTGTTCACCCGATAGCTCCAATTGACTTTGGTGTTGATGTTGTTCGCTATCCGTTGAACACACTTCCACAACTTGTCAATAAGTTCGTCATCTCTGCGGGCTTCCTCCTGAAGGAATTTCTCGATAACACCTTTTCGCTCATTGCCGATGTCGTTGCAAGTCTTGTAGCTGTCTCTCATCTGCAGCTTCTCATTCCTTTTGTCCTCAAAGAATTGGATGACGCAGTATAATAAGCGTCTTTTCTAGCCTCATCATCGTTCTCGCATTGATTTTGAACGACGCGTTCGCATATCGATATGAGAATGAGGGAGACGACAAGCCATAATGATCTGCGAAAGAGAATGTGAATTTTTATGTTGAATTGTGTTTGAAATTGTGTGTTTAAAAATGTGTTTGAGGTTGGTATTTATAAATGTTGTAAAAGTGGTAAAGTTTTGAAAAAAAAAAGGTTTAAGTGTTGTTTATACTCGGTTGTCAAGCCAACCGAGTTCGGGTCTCTTTCCTCCACAACCGAACACGACCGACAACTCCACAAAGGGGGGACCGGCCTCAACCGACGCAACCGACCGAGTGATGACCGGTCCATTGCGCATAGCCTAATAAATCAGACACGTCGCCCAATCAATTTGTAGCAATGAAAATAAAACTTACTTGAAGATCACGTGTGTGTATATATATATTTCAGCCGATGACAACCAAACATAGGACAAACCAAACTTCGACAAGCAAGTGCAAACAAACGAACTCATATGTACGGATTCATGGCTCTTGATACCATGTAGATTTCAAAGAGATGAATAACTTGTATTTTAACTTGATAATGAAAAGACTGTACAACTGACATATAAATACACATAAAAGAGAAACGTAGTCCTAACGCTAGACATGCTAATGAGCCGACACAAGTGGGCCGACTTTATTAACTAACAATTTCAACTATGCTTGTGAATAGTCCTCGACTTAGTTGAAACATCTTCCAGAATGTATATGCGTCGCAGATCAAATGCTCGCTAAAATAACGGTGATTAAATGATCATGAGCACCATAATGATTTTTGCTTACGATGTTTCTAGTATAAAGGTATTTATAAGTAAATAAAATGATAAAATTTAGAAAACAAATTTATTTTTACAAAACCCAAAATTAGTGATTGGGGGGCATCTTTTGCCCGTTGGAAATGAAAATCAAGCGCAATTGGTTTGTCAGTGGTGACTGGTGACCACCAAACATTGGCCAACAAGCAGAGTGTGTGGGGTTGTGAAGGTGGTGTTATGGTGGCCACACGTGGTGATTACCACCACTTCTATAGTCGTTTATTTTTTTTGAAAGAAGCACTTTTATCATTTTTTGCATTTTTTTTGTTGGTAGGCGCGCAAATATTTTTGTTTGTTTTTTTAAATATAAATGTTTTTTTTTCCCCACTTCTTATCTCTTAAAAATTTAGACATAAACTTTCATTTCTTCTCATTTATACTTTATTTATTTTTTTTTCAAAAGGTACAAAAAAAAAAATAGAAAAAAAAAATGGTTTTCTTTTTTATAAATAAAAACTTTAAATATGTACATCTTATTTAGTAGAGATGGTATGAAGACCTTACATATGGTAACTGGGCAAAAGTTCAATATAGAACCAAAATTTACCATAGATCCAATCAACCAATAATAGCCATTCATTTTTTTATTATGATAAACTTTCACCCTTTTTTAAAGAATTAAATATCTCGCAAAACCGCTAATCGTTACGATAAAAATTATACCATCGTGACGAGAATTAAATTATCTTTCTATAGATATGCACTACTATATATTTTTAACAATTTTATTTTTCAAAATTTCCGTCAACAAAAATCATATATGATTTGTGAAAATCATATATGATTCGATTTTTACGAATCACATATGATTTTTGAGAATCATATATGATTGTAAAATCATATATGATTCGTAAAAATCGAATCATACATGATTTTTTAAAATCATATATGATTCGTAAAAATCATATATGATTTTTTCGGACGGAATTTTTGAAAAAAAAGTTTGTCGAAAATATGTAAAGTGCATATCTATAGAAAGATAATTTAATTCTCGTCACGATGGTGTATTTTTTATATTTTGAAGATTTACCGTTTGTAAGATATGTTGTTTTAAAAAAAAATGTGGAAAATGATTTTGTATTAATTTAGATAAAAAATGGAGGGTTATGATTGGTTCATTTGTTCTATGACAAATATGAGTTCTATATTGATCTCAACTCATGGTAACTGTTTGTGCAAAAAAACCTTATCTCATACCGTATACAAAGATAAACCAAAAATACATGGTAAAAATGAAATGATAAAGATAAAAACAAAATACATGGTAAAAATATCTTATATAAAGACAAAAAAAAAATGGTAACAATGTCAGAAAAATTCAAAAGCAACACATATTCACAAAGGTATAGGAGGGGTCTTAATAGTATAAGGGATATATTATACAAACCACGAATCATATAGCACGACACCATGATGCACACAGTATAATATACTAAACATTCTTTTAAAACATAAAGAAAAAGCTTATAGCTAAAACTAAGAGTTAACGACTTACATATACTAGTTGATAGCTAACAACTTATAGCTATCAATTTTACATCAAGGTTTGCCAACATACCCATTAGCAAATAGCTTTTGTTAATGAAAAAGCTTCAAATTTTGATAGCTGCAATGAGAAGCGTTTAAAAACTTATGACATTTGTTTACATATTTTTTTACTAATATATACCCTGTGATTTAGATTTTAGATGGCCCAAATTGAGTCCACTGGTGAAGAACATATTTTTACCAGCATGCATGCTCTTTCTATTATGTACCCTTTTATGATTTTACGATCATGTAAATACAAAAATTCAAATATTGCAAATGTAAAATTTATGTATCTTTTACTACCTCCGTTCTATAATAATTGTCCATTTTGCTTTTTCTAAGTCTTTTTCATTCAACTTTGATCAAAAATATTTTTGTTTGTATAATATAATACTTGATGAAATATATATGAATAGATTGGGTTTTAAATGTATTTTCACTTGGTATAATTTTCACCAAGTATTATATAACACAAATAAAAATATTAACGGTCAAAGTTGAACAAAAGAGTCTAAAAAAAGTCAAAATTAACAATTATTATAGGACGAAGAGAAGCCAGTGATGAAACGGCTCATTATAATTAGATTTGGTATATTTATGTTTTAAAGCATACATTTAATGAAGTAGCAACGCAGGGTGTTAAAACTTTTGAGCATGCTATCACTCCAGTTCCAAAATTATTATTCTTTGATAAAACACGCGTAGTTTAAGAAAAACACAATATTTATTTTTTTCTTTTTTATCTTTTTTTTAATAGAATAACAGTTTTATTTTTAACAAATTAATTAATGCTTTCTTAAAAATTTCTAACAAAAGTAATATGGTAAGCTTCAAACTCCCCAATCTATATTTAGTATCGAATAACAAAAAAGCCAAGAAGAACAAATCGAGCAACAGGAAACTGAAGTTAGTGGTGGGTGGTCCTTCGCCCCCTACGGGTGTAATTTCTCTAAAGAATGGTGATTTCCCCATTGATGATGAGGCTGCCACAAAGTTTATTGGCGAACAACTAGGGTTCGATTTTCGAGCCGTGTCCCACAACATGGATGCTCACATGTCTTTTTGATCAGTGGGTCTTGATTTTCATTGGTGTTTTGTTTTGTCTCAATGAATGGCATTTCTTTGAACTCTAATTGTCTTGGTGGTGATAACAAAAAGGGCGGGATTCGGAGTTTAACCAATGAATTTTGTCCTGTGTTTTCTGGGGTCCAAGAAACTAAGCTTGAGATTATCGACAATTCTCTCGCCCAGTCTCTTTGGTCTCGAAATGGCTTGGATTTTGCTTTTTGCGGTTCTTTGGGAGCTTCTGGTGGTATCCTAACCATGTGGGATTCGCGGCTGTTTGCTATGGAACACTGTATTAAAGAGCATAACTTCCTTGGAGTGATCGGGTCTTAGGCCGGTGTTTCGAGCAAAATTGGGTTACTATATGTTTATGCCCCTCAATCTAGTACTTCGAAGGAGGCGCTTGGCTATCTATTGAACCCCTCTTGATCTCGACTAATATCATTTGGGTTCTATTCGGCGACTTTAATGTGGTTAGGTCTCTCGACGAGAGAAGCAGATGTCTTTTTGACACTGGCGAGGCAGGTGCTTTTAATGACTTTATTGCTCAAATTGGTTTCTTTGATTTTCCTTTATGTGGTAGACGGTTTACTCGCTTTGACAAAGACGGAAGTAAAGCGAGTAAACTTGATAGATTCATGGTTTCAAATATTTTTTTTGATATTTGGAAGGATGCTAGCGTTAAAGTGTTGTATCGATCCCACTCGGACCACTGCCCCATTCTTCTTAATGTAGGAGGAACCAATTTTGGGCCTAAGCCTTTCAAAATTTTTAATAAATGGCTCAACAAAGATGGTTTTAATGATTTGGTGACCTCATCTTGGGCTAGCTTTCCACATAATGTTCGGCCTGATATTTTTCTCAAGAATAAACTCAAATGCTTGAGGCTTGCCATTAAAGATTGGACCTCGAAACGCTTGGCTATCCAAAATGCCACAAGGGATACCCTCAAAAGTAACCTTCTGGATTGGGATAAAAAATCTGAAAATTGGCGCATTAACTCGAACGACATTCTTAAAAGGGAAAAATGGATGATGGATTTAAACAGGCTCGAGCAACTTCACAGAGATGACCTTAAACAGAAGTCGCGTGTGAGGTGGGCGGTTGAAAGGGATGAAAACACGAGATTTTTCCACTCAACTCTGAATAGTAAATTTGCTAATTTCTCTTTAAAAGGGATTCGTTAATGGGGTATGGTTGGAGACGCCTGATGATATTAAAATGGCTGCCCTGGAGCACTTTTCCACTCGTTTTAAGGAAGTCGTCATCTCTAGGTCTTTTTTCAATACTTGGTTGTTTCGTAAGTTATCATCAACTGATGTTACCTTCCTAGATTCTAACTTTTCTCTGGATGAAGTTAAAAAGGCGATCTGTTATTGTGACGGGTCTAAAGCCCCGGATCCAGACGGGTTTAATTTCACTTTCATAAAAAAGTTCTGGGACGTGATTAAAGATGATTTTTGGAAGTGTATTAAGCATTTTGAGTCCTCTGGTGGTATAGGTAACAGGTGTAACCCTTCGTTTATCGTTCTCATTCCAAAAAAGAAAGATCCTCTTAGCTTTTCGGACTACCGCCCGATTAGTCTCATTGGATGTGTTTACAAAGTCATCTCTAAGATGTTGGCCTCTCAACTTGCAAAGGTCATCAACTCAGTTATTGGTCCTAACCAATCGGCTTTTATCGAAGGTAGGCAGATTATAGATGGATGTCTTATAGAAAATGAAATCATTAGAATGGCGGCTTTGAAAATCATAAGCTCTTACTATTCAAGGTGGAATTTGAGAAGGCGTTTGATAGTGTTAATTGGAATTTCCTTATGAGCATTATGATACAAATGTCGGAGTTAAATGGAAAAATTGGATATTTTATTGTCTTTCTTTGGCATCTATCTCGGTTATGATTAATGGATCACCTTCGAAAGAGTTTAAAATGGAACGAGGCCTTCGCCAAGGAGACCCGCTCTCACCCTTTTTATTTCTTTTAGTCGCAGAAGCTTTGCAAATCTCCATTATTGAAGCCTGCAATAAAGGTGTATTCAAGGGGATCTCGCTTCCGAAAATTAAGGTGAATGTGTCTCTCTGGCAATATGCGGATGACGCTTTCTTTTTGGGGAATGGTCGAGATCGAATGCTAAAAATATCATCCATATTCTTAAGTGCTTTGAAATGGGCTCAGGCCTTAAAGTTAATGATGTGCTATTTCATCCTGCTTTTAATATTTATAAAACTTGAATAACTTAGGATAGACACATACTAACGGGCAGAGTACCCGATCAGATGTAGTAAAGCCTTAGGTAAATCCGAGTATCGTCCCAAGAGAGCTGTGACCTTGAAATAACTAAGATATTAGATAAAATATTGGTAATATAAGGGTAGATAAGGTTGATGTATTCCATAGTTATGCTAATATTCCACTTACACAGACACCAGAAATTTAGGTAAAAGAGATAAATAAACGAAGCTTAATAAAGACTACAAAAGTGAATTAATTCCCGATACCAAGATTCAATATAGTGGTTAATTATCACCAGACTCCTTTGGTCGATTCTTCATGGCCTATGGTTCTTAGTATCCTCACCAAGATGAGCAGGTCACCCGGGATCATTCGGCAACCTAATAGCAGTCATTAAGCACCAAATCTACTAGATCTAGACGGTGGGAGCCCGGCCGTTAGGAACTTAGATTCCCCCTAACCTCTTAAATACCTCCACCTGGTAAGTGATCATTTGGTCAATTCGCACACGAAGAGTGGTCGTACTATGGCAAATTCCTCCCATACTTCGCTATCTATTAGACTGAGGTCAGTTGGTCATATCTCCCAGTCCTTTAGATACTACCAAGCTTATAATATTACCAAGGCTAGCGATCTATGAAAAGACTAGCAAATGTCTATAAAAAATTATAGAGAATAACAATAACATAAATGTAAACTTTAATTAATAACATGAATCCATAATATAAGATCTAGAAAAATATAAAAGGAATCCAAACTCGAATACAAGGGAAATCGTAGACGAGGACTTCGTTATTCATGCTCCTAAACCATGCTTCTTCTTCTGTGTTTTGATCTCCCCAAACCCTAGAAGGTTTGGGAAAGGAGAGATATCAAATACTGATGAAATCTTCGAATATTTATAGGCTTCAAAATAGTTGCGGTGTAACCTTATTAGGTAGTTACGCCGTAACTTCCTTCAATCTTCAGTGCTTATCCATAGGCTACGGCGTAACTTTGTTAGGTGTTACGTCGTAGCTGATATAATCCAGTGTAAATGTATGTTACGGCATAGCCAAAGCTGATAGCTACGCCGTAGTCTTCGTAATCAATAGTTACGGCGTAACCTGAGCTGAGGGTTACGCCGTAGTCTTTGAATTCTTTAGTTGCGCCGTAACTTCATCACTTGGTTACGTCGTAATTATGAGACAGTTGAATCATTAGGTCCTGAAAATGTCCAATATCAGCTTCCTTACTTCCAATGCGTCCTGAAATGAAATAGTAAGGAATAAGGATGTTTTCACAAATAATTAACTCAAAATGTGATGATAAAGGGGGAAATTAACGCTTAGAAATTCAGGACTATTTGATGTTATCAAATATCCCCCCACTTAAACTCTACTTGCCCTCAAGTAGACTAATTTAGACCGCAAAAGATACATTCATGAAGAATGCGAAGTTTTAATTTTCAGGCTAGAATATTGATAAGAGCCGAACACCTCACGAAATGGGAACGAAAACACTCTCACCCATCCTATTCTAAGTGTTAATTTCGGGGTGATCACTCAATTGCACGGACATAGTAAGTATTCTATCATAAGCTTGGCAATTACACACATCTCCACCACTAGAGCTAAGGTTAAGACGAATTTTAGAAAGCAATGTTGGGCTGAGTTTCAAAGGTTTAAGGGGTGGTGTCATTACTAACGTGTCACGGCGAAGTGGACAAAATCAATGATACATGACCAAATCCATGGCCAAGACATCAAGGATTGCTCGCTGCATCACCTAGACACACTTCACGACAAAAAGGGTGAGGATAGGCATGTGATATATAGAGGGTGAAAAAGGGAAAACAAATAGTTTTAGCTTAAAACCGAGTTTCCATCGTTCAACCAATGATTCAAGGTTCGTCTTCATATGGTCAGTACATGCCTCCGGAATCATCCAAAATTATTCTTGAACTTATTCTTCCACCTAAGAGCGTGATCGAGAGGATTTTTCTCAATTGCAGTTTCCTTCACGTAGTGCTTACATATTTTTGCACTATAAACAATCATTTTTTTTAACATATACAAAGATATGCTTTAGATACAATGATATATATCCCCTCACTTGGGGTCTTTGAAGATCTTTAGCGAGATATATATGATGATAAAGGCTTCTTTATTTGAACCGCAAACTATGGTGAACAATGGCTTATAGGTAAAAAGGTAAAACTATACGGTAGGCTAAGGTGTAAGGTTGTAACGAAAAATAAGGGTAAGAAAATGAAAGGATAGGCTCAAAAAGGGTGTACTAGGGGTATCTTGCACTGAAGGTGAGTACAACAAAAAGGGTTAACACGGCGGTCGAAAAGTCAATGCGACTGATCGATAAACGCACAAAAGTGAATACATATGGGGAATTTGGGTTTAATCCTAAAACATTTACTTTTTTCAAATTGCCTTTTCCAAATGCACCAAGCTAACTTGATACACTACTCGTATATGGTCTCGAAGTGATGTAAAAGCCAAGTTCTAAAGTTTACAATACTATTGGCACACTCAATTTGTGGTAGATTTGGGTAAAATGGGGGAAACGGAAAGGCTAAACTCACCAAAGGTAATAAGGGTTATAGTGTGCTCGGCTTTATGTGATTCTAGATTGGTTAACAATGTGACAAAATTTTTCAAATAAGCTTAAAATTTTGAAACCAACTAGAAAATTAGGTCAAGTAAGCTAAGTAATCATACACTTCATTTCTATTCCTATCCCCCACTTGAAGTGTACAAAGTCCCATTTGTACGAAGAAAAAGGAAAAATAAAATAGAAATGAAAAATAATCAAGAAAGAAAGAAATAAACTCCCTACTCGACTGGTAGCTCAATATGTGTCACTAAAGGTTGAAAGAGGGTCAAGGTGTGGCTAATGTGTGTTGAATCTGGAATGGGCCTTAACTAATTGTGTAGCTTCCAAAATTGCCTACTGCAGCAGGGGTTACGGCGTAACTAAATCTAAGGTTACGCTGTAACTGCATCACAGAACCAAAACCTGCACAGCATATTAGGAAAATCTAGTACCCGACGGGTACAAATAACGATAGATAAGGCAAATATCAACGTAGTTAAGTTATTACAGACATTAGTTTCAAATAGTTTTAAAATTGTCTTAAATTGTTTCATCAAATGGGGAAATCACTTGTTCCCCGGGAGATCATGATCCATGGAGTGGAATTGAGAGGGATCATATGGAGTGCTTGTGGTGCTTCCAAGAGTGGCGCCGGGCTGCATGAAGGCCACTCCTTGCTGGACTCCAATGTCGGGAATGTTGGGCTGGTACACGTACTCCGAAACTCCCCATGTGTGGTGGCTCAAATGCATATGCTGAAGCATCTGCCTAGTTCGATCTGCACTCCAATGAAAGAAATCTTGCTGGAGCTGCTGCACTTTGTCCAATGTACCTGAAAAACCCTCAAACTGGTTACTAAGACCATAAAGACCCACTTCCAAGCTTTCAATCTCCTCATTGAAGTGGGAGGACATTTCCTCAAGCCTCTCCTCAATGATCTGCAACATTTCCCCAACATTAACATGTGCCCTTCTATGACCCATGGGCACCTGCTCCTCGGCTGCTTCCCCAGCATCACCACCTGCACCACTAGCTTCCCCTTCTTCTCTCCTAGGGGCAATCCCAACTAACTCAATTGACCCAGCAATATCCTGAACACAAATCCCCAACTCCACTAGCTTAGGCAGGCCAATCAAAAGAGTATCCCTACCAACGTTCAATCCGGCCAAAGCTGTATCAGTCATGAGACCAAAACTCCTTGCTAATCTCCCGATGAAATGAGCCCCCTGCAAAGGACTCCTGCCAGAAAACCCCTTGGCACCCACAACATAAACCTAGCCAAATAGTAAGGAACATCAATGTTGTTCCCTCCTTCCATTCCCTGCATTAGGTAGAGATCGTCCATGGTCATCTTCTCCTTGGCTGAGTGTCTTGCCCGAATAGAACATGCAAGAAGTCGGTGCACCAATCTGCGGATAGGGTTTCTCACCATCACATAAGATGGTGGCTTCTGAGGATCATAACCTCCTGACACAGCAATCTGATCAAAATAAGCAGCAAGGTCTTGGGACTCATCCCTCCTTCTCCAGCACGTGTTATAAAACCGTTGAAAAGCCACAATTCCCATCTCCTCATCCGTATACAAACCCATTCTCGAAGTAAACTGCTTAAGGGTCAACCTCCTCCAAACACCCCCAAGCTGGAAAAACAATGACTCAGTGTCATCATCATCAACTTCAGTTTGGAACTCCACACTGGCAAGGAACTCACGGACATATTCAGGAACAATCGGCTCCGTGATTTGGAAAAGTCTTAACCATGCATTACACGTGAACTCCCCAGTAGTGCACGTGAACTTGATCTTGCAAAACTTCCTCAATCGTCTCCCAGGTCTTCCATTAGCCAAAGTACCAAAGGCATCAAAGTCAAGAGCCTCGGGTCGACTGATGTTCTTTTCACGTAATCTCTCGTATTCTTCCACGCACAGTTGCCTAATACCAGCATTCGGGTGTGCCAAGAACCTAGGCCAATTCGCGGGATTGTTTCCTCCTGAAAATAAGACAAGAAACAGTTGGTGCAGACCTTACTGATGTCAAGTTACTGCGTAACCAAAACAAAAGTTACGCCGTAATTAGGAAATTTCAAAGGTTACGGCGTAGCTAAGACAAACTACTACGCCGTAATTGCAGATAAAAAGGTTACGGAGTAACTAAACCCTAAGTTACGCCGTAACTTCCCCAGAAACTCAGCACTACATATGTATTCAATTATGCAATAGATTACAACGAAACCATCAATTTTTATCAAGTGGTAAAAAGTTATGATATATTTTTAACCTACTAGTGCTGAGGGACCGCGCCTAACCCACTAAGTTTGTGTTTGATCCAAAACCCTATTTTAATAAAGCCAAAACACCCAAATCAACCCGTAGTGAAAGGACACGAATCAAAATAATCATGGGGAAATAATCAAAGTTATCAATTAACCATCCCAACATCAATAATTAATCCGAATGGGCAAGATCCCTAAAATATTAAAATAAAACCCTAATTGAAATAATCAAAAGAAATAAATCAAAAAGAGTTAAGATAGGTCTTACCAGCCATGAAGATAGATTAGATGAAGTGATTTTGATGAAAAATTTTCAGAGAGAAAATTTTACTGTTTGTGCGGGCGGTGAAAGTTTGTGTAAAACCTAGTTTTTATTCCGTAAGGTTTATATATTGCCGTGACAGTTACGGCGTAATTGGTTATATAGTTACGCCGTAACTAATATTTCAGGAATATAAAACGGATGTAAAAGGGTTACGTCGTAATCCAAATAGAGGATTACACCGTAATAATTTTAATCAAAGGTAAGTTTTTTTTTTTAAATCTGATTATATAGTTGTTACGTCGTAACTCTAATAAAGAGGTTACGACGTAACTAAATAGTCAAAAAGATTTTATTAAAATGTTTAATAAATTGCAATATGGTTACGTCGTAACTAGAAGAATTAGTTACGCCGTAACTTAATAGCGTCAGAATATTAATATGTAATATTGTAATAGGAGAGATTAAAAACGTACCTCACGGGAGTGCTCAAATCTCTTAATGACTTAAGTATGAAATACCTTAGATCTTTCATTAACTGCTCTCCGGCAGCGGCGCCAAAAAGCTGATGTGCTATTTCATCCTGCTTTTAATATTTATAAAACTTGAATAACTTAGGATAGACACATACTAACGGGCAGAGTACCCGGTCAGATGTAGTAAAGCCTTAGGTAAATCCGAGTATCATCCCAAGAGAGCTGTGACCTTGAAATAACTAAGATATTAGATAAAATATTGGTAATATAAGGGTAGATAAGGTTGATGTAATCCATAGTTATGCTAATATTCCACTTACACATACACCAAAAATTTAGGTAAAAGAGATAAATAAACGAATCTTAATAAAGACTAAAATGTGAATTAATTCCCGATACCAAGATTCAATATAGTGGTTAATTATCACCAGACTCCTTTGGTCGATTCGTCATGGCCTATGGTTCTTAGTATCCTCACCAAGATGAGCAGGTCACCCGGGATCATTCGGCAACCTAATAGCAGTCATTAAGCACCAAATCTACTAGATCTAGATGGTGGGAACCCGGCCATTAGGAACTTAGATTCCCCCTAACCTCTTAAATACCTCCACCTGGTAAGTGATCATTTGGTCAATTCGCACACGAAGAGTGGTCGTACTATGGCAAATTCCTCCCATACTTCGCTATCTATTAGACTGAGGTCAGTTGGTCATATCTCCCAGTCCTTTAGATACTACCAAGCTTATAATATTACCAAGGCTAGCGATCTATGAAAAGACTAGCAAATGTCTATGAATAACAATAACATAAATGTAAACTTTAATTAATAACATGAATCCATAATATAAGATCTAGAAAAATATAAAAGGAATCCAAACTCGAATACAAGGGAAATCGTAGACGAGGACTTCGTTATTCATGCTCCTAAACCATGCTTCTTCTTCTGTGTTTTGATCTCCCCAAACCCTAGAAGGTTTTGGAAAGGAGAGATATCAAATACTGATGAAATCTTCGAATATTTATATGCTTCAAAATAGTTATGGCGTAACCTTATTAGGTAGTTACGCCGTGAATTCTGTCAATCTTCAGTGCTTATCCATAGGCTACGGCGTAACTTTTTTAGGTGTTACGCCGTAGCTGATATAATCCAGTGTAAATGTATGTTACGGCGTAGCCAAAGATGATAGCTACGCCGTAGTCTTCGTAATCAATAGTTACGGCGTAACCTGAGCTGAGGGTTACGCCGTAGTCTTTGAATTCTTTAGTTGCGACGTAACTTCATCACTTGGTTACGTCGTAATTATGAGACAGTTGAATCATTAGGTCTTGAAAACGTCCAATAGCAACTTCCTTACTTCCAATGTGTCCTGAAATGAAATAGTAAGGAATAAGGATGTTTTCACAAATAATTAACTCAAAATGTGATGATAAAGGGGGAAATTAACGCTTAGAAATTCAGGACTATTTGATGTTATAAGTTAACATATCTAAGAGCAGAATCATCGGTGTGGGAGTTCCTACTAGTGATGTTGAATCTATGGCTTTCTCGCTCGGTTGTGCCCATAATTCTTTACCTTTTGTATACCTTGGCCTTCCATTGGGTAAGAAAATGTGTTATTGTGATGGTTGGAATGTGGTTATTTAGCGTTTTAGAGATAAGCTTTCTAGTTGGAAAGCAAAAGCTCTATCGATTGGTGGTAGGCTTACCCTCATCAATTCTATTCTTGGAAGTCTTCCCGTCTACTACCTCTCACTTTTCAAAGCCCCTCAAAAGGTAATTAATATTCTCAAGGCCATTAGATGCCACTTTTTTTGGGGTTGTAAGGAGTCTCAACGCGGGTTATATTGGGTGAAATGGAAAACTATCCTTCTTGACTGTAATTTCGGTGGCCTTGGTATCAGATTTCTTGCTTCTAAGAACCTTGGGCTACTAGGCAAATGGAAGTGGAGATTTCTTAGGGAGGATAAGGCATTGTGGAACATTGTTATTAAGGATTTTTACGGGGCAGATGGGGGTTTTAATTTGGCTGTTAACCAAATTGGGAAGGGGGTATATGGCCTGAAATTATGAGCGCCACTAAGTCCATTGATCATATTGATGCCAATTCTAAATGCTCTTAAGTTAGGAAAGTTAATAGTGGTTCGAAAACTTTGTTTTGGAAAGACTCGTGGTGCTGTAACGGGGTTTGTCTCATGGAAGCTTTCCCTAGACTCTTTGCCCTCGAGACTCATAAGGATTGCACTATAAGCGACCGTTGGGATATGTGTAATAACGAATGGGGATGGAAGTGTTCATGCATTTTCCTCCGCGGGGAGGGGGGGGGGGGAGCAAACAATGATCTCGAGTCTCGTATCTCTTTTCTTGGCAGCCTAAACCTTTCTGTGGAGGACAAGGATGTTTGGAAGTGGGCGTTGGATGGTTCAGGTACCTTCAAAGTTTACATCCTTTCTAAAAGGATTCAAAACCTCCTCCTTGCTAATCATAGTGTCGGCAGTCACCATCTCTGGAATTGTTAGATTCCTCGTAAGGTAAACATTTGCGTTTGGGGGGCCTCTTTAAATAGATTGCCTACCCGTGCTAATCTTTCATCTCGTGGTGTTATATTGGAGTCCCCGGCTTGCCCTTTCAGTGAGTATGCCATCGAGGACTTGGACCATTGTGCTATTAATTGCCCGTTCGTCCTTCCCATCTAGAGGAAAGTGTGGTGCTGGTGGAATTTAACAAGTCCAGTGGCTTTCCCGTCCTTCTTGATCTCGGATATTGCTAGAGGAAACATTGATTCGACTGGAAATTCGAAGATGGGTAAAGTCCTTCATGGTGTTTTCCAAATATCTTTATGGGCAATATGGAAGTGGAGGAATAAGATCGTGAATGCTTCGGCGGATTCTTCCCCGAAGATTAAGGAGGAATATATTTTCCCGTCTATTCAAAGGTTATCTCAGACATGGATCGCTGCCCGGCTTGGGTCTAAACCGGCTAACTAGGATGTTTGGATTTCTAGGCCTTTTGATTTATTTTCTTAGCTCTGTTGTATAGGTAGTGATGTGGGTTCCCTTGTTGTTTTCTGATGTTGTTCTCTTCATGGTGTTTCCAAGTGTTGTACATTTTTTGGGTTTCTTGTTTGCCTCTTTTTGAGGCTCTGTTTATATATGTTATTTCTCTGCTTTTCAAAAAAAATATATTTATTACCGAATAGTTAATATGGGGCATCCAGAAAAGAAACCATGAACTATTAATCTAAAAATGAGAGAGTAATGAATTTTCATTGTTTTAAAATGTTTTTAAAATCATTTTACAAGATATATATAAATACATCTACAACTACTATACTAAATACTAACATAAAACGAAAGAACAACTCGTAACTATTAGGGGTGTTAGTGGCAGCTCAAAAAGAAATTTTACCTATCAATCGTCGGACAGGTAGTTCATTTTATTCACCGTAACCGAATTATACTAGGCGGTTGACCATGCGGGAACCCGAAATGACCGGTTGTCCGTGGTTCGAGTCACGGTTAACAATTTAGATAAATTAACATAAACGACAAGGATGAACAATAATATATTTTAGAACGTAAAATGTTATCGTAGTAAAATCAAATAACATTGAAAAGATCAAAGCCATAATAAAATTGTTCCGCCACCATAAAAACGGTCAAATAATCACATATAACACATTAGCTAAGAGTATTTATTCAACGTTTATAGGTTACGATCAAATGTAATGCATAGACGTTAGTGAATGTTGATATTGGGTAAGTAAAATCCGTTATAATATAAAAGTAGTGCAATAATATAATAAAAACTTGTACAATTTTATAAACACTTTAGTTAAAACTTAAGTGTATATTATACACGTTTTGATTTGGGTAACCGCGGATAACTAACAATAAAAAGTGAAATCAAATCGTGATAACCGGATTTTTCCAGTTTCAGGTTTTCTTGGTTTCAGTTTCTTCGACTATCAATTTTTTGCGGTTTTGGATTAAGCGGTTCAACTCAGCTTGTGGAGTGTCGGGTTTTCAATTTTTTTAACACCCATATGATTGTTAAAAGAGTGTGTCATTGAGTCACAGGCTATTAAACTCTCCCACTCCAATATGACACTCACCGCACCAAATGCGTGTTATTTCACCCTAGAAACAGACAAAAAAAGAAAGGGGTAAAAAAGGTAAGAAAAGTTCAAAAGAAATGATAATCACCTCCCCTCTTTGTAACCAAAATACTTGCACCATCTTCATTCCCAAATTACCCTCACCATCCCTCCCTAATTCCCTTTATAAAGCGACTCATTCCTCACACACTATTCACACCTTCAAAAATACACACACAATGAACAAAAAGAAAGCTTTTGTAAGATGGGTGAAATGTGATTGGTGCACTTTTTGCCAAACGCCAGAAAATTTTACTTGCATTCACTGATTGCCCCTGAAAAAACCATTTCATACCCTTCTACCCATCCCACAGCCACAGCCACAACCACCACCCACTCCAGCTGCGTATGGAGGTGCAAATCCTGCCAACTAAGTAGACCCTCATATGTGTGTTAACGATATGGTGATGGCAACTTATTACTAAATAAGTCTCCATTTCGTTACACACATCTTCTTACTAGTAGTATAATAATAGTGGTTATGTTTTTTTAACAAGTTTTTAGTAGTATGTTGGGTTTGATGGCATTTTAAATCTTATATTTGGTTTTAATAGTGTTTGGATATATGGAGTTTGCTGATAGGTTTATGTTTTGAGAATAGAAAAGTGTTTGGTTATGATGATTATTGATACATTTTATGGTTTTGGAGCCTGTTTGAAGAATAGTTTTTGGTTTTGGTTAGTGTTTGGAAAAGGGGTTTATTGATAGATTATGCTTTTGGAGCTTGTTTGAAGAATAGTTTTGGGTTTTTGAATATAGTTTGGGGTTTAGATATGATATGATGATACATATTTTAATTGGGAGTTGGTAGGTTGGTTGAATGTTTAGACAGGATTTTATTTCTTTTTTGGGTTGTGGAGCCGTGAGGATGATCGAGGGTTGTGTTTTTGAGGCCCCGGGTTTGCTGATGCTTCCACGTTTTATAGGCACCGTTTCATTTTAATACAATTTGCTGATGCTAAATGCCTGTTTTTAATACAATTGTTGTTATAGAAAGCGAGGGTAGGAAACGCTCTGAGATTATGTTGTAATCAAATCAAATCCGACAACTACTATTAATGATATATCTACGCTTTTTTTGCTTTATTTTATTGCGCTATTCTTCACTCATGAATTACTGGTGTTGTCAATTTATTAGGTTGTTTTGTTCATAAAGTCAGCAATTCGGTCACTCATCCTCAGCATGGAGAGGATTCCAAAGCTAATTTTAGGGGTATGCTTTGTCATAAACTTAACCCCATTGCACTTCTAATTTAAGGTATGCTAGGTGAACCCAGTATGTTTACATTGGTACGCACTCTGCTTCGGTTTTCGACTTTCAGTATTTTTGTAAGACACAATTGATCAACTATAAAATGTTACAGTTTGTATTTCATGACAGTGAAAAAAGCATTTATGTTTCTACTGCTAGGTTGGTGTGGTGGCCTTTTTGAGCCTTAAAACTTGTGGGTATTTTGATGGTACTTGGTTATTTAGAGTTTAAGTTATGGTTTAAATATATGGGGTTTTTTTTGGTATATCATACCCCATGTAGTATGTAAATAATATTAGACATTGCCAAGCAAAGCCTTAGTTCCTTCGTTTGTGCCTGAGTTTTTTATGGTTAAGTTATGGTGAAATACAGACAACGGTTCATGACGATAGAGTAGGTCTCGGGATCAAACCCACTCTAATATCATGTTGAATGATAAACCCCCATTGCTTAAACTTTATTAATGAAAATACTATTTATAGAGTACAAATATGAAACCATAATTAAACCTTAATAGATAACAAGCTCACGAGTCTGGCTCTCAGCCAAATATCTAACGTACAATCGAACATGCATATCATTCTTTGTTTTTGTGTTTACCTTAGTAAAAATGTTAACTATTGGTAATTGATTGTACAGTAAATTGCACTACAAGGCTTCGATGATGATCAAAGGTATGAGGGGTGTATGTTCCAGCCAAGATTATCTTTCACCTGAGAATAAGAAATACGAAGACACTACGTTAAGTGATTACGCAGGGGTTGGACCCTGTGAACCACATCCGGCGTGAGAGTAAGTATGAGTTATGGATGTATAAGTGTGTGTAAGTAAAGAGATGAGTAATTAGTGAGCTTACCATAATTCTATGTCCGTCCAACCTATTTATAGTGGAAGAAATAGGGTTAGGGGCACCTCTGCGCAAATATCAGAGAACATGGGGTCGTCCCATGTTTGTGGGTAACCGCTAGGGCTTAGTGACCCACGTTCTTAAACTTGGCGGGGAAGCCAGGAAAGAGAGGGAGATCGTGGGTTTGACCAAGTCAGGAGGTTCTCCTATCCGTTGTTCCTTCGTCAACCATACCCCGAAGGGCTTAGGGCTTCGAATGGAGAATTCCCGTAGGTAACCTTCGTGTGTACGAATGGTTTGATGCCCACGAATATTCTGAAGACCTAACTTGGGCCTTCGTATAGAAGGGCTTTGACATGTCTCGAAGGGGTGTCCTTTGAGCTGTTCGGAGGGTACATCATCAAGCCCCCCAGTCGAAAGTGATGCATATGAGCGAAGAGGCATTGCTTTCGACTTCATCATGCGAATAAAATTATTCGCTCGCTGCAAAGCGTATTGTGTACGAGATAAGTATGCGCCTAACTTGCGCATTTAATGCCAACTAAACTCTTAAGCTGCCCGCTACAGTAATCACAAATCCAAAGTTACCCGGTGACCAAAAATACTTTTTGAAATTTAAAAAACGTTTGAAATCCTGATAAGAGTTAACCTTAGGGACACGTGTGCGGTGTAAAAAATGGTGGAAAAAGAGTATTTAAGGGGAAATTGTTGGAACCCTAAAACATTTTACTCTCTCCGTCTTCTTTTTCACACAGTAATCTTTGATTGCACACCAGCTCCGAAACAAAAGGTAACTACTCCATCCTTTTCTCTTGTAGTTTAAAATAGGTATGGATTCAAAGTTCATTATTAAGCAACAAAAATGTACTTTGACTGCGGAAGAATTACACGATCATTTGGCTGATTACCCAATCCTACAAGAGTTTAAGATTATGTTACCCAAGTCTAACCAGGGTATTTTCGATGCCCCAAAAGGCTTCGTAGGGCTATAGACTCAATCTTTTAGCCATTCAAACCTTAGGATTCCTATTCACCCGCTTATCTTAGAGCTGATGCGATACTACGAAGTGCATATCTCTAGATTTAATCCTTTTGGTTTAGCCAAACTGACCACATTCATAGTTATGTGTAAGGTATATGGCTATGAACCAACACTTAAGGTTTTAAGGGGATTTTTGAATCTGTATCCTGAGGGTAACTGGTTAACTTTGGCTAAAAGACCTGAAGGAGATGTGCTGAATCTTTTTGCGAGGGTGTACACCAACATAAAAGATTGGAAGGGAAGTTTTTTTTATGTGCAAAACACTATTATCCCACCCAACTATTTAGCATTGTTGAATAAGGAGTACATGTTTGATGCAAAATGATTCAATGACCCCTTGCCATATGAGGTTCGAAGGAATCCATGTTATCAGCGTTTGGCTAGGTATCCTGCGGATGTTCAAGTGTTCCATGAGCCAATCTTGTACATGGCTGGGATTGCCCACAGCTGGAAGGGGTCTCCTAACAAGCCTATTATCATTTATCATGGACAAAGTATGTTTTTCTACTTTCATTTAAGTAAGACCAATGTAGCACTGATATTTATCTTTTCTTGCTTCTTTTTTGCAGAAATGTCATTTAGGAACTTCATGTATTAAGACCTTGATGAAGATTTGAGCTTCATGCCTGCTGAAAAAGCTGAAGAGTCCTACGGTGTTGGTTCACCTTCCACATCTGTCAACAACAACGATGTAGACATACCCAAACCAGAGCTTGTTGCCTCAACACCCCCACAAACATTGCTGGAGGGTCCCTCCTAATTGGTTGAGAATGTGGCATATTCGGACGATCCTGCAGAGGAGGATGTCCAAATCATAGGCTCCACTGGTATAGCTGACAGGTTGAAGAGTAAGAAGGGGATAGCTGGTAAAGTCGTCAAGTCTACAAACAAGAGGAAGACTCCCCTCCCAACCTCCGGATCCAGGGTCGTGTGACAAAAGAATTTTGAAGGCAAGAAGTTTGTTAAATCTGCCTTTGAGTTGCCGGATGAGACTGTGGAGATGCATGGTAAGCAATCTCTCATTTTAAAATATATGAAGTCATATTTGTGGTAACTGACTATGTCCTTATGCATTGTATTGGTCGCAGAACTTTCAGATATGAAAGAGCTTCCCAATGCCTTGGCATGCCATCGAATTGTGGATTATGTCACCCCCTCCTATTGGAAAGGCTTGCTGGACAATATGTCCATCGAAGGGGTGTGCGATCTGCATGACAAGAGTGTTGCAAGGCAGGCAGTGTTGGACAATCATCTGAATGGTCGAACCAGGGAGTTGCTTCGGGCTGTTACAAAGGCGAGGCAAGAAATGGATGTCATGCTGGAGAGGGAGAAGCACAGAGATCAGGAGTATGCCAAGCTGGAGGCTAAGTGTGATGAGATTGAGAGGGATGTTGATAAGGTTTTAAAAGGTACCATTTTGAGGGGTCGTTTTAGTCCTTATTTGATCACTTTTGTATCCGTTATTGCTTAATATCGTTCCTTTTCACTTTTTAGGTCTCTTGAAGGCAAAATGCTGGAATGGCACTTATTTAGACGAAAAGGCGCGAATATATGAAGAAAATGGCTAAAGTCAAAATCGAGACACTCACAAATGCTGAATTAGAAGGCGCGTCAGGTGCTAATGGCGACGCCGTCCCAAAATTGTTGTGACGGTCCGGAACCCAAAACTCGTATTTTCAAGCGACGACGTCTAGTTGTGAAAGAGTAGGCCGTCGCTACTCGGGCGGCCTAGATGCAATCGACGACGTCGAAGGCGAAGAGGACAGCGTCACGGACATAAGGTGATGTCGTCGCAAGGTTAACGTGGCCAAGACGAAACCCTAATGACGGCGACACGACGGCGTCACGAAACATAAGGTGACGCCGTCGCATATGTAATCTTATATATAAAATCCAAATTTTTTCAGTTTGGAGGAGAGTCTTTTTGGAGTGAAAACCTAAAACCGAACCTAAGGTGTCTTGTACAGTATTTTAGGGTTTTAAACCCTATCTTACACCAAGATAAGTCTTTACTTCATTAATTCAATTATGTCTTTGATTATTTGTGTGTATGCTTGCATGTTCTCCATGTCCGGCTAATTTATTTGTGTGTTTGCTTAGGAAGTATGAAACTTAATTATTGAATATTGATTGGTTGTTTCTTATCTTAGTTGATTAATGATCTAGTAATGCGATAGGTCATTCGTTGTGTACTTAATGCTTGATTCATCTTTGTGAACCTTAGAATATAATTACCTGAGTAGTTGTAGGCTAAACCATCCAAAGAGTGCCTTAGAGTAAGAGTTTATCATCCCTAGTGGGTTTGTAGACGAGACCCTTTGGTAAGTTCAAAGAGTTAGGGAGAAACGCATACCCTACAACTTTAGACACACAACGCAACTAAGAATAAGACGTGACAACTCAACCATCAATAAGAGATAATTAAGGAGTAGTACAACCTAAGTAAACACATCTTTAAACTATCATACGAGCACACATTAATTAGACATAGACTCCCACAACCTTAGTTTAGATAATTAGATAATAGTAGAGTAATCGGTAGAAATACCAACCCCCCCCCCCAAATCCAATACCCGAGATTCGTACCTTTCCATTTCATAAAACATAAAAGATAAAAATAATCTTCCTCAACCTTAACCTTAGCGTAGTAAATCCTTACTAGCATTCCTATTCCCCTAGAGAACGATATCAATACCCGTGGCTTACCCTAATTACTACACTACAACGATTAGGTTCACTGCCTAGGGTGTTATAAAACTTGCTCGAAGAAAAGGAAGTTTCCTTGACCCCGAACGACGCGTGTAGCGTTATCAAGTTTTTGGCGCCGCTGCCGGGGAATAGAATAGCTAGTTAGTAGTCCACCTCGTGTAGGTTCTTTGCTTGATTCCTATCAAGTAAATTTTTTCTCAATTTTTTAGCTTTCTCTTAGTCTATCCCCCTTCTTCGTGACCTTTGTTCGTAACCCCATCACTTTTCATCATGGAAGGTGATAACCCACTACCATTCATTAACCCACCACCGATGACCGCCAAGAGCCCGTACTCTTGGTGAATACTCGAGACCAAGCCACCTAGGCTATAGGAACACCATTGAGCTTCCCGGCCAAGCCCAAACTACGGCCCTGCGATCCGACACCATCCGGTTGGTGCAAACGGATGTGCATTCCATGGACTTCGTTCCGAAGATCCAAATCAGCATCTGAGGGATTTCCTCAAAATTTTCGATTCCATCGACCTTGATGCTACTACTCGGGAGACCACGCGCTTGCGTCTCTTCCAATTCTCTCTATGGGACCAAGCTAGTAATTGGCTTGGGCGACTTCCCGCCGGCTCCATCTCAAGTTGGGATGATCTTACCTCTCGCTTCCTTGCTCAATTTTTCCCACCGGGGAGAACCACTAAGCTTAGGAATGACATCTTGATGTTCCAACAACGTCAAGGTGAATCTCTCTACGAAGCATGGACCCGATTCAAGGACTTACTTCATAAAGTCCCTCATCACGGCATTGATCTTTGGCTCCAAGTCCAAATCTTTTATGATCATGTCAACTTCCCCACTAAGCGATCCATTGACCAAGCGGCCGGTGGAAAACTTAGTGATCTCACCGCGGAAGAATCATGGGGAATAATAGAGGACCTCACCCTCTATGACAACGAAAGTTGGGATGACCCCCGTGAGCTGCCCAAAACCGTTAAGGCAATCTCCTTGCCCCCTTCCGACCGTATGATGATCGAACTTGAAGATCAAGTTAGATTCCTCATGAGCTCCTACGAAAATCCTAAATCTTCACACCATGTGAGCAAAGTTTCTTCCTCGTGTGAGCCGTTTTGTGATCCTCATAACACGCGCAATAGCACTCGCTCCCCAGAACATGCTTCCGTTGACTATGCATCCTCACGTATTAATGGAACGGGAGGAAGATTCCCTACAATACCCGGACCTAGGAACTTCAATGAAACCCGAGAGGCATGGAAAGGCAAGCCCGACTTCTACGGGGACAAACCAAAGAATTCACCTTCAATGATTTCTCATGGCCCCCACCTAACGGTCCTAACCAACAAAACGTCGAAGGGATGTTGCAAAACCTAGTTGCATCCCAAGAAACCCAAATGGCTAAGCTTTCGGACCGCTTTAACCATCAACAAGCCGAGATGGATAGGAAAATAGACAACCTTTTGAAAGCCATAACTAATAGTGATAAGAAGGTTAGTGCTATCTCAACTCCCGAGCCTTCAGGTATAGAGATTAAGGATCCAAGCAAGCTAACTAAGCATGTCCAATTCGTCAATACCATCGCCTTAGTTGAACCTAATGAAACAAATGACGAAGAGGACTATACACTTGGGGATGATGAAATACCCGAGGAAGTAGATGAAGTAGACATTGACTATTTCAACAAATTTCCTACGGAAGAAGAACTATCTCGCCACCCTCACTTAGTGCGTGACCTCCGTCACATGTATGTTAGGAAAAGTCCTCGAATCAAGTTTGGGAACCCTTGGAATCTTAACATACCATGTTTCATAGGACACCTTTTGTGGCAAAAGCCTACATTGATCGCAAGTCCCCAATCAACATAATGACTAGCACCTATTACAATTGGATATTGAAGAAGCCTATTCCAACTAGGCAAGACCCCAATAATCCTAATGTTAGTTGCAATTTTCTTGGTAGAGTTAAGGGATTTCCCGTTTATGTAGGTAGTTTCACGTTTCCTACGGACTTCATAATTGTGGATGATATTAGCACGACCATAGACCCTAGCTTGTCCCATGTTATTTTAGGAAAACCTTTCATAGAAAGCACCGGGATGACCTATGACCCCTCGTTAGGAGTAGTGCGATTCAAGAATGAGACCGATGACATAGCTTACCAAAATGCCGTTTAAGATTGAGAAGTTTTCATCACTCTCTAATGATGAAAAGGAACTTAAACTGTCGGTCTATTATAGGAATGATGAGGATAGGGAGAAAGGTGTTAATTATGTTATGGCTAAGATTTTCGGATTCTATAAGGATTGCTTGAGCCTAGGACCGGAATATAGGACCAATTGGGGAGAGGATGAACTCTTAGAGAAGTGCATGTTAGGGCACTTCTACAACATGGAATCCCCCATTAGAGACCGTCAAGAGGGCGGTGATGAGAAAACGTAGGAGCACAACTATGAGTCTAGCTACAAGACTCTTAAATAAAGAAAAGCGCTTCGTGGGAGGCAACCCATGCTTAATTGTTTGCTTGTTAGTGTCATATATCTTTTATTAATTGTTTATCCTCATGTTTAAATTTGTAAAAATGCTTTATTTTGTTTTTAACCTCGTCTTAATTGCATATAAAGGTATTTTACATAAAGGATAAGTGTAGGGAGGATTACACACGTTTTCAAAAGAAACGTAAACATGAGAATAACAATTAACTAAAAGATATTTATGTTTGTTTGTTCGAGTCAAATGCTTGTATCGAGTCATAATGGATGTTTTGCAAAAATTTTACCAGATTCTAAAGATGTAAATTTTCCAGAAAATTGCACCGCTTTTGTCAGGATAACGGCTGACGGCGTCGAAGGAGTAAAAACATCGATTACTTTTTTCTCGTTTTTCGAGCTACTTATAAATTTTTGGAATTTTCCGGTCTTAATTTTCTTAGAAATTCTGAAACATCCATTCCACAAGCATTATATCCTAGTTTAAATCGAGTCTTATATATATTATTACCACCGATTTTACGCGAAGGTTTCGTTTGTTTTCTTCAAGTGTGCATGTTTAGTTTGTCAAGAAGAAGTTACATAAAATTGGAAGGAGCTTTTCACGCAATAATTCTTCTTGAAAAGGATTTAACCACCACTTTACACGGATCCAACCGAGCTAATCAAGGGAGTATTAGTTTCTTTCGTTTTTAATTACCTTCCATTATCATAACTTTGATACTTTCGGGGAACATTGGGGACAATGTTCAGTTTAAGTGTAGGGAGGGAAAATAAAACGGGAACTTTGAAACTATGCTTATCCTTGATTATTTGCTTTGTCCAATTGTGATTGTGTAATAAACCATGAGGAAATGTCGGTTAGGGTAATTTTGGCACCAAATTTAAAATTTTTTATGACATATAGGAGTGGGACATTAGTCTTAACAAAAGCGTCTCACGGATAGGAAGTTATATGACTAGCACAAAACCCTTTACCACCCAAATTCCACCAAAATGTGAGGATCGCCCTTAGATTAGTAGGAATTAAAAGCATTCATCTTCAATGCTTAGAGTGTGAACCGGTAGTATATTAGATTCTAGAACTTGTTTTGTGATGCATTTCGAGATCGCAAGTGAGGCTACACTTGTGTAGTTAGGAATAACTAAATGATAAGAGGCATTAGGATAACCCTTGTTTGATACCGTATTATAATTACTTCTTCCACATCGGTTGAGTAATTCCCCACACCCTTGGCTGTACTCATCTTTAGTACACGATACCCCTAGTTAACCCCTCAGAGCCTATCCTTTTCGCGGTTCTCGTGATGTTTCGGTTTTCCGAATATCAATGAAGAGCATTGTTTACACCCCACCCCCAAATATACACCCAAATCGCCTTAGCCTACCCCTTATGCACTCACTTTTAGTGCAAATGTTTGTTATCACCCTAAACCCTTAGTTCAATTATCTAGTTGCTTGCATAAGTTGCTAAGTTGTGTCATATCCTTTGTATCTGATTTTGGGACGATTGGGATTCATGGGAAAAGTTAAAGTTTATGAAATGACGGGAAGGGAACGTTAAAATTCAAATTCCCTTTGTTTGCGTAATAATGTACCCCAAGTGTTTTGATCTTTTCAAATCGGGTCAAATTAGTGTTAGAGTAATAAAAACTCAAGTGTAGGGATGTGCTTATAAATCCCTATTATTTTGATGTTACCGTAGAGGATGGTAGAGTAAAAGTGTATGAAAAAAAAACGGGCTACCATCCTATATCTATCCATTAAATTTATGTTTATTTATTTCAGTTATCTAGAGTTTAGAGTGTCGAGTCTTGGCTTAGCAACGCCATTCTTCGTATGCTTGTAACATAGAGATTTTTGACTTGCCACCACTAAATAGCCTATCCCACCAAACCCTTGTTTCCCTACCGTAAGCCTAACATTACAACCCTTTAAAAGACCTCTTTGATAGTCTTTCCTAGGTGCTTACGCCAAAGCGATGAAGGTTTGATCTATTCTCAAGCCTATGGTAATCTATGTACTAGGACCGGTTAATGAGTGTTTATCTTCCATTTCCCATTTGTTATATTTCATATACACCGAGAGATGTGAGTATCCAAACACCCCATGTGAGGTGCTAGTATGTAATTTCCGTGCTTGTTATGACTTTTTCGGGGCTTATATGTGTTGTGGACCATTTTGAATTAATGCTTCATGACCCCTAACTTATAAATTAATTGGTTAAAAGCACATTTGCTTGAGGACAAGCAAATAACAAGTGTAGGGATATTTGATAAGGTTTTAAAAGGTACCATTTTGAGGGGTCATTTTAGTCCTTATTTGATCACTTTTGTATCCGTTATTGCTTAATATCGTTCCTTTTCACTTTTTAGGTATCTTGAAGGCAAAATCTTTGGAATGGCACTTATTTGGACGAAAAGGTGCGAATATATGAAGAAAATGGCTAAAGTCAAAATCGAGACACTCACAGCTGCTGAAATTAGAAGGCGACGGCGTCAGGTGCTAATGGCGACGCCGTCCCAAAATTGTTGTGACGGTCCCGGAACCCAAACTTCGATTTTCAAGCGACGACGTCTAGTTGTGAAAGAGTAGGCCGTCGCTACTCGGCGGCCTAGATGCAATCCGGACGACGTCCGAAGTGAAGAAGGACGGCGTCCGCGGACATAAGGTGACGCCGTCGCAAGGTTAACGTGGCCAAGACGAAACCCTAATGGACTGACACGACGGCGTCACGAAACATAAGGTGACGCCGTCGCATATGTAATCTTATATATAGAATCCGAATTTTTTCAGTTTGGAGGAGAGTCTTTTTGGAGTGAAAACCTAAAACCGAACCTAAGGTGTCTTGTACAGTATTTTAGGGTTTTAAACCCTATCTTACACCAAGATAAGTCTTTACTTCATTAATTCAATTATGTCTTTGATTATTTGTGTGTATGCTTGCATGTTCTCCATGTCCGGCTAATTTATTTGTGTGTTTGCTTAGGAAGTATGAAACTTAATTATTGAATATTGATTGGTTGTTTCTTATCTTAGTTGATTAATGATCTAGTAATGCGATAGGTCATTTGTTGTGTAATTAATGCTTGATTCATCTTTGTGAACCTTAGAATATAATTACCTGAGTAGTTGTAGGCTAAACCATCCAAAGAGTGCCTTAGAGTAAGAGTTTATCATCCCTAGTGGGTTTGTAGACGAGACCCTTTGGTAAGTTCAAAGAGTTAGGAGAAACATACCCTACAACTTTAGACACACAACGCAACTAAGAATAAGACGTGACAACTCAACCATCAATAGGAGATACTTAAGGAGTAGTACAACCTAAGTAAACACATCTTTAAACTATCATACGAGCACACATTAATTAGACATAGACTCCCACAACCTTAGTTTAGATAATTAGATAATAGTAGAGTAATCGGTAGAAATACCAACCCCCCAAATCCAATACCCGAGATTCGTACCTTTCCATTTCATAAAACATAAAAAGATAAAAAATAATCTTCCTCAACCTTAACCTTAGCGTAGTAAATCCTTACTAGCATTCCTATTCCCCTAGAGAACGATATCAATACCCGTGGCTTACCCTAATTACTACACTACAACGATTAGGTTCACTGCCTAGGGTGTTATAAAACTTGCTCGAAGAAAAGGAAGTTTCCTTGACCCCGAACGACGCATGTAGCGTTATCAGATGTCGAGAAGAATCCACTCGTCCAAGACTTTCGTGAGAAGATAGCCGAGTTGACCGCTGAATGTGGCAAGCTCAAGTTAGAGGAGGCTAAGGTTGTAAGCCTCACTGGACAAAATGTTGTGCTACAAACAAAGTGTGCCGGTTTGGAAAGTGAGAGGGCTAGGCTTGGAGAGGTTGAAGTGAAATTAAGGGAGGAGGTTGACGGCTTGCAGATGCGGTACAAAATGCTGTAAAAGGACCGCGCAGAGGTCGTGTCAAAAGTGGTGCCATACATAGCCATGGAACTTTATTATAGTGACGAGTTGGGAGTTGCAATGTGGAAAGTCATCAAAGCAGCTATCTTCCATGGACGGTGCTTGGCTTTGGAGGAGGCTGCTAAAACAGGTAAGCCCGTAGACCTCTCCAAAATTGAGTGCTACCGTCCCTCTTCGAAGGTAGAATACGAAGATACGGTAAATGCGTTTGCAACCGCAGAGTAACCCTTCCTGGCTGAAGCTACCAAAGACCCCATGGCACCTCTGGAAGACCTCCTCTCAAAGAAGCCATGCAAGATCAAGCCTGCGACCCCTACCAAGAAGACGGTCTCCACCAAGCTTGCCTCAGCTCAACCAACTCCAACTCCATCTCCTCATAAGCCAGAGTGAAGGTTGCCGTGTTGGCAATAATTTGGTTCCAAGGGTAGCATGTACCCTTTTTAAGACAATTTGATGTTACTTTATGATGTGTGCCTAGTTCCTTAAATAATTTAATATCTGTGATGTATGGCCTAGGCCAAAGACAATTTTAATGGGGCTTCGGCCTCATATGCATGTATAAGGGCATTAGCCCTCATTTTGAATGACATGGTGTAGGGAAATATCCCTACACACTTAGTTATTTTTGTCTTGTGAACTTCTCTTACGCCATTTTTCCAACGCTTAATTTTTACAACCTAAGGTTAAACAACCTCATTGTGTGAAAATTTCAACACAAAGAATATAATGACCAATTTTGATCATTGACAGAGGGTCGCGACCCACTCTATCTCAAATCCTTTAAGTAATATGGCTTTATTTTTATTTTCATAAGTGCCATAAACTGCTAGGAGAGTTAATGTGAATGTTTTTATAGGCTTAAGTAATGAGGCTTTTGTTACACCGTATGCCTTTTTATTCGACATTCAAACTCATAAACTACTTGGTTGAACAAATCTTTGTGTTTAAGAAACAAAGCAAGAGATTTGTGGGAAATGTATTATTCATCATTGAATTGGTAGAGAGGATTACATCATTCTTGAAATGAAAACTAAGACAACTACCAATAATGTTTGCTTTCCCATGAGAAGATTTTAATTACATGAATGAAAAAGTAAAAATACTTCTTAAACATAGAACTTTTGGAGGTTCGTACCATTCCATGTCCTGTCAATGGGTTCTCCGAGAAGAGTGGCCAGCTTGTAGGCTCCGTTGTCGTAGGCATCAGCTATCACGTAGGGTCCTTCCTATGTAGGTCCTAGCTTCCCCTGGTATTATGCTTTGCTTGCACTGTTGAGGCGTAGCACGTTTTCCCCAGGCTTGAAGGAGGAAGGCCTGGCCCTTTTGTTGTAGTATCCTTCGATCTTATGCTTGTGCATGGCTTCTCGGATGGAGGCTATTTCTCTCCTTTCTTCTAGTAGATCAAGGTTCTCCTTGATCTTTTCATCATTTTGGGAAGCATCATACGTTGCCACACGCTTCGTGTGTACACTTAGTTCCGAAGGGATAACCGCTTTTGTTTCGTATGTTAGGCTGAAGGGGGTTTCACCATTGCTTGATTTGGGGTTCGTCCTATGAGCCCATAGTACTTGAGGGAGCTCGTCCACCCACCCATGATGAGTGCGTCCCAGCCTTTTCTCGATCCCTTTAACAATGTCTCTATTAGTCACCTCAACTTGTCCGTTACCTTATAGATGGTATACGGATGTCCAAGACTGCTTTATGTTGAGCCCTTGACAGAAGTCATAGAAGAATCCTTCGGCAAACTACTTACCATTGTTGGAGGCTAAGGGTTTAGCCTCTACCCACTTAGTAAAGTAATCGATTGCCACCAGCAAGAATTTGACCCCTCCAGGAGCCACAGACATAGGTCCTACGATATCAATTCCCCACTAAGAGAAGGGCCATGCGGATGTCACACTTTTCATGTCCTGCTTTGGCAGCTTGGGAACGTTTGAGTGTATCTAACAAGCTTCACATTTGAGAATAATTTCTGCTGCATCCCTATGCATCGAAGGCCAGTAATAGCCTAGCTTCATTTTCTTTGAGAAAACTGAAAGGGGCCCTGCATGGAGGCCGCAGGATCCTTCGTGGACTTCTGCGATGATGCTCGTAGCCTGCTTGGGTCCCACACATCTTAACCAAGGTGATAGAAACGACCTTCTATATAGGGTTTCCCCCATTATCCGGTATTATAGGGACTTAACCCGTATTTTCCTTGCTAGTTTGGGATCTTTGGGGAGAAGACCACTTATCAAGTACTCCCTGATGGGAGTCATCCATGTCTCTTCTTCTTCATGAACCACGTCCGTGACCTCCTTGCGAATAATGGACCTTTTAGGTAGGACTTCAACTAGTACTTCTTTAGTGAGATGAGCGAAGGCCATAGAGGCTAGCTTGCTCAGTGCATCTGCCTTCTTGTTCTGATTCCTGCGAACATGTTGGATGGTGTAGGAATCGAAGCTATCTAGCATCTTCTTTGTTTTTTACAAGTATTGCTTGATGATGGGCTGCCTTGCTTCATAGGAGCCTGTTACTTGGTTTGCTACCAGTTGAGAAGATACGAAAACGGCAAGAGCTTTGACCTATATCTTTAGCTAAACAAAGGCCTGCTAATAGGGTTTCGTACTCCGCTTCGTTGTTTATGGCTTCAAACTCAAATCGAAGAGCATATGTATGCTCCTTCCCTTCAGGGCTGACCAGCATTAGACCTGCTCCAGAACCATCGGAGCTGGATGCTCCGTCTGTATAAAGTTTCCAGTCATCCTGTACTTCGGTGAGTTTGGCTTTAGGCTCTTCCTTTTCTGTGTTTGGTTCAGAAGATGTTTCTGCTAAGAAGTCTGCGAGAATTTGCCCTTTAATAGAGTTTCGACCCTTGAACTCTATTTCATGCTCCCCAAGTTCGATAGCCCATTTGGCTACCCTTCCAGACTTTTCAGGCTTCGACAAGATCTGTTTGAGTGGTTTGTCGGTTAAGACTGTGATTGGATGGGCCTGGAAGTATCGTCGAAGCCTTCTTGCTGCGTAGATTAGAGATAGTATTAGCTTCTCCAATGTTGGGTAGTTGACCTCCGCTCCCTGTAAGACCCTGCTAACGAAGTAAATGGGGATTTACCGCTTGTCCCGTTCTGCCATGAGAACTGCGCTAATGCTCTCCATTGAGGATGCTAGGTACATGAACAACACCTCGCGTTTGATTGGGGCAGTATGTGTTGGAAGGATTTCGATGAACTCCTTCATCTTCTGAAAAGCAGCTTCTGCATCCTGAATCCACTGAAAAGTCTTCTTGTCGACACATCCTTTAAGTGTTTTGAAGAATGGTAGGGATCTGTCAGCCCCCTTTGACAAGAATCGACTTAACGCAGCTAACTTCCAATTCAAGCTTTGCACATCTTTTAAACACTTAGGAGCTTGGAGATTCGTAATTGCCTTGACCTTGGAAGGTTAGCCTTTATCCCTTGCTTAGTGATCAGATGCCCTAGAAATTGCCCTTCTTCGACACCAAAAGAGTATTTTTTTAAAGTTCAGCTTCATTTTGATCGCCCGAAGCTGGTCAAAGGTTTCCTGAACATCCAGGAGTAGGTCCTCCTCCGTCTTGCTCTTAATAACCATGTCATCAATATATGCCTCAAGATTTCTGCCTATCTGTTTGTTGAAGGCTTTATCTACGAGTCGTTGATATGTTGCCCCTGCGTTCTTTAATCCGAAGGGCATCTTTCTGTAACAGTAGACGCCTTTACTTGTGTAGAAGGCTGTGTTTTCCTCGTCCTCCTTTGCCATCTGAATCTGATGATACCCTTTATAGGCATCTGGGAAACACTTCAGTCGGAAGCCTGCTAAGTACTCTACCTTCCAATCGATTTCTAGCAAGGGGTAGCAGTCCTTCGGGCATGCTTTGTTGATGTCAGTAAAGTCAAAACACATGCGCCACCCCCCATCGCTCTTCTTCACCATAACGGGATTGGATACCCAGGTTTGGTATTTAACTTTCCTTAGAATGCCTGCTTGTGTCATTTTATCGACCTCCTTGCAGGCGGCAACGTTTCTTTCTGGGGCTAGGCTCATTCTTTTCTGCTTAATGGGCTCAATATGCTTGTATTCATTGAGCCTGTGCTCTGTGCCGAAGGGCTTTCCATCTATCATCAAATTTCTTGGTACCCCTGTCATGTCAGACTATTTCCATGCAAAAATATCAAGTTTAGTCCGCAACAGTTCTGTGAGCTTCGCCTTAAAACTCGCGGGGAGTTGCTTTCCTATCACCATTGTATGTTCGGGGTATCTAGGGTTTACTACGACCCGTTCTTCTGCATTCGTACAGCTTAGAATCGCTATCGGAGGCTCCTCCGATTCTTCCTTGACCCTCTTAACACCATATACCCCCTTATCCGCCCCATACTTAGAATGAACAGTTCCTACTCCGAAGAGAGTTTAGAACTTAATGGCAAAGATGTATGGTGGAAACAACAATGCCCATCTTTTGCATAGTTGTTCTCCCTATTAGCAAATTATAAGGAGAATCTGACCTGACTATGACGAAGGTGAGCGTTTCCGTGCGGGATAAGGGGCCTTCGCCTATAATGATTTCCAACAGTACCTCTCCAAGGGGCCATGAGTGTTCGCCGGAGAACCCTACCAGAGGTATTTTTGAGTCTACCCTTCGTGAGCTTATAGATGACTTGAGCTTTAGGAAGCAATGCTCATAAATAATCTCGCAGGAGCTTCCACAATCCATATACGCTCGGTTTACCTCCATGTTGGAGACCCGTACATTGATGACCACGGGGTTGGTCGAAGGTGTCTGCCTCAGGATGGACAGGAATGTTATCTCTCCTACGCTTCCCAGCTCCCCATCCGCTTCTTTCCGTTTCAAAGTTGGATCATGCCTGTGCACCATTAGTATCGGAGCTTCTGCAGGGGTAGCCTCCTTTTTGTTTCCTTTCCACTCAACCAGTTGGGTTTCGGATAACTAGTCCTTTCCCTTCTTGATGCCTTTAACCAGGTGTGCCAATTGCCCGGACCATACTGCCTCCTCAATCTGCTTCTTCAGCTCTCTGCAGCTGTTTGTGTCGTGCCCATGGTCTTCGTGAAAGTGGCAATACTTCGGCATGTCACTGGCTTTGATTCGTGCTGACATCCGAAGTGGTGGGTCGAAGGACTTTGCGGCTTTCTCGGTAGCCAGAATCTCCCTGGGATATTTAACCAAGTTTTCCAAGAGTCCATGATTCGAGCCTTTGTTATAGGGAGTGAAGCGGTCTCTGTTCTTCTTCCTATTCTTGGATCCCAGGAGGACCCTATGGAGAACTTATCAGAGGCTTCTCTTTGCTCTATCAGAGCTCCATTTGCTGCTACTTCCTTGGACTCAATCCAAGTGTAAGTCTTCTCCATCAGTGCCTTGTAAGTGGTAGGAAGGTCGGTGGACAGGAATTCCACCAAGCTTCGAGTCCGTAGGCCCTGTACGAAGCCAGAAATCCTTTGTTCCTCGTGCAACCCTAGAATTTTCAAATTTTCATTGGTGTACCTTGTTACGAAAGCCCTTGTGCTTTCGCTGTCCCTTTGCTTGATGGTATGCATGGCTAGATGGGTCTTGGTGTACTTCTTCTATTGGCTAAAGTGTGATCGGAACTTAGCCTTAAGATCATCTAGACTTACAATGCTCCCTAACTTTTGCCCATTCCACCATATTCTTGCGGAGTCTCGGAGCGTGTATGTGAACATGTGGCATGCTACGGGCATGACCCACTTCTGCATCTTGATAGCGCCTTCGAACAAATGTAAGAAGTTATCAGGATCGTCTTTCCCATTGTAGGTGCCAATGTGAGTGGGCATCTTGACACCGTCAGGTAGAGGGTAGTCTTCGATCTATTTCACAAAAGGCGTGCAAGCTCCAGAGGCTTCAACATAGTAAGGGTTATATGGAGGTGGATAAATAGGTGGAGGGTTATACGGGTTAGGAAATGGTTGTGTAAATGCAGCGTAGGCTGTGGAAGGTTGTTACGAAGGGTTTCCACCCATTGGTTGTGTAGAGTGTATAGGAGCATGTCCGTAGGGCACTTGCTGGTAACTCTGGTTGAGGAGAGACCCATTCGTAGGGTAGGTAGTATAGGTTTGAGCAGGTAGGTAGGGATTCATTCCCTGAGGGGGCAGCTGGTTTATCCCAGAGTATGGAGGAGGTCCTTCGACACTCGAGACGTATGATGGAGGTATCGGAGCCCCCATCCCTTCTCTTCCTAAGTGGGCAGCTAGGAGAGGTGGTAGGTTTACCCCTCCGTTTCCGACTGGGTTGCTTCCTCTGTTGGAGTTCTCGCTCCTTCTTTCACCTTGTATTCTTTCCCTTCTTCTTAGATCTCCTATGGGACCCTCTTCAAAACCCACAGTCCTTCCATTAGGCCTTCTTATGGAAGGAGAACCATTTCATAGGGCCGAACGCCTCCTGCTAATTGGTCGAGGCCTTTCATCCACCTCGATCTCTTCGCCATATTCCTCGTTGGAATATTCCAGTTTGTTAAACAAATAAGCCGTAAAAACGTTTATTTATATTTTACGATCTTCTAATGTTTTGTCGATAACAAATGTAAAATCATTTTAACGAAACAAATAAAATACGTAAATAGTTTGATTCAATAGTTTTCTAACACACTAACATTTTAGCATAAAACACTAAAACAAGTAGAAGTGATTTTATGATTTAGATACATATGTATAACAAATAGTGTTTACATATTGGGTTAACATATACTTAACTAAGTATATACTAAAATGGGTCTAAACAAGTTTATACTAGAATGTGTAACATATTGGATTTCATAAACACACTAAACCACAATTCTATATAAGCGTACAAGATGTTTTTAGAGAGAGAAAGTTAGAGGTTTTGGGAACTTTAGTGAGAGAAAGAAAAATCTTATTATGAGCTCCAACTCTCTACCTTGGGAGGTAGAGAGTATTTATACACTACAACAAAAGTGGCTTTTTAGGACCCTTTGTGTGGGACGGTATGATAATGGAGTCCTAAAAAACTGTTTAATAGGACATATGAGCGATTAGGGTCCTTTTTAAATATTTGCTACTTAGGCGATGTCCTAAAAAGGTATATAATAGGATGGTCGATGATTTGGGGTCCTATTATCATATAACTTAATATGACACTTAAAATATGGATCCTAATAAACTACCTTTATAAGACGTTTATTCATTATGGTTGTATTATAATAAACCATAATAGGACACTTGAGTTTTGAGTCATAAGACATCAGTTAGTTAAAACGCTTATTCACAAAAAGTTTTATTATAGCAAAATTTAATATGACCTTTGACACGTGGGTATTATAACGTTAACCTTTATAGGACGCTTATGTACAATGGTTTTATAACATCATTTTTTTAAAACGATTATTTGCAAAAGTTTTATTATAACAAAACTTAATAGGACCCTTAAAGGATGCATATTAATTATGGTTTTATTACAATACACCATAATAGGACACTTGATATATAAGTCATAAAACATTAATTATTTAAAACGCTTATTCGCAAACGTATTATTAAAACATAACTTAATATGACAGTTGACACTTTGGTCCCATAGATTGATACACCATCATAAGACACTTGATATTTGAGTCATAAAACATCGGTTTTATGGAACACTTATTCGCAAACGTTTTTTTTATAAGAAAATTGAATAGGACCCTTGACAATAGCGTCTTATAACGTTAACCTTTATATAACGCTTATTCATAATGGTTTGTTTATGATACACCACAATATGGCACATCTTTTTAGAGTCGTAAAACATCCGCTTTTTATAACGCTTATTCAGTTTTATAGAACGCTTAATTGCAAAAGTTTTATTTGAACAAAAATTAACGGACCCTTGACAACTGTGTCTTTTAACATTAACCTTTATAGTACGCTTATTTGTTGTGGTTTTATTATCCTACGCCATAATAGAACACTCCTTTATTTGAGTCATAAAACATCAGTTTTTTAGAACGCTTATTTACAAAAGTTTTATTTAAACATTAGTTAGTATGACACTTGATACTTGGGTATCAAAACTTGATACACCATAATAGGACACTTGATATTTGAGTCGTAAAAGATCAGTTTTATGAAACGCTTATTCACAAAAGTTTTATTTAAACATTAGGTTTATGCCATGTAGGATTTCCACTAAATCCTTATTATAATAATACTTCCCCTATTATTTTTCCCCAATTATAAACCCTAAATAAATAAAAACATAAAATGTCTTCCTCCTCAAATAGAAGTAATCGGCCACCACCACCAACACATTGTGAACACCGTAATTAGCGACTTCGGACAATTGATTTCCCTTTAAGGCATTTTCTTGGATGTGGTTGCAGAAGTGATAACCATTTGAAGCTCAAAATCATCACCTATGTCAAGCTGTGAAGATGAGTTAAGCTCAAAATCATCTTGGGCTGATTACTTTCCACCTAATTGAAAATTCAAAGGATTAACAAAGTCAGAAGCCAAAAAGTCAAAAGGCAAGAAGTCAAAAGGCAAAAATGTTGAACAAGTTGAACAAGTTCCTGGTAAAAGGATACAAGTGTTAGGTCTTGCTAACAATGTTACTTGGGATGCAATAAAAAAGAAGACATTTGGAGTCAAAAACCATCGAGGATAATGTGTTATCTGTCTTTGTATTGTTATATGTCTCAATATTTTGGAAGTTATGTATGGGTTATCTGTCTTTGTATTGTCCTTATCTATCAATGATAATGGTTAATTTGGTGCATTATTGTTGTACTATACTAAGCCATAATTGCACTCACAAAATAAACTAGGCTTGATTAAAAACAAAATGACCGAGTGCAGGGGCATCTCAGTCCTAATGAGGTGATTAGCAGACCAAATTAAAGCAACAAGATAAGATCTAGAATCCCAATTAAGCTCAGAATTCTCTAGTCGAGTACAAGCTACTAAAGGAAACAAAAACGAAGAGAAACAACGGTGAATAAGCGAAATTAAGCTCTTAATATGGGCATTTGAGCCAAACAGTGATAAGCCATATTGACCTGTTTGACCCATTTGAGCCAAACACCCCTTAAGCAGGGTTGTATAAGAAAGAGTTATGCAAACAGTAATGAGGATTGTCATTGATTCTTAACAACTAATTTTACATAAAAATAGGGACTATTATTATTTAGCTAATTGAAATCATTAAGCTTCTTCAACTGGATCTTCTTCATCGGCAATAACTAGGTCATTGTTGTCCACAGCGGTTCCATCGAAACCACCTCTAACCAATTCAATATCCATTGTTTTGTCATGTTGAGGACACATAAATGAGTCACCCCGCAAATGTGTTTCCACGTCATCAAGACTTGTTTGTTCATCCATGTCATAAACATGTCATGGCTGTCTTGATCACAACTTGCCATCCTTTGTCAACACTATCGCACGTAAAATACTTGATGTGCTTGAGAAGCTAGTATAAAAGGCTCGTTATGAGCCTTCAATCCTTCAAAATTCAATAGAGTAAACCCGTTGTCATCTTCTTTTTTCCTTGAACCATTCGAAATCCAATCACAATCGAACAAAACTACTTTCTTGTCAATACCATACTCCAACTCAATTATATCATTCAAAACCCCGTAGTAAGTTACATCTCCCGCGATAGGATTGTTATCTATAGCACTCGAGTAACTGTTTGTCATGGCCTGAAGATTAACCCCACTATTCGTGTTTTCCTATTATGTTCTACATCTTTTGTGTGAAATCGGAAACCATTTATGATAAATCCCTTATATTTTTTCACATACTCAGATGGACCACTTGCCAAGCACCTTAGACTTTTCTGTGATTCTTGTTATCCCTCTAGCATGTAGCTCCTCAACCTGAAATACGGCAAGATGTGTTAATTGTTTTGTTATTAGTAGGTCGAAAATGCTATGTCATTATAATTATTTTTCAAAAGTAATAAACCTGTGTATATGCCTTACATGATCTTGAAACCACGACTCAAAAGTCTCACTATGTAAACGTTGAATGTCACGCTTACGTTTTCTCTGATTTTGATGATGAACCAACGCCAGATGTTCACTGCAGTGTTAACAGATGATAATGATGATAACAACGACAACTATTAATCGTATAATATAATTTATGAAACTCACAACTAATATAATTACTTACGTAGTTCTTACATAAGTCGCCACCTTTCGGGCTGTGGATCAGGCATACAGTGGGTAAAGACCCGTCCGTCCTCCACGATGTTACTTAACTAATCTACTCACTATCATAACGTAACTACGACTTCGAGCTTTCTAACGATTACATATACTTGAGGTGACCGATACTTTAACTAACGGATTTTCCAAATCCTAACAATCTCCCCCTAAGGGAGGTCACCTCAAATTACAATAAATACAAACAGATATTACATTTTAAATTGTTCTTGCATTCTTGATGTAGTTCTTTGCTCAGTAACTCGTAGTCTTTGGTTCTTCATTTTTGCATGCTTGGGTAATCTAAGTGGAGGTCTTTAACTGTTCCACGTGATACTGAGTGTCAAGCCAGCTTTGAGATCATCTGCAATCATAAATCTCTGACTCCTCCTTAGTGGTGTTGCTGTGTTGTAAAAATCGGCCTTGGCGGCCGATATGGCGGCGCCTAGGCGGTTGGCGGCGGTCCAACGCCACGATTTTTGGCATATCGGTCTAATTTGGCGTTTTGGTCAAAATCGGTCAGAAATCGGTCAAAATCGGAGCTTGGCGGTCAAAATCGGCCTTGGCGGCGGTTTGGTCAACGCCGGTCAATGCCGGTCAACGGTGGTCAACGCCGGTCAACGCCGGTCAACTTCAGATCTGGGTTTTTTTTTTCAAATTCACGGCAATTAACTCCGATTTTATTGATTTTGTTCTAATTTAAGCTAGTTTTTATAATTAATCTTGCTAATATTCATTTCTTTAATAAATTCCTTTGTAATTTAGGGTCACCGCCATGGCGCCGCCTAGGCGCCGCTATGGCGGCTATGGCGCTTGGCGGGGGTCAACCGCCACGGTACCGCCGAGCGATTTTTACAACCTTGGTGACAAGTGATATTGTGACGTTTGGACCGACATGCTCACATTTTGGATAATGATTTCTTCTCATCAGAGTAGCAGAAGCTTTTGTTGATTCATGATATTGGCATCAGCGTAGCAGAAGCATGGAGTGAAAATATCAGAGTCATTGATGCTTTGATCATGATTTATTTAGAAGTGAATGTATTGAGTGAGCATGTGGCTTATGGATTGACCGCTTCATTCTGATCAGCTGCAAACGTAGGACGTACCTGCATACAACAGTTAGCAATAAAACACACGAAAGTGTCTTTGATCACTTTCGTTGAATTAAGGTACACGGCCGACGGTTCCCCGTTGATCAGTACAAGTACTGCCTGTGATCAGGTATAATTCCGAAGAATTTCCTTGACAGGGTTTCGCAGCTGCACTAGCTGTTCTCAAACCGGAGCTTCTCAAAGAAGACAACGCAGAGTGAGTGAACCAGCGAATAAAAATTCACTGATTGATAAAAAGAGATTTGAAAAACAATCGTGTATTGCTCAATGTAAATTGCTTTTGCAATACAATGAGGTTTTATTGAAAATCAATTATCAATCATAAATACCTTTTATTTTGAAATTTAGTACACAGCCGAAGTGCTCTAGAAAAGAGTTTTTAAGCACAACGACCGGTTTTTCAAAGGTACCCGTCAATCCATAACCTGAACCAGGATTGATTCAAGAAATTGAATCGCCCCATTGTTTCTGCATCACATGGTGGATCTATTGGATAGATCTCACATGCCACCTAGCAGGAGCTTGTTTGATGTTGGCTCCAGAAGGCTTTCCATCTTCCTTGTAAATATGTTACCATATCACTCAGATGTTATGGTATTACCACAAGGATAAAGCGTAGGACTCTTAAAATATAATATCTCTTTCCACATTGTGTGAAACAGAGAGCCTTCTTTGACAGTGTCCTAATGAGAATTGTTTGATGATCTCGTGGCTCTAGACTGAATAGTGCATATTTTGGTTCCTGTGCCGGAGACTGTGGAGAGGGTCTCCTTCTTCAATATCAACAATCTCTAAGAAAGAGTCGATAGATAATGTAGGTTCCCCGTGAGAATGAAACAAGTCCTTTTAAGAGGAACTTGAGTAGCTTGGGAAGATTTGGTGCAGTGCGTCACTGGGTCCATGACGTCTTGTCTTCAATACCAGTGTTACCTTAGTAAGCACTAGTAACATATGAATTGAACTCGGTTTCTGCCCTAAGGTTGAATTATTGGAGGGCTATTTCTTTTCACCCTTTTTACATTTCAATTCTTTTTCATTCTTCAACCCCTTATGTGCTTACCGAGACTTCATAACTAGAACCTTGTTGGGTTTATTCCAGTTCTAGCTCTATCTCAGTCCGCACTCTTCCCTTATCTCACATTTCTCCTTTTTTCATCATACTTAAGGACTCTACACTAACTAGTGGATTGTCCCTGGGTAGATCCATCCGGCTCTGGCTGGATCATGGGAACGAATACCTAGCCTAACCTTCCTTATATCACCATGCATAAAGTAAATTTGGTCGGTCTTTTGGTATTGTTATTTTGCCAACGGAACCAATTGACAAACCATTTGAAAATCAATCCAAGTACTTGTGATACATGATCAAAACATTTTGTACACAATTGTTTTTGATATTTTTAGAAAGAAGCTCCCCCTCAACATGTGCATTGCATATTTGAAATAATTTTGGCACATGGAGGCAAGAGGACTTGTAAATCAGATTTTAAGAACGAGTTAATCGAATCTTTAATCACTATTTTTCTAAAAGATATCAACATCACATTCCCAATCAACCTTAGTATTTATTATACTTAGTTAAAAGATGTTTTTTGGAAGCGGATGTGGTTTTCAAAAGATTTGCTCCCCCTCAATATGTGGTTTAGGGTTCGAGAAGATTTTTGCACATATTAGATGGAGCATGAACTTAATGCAAAGCAATCACGTTTTACATTATAAATGGTTTGATTAATGTGCTCCCCCTTAACATGTGCATGGAAAATTTGAAATTGTTTGGCACATGTAGGGAGGAGAGCTAGTTGATCACTTATAAACCATTTGTTGTATTATCAGTATAAATCCAATTTAAATCACAACTTCTCCCCCGACCACAATTTTCAAATCATTTGAGATTTGTGATCTTTATAGATTTATATTGTTGTTGAAAGCTTTTGAGGAGAATTGTGACTTGCTTAAGAAACTTTTAACCAATAAGGATCATTAATGACACTTTAGACTCCAATAACATGCATGAATATCTTTTGAAAACATGACAAATAACCATTTGATTGAATTGAAACCATTCTCCCCCTCAATCAATGACGTAAGTTGTTGATTGAGAGATCTAGATTTTGACCGATGTCGAGTCCAAATTGGATTTCAAAAGTTTAGTCCAAGTTAATTTGTTTAACATTGTTTTCATTAGATAACAAATATTTTTCAGAAGAATTTATAGAAGGAAGAATATTTGAGAACGAAACATTTGTCTTATTAATTGACAAACATTTGTTTATAGAATATGATCATGAGATTTGAAACATACGAAAAAGCATGGCTCTGTTCTTTCTTTTAAAACCTGGTTATAGACTGAAATGACTATAAACCTTATTTTTCCATCTCTCAAAAGGTTTTTTTTAAACGATTATGTACATTCGAACAATATCTAAAGACCCGTATCATTATTTGAATGACAGCTGGAGGTCCGTAGATACAGACAAATACAGAAAAACATGATGAAAGTGACACTATTTTTGGAATTTTTTGAGTTTTTCAAATTTTTATGGATTTTTATGAAAATTTTCTATTTTTCTATTTCTTTTTGTTGGTTTTATAATTTTGTATTTTGTTTTTGAAAAAATATGTACAGAGAGAATAGATGAAGAGAAACTTTTACTCCTCAGTTTCTTCTTGAAGACGTTTGAGTGTCTCAGGCTGAAGACTCTTGAGTCCAAGATGAGGAAGTATGAACTCAAAATGTTCTCGAGGTAGTGCCTTTGTGTAGATGTCTGCCAGTTGATATTCAGTTCTCACGAAGTACAGCTCTACCATACCTTTTTCAACTTGTTCCCTGATGAAGTGATGTCAAATATCGATATGCTTTGCTCTTGAGTGTTGAACGTTGTTGCAAGAGAGAGCAATGGCACTTTTGTTATCACAATATAGAGGAATTTTGTTGAAGTCAAAGCCATAGTCAGTTAGTTGGGATCTCATCCATAGGATTTGAGCACAACACGATGACATGGCTATGTATTCAGCCTCTGTAGAGGATATCGACATACACATTTGTTTCTTGGAGGACCAGCTGACCAGCTTCTCTCCTAAGAATTGTGCACCACCTGATGTGCTTCGATGTGTATCTTGACACCCTGCATGATCTGCATCTGCATATGCTGTTAGAGACATATTAGTGTCCTTCCGATACCAAAGTCCCATGTTAATGGTTCCTTGGAGATACCGAAAGACCCTTTTAACCGCTTCAAGGTGCTTTTTAGTAGGCTTAGCCTGATATCTAGCACAAACGCATACAGCGAATAAGATGTCTGGCCTACTGGCAGTGAGATTCATCAGGGATCCAATCATACTTCGTTATTTCGTTTGATCTACCATGATCCCTGAGTGGTCCTCATCCAGTTTGGTACTGATTGTACAATAATTTGTACGACCAGGCCTTCGATGGTGATCGAAGGGTATGAGGAGTGATATGCTTGCGCCAAACTTGTAGCCAATCTGCAATAAGAAATAGTAGACACTTCGTTAAGTGATTGCGCAGGGGTTGGGCCCTGCGAACCACCTCCGACGTGAGAGTAAGTATGTGATATGTGTTGTAGATAATATGAAGTATGTAAAATCTTGTGTTGAGTGAACATACCATTGGAATGACTCGTCCAACCTATTTATAGGTGATGAAAATAGCTTGGAGAGTGTTAGCACACGTTTAGGAGATCATGGGGGCGTCCCCTGATTTGTGGTAACCGCTAGGGCTACATCCCCACTATCTCTGGACTTGGTGGGAAGCTAAGGAAATAGTGGGAACGTGGGGGAAGACCAAGTCAATGTTCTTCTTTGTCTTGGCATCTTCAAGAGAAGACACCGAAGGGCATAGGCCTTCGATCGGGCGAATTCAACGGTAACCATGTCAATGATGAATGTTTTACGCCACCAATGACTTATGAATAAAGACTTGGGTCTCGTAATGCAATTCGTGAGGCCGAAGGGGTCCTTCGACCGATAGGAGGGTACGTCATCAAGCCCCCGGTCGAAAGTGATATGTACGAACAAGAAATATTGGTTACGACTCAGAAAACAAAACGAAACCTCCTCTTCGTCACAAAAAATGAACGAAGATGAAAAGTCTTGTAGTTATTGACCATAATTAATGTAAAACCAATCCTAACTACTCCCTTTTCCTCAGTAAGAGTAAACATCATTTCAAAATTTAAAAGTGGTTTGAAATCCGGTAGTAAAGGGATAAGTCCGGACACGTGTAGTGCTGAGATTTAACGTTTGTAGGGTATATAAATTGTAAAAATAGTAAAACCCTACAAAGTTTTATTTCTCGCCCAAGTTTTTTCACCTACTAAAACCTCTTCCGAGCAAGCTTTCGATCAAACAAGGTAAAGTGCTCTTTCATATCTGTATTTCAAATACGTTATTGTGGATTTTAGAAGGCTCAATGTCGACCAATAAAAATTTTGTAATAAAGCAACAAGGTTGCACATTAACAAGGGAGGAGCTTAAAGCGTTCCTCACCGATTACCCAATTCCAAAAGAGCATAAAATCATGTTACCTAGTAGCAATCAAGGGATTTTTGATGCCCCTAAAAACTATGTAGGCTTATACACCCATGCATTCACCACCTCCAACCTTAGGATACTCTTGCACCCTTTGATCTTAGAATTCCTCTAGTACTATGAGGTACACATATCTAGGTTTAACCCATTTGGCCTAGCCAAGCTTATGACATACATTGTGATGTGCAAAGCTTATGGGTTTGAACCATCATTAACTGTGCTTAGGGGTTTTCTGAATTTGTACCCTGGAGGAGATTGGTTGACCTTGGCTAAGAGGGGTGAAAGGGATGTGTCCATTCTCATAGATAGGCCATTTACGAACATCAGGAATTGGAAAGGCAAATTCTTTTTCATCCAAAACACCATTGTCCCTCCAACTTTCCCTGCATTGTTAAACCCAGAATTTCAATATGATGAGAAAAGGTTCAACGATCCCTTGCCCTATACTGTGAGAAGGAATCCTTTGTATCAGCATTTGGCTCGTCATCCAGTTGATTGCCAAACATTTCCTGAGCCAATTCTGTTCATGGATGGCCTTGCTGAAAGATGGGAGGGATCTCCTTTGGTACCTGAGATAATTTGTGATGGAGAAAGTATGTATTTTTTTTATTAAAATAAGAAATAAAAACTTATCTTTCTCATATTTATCTTATTTGCTCCTTCATGCAGAGATGTCATTCATGAACTTTATGGTAGCTGGTGGTGCAAAGGAGGTGAGCTTCATTCCAAAGAATCCCCAAGAGAAGAGCTATGGTGTGGGTTCCCCATCAGTGTCGATAAATAACAATGATGTGGAAGCCCGACCCATCGAGCTGTTGCGTCTGCTCCTCCGTAAAAGGAATCCATAGATGTGGAAGACCAGCTTGTGGAGAATGTTGTCTGAATCGACGAACCAGTCTCCGAAGGACAGTTGACCATCGTAGGACCCTCCGGCATTGGTGAGAGGGTTCGAAGCAGGAAAGGTACCAGTGCAAAAGCTGTTAAGTCTGCTCCAAAGAGGAAACTCATCCTACCTACTCCTCCCTCTCGAACTACCCGGCAAAAGAGTGCCCAGGGTAAGGTTGTGGCATTTCCAGCCATTGAAGGGCCTACTTGGCGATGATATCCATGGTAATGTTTCTTGCTGTACAAAAAATTAGATACCATAATAATATATTAACAAGTGTACATATCTTTGCAGGACTTCCGATACGAAGGAGCTCTCCTCTCCCTTAGCTTGTCATCTACTTGTGGACCATATAATCCCACCCATTTGGAAGGGGTGATGGACAACATGTCCATGGAAAGGCTATGTGATCTCCATGACAAGAGCTATGTCAGGCAATGCATGTTGGATAACCACTCAACACCGAACTAGGAGCTTCTTCGTCTTTGTTACCAAAGCTCAAGAGGAAATGGATGTTATGCTTGCAAGGGAGAAAGCTAGGGATCAGAAGTATGCAGACCTGGAGAAGAAGTGTGAAGATGCCTTGGAGGATTTTGACAAGAACCCCTTAGTGAAAGATCTCAAAGCTGAGAATGAAAAGCTCAAAGGTCAACTGGCGTGGCGGCTGAATCGGCGGTGACTATCGAAGGCTCAAAGGTCGTAGGCTATAAAGAGCAGATATCTGTTCTTTCATCCAAGTGTGGAGGCCTCGAAGAAGAGAGCAAGCTGGTGGACCAAGAGATCAAGCTCAGAGAAAAGGTAGATGGGTTAAACCTTCGTGCGAAGATCAAGAAGGACGGGGTGGACTTGGTAACCAAGGTCATTCCTTAAATTGCTATGGAACTTTACCATAGTGATGATGTGGGGAATGCCATTGGGAACACGGTGAATCTTGCCATATATCATGGCAAGTGTACCATTTTAGAGGAAATAGTGCGACAGAGAAACCGGTAAAGCGGAGAAAATTCAATGCTACTGAGGCAACTCATGAAAAAGAGTATGATGATGCGGTAATGAATTAGCGCTTTGGAGTTCCCTTTCCTTGCTGAAGTGACGAAGGACCCAGCGGCCTCTGTGGAGGACCAGATGGCTAAGAAGCCAAGGAAAGTCCAACCTCCATCTCCTTCAAAGAAGACTTCGTCACCCAAGGCTCCATCCCCAGGTTCAGCTGATCCCACTCATTCCAAGGTTTGATGAAGGCAGCCATGTGGTTGTAATTTGATCCCTAGGGTGGTATGTACCCTGTTTTAAAACAATATGTCGTGTTCCTTTCGGGCCGTGCACGATGAAACATTTAACATTTGGTATGTGTGATGTAGGCTACGACCTAAGACAATGTTTTGTTTGGTTGGATCGTTAAGGCTACGGCCTGTTTAGACTAGTTAAACTAGTCATTAATCTACATTAAAGCCACTAGGGCTTGAATTTTACCATGTGTGATTCTTCTCTTTTTATTTTACTTGCGTAAAAAAAATTTACAACCTAAAGCGTATGGTAGATGCATAGCCTCATTGTGTGTAGTTACTTCATCAAGAATATTAGCAATTGTATAATTTGGATCACTGGCGGAGAGGGTCGCGACCCACTCCATCTTAATCCTTTGGGCAGCAAAAGGCTTAAAATACCTTAAGGCCATATAGGAAAGTTAATGTGAAGTTGAGATAGATGTTGTGCATATGAGCAAGACTTGTTTGTTCAGTCTTTGTACATCCCTTCGACATTGAAACTTATAAAGCGACTTGGTGGGCAAATCTTTGTTGTATTAAACGAAACAAGAGATTTGAGGGAAATGTGTTATATCATTAAGTGGGTAGGAGGATTACATCATTTTAAGAAATGAATACTAGACGCCTACCATTAATGCTTCTTTCCCCATGTGAGAAGAATGCAAATACGTTGGTGAAAGAAAAATAAAGGATGTCCTTGGAAATTGTAAGTTTCATACATAGAACTTACGAAGGGTAGTGCCATTCTAGGTTCTATCAATAGCGTCTCCTTCCAAAGTTTCCAGCTTGTAGGCTCCGTTGCCATATGCTTCCTTAATAACGTAGGGCCCTTCCCATGTAGGTCTTAGTTTACCCTGGTACTCAGCTTTACTTGCGCTGTTGAGTAGGAGAACGTATTCCCCTGGTTTGAAGGTCGAAGGCCGAACCCAACTGTTGTAGTACCTTTCAGTCTTTTGCTTATGGATAGCTTCTCTAATTGAGGCTATTTCCCTTCGTTCTTCAAGTAGATCCAGGTTGCTACGGAGTCTTTCTTCGTTATCTGCTGCTTCGAAGTTCATGACCCTTTCTGTTTAGACGCTCACTTCCGAAGGGATGACAGCTTCCGTGCCATATGTCAAACTAAAAGGTGTCTCTCCGTGACTTGACTTTGTATGCGTTCTATGAGCCCAAAGTACTTGAGGTAGTTCATTTACCCAACCGTGGTGACTGTATCCCATCCTTCGTTCTATTCCTTGTATGATGTCTCTGTTAGTAACTTCCACTTGTCCGTTACGTTGAGGATGGTAAACGGAAGTGAAAGATTGTTTGATATTAGGGCCTCGCAAAACACGGGAATACCCTTCGGCTGCTTCCCATTATCTGAAATGATGGTATGAGGTACTCCGAACCGACAGATAATATGCTCCCATACAAACTTTTCCATGTGCCTTCCTGTGATGGATGCCAAAGGCTTCGCTTCCACCCATTTAGTAAAGTAGTCGATGGCTACAACCAAGAATTTTACTCCTCCTAGAGCAATTGGCAGGGGACCTACGATGTCTATCCCCCATTGGCTGAAGGGCCATGCGGACGTCACATAAGTCATATCTTGTTTTGGTAGCCTTGGGACCCTTGAGTGCACTTGACAGGCTTCGCACTTCTGAATGATTTCGACAGTGTCCCTGTGCATCGAAGGCGGTAATATCCGACCCTCATGATTTTGGAAACAATGGAGCGGGGGCCTGCGTGAAGTCCGCAGGATCCTTCATGCACTTCTTGAATGATGGCAGCTTGCCTAGGTCCTACACAACGAAGCCATGGGGACAGAAAAGATCTTATGTATAGATAACTTCCTATGATTCTGTACTGTGGTGCTTTGATGCGGACCTTTCGAGCTAACTTTTGATCTTTTGGTAGTATACCACTTATTAGATATTCTCTAGTTGGAGTCATCCAATTCAAGTCTTCCTCCTGTATTACATCAGACACCTCCTTTCGGACGATGGACCTATCTGCCAACACTTGGACCAGAACTTCCTTAGTTAAATGAGCAAATGCCATTGATGCCAGTTTGCTAAGTGCATCCGCCTTCTTGTTTTGATTTCTCCGAACATGCTCTATGTTATAGGATGCGAACCCTTCGAGCATTTCCTTGGCCTTATCCAGGTATTGCTTGATCACAGGTTGTCTTGCCTCGTAGGAGCCTTTGATTTGGTTGGCCACCAGTTGCGAGTCAACGAAAATAGCCAAGTCTTCTACCTCCATGTCTTTGGCTAATCGAAGGACTGCTAGCAAGGCTTCGTACTCTGCTTCATTGTTCGTAGCGTCGAATTCAAAACGGAGTGCATAAGTGTACTCCTTCCCTTTGGGATCAACAAGCATGAGACCTGCGCTAGAACCGTCAGAGCTGGAGGCTCTGTCAGTATAAAGTTTCCACCCTTCGACCGTTTTATCAAGCTTCTTTTCAGCAACTTTTGTGTCATGCTTTAGTTCGGAGGGTGTTTACGCTAAGTGCGCCAATATTTGCCCTTTGGTGAGTTTCTACCCTTGTATTCAATTTCGTGCTCTACTAGCTCAATAGCCCATTTAGCTATCCTTCATTTCTCCGCTTTGAAAGTATCTCGCTTAATTGGTTTGTTAGTAAGTACGGTTATGGGGTGAGCTTGGAAGTACCTTCGAAGGCATCTCGCAGCATGGACCAAGGCCAAGATTAGCTTCTCCAATGCTGGATAATTTAGCTCTCCCTGTAAAACCACGCTAACGAAGTAGATAGGGATTTGCTTCTTCACCCTTCTCGCCAATAACACAGATGCTTTCGAAGGAGGCTGCGATATACATAAACAACACTTCACCTTTGATTAGGGTAGTAAGTGTAGGTAGAATAGCCATGAAATCCTTGAGCTTTTGGAAGGCTGCTTCTGCATCTATACTCCACTGGAACGTCTTTTTGTTTGTGCATCCTTTGAGTGTTTTGAATAACGGCAAAGATGCCATGCGCACCCTTCGATAAGAACCTCACGAGGGTCGCTAGCTTTCCGTTCGACTTTGCAATTCCTTTAGGGACTTAGAGGTGCAAACTGTGATGGCCTTAACCTTCAAGGATTGGCCTTAATACCTTGCTTGGTGATCGATGCCCCAAAATTGTCCTTCTTCCACACCAAAGGAACATTTCTTGGGATTTAACTTCATGTTGATGGTGGTCAAAGGTTTCCTTGATGTCGGAGAGCATTTCCTCCTCCGATCTACTCTTGATAACCATATCGTCTACGTATGCCTCAAGATTCCTACCTATCTGCTTGTGAAAGGCTTTGTCCACTAAACGTTGGTAGGTAGCACCTGCATTTTTCAAACCAAAAAGCATCTTTTTTAACAATAAACGCCTTTTCCTGTAAAAAAGGTTGTATTCTCTTCGTCCTCTTCCGCCATTTGTATCTGATGGTAACCCTTATAAGCGTCTAGGAAACATTTCAGCCGGAACCCTGACAAGAATTCCACTTTCCAATCAATTTCTGGAAGAGGATAGCAGTCCTTCAGGCAGGCTTTGTTAGTATCTGTGAAGTCCACACACATCCGCCATCCTCCATCATGTTTCTTGACCATCACCGGATTGGCCACCCAAGTTTGATACTTCACCTCTCTGAGTATGCCTGCTGCTACAAGCTCGTCCACTTCTTTGCATGTTGCGGCACTTCTTTCAAGAGCCAGGCTTCGACGCTTTTGCTTGATGGGTTCAATATGCTTGAACTCATTGAGCTTGTGTTCAGTGCCGAAGGGCTTTCCGTCTATGATGAGGGTTCTGGGACCCCCGTCATGTCAGAGTAGGTCCATGCGAAGACATCTGCATTAGCACATAGTACCTTTCCAATTACGCTTTAAAGGAGGTTGGGGCGCTTTCCGATTACCACCGTCGATCGGGATAGAGATCATTTACTACAATGCGTTCTTGGCGTACAAGCGAGAACATCCTTCGAGGCTCTTCCAACACCTGTTTGATCCTTTTGCCTACATCCGTAGGCTCCTTCACTTTATAGCTGGAGAATACCGTGCCAATGCCGAAGGGTGTTTGGAATTTGATCGCGGCATGTATGCTGGAGACAACTATGCCCATCTTCTTCATTGCCGTTCTCCCTATCAATAGGTTATAGGGAGATTTAGACCTTACGATCGTGAAAACCGAGTTTGCTTCTTTTAGCCTTCCTTCTCAAATAGTAACCTCTAGAGGGACTTCTCCCAAGGGCTATGAGTGTTCCCCTGAGAACCCTACTAATGGTACCTTCGAATCTACTCTCTTCGACCTTATTGAAGGCTTGAGCTTTAGAAAACAAAGATTCATAGATTACTTCACAGGAGCTACCACAATCTAGGTAGGCCACTGTTTACTTTCTCTGTTGGAGATCAAGACCTTGATGACCACGGGGTCATTTGAAAAAACTTTCCCTGTGATTGAAGGAAAAGTGACATCTCCTACTCCGCATAATGTTTCCTCCGCTTCTTTCCTCTTTAAACCAGAGTCATCCTTGTAAACCATGAGGATGGGTGCTTTGACAGGTGTGGTATCTTTCCCCAACTGTGTGTCGGAGACCTTGTCTTTTCCTTTCTTTATACCCTTCAACAAATGTCCCAATTGGCCGGACTTCATGGCCTCTTCTATCTGTTTCTTGAGCTCTCTGCAATTGTTGGTGTCATGTCCGTAATCTTCATGGAAGTAGCAGAATTTGGAAGTATCTCTGGGCCTTCCTCTATTTGCCAAGCGAGGAGGAGGATCACAGGTCTTCGCAGCCTTTTCAGAGCAAGTATCTCCCTCTGAGACTTGGATGATAGCCAAGAGCCCATGGTTGATGTTTTTGTGGTACGGTGTAAACATGTCCCTGTTTTTGTGTTTGTTCCTTGACCCTTCTCACGAAGGATGCTTCGACTTTCTTTGTGACTTTCTTTATTTTCGAATCGGAGCCCCATTGGTAGACACTTTTTGCTTGATCCGTTGTAAGCCTTCTCCACTAAACCCTTATAGGTTGCGGAAGATCGGTGGAGAGGAATTCAACCAAACTTCTATTTCGCAGGGCATGCACGAAACCTGAGATGTGTTGGTCTTCGTGCAAGCCCATTATTTGTAAGGTGTCATCGGTGTATCTGGTAATGAAAGCCTTGGTGCTCTCGTTTTCCTTCTGCTTGATGCAGGTTGTTAGGTGTGTTATTGTAAACTTTTTCGTTGGTGAAATGTGATCCGAACTTGGCCTTGAGATCATCCAAATTTACAATGCTACGTTTTGCCGATTCCACCATATCGGCGAGTCTCGTAGGGTATATGTAAACATGTGGCAAGCACCGGGCATAACCCACTTCGCATTCTTATAGCCCTTCGAACAGTGTAAGAAGTTATCCGGATTCCCTTCCCATCGTAGGTACCAATATGCGGGCATTTTCAACCCATCGGGCAAAGGGTAGTCTTCTATCCATCTTACGAAGGGTGTTGTGGAGCCCATGGGCTCGAATAATGGCGATTATAAGGTGGCATGTAGGTAGGGGCAGATTGTACAAGTTATGATTTGGAGGTATTCCAACATGGTTTTGGTTAACATATTGAGGGTAAGCAATAGGTATATAAGGTGGGTGACTTCCGAGGATACTGAAGGATATATTATAGGTTGCGTAGCGCATACCAGTATGGTTGAGTAAAAGCGGGGTTGTTAGCACGCCCATTAGGTGGGGGTAAACCCTTTGAGGGTAAGATTGAGCCTGAAAAGGAGGGTACATACCATGAGGAGGAAGATTTCCTCCCCATTCATTTGAGATGGATTGCCTTCTACGCCGCGTGAGGGCAACGCGAACCCCACCCGTTCTTCCCAGATGAGCCGCCAAAAGTGGTGGCAAGTTAACCTCCATAGTATCCCTTCAGTGACTCCTTCCATTGGAGCCTTCTATCGTGCCTTCCCATCTAGTTAGAGCCCTCTCCGGGACATCTTCAAAACCAACCGTCCTTCCACTCCCTTGACCTCGGAGACCCTATCCTTAGCACTGAGCATGCAGCCCCAGGAGCCAAGGGCCTAGCCTCCATTTCCAACTCTTCGTCATAATCATCGCTCGAGTATTCTAACTCCCTACGCATCTCCACATTCCGAGCTTGCCTCCTTCGAGCCCTTAGTAAAAGATTCTAATGCTTCGATGTTGGCTTCGACAAACGCTGGACCGACATTGGTTCGGGGTTAGCCGAGGTTGAAGCATGGATGTTGGGAGTTATTTCAGGGTGAGATCGTGTGGTAAAAGTGGATGCGGTTATATTAGGAAGGTTGTTAGGATCATTGATCGGATTGGTGTCAAGGTTGAGAAACCCTAGGAGGGTGTATCTTCTCTTCCTTGATTCATGCCGTAAAACTAGTGAGAGTGATTGATTGGGTGTAAGTTTGGAATAACGAGACCAATAGTAGCGGGTCCCACGGATGGCGCCACCGATTGTACAATACGCATTCGATACGACCGGGCCTTCGATGGTGATCGAAAGGTAAGAGGAGTGATATGCTTGTGCCAAACTTGTAGCCAATCTGCAATAAGAAATAGTAGATACTTCGTTAAGTGATTCTTGCAGGGTTGGGCCTGCGAACCACCTCCGTGTGAGTAAGTATGTGATATGTTTTGTAGATAATATGAAGTATGTAAAATACCGCGTGTTGAGTGAACATACCATTGAAATGACTCGTCCAACCTATTTATAGGTGATGAAAATAGCTTGGAGAGTGTTAGCACACGTGTAGGAGATCATGGGGGCCCCCGATTTGTTGTAACCGCTAGGGCTTCATCCCCACTATCTCGGACTTGGCGGGGAAGCTAAGGAAATAGTGGGAACGTGGGGAAGACCAAGTCAAGGTTCTTCTTTGTCTTGGCATCTTCAAGACACAGAAGGGCATTAGCCTTTGGTACAAATTCAACTAGTAACCATGTCAATGATGAATGGTTTTACGCCACCAATGACTTATGAATAAAGACTTGGGTCTTGGTAATGCAATTTCGACTGAGTCCGGGGGGGGGGGTCCTTCGAATTGATCGGAGGGTACGTCATCAGATACGTTCAATCATGGGAGTGTCAACGGGATCACAAGTATCAAATCCAAATTTCTTTAAAATCTCATTAGCATATTTAGATTGATTTATAAAAATGCCTCCGGGACTTTGTGAAATTTGTAATCCCAAGAAAAATGACATTTGTCCCATCATTGACATTTGAAATTTGGAACTCATTTCATTTGAAAACTAATCACATTCATTGGGGTCAGTCGAGGCAAAAATAATATCATCAACATAAATTTAGAAGTGAATTAAATGTTTTCCTGACTTTCTGGTGAACAATGTCAGATCAACTGCTCCTTTGCTAAATCCAGTGGATTGAAGAAACTTTGATAGTGTATCATTGATGAGTGTGTAAATACTCATCATTTTTGGTCAAATATGAACTGCAAAACATTTAAAAAATGCTCAGAAATGCATCAAAATACTGAAAATATTCCAAAATTGCATTTTATATGTTTCAGATGTAAAATGTTTAAAATTAGATGAAAAATGAGCTAAGTTTGCATAATTGGCGCTTCATCCCAGTTTCAAAAATTGTCGAAATAGTCCCGAGCACATAATTTCAAAGAAAAATCACCAAAGGTCCTTTTAAAATCATAAGTTGTCAAAATTAGTCCTTTGGTGAAAAATATCAAAAGTTTTGAGAAATTACAAGTTTGGTCCTTCAAGTTTAAAAATTGGCAAAAATGGTCCTTGGAAAATTTGAAAATGTCAGCTTTGGTCCTTGTACTATTGACACTTATCATTTTCAGCCCTTGGAACAACTTTGAGATATTGGCAGAACTGGTCCTCCAATTTTCAGAAATTACAAACAAGTCCCTTGATTATTAAACCCCTAAACCCATTTGGACCTTGTCTTAAACCTTTGTGACCCCTGCCTTTCCATTTGACCCTTTTGCAATTTGGACCCCCTGGCAATATTAAACACCAGTCAAACCTCTTTGACTCACCTTTTCCCTCCAACTCACAAGACTCCATCTCCATCATCACTTCCCCTGCAACTTCTGCTCACACTCCACCCACCATCATCTCCCTACCCCTACTCTTTATCACTCCAAACACACAAAGCCAAGATGGCTTATACAAATTTGGCTTATACAAATTTGGCGCCAAAATTGATCCGATGGCTAAAATCCATCCAAGACATCCAATGGCCAAGATTATTGCTGGGATTTGAAGAGAGAGGTGAGAGAAGCTCATTGGAGTATAAATAAAGGAAGAAAGAAGGCAAATGAGTAGCACTTAGTTTTTTTCTAAAAATGTATGTCGTATTTCAAATTCTTAGTCCTAAATAGATTTTCAGTTGTATTTTTAAGGTTCTTTGTATCAAATTACTTTGTTTAAGTGTATTACAACTCTTTTTAAGTATCAATTTAAGTTTATGTTAAAGTTTCATATTATTGTGCCACTGTTGCAATTCTCAGTTTCAAACTCTTGTGAACAAGCTCTTAGTAACTTATTTCTTAGCTCAAACAAGCTCATTTAAGCTCCTCATAGCTTTTTGTGAGCCTACATTTAAGTTTCCAGCTATTTTGGATTTTGGTCAATGAAAGTCAACTGAGCATGGAAATGGGTATGAAATGGAAATGGGTTGATGCAGAAATGGATTTGGGTTGATAATGAGCTGTTTTATGGGTTGGAATAGGTTAGTTGTTCATTGGTTATTGATAGCAAGCCATTGTGGCTAAGGACATTTGTAAGTCATTTTCAAGTTATATAGCATAATCTATGTTTGTAGTCTTAAGTAGTTAAAACCTGTTTAATTAGTTGTGATTAGGATAAGTGTTTAATTAGTTGTGATTAGGATAAGTAAACTCAGTTTAATCAGTTATCTTGGCTAAATCAGTAGTTAGGTCATTTTATTTGCATATCAGTAGGATTAAGGTGTGTTTGGATCTACTGTTTAAGCTGTCTTTTAGATTTGTGCAGTGGATAAGGTCTGTTGGTTCATGCTTGTTAAGTCCATTTGCACTCATATCTGTCTCAATTTGAGCCTGCACAAGCTTTAAGTCAACATCTCACTTAAATTGTCTTAACTGCTTCACTGTTAGATTTTTAAAAATTCAAAAGCTAGTTTTGTGTTTCAAAATCATAGAGGTAGCTTGTAGTAGCTTCATTTCATCTATTAACATCATAATCTGTCCTCCAATTGGATTCAGAGTTCAGTTTAGTCAAATATACCAAATCTGTTAAAAAGTCAAAACATGAAAAACCTGTTTTGAGTCCAAATGGAGTGATTTTTCATTGGTTCATTCTTGAGCCATATTAAGTAAAACTTGGTATTTCATAAACTTCAACTGGTCTATTTTGTTATCACCATTTTAGTAGATTTTTGTAATTTTTTTATAAGCTCAAAATGGCTTGTCAATGTGGGCTTAAGTGCCATTACACACTCAAGATTAACGAGTGTGCAATGTGCTTTGTGCATGCATGTCACAGAGCTCAAATCAGCTCATCATGGTCTAGTTTTTGGGTTATAAGTAGCCACCCAGGTCTTGTTTAGGTTCCAATCTTTAGTTTTAAGTTTTAGCCTATGGAGTAGCTTGTGCTTAAGTCCAAACCTGGTACCTTAAAACTGTTTTTAGCATTACACTCAAAACATCAAATCTGTGCTAGTTACAATTCTGAGGTTAAAGCTAGTTGAAAATTGTTGCATTTGGTTACTTTTAGCAGTTTATAGCTTCTGTATCAGTTTAGTGCTTAATTGTGGCTTGTGGCTTATTTCAAGTGCTTATTCTAAAACACTTTGCATAGCAGTTTCACATTCTTGCAAACAACCACCTGTTTTTCTATTTTTCCTAGATTCTCTATATTATTTTAGACTTTTCTTGAATTTTTCAGATTTTTCCAATTCAGTTTGCTATTTTTCCCTATTTAATTTAGTTTTTAAGCATTTTTAATTAGCATTTAATACAATTAATTAAGAAAAGTCTCAAAAAAATAATTTTTCATTTTTCTTAAGTTAAGATAAATATAAAAAGACAAAAAAATATTTTTCCAAATTTTTCTTAGTTAAATTTGTATTTTTAAGCAATTTAAGTAGTTTTAAATAGTTTTTAATTACTAGAAAATAGAAAAATAATCAGAAAAATACAAAAATAGTTTTGAAAATTATCTTTTGATATTTTAGATTTTTCCAAGTCATAATTTTATTTTTCTAGCTTTATTTCATATTTTCTTGTATTTTAGGTTATTATTAAATAAGTAAAAATAGTTTTTAATTAATAATAATTAATTAAATAGTTGTAAAAATAATTTTCTTTTTCTAAATATTTTATTTCATCATTAGGTTTGTAAAAATGTCATTTTCATATTTTTAGGATTTATATTGCTTAAGTTTCACATTTTCTCTTGTACGTTACGTAATTTTTAAAGTAAGTTTTATAAAAACATAAAATCAAAAACATCATTTTGCAAATAGTGATAGCGTTTATTTAATATTTTTTATCTTTTTAATTTCCTTTAATTTGCATTTAAGCCTTTGTAATTATAGGCTATTTCTGTAGTTATAATAATCACAATCCTTTTACATTTCAAATTTCTCGATCACTATACGTTTGGTGATCCATTGCATAGCTCATTTGGGACATAACGACCGGGAAACACTATACTCTCGGATCTTCATTGCATTGGTGTTTAAACTGTTTGAAGTTTCTTACGGTCGGCCATTCACAAGTGGCCGGCTTGTGTGAGAAAACTTGACGGTTTGGCAACGATCAAATTTTTGCCCTTGGAGCTTGCTTCAATCCGTAAAGAGCCTTCTTCAGACGATAGACGTGAGTAGGATGCTCTGGATTCAAAAAGCCTTTGGGTTGGCTGACGTATACAACTTCTTTGAGATCTCCATTAAGAAATACTATCTATACATCCATCTGATATACTACCATGTTCTTACTTGTAGCATTGGCCAAAAAGATTCTAATTGCCTCAATTCGTGCAATAGGAGCAAATGATTCTTCAAAGTCTAAACCCTCTTCTTGACGGTATCCTTTTATAACTAACCGAGCCTTGTTCTTAATCACGTCACCATGTTCATCGAGTTTTACTTTGAAGATCCACTTCAAAGCAATGATCATAGCACGCAGTCGGTGTACTAATTCCCTTACATCCAATGATCAATTCATGAATTTAGTCACTGCATGGCCTCGAACCAAATGTGTCTCGTCATAGCTGCTTTAGCATCTTTTGGTTCGATCTTGGAAAGTACAGAATTGAAGAAGTACCACAAAGCATCCGTTGCAAGTTTTCTACGAGTGGATACTGGTCGAGAAGGGTTTCCAATGATGTTGTCCAGTGGGTGATCATGTGTCCATTTTCTAAAGTGTTCGTGTGGCTGTTGTTGAAGAACTAAAGTAGCAGAGTCGTTCTCTCCTGATGAAGATGGTTCTGTTGAATATTCTAGAGCAAATATATTTTCAAAGGGTTCATCTTCTGGAGGAGCAAAAGGATTCTCATTATCAGTAGCAGCAGCAACATTTCCATTGTGTACACTTGATGATTGAGGAATTGATGATGAGACTGAGTGATTAGCAGAAGGCGCTTCTTGACTTAACGACATATAAATCGAGGAGTTATCTGTGTTGACAGGGATAGGAGAAGCTTCTGATGATGGAGTTGACAGCTCATTTGCATTTGGTTCATAGTGCTCATCAAACATAGAATCAAACAATTTCTTGAAATCATCTTCTGAAGGTGGTACAAATGGAGTTGTTGGTGATGAGTTATGAATAAGTGAGGAACTAATGGGATTATTTTGAATTGCGGGTCCAGAACTGGATTGTCCTGGAGCCATTTGACCGACTCATCGAACATAACATGAATTGTTTCCATGATGCTTCGAGTTCTCTTATTTTAGATTCGGTATCCTTTCCTGTTTGGTGCATATCCTACAAATACTCCTATGTCCGCTTTTGCTTTAAGTTTGCCTTAATATTGACCGTCATTAGTTGGGTAACATAAAGCACCAAACACACGAAGGAATGAAAGATCAGGTTTTCGATTGTGGACAAGTTCGTATGGAGTCTTTCCATGAGTCGTGTGAATTAAAGAGCAATTTTGTGTGTAGCATGCTGTGGCAATGGCTTCAGCCCATAAAAACATTGAAACCTTTGAATAAATCAGCATTGTTCTTGCGGCTTCCACAAGAGTTCGATTTCGCCTTTCAACTACACCGTTCTGTTGAGGAGTTCGTGGAACACTTCTTTGAGGACTGATTCCAACACTTTCATAAAATTCATTGATTTCTTTATTAACAAACTTCCCTGGTTCGAGCGATTTTGACCGCTTTGTTGAGTCGGAGCCGCTTTTAATAAGTTTAATGATTACATCCAGGTTTCATCCTTAGTTCTCAAAAACTTAACCCAAGCGAATCGGGAGTAGTCATCAACCACAACTAACACATATCTCTTCCCATTGATAGTTTGCACTCTCATGGGTCTACATAAATCCATATGGATGGTATGTAGAACTTCCATAACTGAATTTGCAGGTTTGGGTTTATGGGCATATTTCGTGCTTTTTCCCAATTGACATGCTGAACAAACATGATCCTTTTCATACTTAAGTCTAGGTAGTCCTCTTACTAAGTCCTTTCTGGAAAGATTGTTTATGGTACCAAAGTTCAAGTGATTGAGACGACGGTTCCATAGCCATGACTTAGTTTTTGAAGCCTTTGATGCAGCAGCGATGGGTGAAGATTTCATCATATCTTCGATAGAGATGGTGTATAGGTTTGAACCTTGAGTTCCTTTGAGAAGTTCCACACCATCAAGATCTCTAACAAAGCATGTATGTTTTCTGAAGGCCACTTCTAAGTCGGAGTCACAAAATTGACCAACAGAAAATAGGTTGTGTCCAAGACCTTCAACATAATACACCCTGGAAATCATGCTATCACCAACTACGTAATCTCCATAGCCCATAATAGCACCAAAGTGATCATTTCCTAATCTCACAGTTCCGATGAATTTGCTCACGAATTTCATGAGCCGAGACCGGTCTCCAGTCATATGCTTGGAACAGCCTAAGTCAAAGTACCACAGAACGATTTGAACGACCTGCAGTTGAACACAGACAAGAATGGATAACTGGATAACTGGATAATTGGGATCCCCATGCACGAATGGGTTCCATTTAGTTAGTAGCAATGATTGGAACACCCACATCAGAAGTAGACTCAATGGAATTATTATGAATAGATGCAATAACATTTTGTTCAATAGACCTATTTAAAGTATGTTCACTTCTTAAGGGAATAGTTCTACTAGTAGGCATCCAATTCATAATAGGCATTGACCTAGACAATTTAGGGCACATCTTAAAAAGACTTAATTTGCGACCAGTAGGTATCCACTGATAACCTATATTGCTAAATTTTCTTCCTGTGGGTTTCCACTGTTTTCTAACCTTCTTCCTCCTTTGCCTTCTACCCTTCTTAACATGTTTGTTTACATTAATGCTTTTAACAGGGGATTTAATAGAATCATTCAAAACATTCATGCTACAATCATAATTAGTACCAGAAACCAAGCAGTCATCATTACATGTTTTGCTCAAAGTAGCAGAATTTGAATTAATTACAGTACGCTTATAGCTAATACTAGAATCAACATGATTCGTTTTATTTGACATAAACTTAACATTCTTATGGTGATCTTGTACTCTCTTCCAATGCACATTTTTAGTATGCGAGGTCCTATCTTGTGTGGTATTGCTTTGAGGCTTTGACACCTCACTTTAATGCCATTGATTACTCCTGTAGAAGGAATTACGGGAACATTAGTTGGTTTAGCTACTTTTTGTATTCCTGATCTAGAAGTGCATGGATCTGATCTACTTGAAGGCACATTAGAATACATTTTCATATCATTGGTGTGGAAAACTAGAAGGGGGGGGGGGGTTGAATAGTTTTACCAATTAAAACTTCCTTTTAATCTATTTAAATCGACTTATGTCAATCTATTTGGATGTGTGTGTTGGATGTTGATAAACAAGCATATAAAGGTAAGTAATGAAAAGATAAGAGTAAGAAGTACAAAACCACAACACTAGTTTATAGTGGTTGCTACAAGGACACCTTCCCCTACTACACTCCAGAGTCACCTACTGAGAGTTCCTAATCACTACACCAATCTCCTTATGGCGGAGAAGCCTTACATAGCGTCGCCTACCCTTTTTTGGGTGCTAGGCTAACCACCGAGTTCTTTCACTCCAAGGTGAACCACTCCTACACAGCCTACCCTTTATAAGGTACTAGGCTAAGTACATAGTTCTTTCACTCCAAGTTGAACTACACCTTCCAACGTCGCTAACCTTTATTAGGTACTAGGCTAAGCACCTAGTTCCATTGCAATGGAGGAACTACTACCACACTACACCAGCGACTAATCCCAAAGGAGATCTACTCCTTTACAACATCATCAAGGATATCAATATCCTTGGATCCTATACTAGTCTATCTTGTACATCGAAACACACCATATCGAATGTACATCTAAGGCACTTTCACTAATGCCTTTGACTAGATCTACAAGACACCTTTCACTAATGTCTTGTGTCTTCACTTCTAAGCACCTTTCACTAGTGCTTCCTTGTCTTGACTTCTAAGCACCTTTCACTAATGCTTCTTTGTCTTGACTTCTAAGCAACTACCACAAGTGCTTATCTATAGCGATAGATTCCCTTTACTAATATCTTCGTCTTGACACTTGAGACATCTTTCACTAATGTCTTCAACACTATACTTCTTTGAAGAAATGAATCGAAGACTTAGTAGCCTTGATCATGAGGAAGGATGGCAACTCATGGACTTGAGCTTGCTCGACTTCAAAGGTGGTGATCTTGCCTTTAAGAGGAACCTAAAAGATCACACAAAAACAAAACTACAAACATAGATCTCTTGGATCTAAGGTTAGTGAGATCTAACTCAGGGGAGAAAGTGTGTTAGAAAGGGGTGAAAAGGGGTGAGAAATAATGAAGAAATGGCTCACTATTTATAGAGGAAAAATCCTACTATTCCCCGGATCCCACGGATCCCTTCCACTTGGGATCCGGCTAGCATAAAGCTAGGGATCCGTGGGCAGCCTCTTACCCATGGGTATTTTTGGTTATGGGTCATGGGTTATGGGTTGATCCATGGTTTTCTTTCTAGATACAATGTATCTTAAGGATACATTGAACTTGGTTAAGTGGTATATATAAAACCTTGGGTTATGGGTCAATACCATTTGCTAGTTTTTACCTTAGTATATACTTGTTTTTACCCATTTTAGCATATACATGTTTTTACCCATTTTAGTATACTTAGTTTAAGTATGTGCTAACTCAATTAAACACTAGTTGTTGTACATATATATATCTAAATCATAAAATCACTTATACTTGTTTTAGTGTTTTATGTGAAAATATGAATATGTTAAAAACTATTAGTTCAAGCCATTTACGTATTTTATTTGTTTCGTTAATATGATTTTACGTTTGTTATCGACAAAACATTAGAAGATCGTAAAATATAAATAAACGTTTTTACGGTATTTGTATTAATCTCCCCTTTTTGTTGATGACAAAACATAAAATTATTTTAAGGAAAAGCTAAAATTAGTAAAAGTTTGAATTTGTAGTTTTTACTTTCTTCTCCCTTTTGTAAACATGTTTGAAGGAAAGCAACACATCGTTTTTTTTTAAGAAAAACATGTGAAAGAAAATAGAAAATAAAAGGAGATAGAGAGCAAATAACGGGAAAGGATCTCGTCTTTACTCCCCCTTGACGAGTCCATCCCTATGTAAGGGCGTCAAGTAAGAAATACTAATCTAATATGTTTGCAAATAAGTTTGCAAAATATTTCATCTAAGAGACGAATGTGCTCCCCCTTGATGATTGCAATTATGCAAGGGGATGTCACGAAATGTAAACCTAGCATTGCAAGTAATTTGCAATGTATTGCTTTGACATAAAGCTCCCCTTAGCTTTGGGATGTCAAAGTCTTCAAGTGTAAATTGAATAACTACAAAACAAAGGTTAGAAAACAAGTATAATTCACAATTTCCTGCAAATGTGGTCCAAGTTAGTAGAAAGAAAGCTTTCTGTCTCACGGATCCCGCGGTTCCCTCCTAGTAGGGATCCATCTAGGCAATTCTGACGGATCCGTATTAGCTGATAAATTTCAGCAAAGGTGATATAACAAGTAATGTTATCACATAAATGAGATATGAATACAAGGTAAACATATACTCAACAAAATAACAAGTAGCATGTAATTCCATTTAATAAAACTAGAGTTATGATATACATGACTCTAAAAACTAAGAAAATAAGAAAATACATGATTAGGAATTTCTAAACCAACTAACGCTTGATGCTAGGACACCACTAAAATCTTCTAGCTCAAATTTTGTTTAGGTTTGATCTCGTCGAAACGTTCGAGGAGATGATAGAACATGAAACGTTGGTCTTCTCGTACTTCATGTATCAAACTTTCAACATGTTGACAATGATAGCAATCTTTGTCATGGCTAGGTAGTTGTGGTGGATGAAATGAAATGGCTTGATACAAAGGATCAAGTGAAGCGACTTGTGGAGCTTCAAATGATGGAGGGATTGGTGGAGGCACATTTGAGAATGGCTCGACCAAGGATGATAGTGGTGGTAGAGAAGTGTCAACTTCCATATGGTCGGGTGGTTGACTTTGATGATTTCTCATAATCCAAATGGCATTATATGATGGAAACGGCGAAAAGGAAGGAGCAAGTGTTGACTCAACACCTTGATTTTGAACCATTATTCCTCCTAATGAGGAGAATGTTGTCGGAGGAAGCGGATGAGACGGCCTAGGTGGCAAGTCCTCTAAATTGTAGAGGTGAGGTGATGATTGTGGGGATGTAAATGAGATAGCTCTAGGAACCAATGGTGATGGTTTAGTGGAGATGATATTGTTTGGCCTAGGAGGTATGGTGGTGTTTGGCATTGGTAGTTTTGTGGGTATTATCCTTTTAGGAGTTGGTTTGATTGGATGATGAAGGGTCCTATCATTTGTTGGCTTGTGAGGAATAATTAGGTTGAAGAGATTTCGTGTATAACACGAGCCTTTTCGTGGGTCGATTCTTTGGTGGATAAGTTACTACTTGGGGTTTTCCTCATGATGAGATGATTTCAAGAGGTTGCAAGAGCTGAAAGTTAGGATGAGAGTGATGACTATGGAGGTCCTAACAAGGTGGTTTATAAACTAAGAGATTTGGCAAGTGCATTTAAGCCTTAAGCCACTAAGGTTCATTGGAATGTGATGATTAACATGCACAAGAGTCAACTTCAGAGTTTGCACTGTTCTAGGAACTCATTTAAGATGAGATGGAGTGATTGAGTTAGGAAGATGAGTTGAAATGATTGTTTTAGCAAGATTTGACCTAAACTGTCATCCGGATCCCACGGTTCCCTCCACAGAGGGATCCGCCTAGGCTAATCCTAGGGATCCGACTATCAGCAACTATGGAAGAGTGGAAATGATGTTTCTAAGATCTAAGACCTATAACATCTTGAGTGTTTTAGTCCTCCTAAGTGTTTTAAATGAAGGGATGCTTAAGTGCTTGAAGGCAATGAATGGTGTAGGTAATGATTGTCTTTTATGGAAGGATTTGGAACTTCCAAGAGTACCAATGGATGAGCAAGGATGACACTAAAGATTTAGAGTGTAAATTGAAACTAAATGATCCTAGAGATCAGGTTGTTCCTTATGATAGTGTTTTGGAAGATATCCTAGAAGCTTTGAGATAGGAAAGCTAGATTTTGATCAACTTTAATCAATTTTGAGGTGAGGATGATTAATGAGCAATTATCCCATAATCGAGAGATTTCTAAGGCTAGATGTGAAGGATCAAGTAGAAAATGAAGTATGGGTTTGAGAGCGGAAGAGTAATGGGTTAAAAATAAAATGGTAGATCTACAAGAGTCTTAGAGTGTGATCTAGGTGAGTTGTGTGTGAATAGGAAGGATCAACCTATCTTGATAAGGACTTAATTTGCCTTAAGACACTATGTTTAGCTTAGCGTGAGATGTTCTAAGGATATGTTTGAAATATAATGCTTGCAATTGCATTTTCTGTTGGCCAGATCCCACGGTTCCCTAAGTGTAGGGATCCGTCTAGCACAAACTTTGGGATCCGCCCATCTGCTCAGCAGAATCTTTACTAAAGGTATGCAATGATCTTGGCAATGCATTATATCCCAAGTATAGTCTAAAGGGAGTTCTAAGATATCAAATGTAAGATGTTTTTATTTCATAAGAGAAATTGGATTACATTAATAAAGCACGAGTACAAAAGGATTGATCCTATTTGAAAGACTACTAAGTTCCTTAAGTGTTTTCGCTAGATGGATCATCAAAATGTTGATGAGTGTTGACGAATATAGGAATGAAGAACGTCTTCATGAGGGAAATATTCAGCGGTTCCATCATCTTGTTCACAAGTACGTACAACGGACTTTAAAATTGAGGATGAAAGTGCATGACATTGTGATAGAGGCGCGTCAAGAACATTCCATATGGAATGAGTTTATTCTTGGAACCTTGAAGGTTTGCAATTAAGCCTTCTTGAAGAAGTAGGCGAGATTGTATGGTTGTTGTGTTAGCAAACATTACAACATGTGAGCACAACAAGCGGGAAGAATTTCTTGATTTCCCCTAAGACTCCAAACATTCTCACGCAAGATGAGTGATGAGTGTCTAAATACTCATCATTTTTGTACCATTTAAACTGCAAAAACATCTGAAAACACTCAAAAATGCATCAAAATGATAAAAATATCACAAATAAGTGTTTTATGTGTTTTAGAAGCAAAAATATCAAAATCGGTGAAAAGCATTATCAAGTTTGCATAATTGGCAGTTTTAGTCCCCCAAGTTTCAAAAGTTGTCAAAAACAGTCCCTGGTAAAAACAAAATAAAGAAAAATGTTATTCAAGGTCCCTGAAATATTCTAAGTTGTCAAAAATGGTCCTTGAATAAATCTTTTGTCAAATGGCAGAAAAGGTCCCTCAACTTTCAAAAATGTCAAGTTTGGTCCCTGGAAATTTGAAAATGTCAACAATGGTCCTTGTACTATTCACATTTGGCAGTTTTGGTCCTTGTGATAGTTTTGAGAAATTGGCAGAATTGGTCCTTCAAAATTTCAGAAATTGCAAAACTAGCCCCTATCATTTATAAACCATGCCTTGTCAAATTACACTTGACCCACGCCACTTATACCATTTTGACCCCTGTCTTTCCCTATTTTGAACCTTTAGTCAAATCGGTCAAATCTATCTTGCCATCCTTATCCCTTCCCTCCCACGGCGCACCTCTGCAATTCCTTCTCCCAACCCATCTCCCATCACCTTATCTCTTCACCTCAACCCTCCTCATCATCACACCTAGCCACCCCCCCTAGTTGCAGTTTCAGAGCCCACAGGTCAAAAACAGACTTTCCCGCCAAAACCCATCCAATGGCCAAAATGTGCTCCAGTCATCCAACGGCCCCAATTCCAAGTGGGAAGTATTCAGAGGAGTGAGAGAAAGGATTTTGATGTATAAAAAGGGAAGAGAAGCAAGAGAGAAAAGTAGTAGTTAATTTTAAATTTTTATGTATGTCGTTTATTATGTTTATGTTTTGATTAAACTCTAAAATGTAATCTTTTTGTTTCTATGTATTAAACTAAAAGTTGTTTTATAGTTATAATCAGTTTTAAGCATCAATTCAAGTTCTCACTTAAGTTTCATATGTTTATGTTAAGCTTTGCAAAATCCATTTTTCAAATTCTTATGTCCAAACCTTTAATAGCTTAGTTTTAAATTCCAATAAGTTTATTTAAGTTATTTAAAGCTTTTGGTAAGCTTACAATTCAGATTCAAGCATAATGGTATTCGGTCAACTAAAGTCAACTGAAGCTCAAATTGCCTTGGAAATGATAATTGGGTGTTCTTGAGCTTAGTTTGGGTTGGAAATGGATTAGAATAGTGATTTTGGGTTTGGTTTAAAGTAATATCAATTTGGAACACTTGTGAGCTTTATCTCCTTTTCATATTTTTATGCGTTTTTCATATTGTGCTCATATTTGAATCTTTGGTCATTAAATGGTTTAGGCCTGTTTATTTAATGGTAATTAAGGTAGTTAGAATCAGTTTAAGTGAAAAGACATCTTGGTTCGATGGTTAGCTTAGTCGAGTTCAAAAGCAGGTAGCAAGTAGTGTTTGGTACAGATAGGTTTGTTCAAGCAACACATTGTTTGTGTTCAATATCTGTCCATTAGGTCTTAACTAAGTCCATTTGAATCATTCTAGTCAAAATAATACCTCTGCAATAGCTTAAAGTCAACATCATTTTAAAACTGTCTAAGTACTTGCTGTTAGGATTTTTAAATCAACCACTTGTTTTGTGTTTAGAAAACTTAGAGATAGCTTGCATTAGATTCATTTCACCATAACTCATCAATTACAGTCCACAAAGTTGGATCAAAACTCATGAAAGTCAAAAGTTCCATATCTGTCAAAAAGTCAAAAGAGTAAATTCTCGAGTTTTCACCAAGCTGAGATGAATTTTCCTTTGACTTCGATTTTGGGCCAAATTCAGCAAAATTCTGGGTTTTAGAAGTTCAGTTGGTCTAGTTTCTTATTAGGCTTTTTATAGAATTTTAGCAATTTTTTAGAAACCCCAAATGAGCTTGTCAAATTGGGCTTATATGCCTGTACCGCAGGGCAGCTGAAGCACTACGGGTTGTGCGGTTTGTGCGCCTGCTACCGCGAGCTCAATGAGCTTAACTTGGTCTCATTTTTGGTTTACTAGTTCTCAGCCAGGTCTCCTCCTAGTTCCAACTTTTGGTTTTGGTTTTTAGCTTATTGGGTAACTTATTCTTGTGCTCAAAAGTAGTAGCCTAGGACTGCTTTTGCACTTAAACTCTTGTCATCAAATTTGATCCATCAACACAATAGTAGTTTAGGGCAGTTGTTTCTAGTTGCATTTGAGTACTTATAGCATATTAGAGCTTCTATATCAGTTTGGTGCTTGTTTGGAACTTTTGGCTTTTCTCAAAATGCTTATTTATAAGCAGTTTCCACTTCAAACCTCTTATTCCTTCACACAAGCCCACGATTTTATATTTTTCTAGATTCATATATTATTTTAAGCTTATCTTGAATTTTTCATATTTTTTCCAGTCTTGTTTGGTATTTTTCTCCATTTAAATCAGTTTTTAAGTCTTTTTAATTAGCATTTAATACAATTAATTAAGAAAAGGTTCAAAAAATAATTTTCATTTTTATTAGGTTAAGATAAATATAAAAGCAAAAAAAATTATTTTTTCAGATTTTTCATAGTTTAATTTGTAATTTTTAGTAATTTAATTAGTTTTAAATAGTTTAAAATTCATAAAAAAATAGAAAAATAATGAGAAAAATATAAAAATAGTTTTGAAAATTCTATTTTGTTATTTTAGATTTTTTCAAGTCATAATTTTATTTTTCTAGCTTTATTTCCTATTTTCTTGTATTTTAGGCTATTATTAAATAGTTAAAATAGTTTTTAATTAATAATAATTAGATAAATAGTTATAAAAATAATTTTCTTTTTCTATAAATTTTCTCATATCATTAGGTTTGTAAAAATGTCAATTTCATATTTTTAGGAATAATATTGCTAGGTTTCACATTTTCTCTTTATGCGTCGCGTAGTTTTTAATAAAAGTTTTATAAAAGAAAAATCAAAAACATTAGATTTTAAATTAGTGATAGCGTTTATTTAATATAGTTTATCTTTTTAATTTTTCTTTAATTTGCATTTAAGCCTTTGTAGTTTATGTACTTTTTCTGTAGTTATAATCAATCATATCTCCTTATCCGTTCAAATTTTCTCGATCACTACACGTTTGATTATTCTCGCACGGCTCGTTGGGACTTAACGACCTGGGGAAACACTATACTCTCCTGATCTTCATTGCATTTGCTTAAGTACATTTTAAGTTTGTTACGGTTTGCCATTCACAAGTGGCAGACTTGAGTGATTAAACTTGACCGTTTTGGAGATCAAATTTTGAAGCGTGGCGGGGACGTGCTAATAGTCTTACGTTTAGCAGATTAGTGATTTGAATATTCACTCCTTGTTTATACCATCTATACGTATTTATATTTTCTTATAAAAATCAAAAACCCAAAAAGATTTTCATTCTTTGTTTCTACAACATGTTTTTCAAAAATACCAAAAATATTCCTCTTTACCCTCTTACCCTTTTTGATTCTTTATCCCTTTACCCTCTATCCATTTGATTGTTTTTCTCATGGAATCTCACCACTCTGACGAATTCAGGGCCGAAGTTGAAAAACTTCGACTTTATCACAAATGTCAAGAATTGCGTGTTGTTCGGGATGATCCATTAATTGCGTAGGGAAATGGAGCGGAAGGTGAAAAGGACCGGTACTTCCCTCTAATAATGGAAGTGCTAAATACGTCCAACCTACGGTTATCCAAAGATCTAATCCTCAATTGCTCCTAAGCCGTCTAGAATTGATCCTAAACTTTCACGATTTACGGTTAAAAGCAAACATGCAGAATTTAGACCGGTGACTAGCAAGAATGACTTGCCTAATCTTCACGTTTCTCAAGAGCCAGAACCGGAGACCATAACGGAAGTGGTGGAAATTGCTAGCTCTCAGAGCACACCACTTGTCCCACCTCCGGATTTTTCAAAATGTTCTTCGAGACTTGATAGTCATTTAGATCACCATGTTGGTTTTGTTGATTCTTTGAATAAACCGATTCCTTCTCATAACTCTCAAATGAAATCGTTTATTCCTTGTGTCGGTTGTGGTGAGCCTCTCTTTGGTTCACCTTGTCGTTGGTGTGCGTGTATACACGATGTGGTAATGATATTCGTAGCGAGTTCTTTGTTTTGTGGTTCGAGGAATTCATTTGATTATGATCCTAATCAGAACTCATTTAACGACCTCTCAAAATTTTCCAATTACCCACCACAGCGGACTTATCTTCATATAATCAACATCACTGCTGTGAATTTTGTGGAGGTCCTCACCAAGGATTTGAGTGTCAATCAAGAAACACGTTTGTCTCGAGCAGTTTTACGGTAACACTCAGGACTTTGGAAATGACCAAATTCCATATTATTCACATGACCCGACCACAACAATCATTTTGTTGTGAGAGCTGGAGGTTCCCATTCAGCTCGATTGTCAAACAGGGAATCCATTTCCTTGTAACAATTACGACTATCCATATCACGACCAACCTCCACGGTGCCAAATGACTCAAACTCCTCAGCAAACCCAACAAGACACTTATCTAGAGCTTCTGGAGTCGGTGAAAAGAACCTGAGGTTGTGTAAAATAGCATTTCATCATGTTCCCAGTTTTTCTTGTGTATATTGTGGGGTCCTCATGATGATTATCAATGTCAACCTTCCGGTTTTGACAAATCTCCACTCTCACAATGTCCTGTCATTCAAAATACACATGAAATACATGGAAGAATTGCTAGGCGAAGAGCGGCTAAAATAAATTCCCAAATTGCCTTTGAAAAATCTATTAGGGAATCAATTGCAAAAGAAAAAGCAGCCAGATCTAGCTCTCATTTCGTTTTATTCGATGACGGTGATGATGAGGATACACTTGATTCATCAAGTTCATCGGATGATATCAGCGGTTGAGATTCATTCTCAAACAAGCTGCTATCACACAGCTCCTACTCACTCTCTGAACATGGGGGCGAGCATCTTGACTGTTCGAATCGGGGCGAATTCATAAAGTCTAGTGTTGAGAACCTTGTCCCAATCGAAGAGTCACGAGGAACCGATCATATGTGTGATTCTCTTTCCCTCTTGAGTGTTCAAAGATCATTTTGAAACTTTCTCCGATGTTAGCGGCGATTGTACTTCTCATGGAAACATCGGTATGTTGAGACATCACTCTCGCGATGCGATCTCGATCATCATCTTGAGGAGTTCACCAATGAACTCACTCACATCAATCCACTTTCATCCGGTAATGATGATCTCTTTGATTTCAAAGCCGATCGGGAGAGGCGAAAGTCTCCTTGATAATGATCGTTCACTCACTTCTTATCCCAACAGTCCAATAGAGAATATTAATCACTTTGTTCTTGAAACATTCAAAACTACTTTCACCAATCCTCTATTTGAATTCGACTCACGAATTCACTTTAATTCTGAGAATCCACTCTTTGATACTCAGTTGAGGATAGTGATGAGTCTGATGGAACAAGAATTCACAGATCTACATCTTGCGATTGATTCTCTTCACGAGGAGTTCGCCGATGAACTCACTCATATCATATCTCCGCCAGAGTATGATAATTTCCACTCTGATCTAGACATTCCCATAATATGTCTTGATCAAGCGAGCTAACTGCGATGAGATTCATGAAACTATGAATTCTCCTATTGAGGATGAAGAGTTAGTCATGATTTTTATCATGATTTTCTTGCTTTTCTTCATATATCCGTGGCTTCCCACATTCTTCACTCCTTCGGAATGAAGACATTATCTTTGACCGAGGCATTTCCATGTACCACTTGTGGTAGGGTCTGTCTCTATATATCTCATCGGTGTGGAACTTTCACATACTTCAATGCTTATCCAAACATCTTGAATGAAAGTCCGATGGAGATTGTCTCTTCCACTTACTTCCCCATGAACAAAGTAATTCGAGGTCGAGTCAAGCTAGCGACTCGGTAATCAAAAACATAGTTAAACATGGGTTTCACCGTGTACCACCCTAGTGTGGGGGAGATACCCCACATGTTGTATATAGATCTAAAAAATGAATGAAAATTGTAAATATTAAAAAGAGAATAATTGTTGTGTTTCTACACTTAGCTAGTAATGTTATCTTTTTACGTTCTAAGTTTCGGCATAACGGCCGGTACTTTGAATATTGAGGACAATATTCATTTCTAAGTGTGGGGAAATTATGAATTTGATCATAAATGTACCCTTTTAGTCCCTTTTTCCCCAAAATGGCCAAATTTTAAAATTTTTTAGTGGAAGTACTATGTACTAAACACAACAAATGGTAATCGGTCCACCATGTCTAACCCACATAAGGATTGGCTAATCCAGGAGCAAGCGGCTCTTGGTAAAGATATCTCAAATCCGTTTATATGGCTTGCAATTTTGCCCAAAATTGTATGTATTATCGACTCACCATATCCTTAAAAGTGAAGAGTTGGCTAGCCCGCAAGTGTATGGCTTGTGGTAAAGGCAGTTGAAAAACCATAATTGGTAATCGACTCACCCAAGATAATATTGATAATTTATCTAAGAGTTGGCTAGTCCAGAAGCAAACGGCTTCTGGTAAAGACAAATCAAATCCGTTGAAAGCTGATGATTTGCTCAAAATCATTTGGTTATCGGTGTACCAAGGTTCTTACTTGAACTGAAATATTTGGCTACTCCAGAAGTAATGGCTTTTGGTAAAGAGATGAAATCCATTAATGTTTCTCAAAACATTGCTAGGGACTAGCAATATCTTAGTGTGGGGGATTGATGAGTGTCTAAACACTCATCATTTTTGTACCATTTAAACTGCAAAAACATCTGAAAACACTCAAAAATGCATCAAAATGATAAAAATATCACAAATAAGTGTTTTATGTGTTTTAAATGCAAAAATATCAAAATCTGGTGAAAAGCGTATAAAGTTTGCATAATTGGCGGTTTAGTCCCCAAGTTTCAAAGTTGTCAAAAAGCAGTCCCGGTAAAACAAAATAAAGAAAAATGTTATTCAAGGTCCCTGAAATATTCTAAGTTGTCAAAAATGGTCCTTGAATAAATCTTTTGTCAAATGGCAGAAAAGGTCCCTCAACTTTCAAAAATGTCAAGTTTGGTCCCTGGAAATTTGAAAATGTCAACAATGGTCCTTGTACTATTCACATTTGGCAGTTTTGGTCCTTGTGATAGTTTTGAGAAATTGGCAGAATTGGTCCTTCAAAATTTCAGAAATTGCAAAACTAGCCCCTATCATTTATAAACCATGCCTTGTCAAATTACACTTGACCCCTGCCACTTATACCATTTTGACCCCCTGTCTTTTCCCTATTTTGAACCTTTAGTCAAATCCCCAGTCAAATCTATCTTGCCGCCCTGCTTATCCCTTCCCTCTCCCACTTGACTGCACCTCTGCAATTCCTTCTCCCAACCCATCTCCCATCACCTTATCTCTTCACCTCAACCCTCCTCATCATCACACCTATCCACCCCCCCCTAGTTGCAGTTTTCAGAGTCCACAGAGGTCAAACAGACTTTCCCGCCAAAATCCATCCAATGGCCAAAATGTGCTCCAGTCATCCAACGGCCCCAATTCCAAGTGGGAAGTATTCAGAGGAGTGAGAGAAAGGATTTTGATGTATAAAAAGGGAAGAGAAGCAAGAGAGAAAAGTAGTAGTTAATTTTAAATTTTTATGTATGTCGTTTATTATGTTTATGTTTTGATTAAACTCTAAAATGTAATCTTTTTGTTTCTATGTATTAAACTAAAAGTTGTTTTATAGTTATAATCAGTTTTAAGCATCAATTCAAGTTCTCACTTAAGTTTCATATGTTTATGTTAACTGTTGCAAAATCCATTTTTCAAATTCTTATGTCCAAACCTTTAATAGCTTAGTTTTAAATTCCAATAAGTTTATTTAAGTTATTTAAAGCTTTTGGTAAGCTTACAATTCAGATTCAAGCATAATGGTATTCGGTCAACTAAAGTCAACTGAAGCTCAAATTGCCTTGGAAATGATAATTGGGTGTTGCAGAGCTTAGTTTGGGTTGGAAATGGATTAGAATAGTGATTTTGGGTTTGGTTTAAGCTGTAATATCAGCTGGAACACTTGTGAGCTTTTTATCTCCTTTTCATATTTTTATGCAGTTTTCATATTGTGCTCATATTTGAATCTTTGGTCATTAAATGGTTTAGGCCTGTTTATTTAATGGTAATTAAGGTAGTTAGAATCAGTTTAAGTGAAAAGACATACTGGTTCAGTGGTTAGCTTAGTCAAGAGTTCAAAACAGTAGCTTAAGTAGTGTTTGGTACAGTAGGTTTGTTCAAGCTTAACCTGTTGTTTGTGTTCAATATCTGTCCATTCAGTCTTAACTAAGTCCATTTGAATCATTCTAGTCAAAATAATACCTCTGCAATAGCTTAAAGTCAACATCATTTTAAAACTGTCCTAAGTACTTAACTGTTAGGATTTTTAGAAATCAACCACTTGTTTTGTGTTTAGAAAACTTAGAGATAGCTTGCATTAGATTCATTTCACCATAACTCATCAATTACAGTCCACAAAGTTGGATCAAAACTCATGAAAGTCAAAAGTTCCATATCTGTCAAAAAGTCAAAAGAGTAAATTCTCAGTTTTCACCAAACTGAGATGAATTTTCCTTGACTCAGTTTTGGGCCAAATTCAGCAAAATTCTGGGTTTTAGAAGTTCAGTTGGTCTAGTTTCTTATTAGTCTTTTTATAGAATTTTAGCAATTTTTTAGAAACCCCAAATGAGCTTGTCAAATTGGGCTTATATGCCCTGTGCACAGGGCACTGAACTGCACAGGTGTTGTGCAGTTTGTGCAGCCCTTGCACAGAGCTCAATTGAGCTTAACTTGGTCTCATTTTTGGTTTATTAGTTCTCAGCCAGGTCTCCTCCTAGTTCCAACTTTTGGTTTTGGTTTTTAGCTTATTGGGTAACTTATTCTTGTGCTCAAAAGTAGTAGCCTAGGACTGCTTTTGCACTTAAACTCTTGTCATCAAATTTGATCCATCAACACAATAGTAGTTTAGGGCAGTTGTTTCTAGTTGCATTTGAGTACTTATAGCATATTAGAGCTTCTATATCAGTTTGGTGCTTGTTTGGAACTTTTGGCTTTTCTCAAAATGCTTATTTATAAGCAGTTTCCACTGCAGCCTCTTATTCCTTCACACAAGCCCCTGATTTTATATTTTTCCTAGATTCAGTATATTATTTTAAGCTTATCTTGAATTTTTCATATTTTTCCAGTACTGTTTGGTATTTTTCTCCATTTAAATCAGTTTTTAAGTCTTTTTAATTAGCATTTAATACAATTAATTAAGAAAAAGTTCAAAAAAATAATTTTTCATTTTTATTAGGTTAAGATAAATATAAAAAGCAAAAAAAATTATTTTTCCAGATTTTTCATAGTTTAATTTGTAATTTTTAGTAATTTAATTAGTTTTAAATAGTTTAAAATTCATAAAAAATAGAAAAATAATCATAAAAATATAAAAATAGTTTTGAAAATTCTTTTTTGTTATTTTAGATTTTTCCAAGTCATAATTTTATTTTTCTAGCTTTATTTCCTATTTTCTTGTATTTTAGGCTATTATTAAATAGTTAAAAATAGTTTTTAATTAATAATAATTAGATAATTAGTTATAAAAATAATTTTCTTTTTCTATAAATTTTCTCATATCATTAGGTTTGTAAAAATGTCAATTTCATATTTTTAGGAATAATATTGCTTCAGTTTCACATTTTCTCTTGTACGTCACGTAGTTTTTAATAAAAGTTTTATAAAAGAAAAATCAAAAACATTAGATTTTAAATTAGTGATAGTGTTTATTTAATATAGTTTATCTTTTTAATTTTTCTTTAATTTGCATTTAAGCCTTTGTAGTTTATGTACTTATTCTGTAGTTATAATCAATCATGTCTCCTTATCCGTTCAAATCTTCTCGATCACTACACGTTTGACTATTCTCGCACAGCTCGTTGGGACTTAACGACCTGGGGAAACACTATACTCTCCTGATCTTCATTGCATTTGCTTCTGAGCTGTTTTAAGTTTGTTACGGTTTGCCATTCACAAGTGGCAGACTTGAGTGATTAAACTTGACCGTTTTGGAAAAATAAATTTTACTCAAGTTTTCCCGCCAATTTTTTTTTTTTTTTTTTTTTTTTTTGAAGAGCTTAGGCGTAGACTTAGAGAGAAGGAGTTACGAGTAGAATTGGTGATTAGGCGTAGGATCTTATGCGTAGGATCTTTATGCGTAGGATCTTAGGCGTAGGATTCTTATGCGTAGAAAGTATCTTACGCGTAACCTTAGGCTATGCGTAGACAAAAAAACTTAGTCGTAAAACCTTACGCGTAAGTGTGATCTTATGCGTATGAGTTCTACTCGTAAGAGTTTATGCTTATCGCGTAAACTTAGGTTAAAAACCAAAAATCCTTTACACTGTCACAGCGTAAAAGATATCCGAAAGTCGAAGTGTTCCACACACTTATCCAAGTGAGGGAAGCACTGAGCCACCGTTTTAGCTCGAAGAATCTGCACCAAAAGGTTATGAGTAGAACCTTATGCGTAGTTGACTTTCTTACGAGTAGAACTAGGGTTTTGACCTACTCGTAAAAAATTTCCAAAGATTCAAACAATTTCGCTTGCACAGATAGCCTTAAAAACACTCGAATAACCCAAAAATGTTGACCTTTTTCACCCAAAGTTGCTAGAAAAGTTACGAGTAGAAATGACCAATGAACCAAAAACGAGTTTAAAACTTAACCAAAACGCGTAAAGCTTCGAACTTTTTGCAAAAAACTGAAACTTTAGCACCAAATAAACCTTAAACCACAAGAATCTTGAATTTTTAAGTGCAAAAATTAAAGCTTTAAGCGTGACAAATATGTAAAACGTAACCTTTACGCGTAACCCTTCAAAACAAACACAAACACTCCTAAACCATTGTTAGGCGATTGATACCAATTGTTAATCCCCTTTATCACGTATACCTTATCACAAATACTCACGAACCAAACACAAACTATGCGTGAAGATGAAAGAAATAAAGATGAGAAAGATGGCGACTTGAATATGTTATGAATCCGTGTATGTGTTTAGAGAGGTAGAGAGAAGAAAGATGAAACAATAAGATGTTATATTGCTCCAAGGAAAACACACACATACACACACTTTCAAGCACACCCCTCAAATGAGACTTTGAGGGGTTTATATAGTACAAGTAGAAGATGCTCTAATGGGCTTGGCATGGGCTCGTTTGGATTGGATTGGACAAGGATTGATATAAGGCTAGCTTAACATAACTGCTAACCAATTAGCTTAGCCCAATCCACGAGCCCGTTGACTATTCTATCACGATATCTAACACACGTTACAAAGTTCCTAATAGTGAATGACCATCACTTCTAATAAAAATAATCAAGGCTAACATACGTACCATTCATCCATCGGTATCAAAGACTCCATCAGAAGCTGACAAGGGAAAAGGCATAATTATGATCCCTGATGAGTCAGAATTAATCAACAAAATTGTGCCACATATAGAGTTAAGTGGATCATCCCCAGGCATCTCACTCTTTTTTGAATTCAGGACTGCAAACGAGCCATCAATAATTCTTGAAAAAGAAGCCGCACTTTTACAAGAATAGAAAAATCTTAAAGACCTTCATGATGCAAAGAAAAAATCAGAAGAAGCTCTGAAAAAGTTAACAACAAAAAGACTAACCGAGCTGCAAAAGCAATACAATGACTGTGTTAACGGCAGAGCTAATGGTCTTCCCATTACAAAATTCAAGTAAAGGATTGATTCACACAAAAGAGCTGAAATGACCATCACAAGAAATTATCAACGTCTGAACTACAAAACATATACTAACTTCAGACTTCATGAAATAGGGTTCACTGAATGGATTGAACTCTATAAACTAGCTGAGAAGAAGTCAGGTAACGCAAACACTCAGCTGCTAAAAAACCGGCATACAAGTTCAATTGGGTCAAAAAATTGGCATTGGGGTTCAGCCCCCGCCACAACTAACAGAACATGTGCTCACTGTTCCAGAAGAAAAAACATGTAGTAAAGACCGAAAGAGGAAAAGAGTCAACTTAGATGAACTTATGGTAACAAAGGAACCTCTGGTGATGGGTCAGAAAGAAACACCCATCCTTCTGAAGGAGTGTCAGGTATAAACGGGCAAGTCATTAGTCAGCCTGAATCAGGAGTCTTCTTTCTTAACATAAGGGATGAACTTCACTTTTAGAGAGAAAGTGAAGTTGGACTTGCAACAACCACTCAACTGATCCTTCTATGGAAGGGAATCAAGAAAGACTCACCGACAGTTGAGCATTTGCCAACAGATTGGAGTACACTATCAAGAATAGACATGACTACAAGGAAGCTGTTGAAAAGGTTTCTAACAAAGAATATTAGAGTTTTATCTATTTTGTATAATGGTGAATGTACTTGATTAAGAATTACGTATCTTTGTTAATGAATGTCCACTAAATTATGTGTAAGAAGAAGTTTTTTTGCTCACTTACCATGATTTCAAACCTAGTGAAATTTATATCCAAATAGGGGGAGATTGTTGGGCAATTATAATTGGCCAAAGTCTCTTACAGGATTTGAACACAAATTACACTAAGGTAACCAACGGATCGAACATCAGCTGATCACAAGACTCAGTGAGTTACAACCTCATAGAGCTACCCTAGTAAAATTTCAAGTCTCAGACATCGTCAAGGAAGTCAAAGACAACTTAAAGACATACTCACTGGCTGAGTGGGACATCAGCTGGAATGTAGAAGAAACTTGCTAAAAGTATATATCAGAGGATGACAATACTTTGATATATTGGAATACTCTTTGAAACATCAAACAGAACATAGCTCTGGTGTTCTCAGATATACTAAGGCGAGAGTAATTTGAACAAAGCAAAATAAGCGAGAAAAATAAGATGTTCAAATTAAAGCCTGTCAAAGTCACGTTGATGGAGGGACAATGAACTGATGGAAAACAGCTCAACAAGAACTATGAGTAGATGTACATTAAATGCTATGTGTACTTCTCCATTGGATTCATTACACGTCTCAAGCTACCTATAATCAAGACCCCTCCATGCCTCTATATAAGAAAATGTTGGTCTGGAGTAAATGTTTCGAACACTTGAATAATTATGAACAAAGATTTCGTTTGTTCGTGTTCTCTAGTCATAAGTCACAACTCCTTAGATACCACAATTAATGTTTTGAATAATATCGAACCAATTTTTTTGATTCTCGTTCTTTCCCTTTTTTTGCAGATTTTTTTTCCTATTTTTCTGGTTGAACCAAAGAATAGTCTAACCGGTTCCGGTCTAGTTCATCAGTTGAACCACCTGGTTCGATCCTGTTTTTAAAACATTAACCACGATGCAATCAAAATCATATGCGTAATGCACATACTAGGAACTTACATGCGTACTAATTTGTTCTATTTGAGTATGGTGTTATAAAATGAATAACAAGAAACACATGTCATTCTAGCTAAAACCAAATAACAAATCATTTATGGGTTTGCAAGAACCTAAATAATAGACCAAATTAAAGCATATCCAAGAAGTACTGCAACGAGAATCATATCACATGCTACCCACCCAAGAGATCAATGTACAACAACAACGACAATACCGAGTCACACTCATATGCAAGATCAAAAACGATATGCTAATGATATAGGCGGTTCTACCCATACTAAAAAAATAAGGGAACACCTTAAAAGAGTTACTCCTTATAAAATGTCACAAATTTTGAATTAAAAATCAAACATAATGGAATTTTATTAAACAAGATTAATGTAACTAAAAAAACTAAGGGCATGCTCGGTGGAATGTATTAGAGGGTGGAAAATGGGAAAGATAATCATTACTTATGCTTAGTATACTATTATGCAATGGACCATTAACCAAAACAAGGTAATGGAGCATTACCGTACAAATTAAGGGTTATGAAAATTGAGGGTAATGCAATACTCATTACATTCTTTAACATTTCCTTTACCTTTTCTATTTTTATTCCTCTATTTGAACCAAGCGCCCTCTAAAAAGCCATAATTTCGACCAAATAAAATTTAAAGAAAACACATAAAAAGTTACTTCAAGTTCAAATCACATATTAAAATTATATAAGACTAGCGTAATGATCATTATATAAAACCACCATGATACATAATCATTCGACGTATCACTAAACTAATCATTAAACTCCGATTACGATGACATACAACAATAAAACACAAATACTCCGTATATCATATAATTCACTCACACACATAAAATAATACACAATAAAAGTGCATCACACTCAATGAAACAGACCACCACACTATTTCTGAAAACCCCGTTTAAAAAAAATCTAACATTCTCGGTTGAGCCGAGTGACCAAAAATAGGGACTAGAATTTGAAACTAAAAAAATAATAATAATAATAAAAAAATAAAATAAAATGGTAACAATTTCTTCGTACCATTTATAAAGACAAAAAAAAGGGGAAAAAAGTTTTTATTGTTAATAAATGAGGGTTTTAAAAAAATAAAATCTAAAGTGTGTGTTTTAATGGAAATTATTAGTAAATGAGGGTTTTAACAATTTTTTAAAATTTATTTTTCAAAACAGTGTTTATGTGTTACCATGTGTTTTATTTAGTGTGTGTTTTAGTAGGTGAGGGTTTTAGACATGATTTTTGTCAAAATTAAAGCAAACAATGATGTTAAAAGGGAGGTTAATATTGTTATGGGTACCCTATTGTTATTTATGTCTTTATTTTCCTTTTTAAGATACGGTGAATAACTTTGTGCTTGTTAAATGTGTGTTATATGGATGGTTTATTTTCTGCTTATTGTGAGGCTTTTGATGCTATTTTGTAAAAAAAATAAATAATATACCCTGTGTTTTTTGTGAGGGTTTTAAACATTTTATTTGCAAAATTTTAACCAAACAAAAGGGGATTCAAGTTTCCTTCAAACTCTGTATTTAAAAAGGATTTTAAGCTACTCTGTATAAAACTCTGTTTTGTAGTTATTACAGTAGTTTTCGATGTATATGATTGTCAAATATTAGAGTACGAACGGATTGGTAGATTTTCTATATTGTTTTGCCTAATGTACACGGTATAGGTGAAATATTATGTGATAGTCATAGAGGATTTGATTGAGTAATAGTTATTTGTAATGTTAATAAAAGGATAAGTAGATGCGATTTTGAAAAATATTACTCGTAAATATTATAATGTTTTTGTTTGAATGCATGACTGATTTTGTGCAGTGGCTTGTATGTTTTCATAGTCTATATGTCTCTTGGAAGTGACTCATTGGTTTGTTTCCATAATTAAATCTTACTTCAAAGTATGGCGATACCTTGTGGAAATATATGTATGTTGCGGATTGCTATTGTTCCGTGTGTTTTTTAAGATATGAGTAATCATCATTTTCTGTGATACTTGTTACAATAATGATTACTGTTTTCTATGAGGTTTGGGTTATTCATGTGCTTAATTTTGATTGAAGAAACTCGTGTCACTCCACTCAGGACGTGTATGTTGAGTTTTGGTCCAATATAAGTATGTTGTGTTTCATTTTACATGATCTCAAATATTTAAGTGTGATAAGATTGAAAATTGTTTGTATTAATGAGTGAATTTGTAAAATGTCTATAGTGGTTATGCAAATGACATGTTAGGTGAAATACTATGTGATTAGGTAATAATAATTTGAAATGTTGATAAAAGGATATGCAGATGTGATTTTATAAAATGGTTATGTAATTATCGTTTCATTTCTTGATTAGATAGTGACTTGTATGTATTTATAGTCTATATGGTGTTTGTGCATTGATTATAGCGTTCCTGCTTATGTACATGTTGAAGAAAGTGCTAAAGATAGAAAATTTTGATAGTGTACCATATTTGGGATGTTACAGTCTAAGGATAAGTAGATGTGATTTTTTAAAACAGTCATTTCATTTATGGATGAAAACAAAGATGTTCTTGTTCTAGTACATAACTGATTTTGTGTACTCACTTATATATTTTTATAGTCAACGTCTTTTAATCTTGTGGACTTATGTTTTTTGTTGTTCATTCACTTTCTGTGGACTTATGTATAGAATTAATTTGGGCATAAAAAAATCTTTGTTGTTCAGTATCTTACTCTGTGTTTCATGTTATATTGTTCTTTGTGTGTTTAGTTTAGATAAAAAAGAATGGTGATATCTTGTGGAAATGGTATGCGGCTCATAATGGAATTTCCATGTGTTAGGTGACAATTGCTCCGGAGGTAACCTCCAAGACCAAGAGCCGAGATATTATGAAGTTTCTTAGTGATTCATAAGGTGCTTCCCACTTGGGTAATCTGCTGCTAGCGTATGATGGGAAGAAGAGTGCATTTGCTGCTGGGCCTTTACCGTTTGATTCAAAAGAGTTTGTTGTTAAGCTCGCTGAACAGAATGGGTACACTTTGTTTTTCACTATCTTGTGTTTAATAATTGTGTTTTCAGAAATGTTTTCGTTTGTAATTTTGGTTTTGTATTTTAGGCGAGAACGTGAGTTTAAAGTAACCATCAAGTTTGCTGCAAGAAAAGAGCTTGTTCATTTGAGGCAGTTCTTGGCCGGGAGACAACATGATAATCCCCAGGAGACAATTCAAGCTCTCGATGTGGTTCTGCGAGAGTCTGCTTCAAAAGAGTAATTAACATAACTTTGTTTACGTTTTAGCAGTTTTTTCTTTATGTCGTTGACACATTCTTAATGTGATGATTCTAACTATATCTTATGAACTGCAGCCGTGAGATAGTTGGAAGATCTTTGTTCCACACTGATTTTGGAAGAGGTCCTCTTGGTGATGGGATCGAGTACTGGAAAGGTTTTTATCAGAGCCTTCGACCCACACAGATGGGACTGTCGCTCAGTATTGGTGTGTTTTCGACTTTTCTGCTTTATATTTATGTTCATTGACTTGCATTGTTTAGTTTGTTGATAATCTGCTTATATAAATATCTTATGTTGCAGATATGTCAGCGAGGGCTTTTTATGAGCCTAAGTTGTTATCGGAGTTTGTTGGTGAGTTCCTGGGATCTAGAGACATGTCAAGACCTCTGTCTGACCAAGAAAGGATCAAGGTAACTGTTTGTCACTCCTTTGAATTTATCATTAGCTTATGTTGACTACATTATAGTCCTTTGGTTATTTACATGGGTGAGAAAAAGATCATAGGTTCTTATCTGGTATTTTCTAACTCTCAGGTGAAGAGAGCTCTCAAAGGAGTTAGGGTGGAGGTTCGCCGTCAGGATTACAAGAGACGATATAAGGTTCAAGGTTTAACGGCTCAACCGATTAGCCAGCTGAAGTAAGTTTGTTTTGTAGTTAGTGTTACGTTTTACTCTTACTGTTTGAAAGCAATTAAAACTCAGAATTGCTTTTTACTATAGGGCATTGAAAGTAGACTTTGAACTTTAAAGGCAAGTAAAATGCTTGTACACAGATTAATTTTAAAAAAGTATATGGAACAGTTTTGTTTAGAAAAAAAATATGTTGAGCAATTAAATGGTTGCTCTTGTGTTGTTTTTTATGTTTTCTCAATAAATTAGAGAACTTCTTGTACTCGTGATCCACTTCTTTATATCCGGCTTATCCTTTTACTTGTTAATTTTTTAGTTTTATTGATGAGACGGGAGCCACCAAAACTGTAGTTCAGTACTTCCGAGAGAAATACAATGTTCAGCTGCATTTTCCAGCTCTTCCTGCTATTCAAGCCGGCACAGATGCCAAGCCTACTTATCTTCCAATGGAGGTCTGCTGCTTTATACTTATTGTTGTTTGAAAACTTCTTAAACCTCTTATACTTGCTAAAGTTTCGAAGAAAACACTTTACTAAGCAAACATGAACTATTCTGAGTCTTTTATTTGTAAAATTAAGGTAAATGATTATCATTTTTTTGGAAGTTTTTCAAGAGGATGTTTATTTTGAAAGCAAAAGCTGATCACGATAATTATAATCCATTTTCAAGTCAGCTCCTTTGCACTTTTCTTGATGGAAAACGTCTTATATTTATACTATTACTCTTTGTCTGCATATAAAATCTCTTTTGCTGTTTCAAAAGAAAACACTATCATTGGTAAACATGAACATTTATGACTTATGAGTATTGTACCTGTATCACAACTAATTCATTGTAACTTTTGCTTGTTTCGATGAGTGTAATTGTAGATCTGTTGGGTCACTCCTGGTCAAAGATACGCTCTAAAGCTGAATGAAAGACAAGTGACTCAGTTCCTGAGGGCAACGTGCCAGCGGCCAAAAGATAGGGAGGATAGCATTGATAATGTATGAATTTTGACATTTCATGAACTAATACAGTATAACGTTTTCAATTTTATCATTTCAATATAAATACTTTGTGCTTACTTGTTCGTTGGTGTTCGCAGACAATGAAAAAAAACAAGTACAACAAGGACCCTCTAGTAAGCAAGGATTTTGAAATGAATGTAACAGAGCTGCTCACCTCCATTGAGGCCCGAGTTTTACCGCCGCCACCTGTAAGTTCACACTCTTTGACTCTTTAAGTAGCATTTAATTCGTGTAATATCATTTCTGCTGATGTCCATATTAACTTGCTCTTTGGTTCCATTTTCAGCTGCGTTATCATGAGTCAGGGCGTACATCTGAGGTTAATCCATCTGTTGGTCAGTGATCTGGTAAATTTCTCTTCATTAGCTATTTTAAAGTTTTTAATATAGTCTGCTGTTCTATCTGACTTTTTTAAAATGACTGATATTTTATTCTATTACAGAAAGTAATCAATGGTGGAACTGTTAACTACTGGACAATTATTAACTTTTCAAGGCACAACGAACAGGCAGTTGGCCGCTTTGTTCATGGACTTGTTTCCATGTGTCAGACTAAAGGCATCGTATGTATCTTATACTTTCACTATGTTCCTTTATTTCACCATTTTAATGTTTAAGTAAATCATTCTAACATATTTTTTCACTTTCTGTCAAAGGTTTTCAATCCCCAACCTCTGATTCCAATGCGTTCAGCCATGCCCCACAACATTGAGAAAGCTCTTGTTGATCTCCAGTCTCAGGCTTCAGCACAGCTAGCACGAGTTGCACCTGGACATCCTTTGCAGATGCTGTTTGTGATACTTCCTGAAACTAAAGGAACTTACCGTAAGTTCGCTTTTTTAGATACCTAAAAGTTAGTGTGTGATAGTCTACAGACATATTTGTGGCTGACATTCGAAACTTTTTTCTTTCTCAGCAAGGATCAAACGGGTATGTGAAACTGAGTTGGGAATTGTGTCTCAGTGCTGTAAGCCACAACATGTCATGAAGATGAGTAACCAATATCTTGAGAATGTTGCACTGAAGATCAATGTGAAAGTAAGTTCTTTTCCATGTTAAACAACTCTTATTATGGTTTTATTGTCTTCCACATTTACTAATTATGTTAAACCATATCAGGTTGGTGGGAGGAACACCGTCTTGGCTGCAACTCTGAATGGTAGGCTTCCTTATGTCACTGATCGGCCAACCATAATCTTTGGCGCCGACGTTACTCATCCTCAGCCTGGAGAGGATTCTAGCCCTTCGATTGCCGCCGTAAGTTGCTATGCCTACTGTTATCACTTTATTGCATTATATAGAAGGAAGCCGTTTTGACCCATTTGCCTAATGTTATTACTTGATTGCATAATTTAGAAGTTAGCAGTTTTGACCCTTTTTATTGCACTGATATGGGTTTAGTTTAACTTTAGATTGAGTCAAATGTGTCATCCAAAGTGCTTGGGTTTAGTTTGACGTTGACTAGGTCAAATAGGTCGAAAGTCTCTCAAATTTTCTTTAAAAGTGTAAATAATACATGATGTCTATAATCTGTTTTGTAATTTTTAAGAAAGTTAAAAAAATCTGACGAAATGTCATTGGGCTAACCTAATTCTACCTGTTTGAAGTCGTAATAATACTGCCCCATATGGACCAGTAAATATATTCTGTATTATCTGACTACTTTGACGCGTAACATGACCCACCCATTTTGACCCCTTTTTCTGTTCAGGATGTTCTTAAAAGTTTGAATTCTTTATTATCGTACAGGTCGTTGCTTCTATGGACTGGCCTCAAGTGACAAAGTACAAGGCCCTCGTATCTGCACAGCGACACAGGCAAGAAATTATTCAGGACTTGTACACAACCCGCACTGATCCCAAGAGAGGCGTCATTCATGGAGGCTTGATCAGGTAAAGAGCTAACCCCTCATAAAACGATAAAAGGATTCGTGTTATTTCTATATATTTTTCTCACCTTTTACTTGGATCTGCAGGGAGCTTTTGATATCCTTCAAGAAGGCAACTGGACATAAGCCACACCGCCTAATATTCTACAGGTGTGCAACTCATTACATTTCCTATCTTTCTGCTACCCTTAAGTTTGTTTCTTATTCTGTCATCATGATGATTCTAACACGCCACTGGTATTACAGAGATGGAGTTAGCGAGGGTCAATTCAGCGAGGTGTTGCTGAATGAGATGGACAAGATCCGCAAGGTACTTTTCTTTCCTGTTATAGAGCTTTTAAACTTTGTCTGTTCCCCCTTTTAAAAAATAATGTTGATGTTTCAGGCGTGCATTTCGTTGGAGGAGAACTACATGCCTCCTGTGACGTTCATTGTGGTTCAGAAAAGGCACCATACTCGTTTCTTTCCTGTGAGGCATGGTGATAGGGGTAGCACTGATAGGAGTGGCAATATCCTTCCAGGTTGTTATATATTTTTATTGCTAGCTGTTGTTATGCATACTGATAATCGTTTTTTTTTTCTATATAAATCTTTTCTAATGGATTAAATTTTCAGGTACTGTGGTGGATACTAAGATTTGTCATCCTTCTGAGTTTGATTTCTATCTCTGCAGTCATGCTGGCATTCAGGTGAACCCTTTTTACTGTATAGTTTTTACATATTTCTCCTTTGCAATGTAATTTATGTGAAGTGTCAAGTAAAATAAGTCTCCATCTTTTGGCTAATCTAATTTGGTTGTCTCTTTGCAGGGAACGAGTCGCCCCACTCACTACCATGTTCTCTATGATGAGAACAAGTTCACTGCTGATGGCTTGCAGATGCTCACAAACAGCTTATGCTACACGTAATACAACTACTCATTTCATAATTTTCTAAAAAACTTACTTTGTCATAAACCTAACTTAATTGCATTTCAACTTTCAGGTATGCTAGGTGCACCCGATCTGTCTCCATTGGTATGCCTTGTGATTCTATTTACATATTTTGCTTTTTTTATAAGGCATTATATAGATTAACTAGTTAGACTCATTCCTTTTGTATTTCAAACTAATTAGTAATTCCTAACGGAAACCTGTGTTTGCAGTTCCACCCGCATACTATGCTCATCTAGCTGCATTCAGAGCTCGGTCATACATGGAGGGGGATCAGTCAGACACCAGTTCGCGTGGACAGCGTGCAACAAGAGATCGTGTGGCTGAAGTGCATCCTTTTCCCGTTATTCATGACAATGTGAAGAGCGTTATGTTCTACTGTTAGATTGGTGTGAGAGCCTTAAAAGTTTTGGGGTATTTTTGGTGTACTTGGTTATTCAGACCTTAAGTTATGGTTTAGATATATGGTAGACATTGCCAAGCAAAGCCTCAGTGCTTTTGTTTGTGCCTGAGTTTTTGATGGTTAAGTTATGCTGTCATGAGGATGATGCTAGTTTTTGAACAATGACAAGTTATCTTTTAAAGTCCTTCTTATGTTATTACTGTAACTTTCTCTTGTGTGTGCCACTGAATGCCATGCTTTGTATTCGAATCTTTACAATATCAAACTTTTAATATATTAGTTTAAAAGTCTAAAAGGGTATTGCTCATTAAAGTAACTTCTTTACTGGAGTGTATCTAAATAAAATAAAATAAAAGTAATATATAAAATAAAATACAGTAGAATTTAGGAAGCTGAATGGGCCTGTATAAAGAGTAAAGTTGAATTGGGCTGCTGGGATAATAAATATATAAAAGTAAAGTTAGGAAACTGAATAGTAACCGGATATACACTCTATAAATATATCACAATTGAATCCCCCCCTCCCAAAAAGAAAACCTCAGACTAATTTATTAAAAAAGCAGCTATATTTATCGATGAATCCAAGTTTGAGGTATGAGTTCAATCTCTTTTAATATTAAATTCAAGCTTGTTAATGTTTAAAGTTTCGATCTTGATCCTTAAATTACTGATCTTGAACCTTAAAATTTTGACATATGTCATATAATAATGCTACTATAATATGTTAGTTTTAATCTTGAATTGAAGCTTATATCAATTGATGATTTTGTCTAACATTGATGGTTTTTTTTATTCATGCACAAATTCATGTTTGTCACACCTGCTGCTCTGCCATATTAGTGTTAATTATGGTGTAGGGGATTTTATTTTCTTAGCATTATTATTTGTTGATTTAAGGTTTAAGTTGTTGAAACCTGCATTGATTATATGAATGATCAGACACTGATTTTAACTTCAAAATTAACTATAGTTGCTTGTTTCCTATATGCAATCTTAATTTTGAAGTATTTTATAACAATTGTTTTATTATTCTTTATCGTTTAAATTTTATTATGACTTCTTACCTTAGTGCATTTGATTTTGCAAATTATATCTTAGGATGGAACAAAGGCAGATATGTTGTAGTTCTGTACACGATCAAATACCTCCCCTATCTCCAAAGCATGTGTGGCTTGTTGCTCAGAACCTCGAAGTCGAAGAAGAAGACGACGAGGTCCAAATCTTCTACAATGTAAATAGTCCACTTTGTCATTATCGGTGCCGAATCCCTGAGTTGCTTGGGAAGCATATCCGTGGGTGCTTTTATGGTTGGGTGATTCTCTCCAACTATCATGACATTATCATGTGGTCTCTTTGGAACCCTCTCACATCAAAGTTCATCTATCTCCCACCCTTGGTTCATAAACAACAATCAGATTCCGATAATGATGATGATGATGATGAAATAGGATATTGTTGTTTGTCTTCCCCTCCTGATGATCCCAATTCAATTCTTTTAATGACAAGAACTGAAAAACCCAACTTTGTGTTTTGTAGACTGTACCCTAAAAAGAAGAAATTAAGATGGAAAGAAATGTCATACGCTAAACAAGTCAAAAGAGTAACCCGTGTCGACGATGCTTTACTGCATTGTTTAACTTGTTGCAATGGTAAAGTATATGCCTATGCGGAAAAACATGTTGTAGAGATAAGCATTGTGGTTAAGGATCCAGAAGTTGTGATAAATCTGTTGCCATTGGTGAGGCAGCCTTCTCCTGACCTAAATTATGATGCACGGCTTCCGTACCTTGTTGGATCTTCTACAGATTTATTTTTCATCTTAATAGATTCCGATCATGAGGCTATAGAAACCGTTAGTTTTGTTCATTTGTTTAAACTTGACATGAATAGCAACACGTGGGAAGAGCTAGAAGACCTCGAAGATGCAACTATTTCCTTGGAATATGAGAGCTATTTTTGCCCGAAATTTCACAGCCCTGCATATAAGTCAGAGCTAGGGGGCTATATACACATGCTTGGTGAAAACGGGAAAATAATATACTCGCATCACGTCAAAGATAAAACAGTCTACTCTTCATCTCTGCCTTGTTTAGTAGGAGCAAGCCACGTGTCTGCATGGGCAATGCTTGAATGCAATAGGTATCGTATTGCTACCATTTAATTATTAGACACTGTTTTTTTAACGGTAAATTACATAAATTGTTCCTCTAGTTAGTGAAAATAACGAAAAATGTCTCTTGGTGATGCTATTTACATAAATGGTTATCTAACCGAAATAATTCCTTTAAGTACTTTTGGTCCCTTGCGTATGTTATTAGTTTCGCTTTCGTCCCTATAAGGTAATGGAAAAGGGCCCAAAAGCCAAATCAAACATTGCAATTAGGGACTAATTTTGTGACCGGCATCAATGAAGAACAATTTTGGTTATTATCACCAAACCACAAAAATGATCTTTGTAGTATACTCTTGTAGCAAGAAAATGGCTTTTATCTAATCATATTTTGTGTGTAGGTTGTTGGAAGTTGATCATAAACAAGAAGAGGACAAGAATGATAAGATGGTCGTAAGTACAATTAAGAGTGATGGGGTTAAATTTAATGGCATGACAGGGGAATCGCACTTGCTCAATCTTCCATTTGATGTTTTGAAGATGATTATGGAGTTTAGTATTGGTGTCGAATACATGAAGTTCCGTGCTTCATGCAAACTATGTCATTTAGCGGCACCTGTCATACAATGGAGCAACCAAACAGCATCAAAGAGGCTGCAATTGCAGGCGTATTCGATAATTTCACCTTGGCTGATAGTTATTAAAAAGCACACGACCACTCTTTTTGATCCGATGTTTGGTGACAAGTATATCATAAAAACTCCTGGAGAATTAGGATTGATTAGTCAAATGAAAATACATTGTTCAAGGTATGGTTGGCTGCTAATGCGAAAATGTTATGACGGACCCCTCATTCTCTTTAACCCCTTCACAAGTGATACACGCAAGCTTCCACCTGATAATTATTTAGACTGCTTTGGTTTCTCAGCACCACCTACTTCTCCTGATTGTATGGTTGTTGGAATTACAAGGAGTGGTCGGCGAGTTTACATCCACGTTGTAGGTCGAGAATCATCGTGGCGTGTATTTAATCTAAACTTAGGTGACCACGATTCCAATTCTTACCGTTTCCCAGTGTTCTATGGTCGAGATGTTTATGCCTTGGGTAACGATAAAGGACTTGATGTTTTCAAAGAAGTGGGCGAGGGGGATCTCACTCGGGACTGTGTTCTAAAGGAGGCCCCAATAAGTTGTTGCACATCAAATGCACAACGTTTCCTAGTGAAATGTGATCATAATTATAAATGTGAACAGCATTTTATACTAGTAATTGTGGGCGAGTTTGGAGGATCCGTCGAAGTATTCATACCAAATGAGGATATTGGTAAATGGGAGAAAACAGATGATATAGGAAGGCACGCGATTTATATTGGTGATAAAACATCTCTATGTATGGTCAAAACACCGGAGATGGAGAACAAGATATATTTTCCAAGATTGCGTTCCGGGAAGATAATGTTCTATTCTCTCAAAACATGCAAGTTTCACACATTCAATGGTAAAAATATCCAGGAAAGTATTGTGGATTTTTTTGGAACAATAAACCATTTCTCACATAACGCTTGGATTGAACCAAGTTGGTCCTAACTAAACAATATCATTGTGTTTTGTAACAGGATGTGGCAAGTTAACATTTTTCACATATTAGTTTTTTTTTAATTTTTTTTTTTTAATTTTTAATTTTTATTATATTTTTTTTTAATTTTTTTTAAAGAAAATTATTCAATGTTTCTGTGTATCTTTTTGTGTGGATTAAATTAACATAGACCATCAAGGAAAATTTAGTTTAGTAAAGGTTATCTATACTATACTAGTTATAATGTTCGTGCACGCATCGGGTTTTTTCTAATTTTTTGAATAATGTAGTTTTATCTATTAAAAAACAAATTATCTAATTAATGTTTTTTAAAATTATGGTTTTTAGTTTTGTATTATACGAAGAAGAAAGCTCGAGACTACATGTAGTTATAATGCTCGTAGAAGTATTAGATGAATAAGTTGCACGAGTTTTTTTTTTTTTTGAATAATGTATTTTTATATATATTAGAAAACCAAAATATTAAATCTTTTGACTTAGGCTTGAATAAACTTATGTTGATACTTGATAAGTTTTATCTGTACACATATGTAGAAGTATTAGATGAATAAGTTGTACGAAGTATTAATTTACTTGTACTTACTTGATTAAGTTCGGTCAAAACATATGTAGAAGTATTATTTTGCACATATAGTGTTTGGGGCCTTTGTTATATTGACATTTACAGCAAATACACAAACACTTTTACTCATTAAAATTGTCTGGTGATAATCAAATGATCACTTTTAAAACACAACGCCAAAAAGCCTTTTATGTAAGTTTTGGTTCAATTTTATGATGTACTACGTCGTATTTAATTTGGTCACATCCAAACACCCCCTTAATATTCATTACTCAAACATACCGTTATCTAGCAAAATCAAAACCAAATGCAGTCATCCCTTCCTTTTGTAATGCATTTGCAAGACTGACCATGTTGTTGGTTTCCTTCTTGTATAAAAAATCAATGGACCACACTTGGTTACCCGAATGTACATCACGGTGGTTATTTTTTTTAATGCAATAACCCTTTTTAGAAAGTTTTCATATGATATCATAAACATGTATAATCAATTAATAATGCTCATGAAAGTGTATTTGGGTCAAGCAAGCCTTTTTTGACCCGTTCTTTGTTAAACAAACATAGATACGTCGTTTACAACATTTACGAGAGATATTATTATCCCATCAATAGAGAGCAACGTTTCAAGTCCATAATTAGTGTTTGGGACAGCTTTTTTCAAACACAAATGATGAGCTTTTAGGGCAAAAAAATGTGTACAAAGCGAAAGATAGTAAAAACATTTATAAGTAATGAGGAACGCCACGAAAGTGTTTCGGGTCAATAAGCAAGCAGGATAATTGTACAAAAAGATGAACAAATAATCTGATTTCAATTTTAGATAGCCAACTTTTTATGCCATAAAAAATCCCATCAAAGTTTCGAGAATCTGTAAACAAATTTCGATGCAAGGTGACATGACTTGAGCTCACTTGTACGTAACTTTTGACCAGGTTGACTTTTTTTTTTAATCTAATAATAAACTACCACTAATAACTATCTACCTGTAGACCAACATCCTTCACCTTCTCTTTTGTATTATACGAAGAAGAAAGCTCGAGACTACATGTAGTTATAATGCTCGTAGAAGTATTAGATGAATAAGTTGCACGAGTTTTTTTTTTTTTTGAATAATGTATTTTTATATATATTAGAAAACCAAAATATTAAATCTTTTGACTTAGGCTTGAATAAACTTATGTTGATACTTGATAAGTTTTATCTGTACACATATGTAGAAGTATTATTTTGCACATATAGTGTTTGGGGCCTTTGTTATATTGACATTTACAGCAAATACACAAACACTTTTACTCATTAAAATTGTCTGGTGATAATCAAATGATCACTTTTAAAATACAACGCCAAAAAGCCTTTATATGTAAGTTTTGGTTCAATTTTATGATGTACTACGTCGTATTTAATTTGGTCACATCCAAACACCCCCTTAATATTCATTACTCAAACATACCATTATCTAGCAAAATCAAAACCAAATGCAGTCATCCCTTCCTTTTGTAATGCATTTGCAAGACTGACCATGTTGTTGGTTTCCTTCTTGTATAAAAAATCAATGGACCACACTTGGTTACCCGAATGTACATCACGGTGGTTATTTTTTAATGCAATAACCCTTTTTAGAAAGTTTTCATATGATATCATAAACATGTATAATCAATTAATAATGCTCATGAAAGTGTATTTGGGTCAAGCAAGCCTTTTTTGACCCGTTCTTTGTTAAACAAACATAGATATGTCGTTTACAACATTTCCGAGAGATATTATTATCCCATCAATAGAGAGCAACGTTTCAAGTCCATAATTAGTGTTTGGGACAGCTTTTTCCAAACACAACTGATGAGCTTTTAGGGCAAAAAAATGTGTACAAAGCGAAAGATAGTAAAAACATTTATAAGTAATGAGGAACGCCACGAAAGTGTTTCGGGTCAATAAGCAAGCAGGATAATTGTACAAAAAGATGAACAAATAATCTGATTTCTATTTTAGATAGCCAACTTTTTATGCCAGAAAAAATCCCATCAAAGTTTCGAGAATCTGTAAACAAATTTCGATGCAAGGTGACATGACTTGAGCTCACTTGTACGCAACTTTTGACCAGGTTGACTTTTTTTTAATCTAATAATAAACTACCACTAATAACTATCTACCTGTAGACCAACATCCTTCACCAGCTCCATATCTAAAGTTCCACAACCACATCCTATCTCAAGAAGTTGCCTCCAACACTTCATCATAACTCATGATATCCCACCAATAAACACCTTCCCAAAATATCTTCTATCTTTTCCACAATCTCATGCCGAATTGCCATCAAATCCTCAAAATTTCCAAACTAAAAAAAAAAAAAAAAAAAAAAAATCACAATCCTCATTTAAAAAAACAATAGGTTTTATTAATCCACACACAATTCTATACAACTCAACAAAATTCTACACAAATAATATTAAAACATATCAAAATGTGGATATGAAAAAGATCAAAAGTAAAAATGAACAACATGTTTTTTTTATATGTACCAATATGATAGACATGTCCATTTAAGTATCAATATGCTACTAAGTTCAAATTTTGTACGTAAGTGCTAAACTATACTACTAAACTTGGCATCGTTAGTCCTTTATACTGCTAGTAAATAACTTATAATTTGGTTTTCTTATGTTTTCATACGTTTTTTTATAATTTTTCATCCGTTTTTATACGTTTTCGTCCGTTTCTTACGTTTTCATACGTTATGTTTGTTTTCTTACGTTTTCATCTGTTTTTATATGTTTTCTTACGTTTTCATCCGTTTTCTTCTGTTTCTATACGTTTTCGTCCGTTTACTTATGTTTTCATACCTTTTTATACGTTTTCGTCCGTTTTCTTACGTTTTCATCCGTTTTTATTCGTTTTCGTCTCTTTTTATATGTTTTCATCCGTTTCTTACACTTTTATATGTTTTCATCCGTTTTCTTACGTTGTCATACGTTTTCGTCCGTTATTATACGTTTTTGTCCGTTTTCTTACGTTTTCATACGTTTTCATCCGTTTTTATACGTTTTCATTCGTTTCTATACGTTTCGTCCATTTTCATATGTTTGTGTTTTTTTTCTTCCGTTTTTATATTAGTTTTCGTTCGTTTTTATATATGTTTTCGTCCGTTTTTATACGTTTTCATCCATTTTTGTACTTTCTCGCCTGTTTTTCTTATGTTTTCTTACGTTTTTGTCCGTTTTTATATGTTTTCGTTCATTTTTATAAGGGTAAAAGAAAAAATGAACAACATACTTTTTCATATGTACCAATATGATAAACATGTTCATTTAAGTATCAATATGCTATACTAAGTTCAAATTATATATACATAACATTTGTTGGGTTTTTGGTTTCTTGGATCAAGAATTATTCTAAGTGTTGGAACCACAGACAGAGTTGATAGAACCACGGACAGAAGAATGAATCCACGGCTGAAGAAAAACCGCGGCTAGTAGTATTGTGTAACCACGGATGAAGTATTATAAACACTCTTAGTTGTTTGGTATTGTATTAGATAAATATGGAATTGATATTTATCTTGTAGGTTACGTATTGTATTATGTCAAGGACTCCTTAGCCTATAAAAGGAGGTCCTAGGTTAGATTAGATATATATATGTTTTGATATCTAAGGTCGATACACTTCAAGGTTGTAAAACCCTAATACTGGTTAGAGTATTCGTATTAATAATAATATTAAGGTGTTGAATGTTTATTGTTCTTCTTCTTAAGATTAAGTATTAAATTCCGCGTAATATTTAATAGTTCTTTGTTCAAGTCAGTTTTTATATTAGATCGTTTGCTCAACTTGGGATCAACAAGTGGTATCAGAGCTTGTGATCTAGAAACCGAAACCAAGAAGAAGTTTTTGTTAAGCTCTACTCAAGTAAGAAAAGATGTCTGACGAAACTCACATGGTAACTGCTTCTAAGGTACCCATGCTCAAGCATGGTGAGTATCAAATCTGGAGAATGCGAATGAGACAATACATTCGTATGATTGATTATGCCATCTGAGATGTTGTTGAAAAGGGTGATTCTCTTCCTAAGAAGGGTGCTGATGGTAAAGTAATTGAGATTGTTAGTGAAGTTGACAAGGCCAGAAGGAAACTAGAGATTAAGGCTCATAGTATTCTCTCTATGGGAATACCTAATGAGTATGCTTTGAACTTTGAAAGGTATGAGTCTGCTAAAGAGTTATTAGATGCTCTTGAAACAAGGTTTGCTGATAATGAAGCTACTAAGAAATCAAGGAAGAATATGCTTAAACATCAGCTTGAAAACTTCACTGCTCTTAGTGGAGAAAAACTTGATGGCACTTATAACAGGCTTCAAAAACTTATCAGTCAATTGAAGTCGGTGGACTATAATGTTATTCAAGAAGATATCAATTTGAAGTTCATTAGAAGTTTGGCACCTGAGTGGTCTGTTCATACAATTGTGTGGAGAAATAAGGAGGACTTTGAGAAGATGACTCTGGACAATCTCTACAACAACTTGAAGGTTTATGAGTCTGAGAACAACATTGCTGGTGCATCTTCTACCAATCAAAACATTGCCTTTGTTTCAACTAATCACAAGAACTCTCAAGATGTATCCACTGCTGCTTATGGCATAACCACGACTATTGCAAACAATACCACTGTTAGTGATAGTGTCAGTGATTGTGCAATTTGTGCTTTTCTGGCTGATTTGACCACCAGTATTACTGTTCTAAATCAAGATCTAGATCAAATTGATTCTGATGATCTTGATGAGATTAATCTTCAATGGAAAATGGCAATGATAACTCTTCAAGCAAGGAAGTTTTTGAGGAGGACTGGAAGGCCAATTAAGTATGATGGTCAAAGGAGAGCTGGATTCGACAAGAGCAAGATGGAGTGCTTTAACTGCAAGAAGAAAGGTCACTTTGCTAGGGAATGTATGGCTCCAAAGAGGATAGAAGGTATCAAGAAGACCACTGAAGAGCCTGCTTCTTCTTCAGCATTGGTTGCTCAAGATGGTATTGGAGACTATGATTGGAGTGAACAGATTGAAGAAGGTCCCAATGCAGCTTTTCTTGCTAGTGAAGCTTCAAAAGAGCATAACTTTGCTCTTATGGCCTATGCTTCATCTTTTGGATCAGATTCTGAGGTATCAAATGATTCTAAAAATTCTACTTGTTCTTTCAAGTCATGTAAAGAGAACCTAGAATCACAAAATGCTATAATTGAAAGTTTGAGAAAAGAAGTAGAGAGACTGTCTTTAGATAACTTAGGTTATAGAGTTGGTCTAGAAAGTGTTGAAGAAAAGCTTAATTACTGTATCAAATGTGAGTTTGAGTATGTTGATATAATCAATATACTAGGTGGTGAAATTGATCTTAAGGATAGAGAGATTAAAATGCTTAAAGACAAACTAGAAGAGGCAGAGAGTGTAAAAGTAGAAGCTCTAAAAGAAAAAGAAAATCATGTTGTTAGGGTTGCTAAAACACAGTATGCTTATGATCTTGTGAATAAGCCTATAGGTCAAAAATTGTTCAAGGATGGTACTGGCCTTGGTTACAATAATATGCCTCCACCATCTCTTATGAAACATGCACCACCTACAAAAGAGCTGTCATTTAGTAGTGAGTTTAGTTTCAATAAACCTGTAGGTGAGACTAACAAGATTGAGTCACCTAAGATAGGTTCTGATAGGTCATCTGATGCTCCCACAATTGAAGATTGGGAATCAGATTCTGAGGAAGATAGATCTAAATCAACTAAGCCTGAAAAGATAGAAAATATTAAGAATGTTGATTCTAAACAAGCCAACCTTGTACCAAGATTTAGAGCTCAAATTGCTAAGAAAGTAGTAAAGTACAAGGAAATACCTAGGGAACACATCAAAAGATATATACCTAAGGGTAATCAAAGAAACTTTAATGGACTAATTTCTAATAGATTAGGAGAAGAGTTTCAATGTGTCAAAAAGGCTTGTTATAAATGTGGTAGTTTTGAGCACTTACAGAGAAACTGTTATAAAAACAGACCACAAGTTTAGAATCATTGGAGGAGGGTAAATCATTAAAACTTTTCAAAGAAAACAAACCCTCATCCTAACAAAAACATGATTCCTAGAGCAGTGTTAATGAGGAATGGGAATACAAAATCAATAGTCACTGCTGCACCCAAATGGGTTCCAACCACTTCTAAGCAAAATATCACCACAGATTCAAAAGAAGTTTTAAAAATTCCAAAGGTGATAACTGACACAGTGATTGGAAACCATTTTTATGCTGTTAAGGCCTCAGCTAGTTGGCAATGGAAGCCTAAGACCAAGGTTTTACATCATGTCAACTGTGCATCAATGGACCTAAACAAATTTGATTATATTGATGCGGGCAGACCCAAGTCAGTATTGGCTTGGGTCCACAAAAGGAACTAACTTGTTTAATTTCATGTGTCGGGCAATCTACAAGATGAGCTAAAAGACAAAGGAGTTTTTGATAGTGGTTGCTCTGGGCACATGACTTGGGATGGGAGCAACCTAGAGAATTTTGAAGCTTTTGATGGAGGATATGTGGCATTTGGTAATGATCCAAAGGGAGGAAAGATACTTGGTAGAGGCACAATCAGAACAGGGAATTTAGACTTTGAAAAAGTCTATCTGGTTCAGGGACTTAAGTATAATTTATTCAGTGTTTCTCAAATGTGTGATAAGAAAAACTGGGTACTTTTTGGGGAAAAAGAGTGTGTTGTGTTGTCACGAGACTTTAAGATGCCTGATGAAAAGTATATACAGTTTAGGGTACCTAGGAAGGAAAACATATATTGTTTTGATCTTAAAGATGTAATTCCTAAGAGATCCTTAACCTGTTTGTTTGCTAAAGCATCAATAGATGAGTCTAAGTTATGGCATAGAAGACTGGGTCACTTAAATTTCAAAACAATCAATAAACTAGTAAAAGGCAACTTAGTGAGAGGGTTACCTTCTAAGGTTTTTGAGTGTAAGGAACTTTGTGTGGCTTGTCAAAAAGGGAAACAGCATAGAGCTTCTTGTAAAACCAAAACTGTCGACACAATCACACAACCATTGCTTATGCTTCATATGGACTTATTTGGACCTACCTTTATTAAAAGTTTGAATCATAAGCAGTATTGCCTAGTTGTCACTGATGATTATAGTAGATTTTCTTGGGTATACTTTTTGGCTGCTAAGAGTGAGACTAGTGAGATTCTCAAGAGTTTCATTACTAAGATAGAAAATCTAGTAAATCATAAGGTCAAAGTAATCAGGTGTGACAATGAAACTGAGTTTAAGAATGAAGTGATGAATCAGTTATGTGTAGCTAAGGGTATTGAAAGACAGTTTAGTGTTGCTCGAACACCACAACAGAATGGTGTAGCTGAAAGGAAAAATAGAACACTAATTGAGGCTGCTAGGACTATGTTATCAGAGTCTAAGTTACCAACTACCTTTTGGGCTGAAGCTGTAGGCACTGCATGTTATGTGCAAAATAGAAGTAAGGTAGTGAAGCCTCATAACAAGACCCCCTATGAGCTATTACATAATAGGAAGCCAATGATTGCATTCCTAAAACCTTTTGGGTGTCCTGTTACTATCTTGAATACCAAGACTACCTAGGCAAATTTCAAGAAAAAGTTGATGATGGATACTTTTTAGGCTACTCTTCTAACAGTAAAGCCTTTAGAGTATACAATAGGAGGACTAGGATTGTTGAAGAGAACTTACATGTTCAATTTAATGAAAAGACTCCTAGTGTTGAGACCAAAGGACCAAATTGGTTGTTTAACATTGATATGCTAACCAAATCTATGAATTATGAGCCTATCATTGCAGGAACTTCCACTAATGTTGATGCAGGTACATAAAAGGATTCTGATGCAGAAACAATTTCTAAGGAAGCTGATTCTCCAAAGGAATTCTATTTGGTTGAAAAGTGGAAAGCTGGTTCTGTCTCATCCATCATTGATAAGCAAGGTCCTACTGATGATGCTGCATTGAATACTAGAAGCCAAGTTGATCATCATCAAGATAAGGATGAGTTGTTGAAAGATGACTCAGTGTCGGTAGAAGAAATTGAAAGAAAGAAAAGGCATTCTGAAAGCACTGCTAAGCTAACCAAAAGCACGGATAGTGATAAGGAAAGCACTGCTAAGCCAACTTCTACCACTGACAACACAAGTGAAACCCCGGATACAAGTACTGATGATAGTGCTTTCTTTGGACCAACTGCCAAGCCTTTATTTGGTGATAAGGAGTATCCACATGATCCTACCATGCCTGCTTTGGTAGAAATTGATACTCCTACTGATGATGAAAATATGGATGACTTCTTCAATGCTGATTTTACTAATTTGGAAATTGTCATTCATGAAAGTCTAATCACCACCACAAGGATACATAAGATTCATCCCAAGGAACAAATACTTGGAAATTTGAACACACCAGTTCAAACAAGAAGCAAGGTTCAGAATAATCAAACCTTTCATGAACAAGGTTTCTTTAAAGATCTCTTCACAAAAGAAATAGTCATAAAGATCTGCAAAACTGTCTGTTTGCTTATTTTCTGTCACAAAAGGAGCACAAGAGAGTTGAAGAAGCTTTGACTAAAGAAGGATGGGTAGAATCAATGCAAGAGGAGCTTTTACAGTTTAAACTTCAAGAAGTATGGACATTGGTTGACCTTCCTAATGGAAAAAGGGCAATTGGGACAAAATGGGTGTTCAGAAACAAAAGGGATGAAAGAGGAATAGTGGTAAGGAACAAATCAAGGTTGGTTGCTCAAGGATACACACAAACTGAAGGCTTGGATTATGATGAAGTGTTTGCTCCAGTTGCAAGAATTGAGGCTATTAGATTTTTTTTAGCTTATGCTTCATTCAAGAATTTTGTTGTGTATCAAATGGATGTTAAAAGTGCATTTTTATATGGCACAATTGATGAGGAGGTTTATGTTTTTCAACCTCCTGGTTTTGAAGACCCTGATCATCCTGACAAGGTTTGTAGGGTGAGGAAGGCTATGTATGGGTTGCATCAAGCTCCTAGGGCATGGTATGAGTGCCTGTCTACTTATTTGATGGACAATGGATTTAAAAGAGGGTTGATTGATAAAACTTTGTGCACAAAGATGATATTTTATTGGTACAGGTCTATGTAGATGACATCATCTTTGGCTCAACTAATAAGGAGTTGTGCACAGAATTTGAGAAACTCATGCATGATAAGTTTCAAATGAGTTCTATGGGAGAACTCACTTTCTTTTTGGGGCTACAGGTTCAACAAAGGACTTATGGAATCTTCATTAGTCAAGACAAGTATGTTGTGGATATTTTGAAGAAGTTTGGGTTTCAGGATGTTAAGAGTGCTAGTACACCTATGGAGACTCAGAAACCTCTTCTACCTGATGATGGAAGTCCCAAAGTTGATTTAAAGTTGTATAGGTGATTTAAAGTTGTATAGGTCCATGATTGGGTCTTTGATGTATCTCACTGCATCAAGGCCAGATATAATGTTCTCAGTATGTGTGTGTGCAAGATTTCAAGTTACTCCCAATACCACACACATGAATGTTGTGAAGAGAATCTTTAGATATCTTAAAGGTCATCCTAAATTGGGCCTTTAGTATTCAAAGGATTCCCCTTTTGATTTGGTGGCCTATACAGATAGTGATTATGCTGGTGCTAGTTTGGATAGGAAGTCTACAACTGGAGGATGTCAATTTTTGGTAAGCAGACTAATTTCATGGCAGAGAGACAAGGTAAAATTCTTTAAGAGTATGTTTTTGTTGGTTTTAGAGAGGTTAGGCTATACACACAGAGGAGACAAGGTAAAATTCTTTAAGAGTATGTTTTCACCTCAATGGAAATTTTTGATTCATACCTTGTTGATGTGTATGAGTAATAAGACCACTGGTTTTGACGACTTTCCTTCCAAGATTGCTACAGCTATTATATGTTTGTCTGAGGGGAGGAAGTTTAATTGGTCTAGAATGATTTATGATGGATTTGTGCAGAACATTAGGAAGAAGGGTAAATACTATTTATATCCTAGGTTTGTTGAACTGATTGTGGAAAGTCAAATAGAGGAACCTGTTGAGCATACTAGGGAGTATGAAGTACATCATATGCTTCCTAAGGTCTTTGCACATATGAGGAATTTGAAGCCAAATGTTTAAATAAGGGATGTTCCTTTGTTCCCTCATATGCTTGATTTGCCTGTTATAAATGAAGTTACTGAAGGTCTTGAGGAACAAACCAATGTATCTGAACCCACCCTTGTACACCTCAATCCACTAATAGTGTTCCTGTAACCACTATTGGTGAATCTCAACTCCCTACTAGTTCCACCCAAATCCTTGTAAGAAAACCCATTGTATGGACTAAGAGACAGAAGGGCACCAAGCAACCTCAAACTGGTGTTAGTGGTGTTGTTAATGAGGCTGTCACAAGATGTGGAGGTGACATGATTGGAAGGGCTTCCACTACTGATTCCTGCTTAGATGCTGGTCAGGATAGTGGAAACATCAATAAGACCCAACCTTTGGCAACTCCAAATGTGGAGAGTTCCTTGGAACTTAACACAAGTGGAGGAATCCCTAGCCAAATGGCTAACTTAGGGTGCATAGATGATTAGGCCAGGCCTGGTGCTATGTCTTCTTTATCCAAGGATTCACCTCTCGGAGCAGGTCACACAGCTCGAAGTGATGAGGATAGTTTGGAACATGAAAATGAATTGACGGATCCTAATCTGGTACATGATGACTTTTCCAATGAACCACCTCTCGGACCAGTTAACATAGGTCGAAGTGGGGAGGATATTCTTGAACGTTTTAGTGAATTGACGGCTAAGTGTTCTAAAATGGATGATACAATATCAAGTCTTCAGGAGTTGGCTGTGTTTCAGGGTAAAGAAATTCGGAGGCTGAAGCATAGGATGTTTGTCTTGGAGAAAGTAAGGAGACCTGGGATTGCTGCTTTGCGAACTATGAGGAAGATGAAAAAGAAGGTGGACTCCTCTCTAGCTCTGAATGTGGAGAATGTATCCAAACAGGGGAGGAGTAAAGGCATGAATTCAGGGGAGGCTGTAGATGTTCATATGGAAGAAGATGTGGATAGTGGAGATCAAGAAGCACAGTTTTTAGTATCTGATAAAGATGGGAATGAAGCTATTCTTGAAAGTCTGAAGACTGTGGTAGAAGATGAGGTAGTGCAGAACATAACCACTGATATTGTGTCTACAACCACGGATAGTATGCCTGAAACCACTGCTGCAGTTTCAGATTTGGCAATAATTGTACCCACTGCTATCATAACTACTTCCACTATTGTTACAACCATCTCTGTATCACCACCTAAATCAAAAGAAGTTGAGAAAGAAGTTGCAAGTACATTGGTAAACCTAAGAAAAATCTCAACTGACCCTACACCCATCATTGAGCCTATTCAATCTGTTTCATCTTTTAAACCTACTGCAAACAAATCTAAAGGTAAAAGTCTTGTTATTGGTGAGCCTTTGAAGAAAAAGGTGGCTCAACAAGATGTTGGAAAAGGTAAAGGTATTGTAGAACCTGAGTTAAAGTTTAAAAGTAAAGAAGAACAGATTGCCTATGATCAAGAGTATATAAAGAATATGCTAGCTGAAGAAGCTGCAGCTGATGAGAAAAGGAAGCAAGAAGAAGAGGAGGCTAGTCAGAAATGGTTAGCTACATGGTATGAATCACAAAACTACCTTCAAGCTTCTAATCAGATAAAGGATGAGTATACTACTCAAGAATGGGCATTGTTGGATATTGATGAAAGAGCAAGAATTTTGGGTGAATGGGCTAAGAAGTACAGTATGTAAAAGAAGAAAGTTATAAGGAAGAAACCTCCTACTAAAGGAGAGATGAGGAATGTGCTGATGAAGATTATAAAGAATTCAGGCATACATATTTCTGAAAATCTTAATAAATGTTCTTTTGAGATTTATCTGAGGTGTATGAAGATTAATAATGATGATTTTTGTCCAATGAATTCTAAAAAGGAAGAAGAGTGGATTCAAAGTAGACATAAGGGAAAATCTGAGATTCAGGAGACATCTGGTTCTAAAAGATTGAAAGTGATTGAAGACAGTAATAAAATTATCTTTTATGAATATGAGCTTAAAGGAAGTGAAGGATGTTGGAAAATTCAAAGACTCAATAATGAAGTTACTGAGTATAATAAATTTTCACAGATGCTTCAGTATTTTGATAGAGATGATTTGCTGAATCTTTGGGAGCTTTATAGGAATAAGTTTGGTAATGTGCAACCAGATGATTATCATGAGAGAATTGTTTATTATCATTTGAAGATACTGTTTGAGCCTACTCATGATGAACCTGAATGGAAAGGACTCTGCAATGGACAAGTTACAAGCTGGTTTTTATATCAAATGATTACCATGAGAGAACGGTTTATTATCATTTGAAGATACTGTTTGAGCCTACTCATGATGAACCTGAATGGAAAGGACTCTGCAATGGACAAGTTACAAGCTGGTTTTTATATCAAATGATTACCATGAGAGAATGGTTTATTATCATTTGAAGATACTGTTTGAGCCTACTCATGATGAACCTGAATGGAAAGGACTCTGCAATGGACAAGTTACAAGCTGGTTTTTATATCAAATGATTACCATGAGAGAATGGTTTATTATCATTTGAAGATACTGTTTGAGCCTACTCATGATGAACCTGAATGGAAAGGACTCTGCAATGGACAAGTTACAAGCTAGTTTTTATATCAAACTTATGGAGTTCATGTGTTAACTGTTTCTGGAGAAGTTATTCATATGCTTGTAGAAGGTGATTATCCTCAAATGAATAAGTATCCAGAAGTTATTACTCAGATGATGAAGCCTGGTATTATCAAAATGTTGATGCCCTATGATGGTCAAGCTTACAATTTGTTGCTGAAGTATGAGAAAATTCTTAAATCAAGTAAGTGTTTGGCTACATCCACCAATTAAGGTGTTTTGAGTTTAAAAGAAACTTGATAATTCTATTAGAATTTTTCAAGTTTAGGGGAGGATTGTTGGGTTTTTGGTTCCTTGGATCAAGAATTATTCTAAGTGTTGGAACCACGGACAGAAGAATGAATCCACGGCTGAAGACAAACCGCGGCTAGTAGTATTGTGTAACCACGGATGAAGTATTATAAACACTGTTAGTTCTTGTATAGTCGGTTTGGTATTGTATTAGATATATATGGAATTGATATTTATCTTGTAGGTTACGTATTGTATTATGTAAAGGACTACTTAGCCTATAAAAGGAGGTCCTAGGTTAGATTAGATATATATATATATATATATTTTGATATCTAAGGTCGATACACTTCAAGGTTGTAAAACCCTAATATTGGTTAGAGTATTCGTATTAATAATAATATTGAGGTGTTGAATGTTTATTGTTCTTCTTCTTAAGATTAAGTATTAAATTCCGCGTAATATTTAATAGTTCTTTGTTCAAGTCAGTTTCTATATTAGATCGTTTGCTCAACTGGGATCAACAACATTTATCGTGTACTGTTCACCAAAGTTTCAACCCGAAACTGTTCATGTTAGATTGACCCGGTTAGTTTTCACCGTTAGATTAACCCGACCCAAATTATTTCTCCATATCTGCTGCCTCTCACAGTTCTTGATGTTGGTTTCCACCATTTTCCAGAACCTCCCATAACAGGCACACAACATAATGAAAACCCAAATCACCAGTAACCCAAATCAGCAAACGTTTTTTCCCCCATATTTTTGTTGTTTTTTTGTGCATTACAATGTGATGACCCAACTGTCTATTGGTTTGAGTTACGATGTGTGTGAAAAAAGTACCAGAAACATAAATGAAGGTAAAATTAGTTTTATTTTTTATTTTTTATTTTGGATTAATGGGGTTGCCTAATTAGTTTTGTTTATCTTTATAGGAGGTTCTTTGATTTTATGAAAGCTGATTAGGGAAAGAACAATACACATAGGTATAATTAGGTGTTATAATTTGTGGTTTTTGTTACTTTTATGTTTCTTTTATAAATTTTAGGGGTTTATAGGTTTGACTGATTAGTTTTTTTGTTTTCTTAGAGGGTGTTTGGATTGGATTATTTTTCTAGATTATGAGGTTGTTTGATTCTTGGAAACTCGATGAGGTGGTTACTTTTTTAGGCTTACGGAATGCTTACTTTAGCTTATGGTGTCAGATGTTGTTTATGATTGGTTAAGGATTGCTTTTTTGATGCTTTTCTAATAATCTTCTTCTTATGCTTATAGTGCACTTTTTTAAGTAATAAAATTGTGGTAATAAATAGTAACTGTAGTTGGTGCGCATAAGTGTGGTTAGAATTTCTTATTTTTAGTGGCGGTTGATAAACTAGGGGTTATTTGATTATTTTAGTTGTGTATGTGATTGTTTGATTATTGTCGTTGTTTGTTTTCCCGTCTAAACTTAAATAAGTTCAAAGTCAGTGACGGAACTAGGGCGTGTCCCAGGACACCCATGGATTTTTTTGACTTAGCGTTAATTTTTGTTAAAAAACCTCCATTTTTTGAATATGCACCTGGTCTCTAAAAATTGTGTTTGTTGTATTGTTTAATTTATTCTAAGTGCACCTGGTCGATATGTGTCCTGGTTCCGTCCCTGCTCAAAGTGATGAGGTCATGTGCATAGGAGTGTGTGTGGATAAATGCAAAGCCGCTGCTGATAAAGTACTTCTTTGTGTTATTGTGAAGGAAAAATCAGTAGATGGTCTAAATGGGCCACTTCGTTGCACTCTTTACAGCAATGTAATGTTGTTTTATAACTTTCGTTACTTTATTTTGTTGCAATGCTTCTATTTAGAACTTATGCTTATGATCTAAATAAGCTCTTTTACCTAAACGCATCCAGTTATAGCCTGTTTGGGGTACTAAAAACAGTTTGTTTTGTTTTCACTGTGCAATTAACAATAAGTTGCTGAACTAAGCTTCTATTGACCCAAACATCGTTTCACGTAACCTTTTTTAATGATTATGCAGGGTAAAATAGCAATTGAACCTCACACAGGCGGGTTCATCTCAGCAATCGCATGAGGAAAAAGTAATTAGAATGTATCTATTGATATTGTACGTTGATTGACTGGGTCGGCAGATGATTCTAAAACATCGTTTTTGGCTTTGTCGCACTTTATAGGTGAAAGGAAGGTAAAATGTTATTTAAGTCTTTGGTCTGTGTTGATGGCCAATATATTTTTATGTCTGTGTTTATAATGAAATGTGTTGTGATGTCATAAAACGAACAATAATAGAATGTTTACGTACTTTAGGTTGTCTTTGTTTATGCTTATTTCGTCAGCTTATGGGTTTTTTCAACTTTTGGGAATCTAACAAGCTCAAATTTTTAGGCAAATGACCTGATGACTTTGAGCTTAAATAAGCTATAAGGTTAGACAAGAAAACATGAGCTTATGAGCTTCTAAAAATTGCAAAAAACTCATAGGCCCAAAATAAGCATAACCGCTTACCAGTCGTGTCGTTTATTTATGTTATGCTCTAGCGCCCATGTCTTTATATAATTTTCAGATTATGTTCTATATGTAATAGGCAAACGATGATGTATGTGCTTCTAAGCAAAGTTACAGTTAAGGTCATCTGTATCTTAGCGGGGCAAAAAATTGAATTTGCAGCCATGGCAGGTTGACTCTTCTGTTTACTTTTGTTGTTTATAAAATTTAGTTTTTGTGGATTTTATGATATTGGGCTTCTTTCATTATTGGGGTTTATTGATGGGCTATGATGGTAAACTGATTTTTTTTCTTCAGAAACTAGAATTTGTGGGAGAACACTTGTTTTTTAATTGTTTGATTACTGTGGTTCAACTCACAATTTCTAAAGAATGTATGGGTCAATCTAACATTTGGCTCGGTTAACCTAACGGCTCCGAATGTACGGGCGAATCTAACATTTTTTGGTTCAAAACTTTTATGAACAATACAACGGTTATTGTTATATTTATATAATGAAGTGGGTCATCGAAAATTTAATCCGTGATTTGGCGTCGCGAGGACCGGATTAAAACCTCAGGCACGAACCTTTGAGTGTGTCACATACCTTACATTTTATGGGGCTATAGTGAATTTTCCTGCACATTAACTCTTCCTTGAGTGTCACTTACACATTACCATATCTTGGAGGGGTAGCCACGAATGTCACGTGGTTGCAGCCATGGTAGGTGTGTCGAGTCACCCAAGGAAAGCCAAATTTGAGCCTTATTTTTAGTTCAATAGTTCAGCTATTGTTTTCTCGTACATACATCTATTGTTTTCTTGTACATACATCTACAATTCTCTGTACACAACAAATAGATTACATTTATATGTGGAAGCTGGTAACCGTTGACGTATGTTCGTTACCCATGTCTTGGTAAGGCACCCAGACCAGGTTGCAAACATGCCAGTTATTCTGTGGTTCTTTTACATTTTTAGATCCAAGAGAATCATTGGATCCCAAGAATGGAGAGCAATATATCTTAGAATCATTGGATCCCGAGAATGAAGAGTAATATATCTTAAATCCAGCTTTGTTGATTGAATGGCATGTCAGACCTGTGATCATCTATAAATTAAGGCTATTAAAACTGAGCTACAAACAGATGATACCAGGTCTGGCATGGCATTCAATCAACAAAACTGGATTGCAACTAAAACAAACGATCTCCATTGATTGTATCGGTGTGCGTCATTATAGTCTGTGCGGTGAGCAAATGATATTTTTTTTTAATCTTTTCTTAACGCCATAGTTAGTAAATCACTATTAATGTATCAACTTTAATCACGCCGCATGCTATATTTTCAGCGTTAAAAGATGGTAGAATAGATAACAAGAAGCCTAACGCGTTCGATAAAAAACAATACTTGAGCAGGTTATTTATTTATTATTTTTAAGTTGGAGCTTAACTTACTTATTTATTCATCGTCGACTTATAAATAACCACTATAAGCTACATATGTTTCAAAATAAACCAGTTAAATGAGCTTATGAAACATAAGTTGAAAAACACATAAGCCCAAAAAAAAAAGGTTACAAACACTCCTAACAATGTGTTATTTAGAAGTCTCTTTTGAATTAAGGAAATTCTAAAGGTCAATAATATTATGATGCAAGAGTTTGACTATGGTTAAATTAGTTTTACGTCGAGTAAGTTGTATGATTTGCCAACTAGAAATATGTTCATTGTGCGTAGGAAAATATCTTTCTCTAAATTTGAATTACGACATAATTGTTTTCCTATGTTATCCGAGTTTGATTAAGCTGGTTCAATTTAATACTGTCATTTATAAGGAAGTACATCACTCTCAGTATAACAAAATTAAGTATTGTTATCATATTTAGCAACAACTTTTCTTTCTAATTCAGGCTGGAATGGATGAAGATTAATATAGCAATGTGAATCTCTTAGGTCAGTACATTGACGATGAAAAGAAAGCTTCTGAAGAACGTAATGTCAGTTTCATGTTATCGTAATAAAGTAATACTTTTTTGTTTATAATAAGTAACAATTTGCCATTCACAGTGGATGGGAGCGACTGTAGAAATGAGGCCCAATCTACTCTCTGGAGAACAAAAAAGGCTCATTTTTTAAAGATACAGTTAAGGTTAGAAGTTCTCCATTCGTCTAAACATATTTTGACCATATTTATTATATTTCGAGGCTCAAAAATTGTCCAATCATGTGAATAAACTAAAAAATATAATTTAGTTCTTTGTAACATGCAAAGTTTGCCCCCGGGCATTTATTGCTAATATTAGTAAATTCATATTAACATTATTAATTTTATTAAATATAGTTAGTTAAATATTTCTTTATTACAAAGTAATTAAAAAAAATCTTGCTAGTGTCTTCACCTGGACAATTATGTACATCAACTCCTCAAGATATAATTAAAAAGGTCTTGCTTTAAAATTTGCAAGGCTTTCTTTACTATAAGTAATAAATAATTCAAATAGAGTATGGATCTTTTTGGCCACAAAACTGGAAGAAAAACTTTTATGTCATTTGAGTCATGATTTAGTGCTCTTTCTTAGGTAGGATATACTGTTGTGACCCTAACCCATTTTTATATCAAAAACACACATTGATTTACACACCCACATCCTTTTTTTAATCAAAAAAGACACACTCAGATCCAAACACCCATGAATCAACAAAATATATCATCACTCGAAATGAAAATTTTAAATGGGGGCTGATCACATGTGGAAAATCGGTAGATAGCTGGTTTTTTTTGTGCCAAAGGTGAATTATATTAACTCCAAAAATTTTGTACATGATAACATAAAACTGAATTGGACAACCCCCAAATTTAGAAAGCAAAAACAAGAACAGACTTATTCAACCGATACTGCTATCCTTTGTATCTGATAACAATGAACTCTGACCAAACATAGCTTTTTGCACCTCTCTTTCTTCAACATTCAGACATAGCATTCAGGAAACTTGATTCACCTTTATTTGAACCTACCATCTAACTACATTTCTATATCACCTTCCCACCAAGACATTCAACCAGTATCCACAATGTTCAAGGTGGGAAAAAGAGTATGGCTTCGTTAGGTACCCATATCCCCTACTGGGCAAGGGCTCTACCAAATGTGATACATTTCCATCTCTACGAATGGCTTCACATATATGGTAACACACACCTTGAGGGAGGACCAACCCATACCTCCTGTGGGGATGTAAAGAATGGACCATGAAGTTTCATCTTTCACAACTCTTAATTCCATTCTTCTTACACCCCTCCTAGATCAGTTACCCTTCATATAGGAAACCTACTTTATGAGTGCAAAATTATACAAAAGCTAAATCAAACATTGCAATTAGGGACTAATTTTGCGACTGGCATCAATGAAGAACAATTTGGGGTATTATCACCAAACCACAAAAATGATCTTTGTAGTACTCTTGTTTTTGTTTGTAGCAAGAGAATGGCTTTTATCTGATCATATTTTGTGTGTATGTTGTTGGAAGTTGATCATAAACAAGAAGAGGACAAGAACCATAAGATGGTCGTAAGTACAATTAAGAGTGACGGGGTTAAATTTAATGACATGACAGGGGAATCGCACTTGCTCAATCTTCCATTTGATGTTTTGATGATGATTATGGAGTTTAGTATTGGTGTAGAATACATGAAGTTCCGTGCTTCATGCAAACTATGTCATTTAGAGGCACCTGTCATACAATGGAGCAACCAAACAACATCAAAGAGGTTCCAATTGCAGGCGTATTCGTTAATTTCACCTTGGCTGATAGTTATTAAAAAGCACACGACCACTCTTTTTGATCCGATGTTTGGTGACAAGTATATCATAAAACTCCGGAGAATTAGGATTGATTAGTCAACGAAAATACATTGTTCAAGGTATGGTTGGTCGCTAATGCGAAAATGTTACGACGGACCCCTCATTCTCTTTAACCCTTTCACAAGTGATACCGCAAGCTTCCACTGATAATTATTTAGACGCTTTGGTTTCTCGGACCACCTACTTCTCGATTGTATGGTTGTTGGAATTACAAGGTGTGGTCGGCGAGTTTACATCCACGTTGTAGGTCGAGAATCACCGTGGCGTGTACTTAATCTAAAATTAGGTGACCACGATTCCAATTCTTACCGTTTCCCAGTGTTCTATGGTCGAGATGTTTATGCCTTGGGTAACGATAATGGACTTGATGTTTTCAAAGAAGTGGGCGAGGGGGATCTAACTCATGACTGTGTTCTAAAGGAGGCCCCAATAAGTTGTTGCACATCAAATGCACAACGTTTCCTAGTGAAATGTGATCATAATTATAAATGTGAACAACATTTTATACTAGTAATTATGGGCGAGTTTGGAGGATCCGTCAAAGTATTCATACCAAATGAGGATATTGGTAAATGGGATAAAATAGATGATATAGGAAGGCACGTGATTTATATTGGTGATAAAACATCTCTATGTATGGAAGCCAAAACACCGGAGATGGAGAACAAGATATATTTCCCAAGATTGCGTTCCGTGAAGATAATGTTCTATTATCTTAAAACATGCAAGCTTAACACATTCAAGGGTAAAAATATCCAGGAAAGTATGAGGAGAGTTATTTTACATATCAAACTTTTCTTACATACAAAGGGACTCATCTCCACCATCCATCTAAAAAGAAATCAATGGCTGAGATTAAAAGCATTTTATTATTTCACTAAATTTTTATAATTTAAATATCTCTTAATCCGTTAATCGTTAAGCAAAAATAATTACGCCATCGCGACGAGCATTTAATTATCTTTCTATAGATGAGCACTTTGATATACTTTCAAAAAAGAAAAGAAAAAACGTTTTTTTTCACGTTTTTCGTCTTTTTTTTCCGTTTTTCTTCGAAACTGGAATTTGCATGAAATATCATATATGATTTAACACTAATTTGAAGATCACATGTGATATTAGTGTTAAATCACATATGATATGTAATATCATATGTGATACTAGTGTTAAATCATATATGATAAATCACATATGATATACATATCATATATGATAAATCACATATGATATACATATCATATATGATTTAACACTAATATCACATGTGGTATTCAAATTAGTGTTATATCATATATGATATTATAGTGCAAATTTTAGTAACGTAAAAAAACGAAAAAACTTAAAAACTTAAAAAAAACGTGAAAAATACGAATTTTTTTTTGTCGAAAGTATATCAAAGTGCCTATCTATAGAAAAATAATTAAATGCTCGTCACAATGATATTTTCTTTTTCGCTTAACGATTAACGGTTTAAAAGTTATTAATATTTTAAAAAAGATGATGAAAGTGAGTTTTTTAAATTGTTGGGATTAATCTCATCCATTTGATCAAATAAAAATGGATGGTGTAGATTGATCACTTGGTATGTAAATAGTCTTTTGTCCTAAAATGATCTTAAATCGGAAAGTATTGCGGATTTTTTTGGAACAATAAACCATTTCTCACATAACGCCTGGATTGAACCAAGTTGGTCCTAACTAAACAATATCATTATGTTTTGTAACAGGGCAAGTTAACATTTTTCACATATTAGTTATTAATTAAATGTTTTTTATTGAAGAAAGTTATTCAATGTTTCAATGTATCTTTTTGTGGATTAAATTAACATAGACCATCAAGGAAAATTTAGTTTAGTAAAGGTTATCTATACTATACTAGTTATAATGTTCGTGCACGCATCGGGTTTTTTCTAATTTTTTGAATAATGTAGTTTTATCTATTAAAAAAATAATAATCTAATTAATGTTTTTTAAAATTATGGTTTTTTAGTTTTGTATTATACGAAGAAGAGAGCTCGACTATATGTAGTTACAACGCTCGTACATGCACGATGTATTTTTTTTCTTTGAATAATGTATTTTTATATATTAGAAAACCAAAATGTTAAATCTTTTGACTTAGTCTTGAATAAACTTATGTTGATATTTGATAAGTTTTATATGTACATAAGTAGAAGTATTAGATGAATAAGTTGTAAGAAGTATCAATTTACTTGTACTTACTTGATTAAGTTCGGTCAAACATATGTAGAAGTATTGTTTTTGCACATATAGTGTTTAGGGCCTTTATTATATTGACATTTACAGCAAATACACAAACACTTTTATTCATTAAAATTGTCTGCTGATAATCAGATGCTCACTTTTAAAACACAGTGCCAAAAAGCCTTTATATGTAAGTTTTGATTCAGTTTTATGATGTACTACGTAGTATTTAATTTGTGCACATCCAAACACCCCCTTAATATTCATTACTCAAACTTACCATTTTCTAGCAAAATCAAAACCAAATGCAGTCATCCCTTCCTTTTGTAATGCATTTGCAACCATGTTGTTGGTTTCCTTCATGCATAAAAAATCAATGGACCACTCTTGGTTACCCAAATGTACATCACAGTGGTTATTTTTTAATGCAATAACCCATTTTAGAAGGTTTTCATATGATATCATAAACATATATAATCAATTAATAATGCTCATGAAAGTGTATTTGGGTCAAGCAAGCCTTTTTTGACCCGTTCTCTGTTAAACACACATAGATACGTCATTCACACATTTCCGAGAGATATTATTATCCCATTAATAGAGAGCAACGTTTCAAGTCCATAATTAGTGTTTGGGACAACTTTTTTCAAACACAACTAATAAGCTTTTAGGGCAAACAAATGTGTACAAAGCGAAAGATAGCAAAAACATTTATAAGCAATGAGGAACGCCACGAATGTGTTTCGGGTCAATAAGCAAGCAGGATAATTGTATAAAAAGATGAACAAATAATATGATTTCTATTTTAGATAGCCAACTTTTTATGCCACAGAAAATCCCATCAAAGTTTCGAGAATCTGTAAACAAATTTCGATGCAAGGTGACGTGACCTGAGCTCACTTGTACGTAACTTTTGACCAGGATGTACTTTTTTTTTTTTTTTTTTTTTGAATCTAATAATAAACTACCACTAATAACTATCTACCTGTAGACCAACATCCTTCACCTTCTCTGCATATTTTAGTTGTTCTTCAAATGAGGTGATTCCAGTGTATTAACATCCAATTTGTTTCACTAGCTCGATTTCTAAAGTTCCACAACCACATCCTATCTCAAGAAGTCACCTCCAAAGACTTCATCATAACTACTAAAATACTCTTTCAACCGAGCCCCATCCGTATCTCATGATATCCCACCAATAAACAACTTCCCAAAATCCGCTTCCATCTTTTCCACAATCCCATGTTGAATTGCCATTATATCCTCAAAATTTCTAAACTACAAAACAGCTACAAAAAAAATAAAAATAAATAAATAATAAAAAAAAGCCACAATCCTCACTAAAAAGACATTAGATTTCATTAATCCACACATAACTCTATACAACTCTACATAATTCAATACAAATAATATTAAAACATATCAAAATGTGGATATGAAAAAGATCAAAATTTTACATTATCTAGATAAACTCAACTCATTTTATGTATTTTTTTTCCGAACATAATTACTAAAAATTTAAATAGAGAAACAACAAATTTTTATCACGGGTTGTTGCGTTATAATCCCTGTTAGGAATTATTTAATATGTAATAGTTGTTGGTTCCTACTGATGGTTCCTGCTGGTACCTTTAGTGGTTCCTGCTGATAGTTCATTCCTGCGGATAGTATGAATCCGTATTATTAGTAGTTTGTTAGATGAATGGATATGCATGATTTATATTAGGAAGAGATAATGCTTATCTTCTTCACACGTTTTCTTGTAATGGGCTGGATTAGGGTTTCTGGTAGTATAAAAGAAACTCACGGCCATGAACATTGTACGACCTTAGAAAAAATTTCTAGCGATTAATATAGATCCATAGAGGATCAAAGTGTTTATTAGTATTTCGTCTTTTTTAACTCCTGTGTTTACTTTGCGCATAAACATAAGTTTATTAGGTATTCTCCTATAGTTTACTTGTGATTACATAAGTATTCTATATATTAACAAAGGCTCAAAGATCTATCTAGGACTGATCTAACAAGTGGTATCAGAGCCTGGTGAGAGTCTCAATCAAAGAAGAACATTTTTTATCTCTTAAAAACCCTCAAACACTCTTACAATGTTAGAAGGAGGATGACACTCAAGGGAAAACTCAGACACAGCAAGTTCAACAAGTGGTCACCACCACCTTGTCAAACAATAATGCCAAATTTCCTTAACTCAAGAAGGATGAGTACGAGATCTGGGCGTTGAAGATGGAGAACTGGATCACAAATAGTGATTACAACCTCTGGAATGTCATTCAGAATGGTAACAACAAAAAGAAAACTGGAAGAGACACTAAAGGCAACATAATAATTCTTCCTCCTGTTTCTGTTGATGAAATTATTGTTGTCCAAAGGGAGACCAAGGCAATAACTATCTTGCTTTTATCACTCCCAGATGATCATATGTGTTATTTTCATCACCTTGATGATGCTAAGGAAATCTGGAGGGCTATCAAAGCAAGATTTGGAGGTAATGATGAGTCCAAAAGATGAGAAATACCATGTTAAAGAAGGAATTCCAAGAGTTCAAGATCTCTGAAGAAGAAGGCTTGCACAAAGGTTATGATAGGTTTTAGAAGATCTTAAGTCACCATACAATGAAGATTGTAGTACCAAATTCTTAAAAGCATTACCTCCTTCCTGGTCACAAGTCTGCATCACTCTCAAGACAAAGGGTGGTCTTGAGTACTTGAGCTTTGATGATCTGTACAACAAGCTCAGGACACTTGAGACTGATATCAAGGGACACTCAAGCTCTTCTCCTACTCCAACTAATTCAGCATTTTTTAGTACTACCAGTAATAATAACAAGATGTCATATGCTGATAGCCCAAGATCATCATCAACATGAATTTCATACACCACTGCTGGACCAAGAACTCATTCAAAGTCTGGTAATGTTTTCGAAGATGTGCTTTATTCGTTTGTTGCTGAGAGTGAACCACAATAGCAACTAGCTTATGAAGATTTTGAGCAAATTGATAAGTTTGACTTGGAGGAGTTAGACATTAAGTGGCAGATGGCAATGCTTTCAGTGAAAATCAACATGTTTGAAAAGAAGGCTGGAAGAAAGGTCCAAATGAAGGGAAGGGATGCATCAAGATTTGATAAGAAGAAGGCTAAGTGTTACAAATGTGGTCAACTGGGTCACTTTGGCAGGGAATGCACTGAAAAGAAGGCAAATGACAAGACCAGATATTCTGCATTCAAGATCAAAGAACATGAGGAGCCTAAGGCCTTAGTATCTATTGATTCAATGGCTAATTGGACTGAACATGAGCCTCAAGATGAGGAAAGTGGTGCTTCTCATTAGCTTGGAATGCTTGCTGGATATGAGACAGAAGATAATGCTGAGGAATTTGCTTTGATGGGTATATGATCTCAGGTACATACTTGTATGTTTGGTTGTGACAATAAATATGCTTAACTTAAAAAGGAGTTTGATGATATAGAAGCTCAATATAAAGATTATTATGTTCAGGTTCAAGCATATAAAAATACACGTAAAACTTTGGAAAAACAAAAGGCTTGGTACCAAAATAATCAGTTGGATTATGAAGAAAAGATTAGGGTTTTAGAAAGAGACTTAGAAAACACTACTAATTTGTTAAAATATTCTGAGAATGAAAATGCTAAGGTAAACTTAGAAAAACAGGACTTGAAGGCTAAGTTAGATAGTGAAGTGGCTAGACATAAACAGTGGCAAGAACAATCTAAAAATCTAGCCAAGTTGACTAATAGTTCACAATCTGTAAGGTCTAGAAGAGCATTAAGGTATGGAGATTATATAGGGTCAGATGAATTTTATGACCCTTATGAGCCAAGTGTTTTTGACCCTACCCCTAAGGAAGAAAATTATCAAATTCCTGTTAAGTATGTTAAAGAAGGAGCAATGAGTTCAGTTTCTCCACCAATAACAGGAACATTTAAGCCACCCTCCACACACATAGACTTTGATGAATCACATATGACTTATGCCAACAAGTCTAATGACTTACCTAAAACTGATAGTGAATCTAATGACTTTGTCTCTTGTTCTTTTAGTGACAAGACCTCAGAGACCAATACCAATGACTTTGTGAGCTGTGATTCAAGTGAATAATTATAGTAGTATCCATATTAACTTGCTATTGGGTTCTATTTTTAGCTGCGTTATCATGAGTCAGGGCGTACATCTGAGGTTAATCCATCTGTTGGTCAGTGGAACATGATTGATCTGGTAAATTTCTCTTCATTAACCATTTTAAAGTTTTTAATATAGTCTGCTGTTCTATCTGACTTCTTTAAAATGACTTATATTTTATTCTATTACAGAAAGTGATCAATGGTGGAACTGTTAACTACTGGACAATAATTAACTTTCCTAGGCACAACGAACAGGCAGTTGGCCGCTTTGTTCATGGACTTGTTTCCATGTGTCAGAATAAAGGCATAGTATGTATCTTATACTTTCACTATGTTCCTTTATTTCACCATATTAATGTATAAGTAAATCTTTATAACATTTTTTCACTTTCTGTCGAAGGTTTTCAATCCCAACCCCGATTCCAATGCGTTCAGCCATGCCCCACAACATTGAAAGCTCTTGCTGTCTCGATCTCGAGGCTTCAGCCACAACTAGCACGAGTTGCACGGACATCCTGCGATCTTTGTTTGTGATACTTCACGAAACTAAAGGAACTTACCGTAAGTTAGCTTTTTAGATACCTAAAATTTAGTGTGTGATAGTTTATAGACATATTTGTGGCTGGAAACTTTTTCTTTCGGCAAGGATCAAACGGGTATGTGAAGCTGAGTTGGGAATTGTGTCTCCAGTCTTTGTAAGCCACAACATGTCATGAAGATGAGTAACCAATATCTTGAGAATGTTGCACTGAAGATCAATGTGAAAGTAAGTTCTTTTCCATGCAAAACAACTCTTATTATGATTTTATTGTCTTCCACATTTACTAATTATGTTAAACCATATCAGGTTGGTGGGAGGAATAAAGTCTTGGCTGCAACTCTGAATGGTAGGCTTCCTTATGTCACTGATCGGCCAACCATAATCTTTGGCGCCGACGTTACTCATCCTCAGTGTTGATACAAAAGTTGGGCGTTCTTTGTTTGGGCTCCGGCTCTCGTACCAATTGATGATTGTTGCTTGAGACATGCGCACTAAGAGACAGAAAACACCGTTAGGCTTACCGTGGGATTTTCTCCCACGATTATCCTCCGGCGTGAGAGTGAGTAATCGGTTTAGGGTTTTAAGGAGAGTTAGGGTTTGTAGATCGTACCTTTAACGAGGGATAGGATTCCCTTTATATACACACGGAATCCTTGTTGGTTCTGTGTTCCTCAACCTTCCGTATCGCCTAAGTAGGTTGGGGAATGATTATCTCCATAATTAGGAGATATACGATATCGTGTTCCGTAATTAACATTGGGCTTGGGCAGCCGTGGGCCCAAACACTTATCGGCTAGCCCAGTTAAATCTTTGGGCTTATTAGTATTGGGCTTTGGTGGGGTTCATGACCGAATATAGACTATCGTCATCATGTCCCCCTAGTCTAGTATGCGCAGTGATGGACTGCGTATGCTAGACTAATAACTGCAGTCAATGAAAAACTACGAAGCGTAGCGAAGAAGCTAAAAAGGTTCCCGCATTAAAAGATATACATTGTATCTAGACAAAGTAATTAAAAAATGGGCGCCTCATAAATCGGGGGAAAGTAACTGCAGCAACGTCCCATCAAGTGATCTGATCCACTTGTTGGTGATAGTGGGATCCACGTGTCGCTCATCGCGTGGATGAGGAAACTTATATAACCATCCGCCTCATTTTAACTGTGTTTTTCACAGTGAAAAAACTCAATCCGCCATTGTTAAGAAACCTTTCATTTGTAAAAAATAGAAAACAGCCTATTCCAAAGGTAACTACGCGTGCGCCTTTAAAAAGAAAAATAATACCATGGTCAAACAGTTATCTGATTTCACCTCCGATATAACTGAGGGTGAACTTCTAGAGTTCACCTCGGATTATTTTATACCACTTGACGTGCATCCGGTTGTTCCTGATGCGCGAGTATCTATTGCGGACTTCCCCGAAGGGAAAGTAGGGGTATACACACGTTTTTTCGAGTTCGCGAATCAACGGGTGCCCATGTCCCTATTTCTATACGACGTATTAAATTATTACAATCTGCACCTATCCCGGCTACCTTTGCATCGGTCGTGGCGAAGATCACCAACCGAGGTTAATTGCGATTACTGGCGATTAACCCGACTATCCATCTATTCCGTGCGTTCTACCACACAGCGTGAAGCGCCGCGGGTGGGTCTCATTGCGCTAAACACGTTGGGCGCCTCCGGTGTTATCTGGCAAAGCTGGGCGCTTAGGAGCTGGAGAGACTTTTTACGGGTAGGCGATGTGTGCTTCCCACGCGTTTTGAATTTTATACCGGGGACATTGCTTGAAGGATGGCGCCCCATGCGGATCATATGTCGCGGAGGATGCGGGCGATAAACGCCAACCACATCCCCATTAGTTCCTATCCTGAGGAATTTTTGGTGCATATGGGCATTAGCCGCAATTACTTTGGTATGTTGGATGAGATGCCAATCTTCTTAGGCGCTGATGGCCAGGGTGGGTGCTCATTCCTTCGTATCCTCTTTCTTAATTAATGTAAGAGCTTTCTTTTCCTTTATGCACATTATGTAACCTATGTATTTGTTGTATTCTGTTGCGTAGAGATGGATCTGTTCACAGTTGTGCAACTAGCGAAGCCGATTTAGGTGAATATAGGGACGCCGCCGCTGAAAGAAGGAGAAGAGCCCATCTTGGATGCCCTGCGCGGGCGTAACTGAAATGAATCTAGGAGAAGCAGGACCAGCTCTCGATGGCGGAAGGCGGCGCCACTACGCGTGCCCAGCGGTGCCATCCCGATGGCAGCCACCACCCGTAGCTTGATGTCGCGACCTATGGAGGAAAAAGAAGAGGAGGAGCAAGAATCCGGGCTAAAAGCGCAAAAGAGCTTCGGAGAGGATGGCGCGAGCTCATCAAGGAAAAACGCCCGGTGGTCTTCCTTTGTGGAATCATCCTCCGGTGATGTAGCGTCATCTCCCGTCGGCTAAGACTTTGCCCACCGGCAAGTAATGTCGTCAATTTTTTTTTCGCCAAGCTGTTTAGATAGGAAGCTGATAATTCTCTGTCTATGTATGCGGGTTTGGCGGTGTAGTCGCCCCAGGATAGTCTGTCCGGTTTGGAGTCTTCGAGCCACCACGCCAAAGATGAGGATGTGTCTGAGGATGCTCCAATGGAACAAGCTGGTTGAAGAGTTGGTGCGGTGTCTTGCGCATCAAGCTTCACGGTTGAGAAGCTAAAGGCTCAATTTTCGGTGAAAGTAGCGAGGCTCAAAAGATCGAGAAAATTGCTTTCTTTGGGCGCGCAGTTGGCTAGTGCCAAGCTGAGGGAGAGTCTGAGTATGTACGCCCGAGCAGAAGCGGAAGAAAAGATGGCTGATGGGCCAACTAAGCCAAGAGCTCACGAATCATCCGGGTACAAGTTTGCGTGTCATTGGGCACTGAAATATCTGGAGAAGGGCAAGGATGAGTTGTCCGCACAGTTGGAAAATTTTGGTGCCACTGTGAAAGATGCCTTGGAAGCGCAGGAGATGAAGCTGCGCCAATTTGTGAGTCCGAGTACGATGAGGAGTTATATCCCAACTCCTATCTACTATTCGGCGCAGGTGGCTCATAGGCCATGGTGCAGCGCCTTTGCACTGCTTACTCTGGAGTCTCGAGTGGTAGATGCTTTCGGGAGTGGTTCGGTCGCCTTGGAGCGTGGTAAAGGCGAGGCTATAGAAAACGCATTAGTCTAATCTGTTGAAGGTACCCGGTGGATAAGGTACTGGATATAACGCTATACTTAGCGTATAGCCAATTTGGTGTCTTCGATGGAAAAATGAAGTCCTTGGAACTTCCTTGATCGCTGAATTGGAGCGCGACCAAGATTACCCTATAGGGGTAATAATGGAAGGGCTAACTTTGGCTAGGCACCGTGCAGAGGGTCTTTGAGGCATATGAGGATTACTTCTTGAAACCCAATGAATCACAGCTGCAAGTGCCTGTTTTTGTTCGTCCCAAAGATATCTTGAATCCCTTCGCTTTGGAGAAGGAAGTTCCCTTGAAACAGGTCTTGGAAGCTCATGCTACTAGGCTCGCCAAGAAGGAAGGCATTAAGGGTAAGGCCGTTTTGTGTGGCGTTGGCGCAGCTCACCTCCCCGGTTTTGACGGGGTGCCTGTTAGTGTTGCCACCGTATCTCATCAAGATTCTGATTTGTTGAAGATTTTAAGTGAGGTTAAAGATGCAGCAAACCGCGTAGGTAGCTCATCTCTTGAGCGTTGTAATAGTTGGTAGGTTGTACTTTGTAAAGTAAACATCCTTTTGTAATAACTTATAGTCATTAATGAAAATCTCCTTTTGCTAAGTGCGCGTTGATATTATTGCCACTTGTAAGGTGTGTACTTATCTGTTTGTCTTTGCGTATAAGACATGTTCTAAGGGTCAAAGTTGTACACAAGCGCGAATAATATAAGAAATCCATAGTCATGTATGAAGATCATAGTATACTTAAGAGATAATTTCTAAGTAATTTTTTTTATCATAATCGTGTATGTTGTGATATGCAGCGTACTGTAAATATCATATCAAGGAATCAAATGTCTTGGTTCCTAAGTTGTTAAACATGCACCATATGCGTTGTTGCGCACCCATCGTGAGATGCGCACAAACTTATTCCAACGTCTTGAGAACAAGGTGTTTAACAAGGATACATGATCCAGTGTTGATGGGTTTGCAACCCTCTTACTCAACGAGTCCTTTAGTAGGTTGACTCATCCTTGTACCATCGTGGGTTTTAAGTGCATGCCTGCGCCATGTAGGCAAAAAATAAAAAATTTTTAAGACATACAGTATATGGAAATAACAAATTAAAATGTGTCGCGGAGTTAGCTAGAAACCGCGACGTTTTATTGATACTTGCAAGTTTTTATGAGAAATAAATAAGACATTATACTAAGTAAAACAAAAAGTAAATACATAGATGTTTATTGGGCACTTCAATAAAGTCGCGGAGGCGTCTGTCTTGTTGGGCGTAGCCATTCCTATAGGTAGCACCTCTTAAGGTTGCGAGATGTTCCATGTGCGTGGCGGTTCCACGACCATCCAAGCCTCGTAGCTTTATGCAGCGCTTTGTTCTAATGCTTGATGACCTCATAGGGTCCTTCCACTTTGGTCCAAGCTTACTGTGTTCTTCGTGACTCGCATCATTGGCGCTGTAAATAGCGAAGTCTCATGGTCTGAATGAAACACGTCGCACTTTAGCGTCATAGTATCCCTTCATCCTTGACTTTGATTTTGCTTCTGTATATGTTGCTTTCGTTCAGCCTTTCTTTTAGGAGGTCTAAGTCGATGCGTCGCTCGTCGTCATTGATTGCCACATTGATTTCAGCAGTGCGGATAGTTGGCATTTTGATTTCTTTGGTATGGCTTACATCCCATAGACTAGAGAGGGGTGTGTCCTCTGTGCTTTGGTTTTGATTGAAGTACGGTGCGCCAACAGAACATGCGATAGTTCTTCCACCCATCTTCCTTTGTGCTTGTCTAGGCGTGCCTTAATTCCTTCACCCGGGCTTCGATTCGCGTTCAACTAAGCCGTTGGTTTGTGGGTGTTTAAGAGCGAAGTCTTGTGTGATTTTAGCTTCTCGCACAGTCCTTGAAAGGGTTGTCGCTGAGAATTGTTTCTCGTTTTCGAGATGATCTCCTAGGTAGACGAAGCGGCATACAATATTTTCCACGACAAAGCGCTTCACCGGTTGCCGTGATTGTTACCACTGCCTTTGCCTCGATCCACTTGGTGAAGTAGTCTATGGCGACTATGAGAAACTTTAATCCTCCTGTGCAGCAGGAAAAAGACCTGCGATGTCTATACCCCACTTGTAGAATGGCCATGGGGCCATAATTGGTGTTAGATCCTGTTGTGGTTGGCGGAATGGGTGCGTGAACTTGGCATCACTTGCACTTTCTTATTAAGTCCAGCGCATCACGATGCATGGTGGGCCAATAATATCGACCGAAAGCGCAGCGCCACCACGAGCCGTGGTCCGAATGCATCTTTGCATGAGCCGTGGATTTCTCGCAGTACATAGTTTGCTTGTAGGAGACCAACACAGCGGAGCTATGGTTGCAAGAAAGAGCATCGATATAGTATGTTGTCCCGAAGTTCAAACCTATGCGCTGTGCGCCGTATCCTTCGGGCTTCCTTCTGCTCTTGGGGTAATTGTAACACCCCGCCTTTATCTGACCACAATATTGTCCGCTTTCCCCGTAGGCTCACGGATTTGTCTTTGTGGCCTCATTTGAAGACTTCCCGGCAGGTCACCCAAGCCAGATTACTACTCTGCATGAAGCCGCTTAAGCGCGGTTCCTCGGAACTCCACTCGTAGTAGACCACAAACAGCGTTGTGTCATTGTAAGGCTAATGTTATCTTATGAGCCCAAGCATCTCTCGAGCCACAGCCGATGTAGGATTTGCCTAGGGTGTTACAATCACCCCGCCAGGGACTCATCGTCCTCGATGAGGTTTGCCCCACCATCCCGAGCGGCTCGGAGTGGCTCGATACCACTTGTAACACCCGCCTTTATCCGACCACAATATTGTCCGCTTTGCGGGTAGGCTCACGGATTTGTCTTTGTGGCCTCATTTGAAGACTTCTCGGCGAGTCACCCAAGCGTACTACTCTCGCACGAGCACGCTTTAAGCTGCCAGTTCCTCGAACTCCACTCGCAGATGAACCACAAAGCGCGTTGTGTCATTGTAAAGCGAATGTTATCTTTTGAGCCCAAGCATCTCTCGAGGGCCAGTAGATGTAGGATTTGCCTAGGGTGTTACAATGTAAAACCCTAAAATCGTAAACGAGTTAAAATACTATTATACCCTCGAGTAATAATCCGTAAAATGAAGCAAAACCGATAACTTCGCTAACTATTAAACGACAAATGATTTTCGTTGGAACTTTGAACATAAAAATTTCGCTAATTACTTAACGATACGGTTTACATGGAACTTTGGATAATAAACACTTACTTTAACTTACAAATAAAAATATATAACACATCAAATGTTGCTTGGACTAATTAATATACATGTTGATAAATTAAACAAAAGGTGTAACAATACTATTATGGTAACTAAATAGAAGGCATGATTTGGTCTCCTAAAATTCCTCTTTGTTCAGCCTATTCCCCACGCCAAATCCCTGGAATTAAGGCCTCATTCAACTTTCAATCACATTTAAAAGTTCCATATTATCTCTCAAATAAACCCTAGCCTCCCAAATTGAAAGTCACGGCAAAAAGTATTCTTCCACCTCCAGCTTTCTGTCGACAAAAGCAAGGTCCAAGGAAGGGTGTACGAACTTCGTGTAAGGCTGGAAACGTGGGTCTTGGTTCAAGATCGTTAGGCCTTGTTATTTGCTGCTGCTATCGTGACATCTAGGGCTCACAAGGAGGGCTTAGTGGTTGGTTTCTGGTCTTGTTTTCTTACCCTTCTATCACGCTACCAGGTAACTTTCATGATCTCGTTTTCCCTTTTTTTGTTGGATCTGGTCGTGGCTTGGGCCCCTCGTACGCATGTTTTATACAAACTGAAACAACATAAAATGCATGATATGTTATATATGGTCACTCGAATGATTAATGATCACCTAAACCAAGCAGGTGTATGTATGTACATGTCATTAGAATGCATGGAATATGGTCCCCTGGAACTGATTTGTAAACATTTTGCATGCCTCATAAAATAATAATACGTGAGTTGGTGTTGGCCATGTTTTGTGTGTTTTGTGCATCCCTAGTTTCTATTCCAAAGATATCTCCATCTTCTTGTGTTTTCCATTCGACACACATATACAGTTGTACATAATCAGAAGCCATGTCATGACCCTTTCTACCATTCAATTATAATATTGTGTAATTAAGACCACATAAAATCATTATCTATTAAACTCGTGAAAACGGATATTCGAATGGATGTTGATGTATACACTTGAACTGGACTTAAAAGCTGTTATATATGAATATGTATAAGTATATGCAAGGAACTGAATATGTATATGTATAAGTGAGCATGGTCTGTGCGCATGAATTGATGAATTGTAATTAGTTGTGTCTAGTTTTGTTCTTACTAAACGCATGTGATCAAAGTCTTCCCTATACTGTTTCATTAAAAATGGGTGTATTTGGTCTTGTCGGGGGGTGTGTTTAAGGGTGATCGCGGGGCAAATGGGTAAGCCGTTTTACATTTTTGATGGGGCGTCGGGAAGATGAGTCGGGGGTTAGTCCGTTGGCATGTTTGTTTAGTCGTAAAAGTAAGTATTTTGGACCGCGAGCGGGCTTGAATATACTCGAATATGTCTTTAAAAAAAAAGATAGTTAAATGAAGTGTAATACTTTCTTTCATACTTGAAATCATTACTTTAATTACATTACAAACCTTACACCTTGAGATAAGTTACAAAATAAACCCTATGCTTTGAGAGAATGACCATGTAAACCTTAAACTTTGAGATAATTACCATGTGAACCCTATATTTTGAAGTATTATCTAATAAAGCCTTAAAATAGGGTATTTGTCATATTAAACATTTAATTTTGCCATTTATCATTTGTAACCCTTGAGTTTGGCTAATTAATGATTATTACCCTAAAGTATTTTAATTCCGTCCATTATTAAAAATGATAATACGCTTGTAACTCTAAGAATATTAATCCGTTATGACTTAAATGAGCTAATAAGCATTATACGAATCGTAATCCGTGTAGATTCATTGAAGGAGATGTGAAGTTGTGTCTTCGCGTTCATTCATTCGTTTGCTTTCTTTTCATTTGGCGTTAAGGTACAGATATTCTATCCCTTTTCAGTAGGGGTTTCTCATGATTCATTTACATCTTTCAATATTGGTTTTGAACTGTTATCCTTTGCTTTGAGCCTTCTTACTAGGGCTTCCCTATAACTCTGCTATGCTCCCTTTGATTGAATCTCCTATGTGAACTGTTTAATGTGAACCACTGATATGAACCTTTGATTATGAACTTTTGCTATGGACTTTGATATGAACCTTTGATATGAATCCTTTTGATATGACATTGCCTTGACCTGTCAGTTTGAGACCCGAGCTATCACTAGGCATGGGGGTTCCATGTCCGTGTCATTGATGCACCAATGGCATGACTTTAGTGTGGTTAAGTGATGTTCCACACGTCCCTTTGTTATCGATTATGAGCTCGATATATATTGTATGGCCACTATCACGTGCGGGGCGTATGGATGCATTCTAGATTTGTTACGTTATCGATATATTATGATTTGTGCGGTGAATGATGTAGGTGCAATACGCGCGTCTTCACAATCTGGGAGCTGATCACTCCATATGCATTATATATCGCTATGGTTACTATTGGTTACTACAGGCTACTATCGATATATGATTTGATTTGATTTGTTTTGTTGGCTCGTGGTGGATAAGCGACCCTTTTTCCTATGTTTCATTTACCCTACTCTGTTCCTTTGATATACTAGATTTATTGGTGACCTTCCCTTACTTTGTTCTCGTTCGGTTTATTATTATTGTATCGTTATATCATTCCTGGGCTTTTAAGCTCAGCCACATTTCTTTTCCTGCGGCAGGTACATAAGCTAGGAGCTGGGGATTGTTTGGGGTTGAGAGATGAGCTGATATAGAGACCATGCCTAGTCATCTTAGACTTCATTTGATTTTGTTATATATTTTCATTTCTGAGTTTTTCCTTTTGTATTTATGTATTGATAAGTCTTGTTGACTTGAATAATTTTGATTTATTTAATTAAGACTTCCGCTGTTTGATTTATGTTCATTATGTATGTTCTGATATGACACCATACTGTGATACTTCTACCCTTATCGGGTTGGGGTGTTACAGTAATACTCCCTTGCTTATGAATTCCGCTATCGGTGTCATCCACGTAGGTCCGTCTTCCTCTATTACCGTGGATACTTCCATCTCTGAGATAGATTTGCTTTTCAATGTTTCCACCAACACTTGTTTGGATAGGTGTGCAAAGCTTGTGGATGCGATTTTGCTTAGTGCATCCGCTTTGCGGTTTTCCCCTCTTGGAACCTGTTTGATGGTAAACCTGTCAAAGCCTTGAATTAGTGCCTTGGTTTTGTCGAGGTATTGAATCATGTTTTCATCCTTTGCCTCACTTCGCCCAACACGTGGTTAGCTACTGAGTCTAGAATCTACATTAAGCTTCGGGTTCGCGTACACCCATTCGAGATGCAATGCGTAGTCCGGCTATTAGGGTTTCATACTCTGCCTCATTATTTGTTCTTTGTGAATTGAAGCGCATGCGTAAGTGAATTCCATTCCTTCGGGTTTGTGAGGATGAGGCCGCTCGACCGTCTACGCATGAAGATCCATCTGTGAACAAGATCTATGGATCTGGCAGTTCCTTCTTGCTTGGTGCGGGTGCATCATCGGTGTCTGGTTTTTCAATGATGAAGTCGGCGAGTATCTGCCCTTTTACTGCAGTACGTGGTCTGTAGGTGATGTTGTGCTCACCGAGCAACACACTCCATTTTTGCGATCGTCCCGATGCATCGGGCTTGGAGATGATTTGCTTGATCGGTTGGTCTGTGATTACTGCTATTGGGTGCGCTTGGAAGTACCTGCGTAGCCGTTTAGCAGCCAACACCAATGCCAGAACTAATTTTTCCATGGCGTTATAGTTCATCTCCATTTTCTTGAGCGCTTTGCTTACAAAATAGACAGGGGTTTGTGTTGGTGATTTTGCATCACCGATATTATTTAAGTGTAATGGATTAATTTAGGTGACCAATGTGTAATCATGATAAATGTTCAACAAGTCGGGGTTGTGCGGAGTGCACACTTGTATGACGCAATTATGATTGCTATTGACGAAGCCCGAATGACGGGGTCGGGCGGCGCCGCGTCGCGGTCAGGGGCGGCAGCCGCGCTGAGTCGAGCGGCGCCCCGCAGGCTCGAGCTATGTTAAAAGCGCACTAGAAAATAAAATTTCCGGTAATTTTAACCTAAAATTAAGCTGATTTGGCGGTTAATTTAAGCGCTATAGCGCTTGTAACCGACCATCGGTTTTTGGTCATATATTTCGATTTACGGTTCATCCATAACAAACAAAACATATTCTCAAGTTCAAATCTGAGTTTTATCCGATTAGAGATTTCGGTAGAACCACCGAAATACTTCAATCTGATAGTGTTTACACGACTCTCAGATTACTGTGATCATAATTTCCTAACAGTTTGTACTGAATCCCTATCCGTTAGTAACACCGCGCTGACTGCTCCATTAGTTGCGGATAAATACATAATCAACTCTTCCCCTGGTCGGGGTGCTACAAGTGTCGGGAGCATTGCCAGGTGTTGTTTAAGCTGTTTAAAGGCCTCTTCTGCCTCCGTAGTCCACCGAAAATCTCCCTTTTTTACACACTTCTTGAGTGTTTTGAAAAGAGGTAATGATTTGTCTGCTGATTTGGATAGGAATCTGTTTAGACCGGCCAGCTTTCCATTGAGAGATTGGACTTCCTTCAACGTGCGCGATGAAGGAAGTTCGATGATAACGACAACAGTCTTTTCTGGACATGGTTTTATTCCGTCAGGTTCTATCAGGTATCCAAGGAACATGCCTTTTGTAGCACCGAAGGTGCATTTTTTAGGGTTTAGCTTCATGTTGATCTCTTTAAGTGTCCTGAATGTTTCCTCTATGTCACACACCAATTCCTCTTCAGTATGGCTTTTTATGACCAAGTCATCGACGTAAACCTCGAGGTTGAGGCCAACCTGTTTTTCAAACGCACTGTCTACTAGCCGTTGATAGGTGGCCCTGCGTTCTTCAAGCCAAAGGGAATTTTTGTGTAGCAGTAGACACCTTGGCTTGTATGAAAAGCTGTTTTTTTCTTGTCTTCCTTAGCCATCTCGATTTGGTGGTATCCTTGGTATGCATCGAGGAAGCACTTAAGTGGGTATCCACACAAAGATTCTACCTTCCAGTCTATCTCCGGTAGTGGGTAGCAGTCTTGTGGACATGCTTTATTAAGATCGGTGAAGTCCACGCACATCCGCCAGCTACCATCGCTCTTCATTACCATAACTGGGTTGGAAAGCCAGTCATGGTAGTAGACCTCCGCATGATTCACTGCCTCTACTAGCTTGTGTACCTCTGCCGGGATTGCACTGCGCGCGTTCCGAGCCTATCCGCGCTTCTTCTGCGTGTTAGTGAGTATCCTTGTCGGATTCTCCGACATGTTCGTGATTGAGCGTGGTACCCGGTCATGTGTTTTGGCTCCCATGCAAAGATGTCCAGTTCTTTTGCAAGAGTCGCGCACCGTTGCTTTGCCGTTGTCCGACGGTGATCCTCTATCGATATTTCTGTTCGGGTAATCGGGATGAATTGCTACCAGATTTGGAGTTTTGGTTGCGCCTTTGTCTTTGTAATGGGTGTTGTTTCGCGTGTGACCACGTTACATTCTTTAGGTGGTACGGCAGCATTGTAGAGGGTAACGACACCTCCTTCACTGGAAATTTGAGCATCCCGTGTCTGTAGGCGGGGCTGGCGTATGGCCGATATCCCGGTCTTCCGATAATGCCATTGTATGGCGAGGGATTTGATTACCATAAAATCTAGCCATCTTTGTTGGTGGAGTGGTTGTTATTACCTACTCTAACTAGTAGTCGTAATTGCCCCATAGGCCATATCTTTTCTCTGTGAAGCCCGGTCGCGTATTTATGCGTGGCCAGGGCTCAACTGGCTAGCGTATCTCGAGATTGTTTGAAGCAGTGTTCGTACATTATGTCGGCAGACGCTCCACCATCAACATACATGCGGTGGATGTCGTGACCCCCCGCATTAATTTCGATGATGAGCGGCTCTACTATTGCGTTGCTCGTAGTTAAGGTAGGGAAAGTGATTGCACTTCCATGGGAAAACTTCTGGCTGACCTTTTGCCTAGTTACTCTTTGCCATGATTGTATCATGTAAATAGTGTCAGCCTTATCTTTGGGCCCCTCCTTCTTATTCCCAGTCTTTTGTCTATCTTTCCCTTCTTTGATGTTCTTGACCAAATGGTCCAGTCTACCCTGCTTGACTAGTTTGTCGATGAGCTGACGTAGTTGGACACATTCATTAGTAGTGTGGCCCTTCGTCGTGATAGTGCAGTACCCACTTCCTACGCGCCGATCCTCCGTGCGCATTGGTGGAGGTCTTGGGAATTTTGCTCCTTCTGTTGCAAGTATCTCCTTTGGAGTCTTTGTCGTGGGATATACTTGTCATTTGCGCCCTCCCTTGGTTGCGATAATTCTGTTACGGTTACTACTCGGTCGGTGGATTGTCTCCCGGGTTGTTCTGTGACCGGTAGTTTGAGTAGCTTCTCTTACTATTCGCGGCAGGCGGCTCTCTCCTTGGACGAAGGACCGTGTGCGTTTCATGACCTCATCAAAGGATTGGGGAATCTTGTCATTCAACCTTTTGATAAGTTCTGGGTTGCTGATCCTATTCATGAACCACGAGATTTTGAGCATCTCGGGACATGCTTTAACTTGCATGCATTCATCCTTGAAGCGCTCCATAAAAGCGCTTGTGGATTCCCTTGGCGCTTTGACCTGGGCGAGTTCAATGGGGTTTTTAGCACACTTTTTCCGTTGAGTAAAGTTTAGGCGGAACGCCTTTCTCAATTCTTCGAAACCATTGATGCTTCTGCGTGGAAGCTTGTTAAACCAGTTCCGCGCATTTCCTACTAGTGTGGAGTTGAACATGTGGCACCATACGCTGTTGTGGCGGGTTCAATTGTAGCGGCTGATTCAAAATTTTTAGGTGATCATCGGGATCACTGTTCCGTCATAGGTTTTCACATTGGCATGCATAAGCCTCCTTTTGTTCTCGAGAAATCAGCGATCGCGTCGAGTGAACGCATCCACCTTTTGACGGTAGCCACGGGGAGATATATCTTCATCCCCTTGGTCATTATATTTGTTTCTGGACTTCCAATGTCCTGTATCGCTATCCTCGTTGTCCGAGGAATTATCAGAGGATGAATTTTTCTTTCTTCGGCGCTTGCGCCAACTGTCTTTAGAGTCTGGACTTGAAGGGCTTTCACTTGGGGAGTATCGTCGCCCAAGCCTATCATGAATTCTCCGGCTACCAAGTCTGGCGTGGACACTGATACGCTGTTCATCCTCCTTACTTCCTTTGAGATGCTGTGAGTTGGATGTCTCATCATCCTCAACTCTCCTCCCAATTCTGTTAAACACTTGGGGTCGGCGACTATCCCTCCCGCGCTTCTCCTTCTGACGGCGCGGTGGGGATGTCTCAAACTCTGGGCCAAAATCGAGTCGGGCATGCAGACTCCGACCTGACCTCTTCTTTGCTTCCTTTTGCATGAGAGCAGCCAATGTTTCGTAGTTTTGCGATACGAACTCGTCTGGCGCTAGTTCTGACACAACCCCTTCTAGAGTAGGAGTATCAGTTTCCACCACTATACCCTTATTTTTATCGGGTGCATCAGGTGCTTTTGTGATGTTTGTCTCCACCACCGTTTGGAATGGAGTGGCAAAAGAGTGCAGATGGATCTCTGCGCTAGCGGTGGTTTGTCGTGGCTTGGGTTGTCCCGTGGTTCCACCAAAGGGAAGACCAAATCTTGGCGATCCACCGGTTTTTAGCAACACTGGTTGTCCCAGTTTGCTTGGAGCGATCCGACATGCGACTTCTTTTCCGTAAGATCTGTTTGCGATCGCTGATTTCCATGCTTCGTCATTCTAGTTCTTAGTTCTTAGTGGATGGTCCCACGGATGGCGCCACTTGTTGATACAAAAGTTGGGCGTTCTTTGTTTGGGCTCCGGCTCTCATACCAATTGATGATTGTTGCTTGAGACCTGCGCACTAAGAGACAGAAAACACCGTTAGGCTTACCGTGGGATTGTCTCCCACGATTATCCTCCGGCATGAGAGTGAGTAATCGGTTTAGGGTTTTAAGGAGAGTTAGGGTTTGTAGATCGTACCTTTAACGAGGGATAGGATTCCCTTTATATACACACGGAATCCTTGTTGGTTCCGTGTTCCTCAACCTTCGGCGTATCCCGCCTAAGTCGGTTGGGAATGATTATCTCCATAATTAGGAGATATCCGATATCGTGTTCCGTAATTAACATTGGGCTTGGGCCTTTGTGGGCCCAAACACTTATCGGCGTAGCCCAGTTCGTGCTGGGCTTATTAGTATTGGGCTTTGGTCGGGTTCATGACCCGAATATAGACTATACGTCATCACTCAGCCTGGAGAGGATTCTAGCCCTTCGATTGCCGCCGTAAGTTGCTATGCCTACTGTTATCACTTTATTGCATTATATAGAAGGAAGCTGTTTTGACCCATTTGCCTAATGTTATTACTTGATTGCATAATTTAGAAGTTAGCAGTTTTGACCCATTTTATTGCACTGATATGGGTTTAGTTTAACTTTAGATTGAGTCAAATGTGTCATCCAAAGTGCTTGGGTTTAGTTTGATGTTGACTAGGTCAAATAGGTCGAAAGTCTCTCAAATTTTCTTTAAAAGTGTAAATAATACATGATGTCTATAATATGAATTAGTACACTGTTTTGTAGTTTTTAAGAAAGTTAAAAAAATCTGACGAAATGTCATTGGGCTAACCTAATTCTACCTGTTTGAAGTCGTAATAATACTGCCCCATATGGACCAGTAAATATATTCTGTATTATCTGACTACTTTGACGCGTAACATGACCCACCCATTTTGACCCCTTTTTCTGTTCAGGATGTTCTTAAAAGTTTGAATTCTTTATTATCGTACAGGTCGTTGCTTCTATGGACTGGCCTCAAGTGACAAAGTACAAGGCCCTCGTATCTGCACAGCGACACAGGCAAGAAATTATTCAGGACTTGTACACAACCCGCACTGATCCCAAGAGAGGCGTCATTCATGGAGGCTTGATCAGGTAAAGAGCTAACCCCTCATAAAACGATAAAAGGATTCGTGTTATTTCTATATATTTTTCTCACCTTTTACTTGGATCTGCAGGGAGCTTTTGATATCCTTCAAGAAGGCAACTGGACATAAGCCACACCGCCTAATATTCTACAGGTGTGCAACTCATTACATTTCCTATCTTTCTGCTACCCTTAAGTTTGTTTCTTATTCTGTCATCATGATGATTCTAACAAGCCACTGGTATTACAGAGATGGAGTTAGCGAGGGTCAATTCAGCGAGGTGTTGCTTAATGAGATGGACAAGATCCATAAGGTACTTTTCTTTCCTGTTATAGAGCTTTTAAACTTTGTCTGTTCCCCCTTTTAAAAAATAATGTTGATGTTTCAGGCGTGCATTTCGTTGGAGGAGAACTACATGCCTCCTGTGACGTTCATTGTGGTTTAGAAAAGGCACCATACTCGTTTCTTTCCTGTGAGGCATGGTGATAGGGGTAGCACTGATAGGAGTGGCAATATCCTTCCAGGTTGTTATATATTTTTATTGCTAGCTGTTGTTATGCATACTGATAATCGTTTTTTTTTTCTATATAAATCTTTCCTAATGGATTAAATTTTCAGGTACTGTGGTGGATACTAAGATTTGTCATCCTTCTGAGTTTGATTTCTATCTCTGCAGTCATGCTGGCATTCAGGTGAACCCTTTTTACTGTATAGTTTTTACATATTTCTACTTTGCAATGTAACTTATGTGAAGTGTCAAGTAAAATAAGTCTCCATCTTTTGGCTAATCTAATTTGGTTGTCTCTTTGCAGGGGAATTAACGACTCACTACCATGTTCTCTATGATGAGAACAAGTTCACTGCTGATGGCTTGCAGATGCTCACAAACAGCTTATGCTACACGTAATACAACTACTCATTTCATAATTTTCTAAAAAACTTACTTTGTCATAAACCTAACTTAATTGCATTTCAACTTTCAGGTATGCTAGGTGCACCCGATCTGTCTCCATTGGTATGCCTTGTGATTCTATTTACATATTTTGCTTTTTTTATAAGGCATTATATAGATTAACTAGTTAGACTCATTCCTTTTGTATTTCAAACTAATTAGTAATTCCTAACGGAAACCTGTGTTTGCAGTTCCACCCGCATACTATGCTCATCTAGCTGCATTCAGAGCTCGGTCATACATGGAGGGGGATCAGTCAGACACCAGTTCGCGTGGACAGCATGCAACAAGAGATCGTGTGGCTGAAGTGCATCCTTTTCCCGTTATTCATGACAATGTGAAGAGCGTTATGTTCTACTGTTAGATTGGTGTGAGAGCCTTAAAAGTTTTGGGGTATTTTTGGTGTACTTGGTTATTCAGACCTTAAGTTATGGTTTAGATATATGGTAGACATTGCCAAGCAAAGCCTCAGTGCTTTTGTTTGTGCCTGAGTTTTTGATGGTTAAGTTATGCTGTCATGAGGATGATGCTAGTTTTTGAACAATGACAAGTTATCTTTTAAAGTCCTTCTTATGTTATTACTGTAACTTTCTCTTGTGTGTGCCACTGAATGCCATGCTTTGTATTCGAATCTTTACAATATCAAACTTTTAATATATTAGTTTAAAAGTCTAAAAGGGTATTGCTCATTAAAGTAACTTCTTTACTGGAGTGTATCTAAATAAAATAAAATAAAAGTAATACGGAGTATATAAAATAAAATACAGTAGAATTTAGGAAGCTGAATGGGCCTGTATAAAGAGTAAAGTTGAATTGGGCTGCTGGGATAATAAATATATAAAAGTAAAGTTAGGAAACTGAATAGTAACCGGATATACACTCTATAAATATATCACAATTGAATCCCCCCCCTCCCAAAAAGAAAACCTCAGACTAATTTAAAAACAAAAGCAGCTATATTTAATAAATCCAAGTTTGAGGTATGAGTTCAATCTCTTTTAATATTAAATTCAAGCTTGTTAATGTTTAAAGTTTCGATCTTGATCCTTAAATTACTGATCTTGAACCTTAAAATTTTGACATATGTCATATAATAATGTTACTATAATATGTTAGTTTTAATCTTGAATTGAAGCTTATATCAATTGATGATTTTGTCTAACATTGACGGTTTTTTTTATTCATGCACAAATTCATGTTTGTCACACCTGCTGCTCTGCCATATTAGTGTTAATTATGGTGTAGGGGATTTTATTTTCTTAGCATTATTATTTGTTGATTTAAGGTTTAAGTTGTTGAAACCTGCATTGATTATATGAATGATCAGACACTGATTTTAACTTCAAAATTAACTATAGTTGCTTGTTTCCTATATGCAATCTTAATTTTGAAGTATTTTATAACAATTGTTTTATTATTCTTTATCGTTTAAATTTTATTATGACTTCTTACCTTAGTGCATTTGATTTTGCAAATTATATCTTAGGATGGAACAAAGGCAGATATGTTGTAGTTCTGTACACGATCAAATACCTCCCCTATCTCCAAAGCATGTGTGGCTTGTTGCTCAGAACCTCGAAGTCGAAGAAGAAGACGACGAGGTCCAAATCTTCTACAATGTAAATAGTCCACTTTGTCATTATCGGTGCCGAATCCCTGAGTTGCTTGGGAAGCATATCCGTGGGTGCTTTTATGGTTGGGTGATTCTCTCCAACTATCATGACATTATCATGTGGTCTCTTTGGAACCCTCTCACATCAAAGTTCATCTATCTCGCACCCTTGGTTCATAAACAACAATCAGATTCCGATAATGATGATGATGATGATGAAATAGGATATTTTTGTTTGTCTTCCCCTCCTGATGATCCCAATTCAATTCTTTTAATGACAAGAACTGAAAAACCCAACTTTGTGTTTTGTAGACTGTACCCTAAAAAGAAGAAATTAAGATGGAAAGAAATGTCATAAGCTAAACAAGTCAAAAGAGTAACCCATGTCGACGATGCTTTACTGCATTGTTTAACTTGTTGCAATGGTAAAGTATATGCCTATGCGGAAAAACATGTTGTAGAGATAAGCATTGTGGTTAAGGATCCAGAAGTTGTGATAAATCTGTTGCCATTGGTGAGGCAGCCTTCTCCTGACCCAAATTATGATGCACGGCTTCCGTACCTTGTTGGATCTTCTACAGATTTATTTTTCATCTTAATAGATTCCGATCATGAGGCTATAGAAACCGTTAGTTTAGTTCATTTGTTTAAACTTGACATGAATAGCAACACGTGGGAAGAGCTAGAAGACCTCGAAGATGCAACTATTTCCTTGGAATATGAGAGCTATTTTTGCCCGAAATTTCACAGCCCTGCATATAAGTCAGAGCTAGGGGGCTATATACACATGCTTGGTGAAAACGGGAAAATAATATACTCGTATCACGTCAAAGATAAAACAGTCTACTCTTCATCTCTGCCTTGTTTAGTAGGAGCAAGCCACGTGTCTGCATGGGCAATGCTTGAATGCAATAGGTATCGTATTGCTACCATTTAATTATTAGACACTGTTTTTTTAACGGTAAATTACATAAATTGTTCCTCTAGTTAGTGAAAATAACGAAAAATGTCTCTTGGTGATGCTATTTACATAAATGGTTATCTAACCGAAATAATTCCTTTAAGTACTTTTGGTCCCTTGCGTATGTTATTAGTTTCGCTTTCGTCCCTATAAGGTAATGGAAAAGGGCCCAAAAGCCAAATCAAACATTGCAATTAGGGACTAATTTTGTGACCGGCATCAATGAAGAACAATTTTGGTTATTATCACCAAACCACAAAAATGATCTTTGTAGTATACTCTTGTAGCAAGAAAATGGCTTTTATCTAATCATATTTTGTGTGTAGGTTGTTGGAAGTTGATCATAAACAAGAAGAGGACAAGAATGATAAGATGGTCGTAAGTACAATTAAGAGTGATGGGGTTAAATTTAATGGCATGACAGAACTTGCTCAATCTTCCATTTGATGTTTTGAAGATGATTATGGAGTTTAGTATTGGTGTGCAATACATGAAGTTCCGTGCTTCATGCAAACTATGTCATTTAGCGGCACCTGTCATACAATGGAGCAACCAAACAGCATCAAAGAGGCAATTTAGAAGCGTGTTCAGTAATTTCACCTTGGCTGATAGTTATTAAAAGCACCGACCACTCTTTTGATCCGATGTTTGGTGACAAGTATATCATAAAAACTCCTGGAGAATTAGGATTGATTGAAATGAAAACAGCATTGTTCAAAATTTTTGATTGGCTGCTAATGCGAAAATGTTATGACGGACCCCTCATTCTCTTTAACCCCTTCACAAGTGATACACGCAAGCTTCCACCTGATAATTATTTAGACTGCTTTGGTTTCTCAGCACCACCTACTTCTCCTGATTGTATGGTTGTTGGAATTACAAGGAGTGGTTGGCGAGTTTACATCCACGTTGTAGGTCGAGAATCATCGTGGCGTGTATTTAATCTAAACTTAGGTGACCACGATTCCAATTCTTACCGTTTCCCATTGTTCTATGGTCGAGATGTTTATGCCTTGGGTAACGATAAAGGACTTGATGTTTTCAAAGAAGTGGGCGAGGGGGATCTCACTCGGGACTGTGTTCTAAAGGAGGCCCCAATAAGTTGTTGCACATCAAATGCACAACGTTTCCTAGTGAAATGTGATCATAATTATAAATGTGAACAACATTTTATACTAGTAATTGTGGGCGAGTTTGGAGGATCCGTCGAAGTATTCATACCAAATGAGGATATTGGTAAATGGGAGAAAACAGATGATATAGGAAGGCACTCGATTTATATTGGTGATAAAACATCTCTATGTATGGAAGTCAAAACACCGGAGATGGAGAACAAGATATATTTTCCAAGATTGCGTTTCGGGAAGATAACGTTCTATTCTCTCAAAACAAGCAAGTTTCACACATTCAATGGTAAAAATATCCACGAAAGTATTGTGGATTTTTTTGGAACAATAAACCATTTCTCAAATAACGCTTGGATTGAACCAAGTTGGTCCTAACTAAACAATATCATTGTGTTTTGTAACAGGATGGGGCAAGTTAACATTTTTCACATATTAGTTAATTATTAAATGTTTTTTTTTTTTTTTTTTTTTTAGAAAATTATTCAATGTTTCTGTGTATCTGTGTGGATTAAATTAACATAGACCATCAAGGAAAATTTAGTTTAGTAAAGGTTATCTATGCTATACTAGTTATAATGTTCGTGCACGCGTCGGGTTTTTTCTAATTTTTTGAATAATGTAGTTTTATCTATTAAAAAACAAATGATCTAATTAATGTTTTTTAAAATTATGGTTTTTAGTTTTGTATTATACGAAGAAGAAAGCTTGAGACTACATGTAGTTATAATGCTCGTAGAAGTATTAGATGAATAAATTGCACGAGGTTTTTGAATAATGTATTTTTATATATTAGAAAACCAAAATATTAAATCTTTTGACTTAGGCTTGAATAAATTTATGTTGATACTTGATAAGTTTTACTTGTACACATATGTAGAAGTATTAGATGAATAAGTTGTACGAAGTATTAATTTACTTGTACTTCCTTGATTAAGTTCGGTCAAAAGATATGTAGAAGTATTATTTTGCACATATAGTGTTTGGGGCCTTTGTTATATTGACATTTACAGCAAATACACAAACACTTTTACTCATTAAAATTGTCTGGTGATAATCAAATGATCACTTTTAAAACACAACGCCAAAAAGCCTTTATATGTAAGTTTTGGTTCAATTTTATGATGTACTACGTCGTATTTAATTTGGTCACATCCAAACAACCCCTTAATATTCATTACTCAAACATACCATTATCTAGCAAAATCAAAACCAAATGCAGTCATCCCTTCCTTTTGTAACGCATTTGCAAGACTGACCATGTTGTTGATTTCCTTCATGTATAAAAAATCAATGGACCACACTTGGTTACCCGAATGTACATCACAGTGGTTATTTTTTAATGCAATAACCCTTTTTAGAAAGTTTTCATATGATATCATAAACATGTATAATCAATTAATAATGCTCATGAAAGTGTATTTGGGTCAAGCAAGCCTTTTTTGACCCGTTCTCTGTTAAACACACATAGATACGTCGTTTACAACATTTCCGAGAGATGTTATTATCCCATTAATAGAGAGCAACGTTTCAAGTCCATAATTAGTGTTTGGGACAGCTTTTTTCAAACACAACTGATGAGCTTTAGGCAAAAATGTGTACAAAATAGTAAAAACATTTATAAGCAATGAGGGCAACGCTAGTGTTTTCGGGTCAATAAGCAAGCATGATAATTGTACAAAAAGATGAACAAATAATCTGATTTCTATTTTAGATAGCCAACCTTTTATGCCAGAAAAAATCCCATCAAAGTTTCGAGAATCTGTAAACAAATTTCGATGCAAGGTGACATGACTTGAGCTCACTTGTATGTAACTTTTGACCAGGTTGACTTTTTTTTAATCTAATAATAAACTACCACTAATAACTATCTACCTGTAGACCAACATCCTTCACCTTCTCTACATATTTTAGTTGTTCTTCAAATGAGGTGATTCTAGTGTGTTAACACCCAATTTGTTTCACCTGCTCCATATCTAAAGTTCCACAACCACATCCTATCTCAAGAAGTTGCCTCCAGCACTTCATCATAACTACTAAAATACTCTTTCAACCGCGCCCCATCCGTATCTCATGATATCCCACCAATAAACAACTTCCCAAAATCTGCTTCTATCTTTTCCACAATCTCATGCTGAATTGCCATCAAATCCTCAAAATTTCCAAACTACAAAAAAAATAAAAATAAATAAATAAATAATAAAATAAAATAAAATCACAATCCTCATTTAAAAAAACAATAGATTTCATTAATCCACACATAATTCTATACAACTCAACAAAATTCTACACAAATAATATTAAAACATATCAAAATGTGGATATGAAAAAGATCAAAAGTAAAAAATGAACAACATGCTTTTTTATATGTACCAATATGATAGACATGTCAATTTAAGTATCAATATGCTACTAAGTTCAAATTTTGTACGTAAGTGCTAAACTATACTACTAAACTTGGTATCGTTAGTCCTTTATACTGCTAGTAAATAACTTATAATTTGGTTTTCTTACGTTTTCATACGTTTTTATAATTTTTCATCCGTTTTTATACGTTTTCGTCCGTTTCTTACGTTTTCATACGTTTACGTCTGTTTTCTTACGTTTTCATCCGTTTTATATGTTTTCGTCCGTTTTCTTACGTTTTCATCCGTTTTCGTCTGTTTCTATACGTTTTCGTCCGTTTACTTATGTTTTCATACCTTTTTATATGTTTTCGTCCGTTTTCTTACGTTTTCATCCGTTTTTATTCGTTTTCATCCCTTTTTATATGTTTTCGTCCGTTTCTTATATTTTTATACGTTTTTATCCGTTTTCTTACGTTGTCATCCGTTTTCATACGTTTTCGTCCGTTATTATACGTTTTTGTCCGTTTTCTTACGTTTTCATCCGTTTTTATACGTTTTCATTCGTTTCTATACGTTTCGTCCATTTTCATATGTTTGTGTTTTTTTGTCCGTTTTTATATAAGTTTTTAGATTCGTTTTATATATGTTTTAGTCCCTTTTTATCGTTTTGGCCATTTTTGTACTTTCATGTTTTTTCTTATGTTTTCTTACGTTTTTTGTGGTTTTATATGTTTTCGTTCATTTTATAAGGGTAATAGAAAAATGACAACATACTTTTCATATGTACCAATATGATAAACATGTTCATTTAAGTATCAATATGCTATACTAAGTTCAAATTATATATACATAACATTTATCATGTCTTTGTTCCAAAGTTTCAACCCGAATTGTTCATGTTAGATTGACCCGGTTAGTTTTCACCGTTAGATTAACCCGACCCAAATTATTTCTCCATATCTGCTGCCTCTCAGTTCTTGCGTTTGGTTTCCACCATTTTCCGAACCTCCATAACGGTACACTATAATGAAAACCCAAATCACCAGCGTTTTTTCCCATATTTTTTGTTGTTTTTTTGTGCATTACGATGTGATGACCCAATTGTCTATTGGTTTGAATTCGATGTGTGTGAAAAAATTACCAGAAACATAAACGAAGGTAAAATTAGTTTTTTGATTAATGGGGTTGCCTAATTAGTTTTGTTTATCTTTATAGGAGGTTCTTTGATTTTTAGTGATTAGGGAAAGAACAATACACATAGGTATAATTAGGTGTTATAATTTGTGGTTTTGTTAGTTTATGTTTCTTTTATAAATTTTAGGGGTTCATAGGTTTGACTGATTAGTTTTGTTGTTTTCTTAGAGGGTGTTTGGATTGGATTATTTTTCTAGATTATGAGGTTGTTTGATTCTTGGAAACTCGATGAGGTGGTTACTTTTTTAGGCTTACGGAATACTTACTTTAGCTTATGGTGTCAGATGTTGTTTATGATTGGTTAGGATTGCTTTTTTGATGCTTTTCTAATAATCTTCTTCTTATGCTTATAGTGCACTTTTTTAAGTAATAAAATTGTGGTAATAAATAGTAACTGTAGTTGGTGCGTATAAGTGTGGTAAGAATTGCTTATTTTGAATGGCGATTGATAAACTAGGGGTTATTTGATTATTTTAGTTGTGTATGTGATCGTCTGATTATTGTCGTTGTTTTTTTTCCGGTCTAAACTTAAATAAGCTCAAAGTCAGTGACGAAACTAGGGCGTGTCCCGGGACACCCATGTATTTTTTTGACTTAGTGTTAGTTTTTGTTAAAAAACATCGATTTTTTGAAAATGCACCTGGTCTCTAAAAATTGTATTTGTTGTATTGTTTAATTTATTCTAAGTGCACCTGGTCGATTTGTGTCCTGGTTCCGTCCCTGCTCAAAGTGATGAGGTCATGTGCATAGGAGTGTGTGTGGATAAATGCAAAGTACTGTGATAAAGTATTTCTTTGTGTTATTGTGAAGGAAAAATTAGTAGATGGGCTAAATGGGCCACTTCGTTGCAATCTTTACAGCAATGTAATGTTGTTTTATAACTTTCGTTACTTTATTTTGTTGCAATGCTTCTATTTAGAACTTATGCTTATGATCTAAATAAGCTCTTTTACCTAAACGCATCCAGTTATAGCCTGTTTGGGGTACTAAAAACAGTTTGTTTTGTTTTCACTGTGCAATTAACAATAAGTTGCTGAACTAAGCTTTTATTGACCCAAACAACGTTTCACGTAACCTTTTTTAATGATTATGCAGGGTAAAATAGCAATTGAACCTCACCGCAGTAGGGTTCATCTCGAATCGCATGAGGAAAAAGTAATTAGAATGTATCTATTGATATTAATGCGTTGATTGACCGGGTGAGATGATTCTAAAACATCGTTTTTGGCTTTGTCGCACTTTATAGGTGAAAGGAAGGTAAAATGTTATTTAAGTCTTTGGTTTGTGTTGATGGCCAATATATTTTTATGTCTGTGTTTATAATGAAATGTGTTGTGATGTCATAAAACGAACTATAATAGAATGTTTACGTACTTTAGGTTGTCTTTGTTTATGCTTATTTCGTTAGCTTATGGGTTTTTTCAACTTTTAGGAATCTAACAAGCTCAAATTTTTAGGCAAATGACATGACTTTGAGCTTAAATAAGCTATAAGGTTAGACGGGAAAACATGAGCTTATGAGCTGCTAAATATTGCAAAAAATTCATAGGCCCAAAATAAGCATAACTGCTTACCAGTCGTGTCGTTTGTTTATGTTATGCTCTAGCGCCCATGTCTTTATATAATTTTTAGATTATGTTCTATATGTAATAGGCCAACCATGGTGTATGTGCTTCTAAGCAAAGTTACAGTTAAGGTCATCTGTATCTTAGCGGGGCAAAAAATTGAATTTGCAGCCATGGCAGGTTGACTCTTCTGTTTACTTTTGTTGTTTATAAAGTTCAGTTTTTGTGGATTTTATGATATTGGGCTTCTTTCATTATTGGGGTTTATTGATGGGCTATGATGGTAAACTGATTTTTTTTCCAGAAACTAGAATTTGTGGGAGAACACTGGTTTTTTAATTGTTTGATTACTGTTGTTTAACTCACAATTTGTAAAGAATGTATGGGTCAATCTAACATTTGGCCCGGTTAACCTAACGGCTCCGAATGTACGGGTGAATCTAACATTTTTCGGGTCAAAACTTTTATGAACAATACAACGGTTATTGTTATATTTATATAATGAAGTGGGTCGTCGAAACTTTAATCCGTGATTTGGCGTCGCGAGGACCGGATTAAAACCTCAGGCACGAACCTTTGAGTGTGTCACCTACCTTACATTTTATGGGGCTATAGTGAATTTTCCTGCACATTAACTCTTCCTTGAATGTCACTCACACATTCCCATATCTTGGCGGGGTAACCACGAATGTCACGTGGTTGCAGCCATGGTAGGTTTGCCGAGTCACTCAAGGAAAGCCAAATCTGAGCCTTATTTTTAGTTCAATGGTTCAACTATTGTTTTCTCGTACATACATCTACAATACTCTGTACACAACAAATAGATTACATTTATGTGTGGAAGCTGGTAACCGTTGACGTATGTTTGTTACCCATGTCTTGGTAAGGCACCCAGACCAGGTTGCAAACATGCCAGTTATTCTGTGGCTCTTTTACATTTTCAGATCCAAGAGAATCATTGGATCCCAAGAATGGAGAGCAATATATCTTAGAATCATTGGATCCCGAGAATGAAGAGTAATATATCTTAAATCCAACTTTGTTGATTGAATGGCATGTCAGACCTGTGATCATCTATAAATTAAGGCTATTAAAACTGAGCTACAAACAGATGATACCAGGTCTGACATGGCATTCAATCAACAAAACTGGATTGCAACTAAAACAAACGATCTCCATTGGTTGTATCGGTGTGCGTCATTATAGTCTGTGCGGTGAGCAAATGATATATTTTTTTTAATCTTTTCTTAACGCCATAGTTAGTAAATCACTATTAATGTATCAACTTTAATCACGTCGCATGCTATATTTTCAGCGTTAAAAGATGGTAGAATAGATAACAAGAAGCCTAACGCGTTCGATAAAAAACAATACTTGAGCAGGTTATTTATTTATTATTTTTAAGTTGGAGCTTAACTTACTTATTTATTCATCGTCAACTTATAAATAAAGACTATAAGCTACATATGTTTCAAAATAAACCAGTTAAATGAGCTTATGAAACATAAGTTGAAAAACACATAAGCCCAAAAAAAAAAGGTTACAAACACTCCTAACAATGTGTTATTTAGAAGTCTCTTTTGAATTAAGGAAAATCTAAAGGTCGATAATATTATGATGCAAGAGTTTGACTATGGTTAAATTAGTTTTACGTCGAGTAAGTTGTATGATTTGCCAACTAGAAATATGTTCATTGTGCGTAGGAAAATATCTTTCTCTAAATTTGAATTACGACATAATTGTTTTCCTATGTTATCCGAGTTTGATTAAGCCGGTTCAATTTATCTTGTCATTTATAAGGAAGTACATCACTCTCGATTATACAAAATTAAGTATTGTTATCATATTTAGCAACAACTTTTCTTTCTAATTCAGGCTGGAATGGATGAAGATTAATATAGCAATGTGAATCTCTTAGTCAAGTACATTGTGAGGAAAGAAAGCTTCTGAAGAACGTAAGGTCAGTTTCATGTTATCGCAATAAAGTAATACTTTTTTTTTTTATAATAAGTAACAATTTGCCATTCACAGTGGATGGGAGCGACTGTAGAAATGAGGCCCAATCTACTCTCTGGAGAACAAAAAAGGTTCATTTTTTAAAGATACAGTTAAGGTTAGAAGTTCTCCATTCGTCTAAACATATTTTGACCATATTTATTATATTTCGAGGCTCAAAAATTGTCCAATCATGTGAATAAACTAAAAAATATAATTTAGTTCTTTGTAACATGCAAAGTTCGCCCCCGGGTATTTATTGCTAATATTAGTAAATTCATATTAACATTATTAATTTTATTAAATGCAGTTAGTTAAATATTTCTTTATTACAAAGTAATAAAAAAAAATCTTGCTAGTGTCTTCACCGGACAATTATGTACGTCAACTCCTCAAGATATAATTAAAAATGTCTTGCTTTAAAATTTGCAAGGCTTTCTTTACTATAAGTAATAAATAATTCAAATAGAGTATGGATCTTTTTGGCCGCAAAACTCGAAGAAAAACTTTTATTTCATTTGAGTCATGATTTAGTGCTCTTTCTTAGGTAGGATATACTGTTGTGACCCTAACCCATTTTTATATCAAAAACACACATTGATTTACACACCCACATCCTTTTTTATCAAAAAAACACACTCGAGATCCAAACACCCATGAATCAACAAAATATATCATCACTCAAAATGAAAAATTCAAATGGGGGCTGATCACATGTTGAAAATCGGTAGATAGTTGGTTTTTTTGGTGCCAAATGTGAATTATATTAACTCCAAAAATTTTGTACATGATAACATAAAACTGAATTGGACAACCCCCAAATTTAGAAAGCAAAAACAAGAACAGACTTATTCAACCGATACTCCTATCCTTTGTATCTGATAACAATGAACTCTGACCAAACATAGATTTTCGCACCTCACTTTCTTCAACATTCAGACATAGCATTGAGGAAACTTGATTCACCTTTATTTGAACCTACCATCTAACTACATTTCCATATCACCTTCCCACCAAGACATTCAACCCGCATCCACAATGTTCAAGGTGGGAAAAAGAGTATGGCTTCGTTAGGTACCCATATCCCCTACTGGGCAAGGGCTCTACCAAATGTGATACATTTCCATCTCTACGAATGGCTTCACATATATGGTAACACACACCTTGAGGGAGGACCAACCCATACCTCCTGTGGGGATGTAAAGAAAGGACCATGAAGTTTCATCTTTCATAACTCTTAATTCCATTCTTCTTACACCCCTCCTAGATCAGTTACCCTTCATATAGGAAACCTACTTTATGAGTGCAAAATTATCCAAAAGCCAAATCAAAAATTGCAATTAGGGACTAATTTTGCGACTGGCATCAATGAAGAACAATTTTGGTTATTATCACCAAACCACAAAAATGATCTTTGTAGTATACTCTTGTTTTTGTTTGTAGCAAGAAAATGGCTTTTATCTGATCATATTTTGTGTGTAGGTTGTTGGAAGTTGATCATAAACAAGAAGAGGACAAGAACGATAAGATGGTCGTAAGTACAATTAAGAGTGACGGGGTTAAATTTAATGACATGACAGGGGAATCGCACTTGCTCAATCTTCCATTTGATGTTTTGAAGATGATTATGGAGTTTAGTATTGGTGTAGAATACATGAAGTTCCGTGCTTCATGCAAACTATGTCATTTAGAGGCACCTGTCATACAATGGAGCAACCAAACAGCATCAAAGAGGTTGCAATTGCAGGCATATTCGTTAATTTCACTTTGGCTGATAGTTATTAAAAAGCACACGATCACTCTTTTTGATCCGATGTTTGGTGACAAGTATATCATAAAAACTCCTGGAGAATTAGGATTGATTAGTCAACTGAAAATACATTGTTCAAGGTATGGTTGGCTGCTAATGCGAAAATGTTATGACGGACCCATTTTTCTTTAACCCCTTCACAAGTGATACACACAAGCTTCCACCTGATAATTATTTAGACTTCTTTGGTTTCTCAGCACCACCTACTTCTCCTGATTGTATGGTTGTTGGAATTACAAGGTGTGGTCGACGAGTTTACATCCACGTTGTAGGTCGAGAATCACCGTAGCGTGTACTTAATCTAAATTTAGGTGACCACGATTCCAATTCTTACCGTTTCCCATGGTTCTATGGTCGAGATGTTTATGCCTTGGGTAACGATAATGGACTTGATGTTTTCAAAGAAGTGGGCTAGGGGGATCTCACTCGGGACTGTGTTCTAAAGGAAGCCCCAATAAGTTATTGCACATCAAATGCACAATGTTTCCTAGTGAAATGTGATCATAATTATAAATGTGAACAACATTTTATACTAGTAATTGTGGGCGAGTTTGGAGGATCCGTCGAAGTATTCATACCAAATGAGGATATTGGTAAATGGGAGAAAATAGATGATATAGGAAGGCATGTGATTTATATTGGTGATAAAACATCTCTATGTATGGAAGCGAAAACACCGGAGATGGAGAACATGATATATTTCCCAAGATTGCGTTCCGGGAAGATAGTGTTCTATTCTCTTAAAACATGCAAGCTTCACACATTCAATGGTAAAAATATCCAGGAAACTATGAGGAGAGTTATTTTACATATCAAACTTTTCTTATACAAAGGGACTCTCTCCACCATCCATCTAAAAGAAATCATTGTGAGATTAAAAGCATTTTATTATTTCACTAAATTTTTATAATTTAAATATCTCTTAATCCGTTAATCGTTAAGAAAAAACAATAACGGCATCGCGACGAGCATTTAAATATCTTTCTATAGATGGAGCACTTTGATATACTTTCAAAAAAGAAAAAAAAAACGTTTTTTTCACTTTTTTTTTCTTTTTTTTTTTTTTTTTTTTTTTTTTTTTTTTTTTTTTTTTTCGTTTTTCTTCGAAACTGGAATTTGCATGAAATATCATATATGATTTAACACTAATTTGAAGATCACATGTGATATTAGTGTTAAATCACATATGATATGTAATATCATATGTGATACTAGTGTTAAATCATATATGATAAATCATATATGATAAATCACATATGATATATACATATCATATATGATAAATCACATGTGATATACATATCATATATGTTAACACTAATATCACATGTGGTATTCAAATTAGTGTTATATCATGATATTTTAGTGCAAATTTCAGTAACGTAAAAAAACGAAAAAACTTAAAAAAAAGAGGTGAAAAATACGATTTTTTTTGTCGAAAGTATATCAAAGTGCCTATCTATGGAAAGATAATTAAATGCTCGTCGCAATGATATTTTCTTTTTCACTTAACGATTAACGGTTTAAAAGTTATTGATATTTTAAAAAAGATGATGAAAGTGAGTTTTTTAAATTGTTGGGATTAATCTCATCCATTTGATCAAATAAAAATGGATGGTGGAGATTGATCCCTTGGTATATAAATATTCTTTTTTCCTCAAATGATCTTAAAACGGAAAGTATTGCGGATTTTTTTGGAACAATAAACCATTTCTCAAATAACGCCTGGATTGAACCAAGTTGGTCCTAACTAAACAATATCATTATGTTTTGTAACAGGGCAAGTTAACATTTTTCACATATTAGTTATTAATTAAATGTTTTTTATTGAAGAAAATTATTCAATGTTTCTATGTATCTTTTTGTGGATTAAATTAACATAGACCATCAAGGAAAATTTAGTTTAGTAAAGGTTGATTTAAGATCATTTGAGGACAAAGATTATTTCTACCAGGATTAATCTCCACCTCCATTTTTATTTGATCTAATGGATGAGATTAATCCCAACAATTTAAAAACCCACTTTCATCATTTTTTTCAAATATTAATATCTTTCAAACAATTAATCGTTAAGCGAAAAAAATATATCATTGCGACGAGCATTTAATTATCTTTCAATAGATAGGCACTTTGATATACTTTCGACAAAATTTTTATTTGTATTTTTCGTTTTTTTTTTAAGTTTTTCGTTTTTACGTTCTTGAAATTTGCATTGAAAAATCATATATGATAAAACACTAATTTGAATATCACATGTGATATTCGATTTAGTGTTTTATCATATATGATTTTTTCATGTAAATTTCGGTAACGTAAAATAAACGAAAAAACGTAAAAAACGAGTTTTCTTTTCGAAAGTATATCAAAGTCCCGCGTCATAGAAGATAATTAAATGCTTTCGTCGCGATGGTGTAAATATTTTCACTTAACGATTAACGGTTTAAGAGATATTTAAATTATAAAATTTAGGTGAAATAATAAAATGTTTTAATCAAATGATATTCTTTTAGATGGATGGTGGAGATGAGTTATATGTGAGATTTGGTATGTAAAATAACTTCCTCGTAAAAATTATCTATACTATACTAGTTATAATATTCGTGCTTGCACGAGATTTTTCTAATTTTTGAATAATGTAGTTTTATCTATTAAAAACAAATAATCTAATTAATGTTTTTAAAATTATGGTTTTAGTTTTGTATTATACGAAGAAGAGAGCTCGACTATATCTAGTTATAATGCTCGTACATGCACGATGTTTTTTTTTTTTTTTTTTGAATAATGTATTTTTATATATTAGAAAACCAAAATGTTAAATCTTTTGACTTAGTCTTGAATAAACTTATGTTGATACTTGATAAGTTTTATATGTACATATGTAGAAGTATTAGATGAATAAGTTGTAAGAAGTATCAATTTACTTGTACTTACTTGATTAAGTTCGGTCAAACATATGTAGAAGTATTATTTTTGCACATATTGTGTTTGGGGCCTTTATTATATTGACATTTAAATCAAATACACAAACACTTTATCAATATATATTAATTATTATCAATACAATTTATTTTTTTAATGCAATAACCCATTTTAGCGAGGTTTTCATATGATATCATAAACATATAAATCATTAATAATGCTTTCATGAAAGTGTATTTTGGGGTCAAGCAAGCCTTTTTGACCCATTTCTCATTAAACACACATAGATACGTCATTCACACATTTCCGAGATATTATTATCCCATTAATAGAAACAACGTTTCAAGTTCATAATTAGTGTTTGGGACAACTTTTTTGAAACACAACTAATGAGCTTTTAGGGCAAAAAATGTGTACGAAAGATAACAAAAACATTTATAAGCAATGAGAACGCCACAATGTGTTTGGGTCAATAAGCAAGCAGGATAATTGTATAAAAAGATGAACAAATAATATGATTTATATTTTAGCTAGCCACTTTTTTATGCCACAGAAAATCCCATCAAAGTTTCGAGAATCTGTAAACAAATTTCGATGCAAGGTGACGTGACCTGAGCTCACTTGTACGTAACTTATCAACCTGTAGACCAACATCCTTCACTTTCTCTGCATATTTTAGTTGTTCTTCAAATGAGGTGATTCCAGTGTATTAACATCCAATTTGTTTCTCTAGCTCGATATCTAAAGTTCCACAACCACATCCTGTCTCAAGAAGTCGCCTCCAGCACTACATCATAACTACTAAAATACTCTTTCAACCGAGCCCCATCCGTATCTCATGATATCCCACCAATAAACAACTTCCCAAAATCCGCTTCCATCTTTTCCACAATCCGATGTTGAATTGCCATCATATCCTCAAAATTTCTAAACTACAAAACAGCTACAAAAAAATAAAAATAAATAAATAATAAAAAAAAGCCACAATCCTCACTAAAAAGACATTAGATTTCATTAATCTACACATAACTCTATACAACTCTACATAATTCAATACAAATAATATTAAAACATATCAAAATGTGGATATGAAAAAGATCAAAATTTTACATTATCTAGATAAAATCAACTCATTTTATGTATTTTTTTCCGAACATAATTACTAAAACTTTAAATAAAGAAAAAACAAATTTTTATCACGGGTTGTTGCGTTATAATCCCTGTTAGGAATTATTTAATATGTAATAGTTGTTGGTTCCTACTGATGGTTCCTGCTGGTACCTTTAGTGGTTCCTGCTGACAGTTCATTCATGCGGATAGTATGAATTCGTATTATTAGTAGTTTGTTAGATGAATGGATATGCATGAGTTATATTAGGAAGAGATAATGCTTATCTTCTTCGTTTTTTTTCTTGTAATGGGCTGGATTAGGGTTTCTGGTAGTATAAAGAAACTCATGGCCATGAACATTGTACGACCTTAGAAACAATTTCTAGCGATTAATATAGATCCATAGAGGATCAAAGTGTTTATTAGTATTTCGTCTTTTTTAACTCTTGTGTTTACTTTGCGCATAAACATAAGTTTATTAGATATTTTCCTATAGTTTACTTGTGATTACATAAGTATTCTATCCATTAACAAAGGCTCAAAGATCTATCTAGGACTGATCCAACAAGTGGTATCAGAGCCTGGTGAGAGTCTCAATCAAAGAAGAACATTTTTTATCTCTTAAAAACCCTCAAACACTCTTACAATGTTAGAAGGAGGATGACACTCAAGGGAAAACACAGACACAACAAGTTCAACAAGTGGCCACCACCACCTTGTCAAACAATAATGCCAAATTTCCTTAATTCAAGAAGGATGAGTACGAGATCTGGGCGTTGAAGATGGAGAACTGGATCACAAATAGTGATTACAACCTTTGGAATGTCGTTCAGAATGGTAACAACAAAAAGAAAACTAGAAGAGACACTAAAGGGAACGTAATAATTCTTCCTCCTGTTTCTATTGATGAAATTATTGCTGTCCAAAGGGAGACCAAGGCAATAACTATCTTGCTTCAGTCACTCCCAGATGATCATATAGGTGATTTTCATCACCTTGATGATGCTAAGGAAATATGGAAGGCTATCAAAGCAAGATTTGGAGGTAATGATGAGTCCAAAAGATGAGAAATACCATGTTAAAGCAGGAATTCCAAGAGTTCAAGATCTCTGAAGAAGGCTTGCCAAAGGTTATGATAGGTTTTAGAAGATCTTAAGTCACCATACAATGAATATTGTAGTACCAAATTCTTAAGAGCACTACCTCCTTCCTGGTCACAAGTCTGCATCACTCTCAAGACAAAGGGTGGTCTTGAGTACTTGAGCTTTGGTGATCTATACAACAAGCTCAGGACGCTTGAGATTGATATCAAGGGACACTCAAGCTATTCTCCTACTCCAACTAATTCAGCATTTGTTAGTACTACCAGTAATAATAACAAGATGTCATATGCTGATAGCCCAAGCTCATCATCAACATGAATTTCATACACCACTGCTGGACCAAGAACTCATTCAAAGTCTGGTAATGTTTTCGAAGATGTGCTTTCATTTGTTGTTCGAGTGAACCACAACAACAACTAGCTTATGAAGATTTTGAGCAAATTGATAAGTTGGACTTGGAGGAGTTAGACATTAAGTGGCAGATGGCTATGCTTTCAGTGAAAATCAACGAGGTTTGAAAAGAATCTTGGAAGAAGGTCAATTCAGGGAAGAGATGCAACAAGATTTGATAAGAAGAAGGCTAAGTGTTACAAATTTGGTCAACTGGGTCACTTTGGAAGGGAATGCACTGAAAAGAAGGCAAATGACAAGACCAGATATCATGCATTCAGATCAAAAGAACATAAGGAGCCTAAGGCCTTAGTATCTATTGATTCAATGGCTAATTGGGTGAACATAGCCGAAGATGAGGAAAGTGGTGCTTCTCATCGCCTTGGAATGCTTTTGGATATGAGACATAAGATGATCTTGAGGAATCGCTTTGATGGGTATATGATCTCGTTAGGTCACTAGTTTTACAACACAAGCATCAATGAAAAAATTAGAGAGAGATAGAGGTCGGTTGAACAATAAACAAACACACACAGCATATACTTGAAGCGGTTATGCGTAGAGATGTGAATGAAAAGAGTAAATTGAACAACCAACCCTCAAGTGAGGGTTATACAAGAGTATTTATAGGAAGGGGAGCTAGGGCACTCCTACTCCCCTTTCCTTAATGGACATGGGCCTAAGCTCATGGGCCTTCTACATAAGCTTAAGGCTAATAATAAACATAAAGGCCATAATTAAGCTAACTATTACATATGAATTACTAACACTTGATTAAGGTTTAGGAGTGATTCCAACAATCTCCCCCTAAGTGTTAGTGATGAAAAATATAAGCGGTGAAAGCGATGATGTAATAGTAGCTTCTCTAACATTCTTCTTTCTTGTGAGAAGAATTGCCTTGTTCGAACAATCTCCCTAGTGTAGAGATTGTCTTCTTTGAATAGTTGCTGCACGACATCTAATACTTTGTTCTTTGTTCATTGTTCTTTGTGATGGAAGTGATAGTATGTTGTTGTTTATGCATCAAGTCGCCCAGTGCCTTCGTTGCTCGGTGTCTCCACGTCATTCTTCAACATGCTCACCGCGCTCTTTGGCGTTGGAATTCAATACTGATGAAGTTCTTTAGGTCTTTAACTTTGTAGATTCTTTGGCTACGAAGAATCATTACATTTTTGTTTGCTTTTAGATAGAACTTCCATTAGTGATGATGTTGGCATGAGCATGTGAAGAATCGCGATCATTCGCTCCGAGCTTCCATAAGAAGAAAACATTAAAACGGTTAGTAATAAGCGGATTCCGGCACTTACGAGTTTGAACTTTGAGTGTTAGCATAGTGTGAAAAAAATAACTCTAATTCTTACAAAGGCGTTCTGGCTGGAGTCCCACAAGTGAGATAACGATGTGCAAAGTACATCTGATTCAGATGAGTCGTTGAGGTACACGAAGCATCACCTCCGTAGTGGAAGCGTTTGAGACCACTAAGCGTAATCCGCGGAGTTACGAAGTGACACCTTTGTAGGCTGTTTGATGTTGACCACAGGGTTTCCATTCAATCACGAGGATCACATATGTGAACCTCTCATAAATGTTCTCAACAGTTGCTAAGATCGTGAAGGACTCGATAGCATACCACGATGTTCTTATTGTTGAACATCAAGTGATGAAATGTCAAGTGTACCTAAGAGATCTTTTGATGAATCTCGTGGCTCTAGACTCAATTATGCATTTTGGTTTTCTGGCGGAGACTAGGGAGAGGTCTCCTTCTTCAATACCGGCAATCTCTAAGAGAAGAATAGATTATGTAGGGTTCCTGTGAGAATGAAACAATCTTCTGTTGAGAGAAACTTGAGTGGCTAAGAAGGTTTAGTGCATGCGTCCTTGGGTCCATGACGACTTTTAATCTTCAATACGAGTGTCATCAAGTGACAACCAGTAGCATATGAATTGAACCCGATTATGCGCCTAAGTTGAATAATCTGGAGGGCTATTTCTTTTCACCCTTTTCTTTGCATTTCTTTTTGATTCTTCAACTCCTTCTTTCTCCGATTCTCATTTTCTCCTTTTTACAATCATACCTAAGGACTTCTAAATTCTAACTATTTGTGGTGTCCTTGGGTAGATCCTTCCGGCTCTGGCGGATCATAGGACGGTTATTCCTAACCTTAGTCACCTTATAACTCCATGACTAACCTATGTTGCCATAAAACCATTTTCGTGAAAATCTCTCAAAATGTTTGTGAATGAAAAACATTTTAGTATCCTTTGTTGAGATATGATATTTTGCATAAATACTCCCCCCTCACATGTGCTTAAGAGTTTTCGAAATGCACGATAAGGAAAAGCGTGCACTTTTTGAATTGATCAACTCAAGATAAACAATCCCCATGAGACGGTTACGTTGCATAGTTAAAGAGTTACATTGTCAGGTTTTAGGTGACAACTAGCTCTAATAACTACCTTGAAGGTGTAAACAAACCTCGAAGGTTGTCAAACCCGTCGAAGTTCATGTCTACCAAGAGTTTCTTGAATGGTACATTCTACTCGGACAAGTCCTTTCGAGAACCGCGTTTATCACTAGCGAACTAGCTTGAAATTATTACCCGTCCGGGACAAGTCTTTTCGAGTTACTAACAGTTAAGCATCGTCAATTCGTTGGTTAAGTCTATAGCACAAAAAATTCATTTGCATTTACACAACATATTTCTTATCACATAATTTTCTCCCCCTCAAAATGGCATATAAAATGTTATTTTTGAAAAGTTGAGAACAAATATGACCATTTCGAGTGTTAGGGAAGAAGGACACAAAGAACATTTTGGTGAACAAAGTTTTAAGTCAAATACTCCCCCTCAACAAGTGATATAAGCGGTTGAGGTTTTGAAAATCATAAGGGGAAGTACTTGTTCTTTTGAGTAAAACCTTTGAAAAGTGAAAGGTTTGATAAGGTTTACTCAAAAGTAAGAAGCTTTCGCTCCTTTTATAAGGATTGTGGCATTGAAGTGTACCACAGGGTCCTTTCTTGACAATTCACGGGTTGTACAGCTTGTTATGTGTGCAAAGCCATTGACCTAATAAATCACACATCCAAAGTTATAATGAAAAGCAGTTCAAGGGGTATCGGGTAGTCCATGATGTTGCGGGAGTCGACGAGGCGTTGATAGCGGTAATGTTAATCTGGGTGCGACCACCAACAAAGCTTTCCAATGTTCAGGCCGTCCCTTGATATAACCGTTCATCAATCAACGTGATGATCCTCTTCACATCCCGATCGAGAATTCCATCGCTTAGGAGACCCAATATTTTGACGTATATCCTTCAACCGATAAGCCAATCCATCCTAACCATCTTCAAAGTGTGATCCCCAAACTTGTGAAGATCTCTACACGCCATTAAGCAATTGCGTTGAAGTTCACTGCGAGTAGCGACAATGGTTTCGCGATGAGTGTATATTGTTAAAATGGTTGATGTCGGAAGATCAAAGCTGAGGTGGAGTGAAGTTGACAGGGCGATATAGATTCAACTGCATTTGGAGATCTTCTACACGTTCTTTGATGACTATGCATCTGATGAAGATAAGCAAGGACTTGATGAATTCACATTGTACTTGATTGAAAATTGTCTCATCGACCACGAACTTTTGCAAGATACATGTCTTCATATGGTTGAGACAAATTTCTCAAAGTCCGCTTCAGAGAAAACATAGTCCCTTTCGTCTTGCCTTTTGACCACAATATTCTTGAGAAAAGTGTAGTCCCATTTGGACGAAAGGTCAACATGTTTAATGGCAACGATACTCTTAGTACTAAACACTTCATGTTGAGACTTTTGAACCTGGCGACTTCGTAGTAGATTCTTGGCGTTCGGCCAATGGTGAATCCCATACATTGCATCACGGTCATACTCTTCCACTATGTTGGAGAACATGTGGTTAGCTCTTTCCTCGATGGCTATGCAGTTAGAGTATATGGTTTGCCGAGGAACGAAGTGTCAAGGATGTAGCGTATTTCCTTGAACCATCGCCACCGTGTAGAAGAAATTCAAGTCTTTGTTGAAGAAATATCTGAATGGAATCCTAGGCGTCTGGTTGGCCAATTATTGGTAGAGGTTTAGACCGGTCGGTGTAATATGGAGGGTTGTCCCGTTTGGTGAAGTCGATGTTTGCTTCTAGGTTGAGCCAATCCATGTTGTTAGACATAGCTCGTGCTATATTATCAAGGTGATACTCGACTTCAATAGCACTTTCCGAGCTGTCTTTTAGAAGTTGAAATGCTTCATTCTTGATTCGCTTCAACTAGGATCTCGTCATCTTCTTCTGAGATTTTCTTGTAGAAGTTTAGCATGCTCCAATGTACTACATTTTGTAACCTCTTGACCTGCAGCTGGGTAGGGAGTGGAATTAACAAGTGTAGAAAACCATTCAAATTCCTCGTGTTTATCTTCATCTAGCCATGATACGACATCGCCAGAGCGCCTTCTTCTTCTTTTTCTTAGGCCTAGATGAGGATTGGGTTTTACTTTGTGGGAGAGGCGGGTTGTTGTTGGGGCTCATGGAATTCCTCATCGTCCACCAGAATACTCAAAGTGATCACCGGTTTTCGAGTCAGGGTGGTAACTTCGAATCTGAGGTTTATCGTAGAAGAACGAGGAGGAGATCTTTGTTGAGCGGGGAGTCCTTTGGGGTGGAGGTAGCATAGAAGATGATTCACAGACGGTTTGGACGTTTAGGTTGATTGTCCTTGTCCTTATCCTTGTCGTCATCATCTCTTGAATGTTTATGCCTTTCGCCGACTCACATGCTTGTTTGAGTTGGTAGTCCGCAATGCATCAAACAATTTTCCTTCGTCAGTAAATGTCGAGATCGTTTAGACATCTGTGTTACTAGCTGGAGACAATTCAGCATCAGAGAATACTACTGGATCGAGTTGGATTGATTATGCGGTTAAGGGTGTTGATCTTATAGTTTGCTTGGCTATGCGAGATTGGATATAGTTATGCGGTAAACATCTCCTTTGTAACTCCAGGAACGATGTCAAGAAGGAACTTGTGAGTGTACCCTCTGATCATTTCGTCCATTTTCCCTTGAAGATCATCTTGCATGAGCTTCTGGATGTATTCCCTTTCAACTTGCATCTTGTCCTTCTCATCGTGAATGTACTTGGTCAGCAAGGAAATTCAGTTTTCTATATAGAATGTCTTTCTTTCTGACCCGTTTGACAGTTTTGATGATTCGATTCTTAGCTTGAGACATCCAAGATAGAGTGGGCTAATTTACTGATTTGGATGTTGATTTGGTTGATCTTGTTGATGGTGGTGGTGAAGAATGAGATGATGAATCTGATGAGGATGAGACATGAGGAGACTCGGGGTCCTTAGGAGGCTCAGAAGTTTCCTCTTTAGAACGTTGTGGACTATCTAGAAGAAGGTTATCATAATTGGTTTCTTTATCATTTCCAGAGATAGTCTTTTCATCAGCCTTAGTCTCAGCACCAGAAGTCTTTTCAGTCTTTTCCTTTTCTCGTTCTTCAAAGTCATACTCAATAGTATCCTCCACACTTAGCTTGTTGTTGTTCCAAAGTGGTGGCACGGATCCCTTATCGGGTTGATTAAGCATCGAGGTTGGTGTAGGTTGAATGCACCACTTGACCCTGGGAACACCCATTTGATCCTTAGAAAATTCCTTAACGTGTTTGGAGTCTAATGAATTTGAACTTTTTTCTATGATGAATCCGGTTGCTCTTCATCTGAGCTTTCTTCATAAGGCACAAGTCTGGAGTCTTCCTTTTCCTTGGTCAAATGGAGGACCGAGAGGTTTGGCTCTTGAAGGAGGTGCTTGATTCGGTGGTAGAAGATCTCTTCGTCAGATTGTGTATCTTGAGCTTTCGTCCATGGCTTTCTTTCTGGTTCGATTTGGGAATGGGAATAGGAGCGGCTTCCTTGAGGGAACAATCCTTTTACTTGGAGGATTCCTCTTGGGGTACTTCCTCTGACTTTCAGTGCTTGCAGCACTTCCTGCACTGCCTCTTCTGGTTCTCCGTGTAGGTGTTCCAGAAGATTTCTCATCAAGATGACCAACTTTTCCTTCTTTCACTGCTACCCGATACCTTTTGTATGTCTCGAGCTTTTTGATTTCGTCAGTCAGAAGGTGATCAAGTAACACAACACCCTGTTTCTTTGTTGTCGATTCTTTGATTCTGACTGATAGGATAGGCTCAGACAACATGTCGTGATTGTTGGGGTCATTGAGCCTCTTGGGAATATCAGGATGAAGTCCAAGTGCTCTCTGGATCAACATTTTTGTGTATCTGACATAGGGAATCTTTAAGCCAAGTTTTTTGAGAAATGACATCATGTCATCCCATATCAGAGCTTCAATTTCGATGTCCTTCATATTGATCAATGCCCAAAAAATTTGCAATTCCATGAGCTTGGGATGCTAATAGCCACTGTCACGACCAGAGACAGATTTGGTGATGATGATGTAGAGGATTCTTGTTAGGTCACTAGTTTTACAAACACAAGTTATATAGAAAGAGATAAGGCGATTGAACAAGTAAACAAACACACACACACGTTATGCTAATAATGGTTACGCGTAGGAGTATGTAGTGAAAGAAAAACTTGAACAACCAACCTTCAAATGAAGGTTTACAAGAGTATTTATAGGAGGAAAGCTAGGGCAACACTCCTAGTTTCCATCCTTTCTTAAATGAGCTTGGGCCTAAGCTCATGGGCCTTCTACATAAGCTTAAGGCTAATAACAAACATAAAGGCCATAATAAAGCTAACTATTACATAATAATTACTAACACTTGATTATGGTTTAGGAGTGATTCCAACAATCTCCCCTCAAGTGTTGGTGATGAACGGTGAAGGCGTTGATGTAATAGTAGCTCGGCGTCTTCTGACATTCTTCTTTCTTGTGAGAAGAATTGCCTTGATTTGAACAATCTCCCCAGTGTAGAGAAATTGTATTCTTTGAACGGTTATGTTTTGACGTCATCTTTAACTTTGTTCTATGATCATTGTTCTTTGAGGTGAAAGTGATAGTATGTTGTTGTCAGCATCAAGTCTGCCTCAGGTCTGCTTCGCTGCTCCAGTGTCTCCACGTCATTCTTCAACATGCTCACACGCTCTTTGACGTTGGAATTCAATACTGATGAAGTTCTTTAAGTCTTTAACTTTGTAGATTCTTTGGTTTGATGAAGAATCATTCCGACTATTGTGTTGCTTCTGAATAGAACTTCCATTAGTGATGATGTTGGCATGAGCATGAGG